>CM046876.1:447535519-448735519 GCA_025667525.1 Glebionis coronaria | reverse complement strand
TAGACTATAGTCCATAACCAAGCCCGCATGTGGGTGGACTATAAATACCCTTCCTAGCATGTTAGGAAGGGTGTTGGGTCATTTCATTTTTCTTTCTCTAATCTAATCCTCCAAAAGATCCAACCATACTTCTCTCTACTTTCTCTCACTAGTTTCTCTCTCTAGATATCATCTTTTATCTACCTTTCTTTCTTGTTTAATCGTCAAATATATGGGACAACACCTTATTCTAGCTCACCAATGGGTAGGGTGGTTATACCATCTGCATCATTAAGATGCAAAGCATGGCGAACCAAGGCTTCAGTACCCACCCATGAAAGCCCATGGACTGTAGCAGTCAATGTAGTCACATTATTAACTATTGAGGAAGTGACAGTATTCCAAAACTGTTTAATATGAGTGACAGGGATAAGAGGAGCATGAGAAAGTGCATACCTTATGGGGGATGCATTTAAATACTCCACCATCTGAGTATATTGGGGAAACAGAGTATTGTCAGCCTCTAAATAGGCAACCATGTTGTGCTGACTTCTGAACCCGAATTCCAAATCACTTGGTTTAAACTTAGGCGCCATGGATGTAGAAAGCTGTGATAAATGTTATGAAAGATGAATGGGTGTGAAGATTTAGTTAGACAAGAATAAACAGTTACTCTGTTTCAATATAATGAGCTAAATATATATGAGAGGTGAAAACATGTGATTGGTAAAAAAATGAGGCAGTTATTTTCAAAATATAATGATTAAAATCTTGAAAATATATAACTTATCTTGTACATTAATAAAAAGTTACCAACTCCTAAAATTACGGCCCAAATTTTCGTCAAAAAATAACAACTGGGTAGGACCTAATGTTTATCAACGGTCAAAAATAACCTATCAACGCTCAACGGCTCTATTCTTGTCAACGTTGGATTTTGCCATGTCAACGTCAAAATTGGTCCTAACAACGTTTGGAAATAAAACTGTCAACGTCCAAAGATAAAAATTAGAAAAAGAAAAAGGACCTTAACAAAGTAATTTATCCTAGTGAAGATAACCTATAGACTGAAAATTACCATAGGGTGGCAAGCACTGTCCAATCATGCACACTTGCTTAAGCAAGATAAACATGATTGTCCTCAAGTGTCCCTTGCTAACCAAAGTTCTTAACAATGAATTTATCTTATAAAATCCTTTGTAACTTCCTAGGTAAGCCCAATAAAAAGCATACCCAAGTCTCCCAACAGACCACATCCAATTCTAGGTCAAAAAGTCTTGGCAGCGTGCAAAGTATATCAACTTTGCATGCTACAGTGCCTCACGATTTAGTAAACTAACTCGTACTCACCAGTGGACACAATCTAGAATTATGATAAGAGTATTATATGAATACCCAAAAAGTCCTAAAGGTTTCCTAAACCTCCCTTTAAAATAAGATATACAAGTTGCCAAATAAAATACATGCAATAAAAGTTTATGTCAAGATAGGAATATAAATATTCCAACCATCATCCATAAACGTGAACATGCTCCAAGTAATCTCCAAGGATCCATAAGCAACTATGTATCCATTTGTACAATGCTAACAATGCCTGCATAATTAGATCAAAAACCACAAAACTAACATATTGTTGTCAACGTCATTTTAACACTTATCAGCGTTAAAATAACCTTTGTCAGCGTTAGACAAATAAAGTGGAAAACCTAATTTTGTACAAAGACCAATAACAATGCATATCCTGTACACACTTTTACAATAAGTTCCAAAAACACATATTAAGTAAGATTGATCATTCCAATACTTGTTACCAAGTATTGAAATCTCCCAGTATCAAAAGGTTTAGTTAATAAATCAGCCACATTTTCTTCTGTGTCAACCCTATCTGGTTGTATTAAACCTTTTTCAAAACAATCTCTTATAAAATGATGTCTAATTTCTATGTGTTTTGTTTTAGAGTGATGTACAGGATTTTTAATAATGCATAAAGTACTGTTATTGTCTACAAAAATCTTAGTATGCATAAAATTATACCCATAATCCAACAGTTGGTTCTGAATCCATGACTTGTCCACAACAAGCAGCGACAACTACAAATTCTGCTTCAGTTGTAGAGTTGCCACCACTGTTTGTTTCTTGCATTGCCAAGATATCAACCTACACCCAAGAAATTGGCATTCACCAGTTGTGGATTTTCTATCAAACTTGTCACCCCCATAATCACTGTCTGAATATGCAATAAGCTCCAATGGAGAATCCTTTGGATACCATAATCCCAAGGTGGGATAGCACCTAAGGTACCTAAAAATCCTCTTGAAAGCATGAAGATGACACTCTTTGGGAGTCACTTGATGGCGTGCACATGCACACACAGCAAACATAATGTCAGGTCTAGAAGCTGTAAGATACATCAATGATCCAATCATTGACCTATAATGCCTGACATCCACCTCTTTTCCATCTCCAACCTTTCCCCAAGGGTGTTCCCTATCCATGGGTGTGCTAGCCCGTTTTTCATGTGGAGAAAAGCCAAACTTCTTCAAGATCTCTGCTACATATTTGTCTTGAGAGATGAAGATACCATATTCTTTCTACTGAACTTGTAACCCTAGAAAGAAGTTCATCTCTCCCATTGCACTCATCTTGAACTTGTCTGTCATGAGCTTGGAAAAGTCTTCACTCATATTTGGACTTGAAGAGCCAAAAATGATATCATCCACATAGACCTGAACAAGTAAGAAGTCCTTTCTAGTCTTCTTAGTAAACAAAGTCTGATCTATGGTGCCCCTCTTGAATCCATTTTCCACCAGATAGGTGGACAGTGTGCCATACCATGCTCTTGGGACTTGATGAAGTCCATACATTGCTTTCTTCACTCTATACACCTTGTTTGGATGTTCAGAATCTTCAAAACCAGGAGGCTGCATAACATAAACCTCCTCTACAATTATGCCATAAAAAAAGCACTCTCCACATCCATTTGATAAACTGTGAAGCCCATGCAAGAAGCATAGGCTAGGAAAATCCTTATTGCTTCAAATCTTGCAACAGGTGCAAAAACCTCTTCATAGTCTATCCCTTCCTCTTGTGTATAGCCTTGAGCAACTAAACATGCCTTGTTTCTAACCACAATTCCTCTCTCATCCTTTTTGTTTCTAAGAACCCATCTTGTCCCAATAGGTCTGACATATCTGGGACAATCAACTAACTCACAAACATCTTGAATAGCTAATTGGTGAAGCTCATCTTGCATTGCTTCCACCCAACTTGGTTCTTTGAGTGCATCAAATATCTTCTTGGGTTCCTGTTGTGACAGAAAACAAGCAAACAAACATGCCTGAACAAGAGGGGTATCAACCTTCTTGTGAATATTGGCAATAGATCCTCCATGATTCTGATGAGACCTTCTAGTTTGTACAGGAGACATCACCAATAAATAGAGAAGAAGGGTGATTCTTGATAGTAGATGTAAGCACTCCTCCTTCAATAATTGTGTTGTCTTTAATTTCAGTCTCCAAGTTGCCAATATCATCTTCAACTTCTTCTTCTTCATCACCTGAATGAACCTGTTCATGTATGTTGGAAGGTTCACCTTGTTCAAAAACACTGGAAGAGAATAAATGGTCAAAAGAGTTGTCAACGCCTGAATTAGGGTTGTAAACGTTTGAGCCATCAACGCCTGAATTTGTCCTGTCAGCGCCAGATTTTCCTTTGTCAGCGCTTGAAGATTCATGCATGTTTTCATCAACTGGTGTTTCTTGTGGAACACCTTTTTCCTTTCTAGCAGCAGCAAATGCATCTGTCCATATAGGAATGGTAACATACTCAAGTATGGGAGCTGATTTGTCTGCATGTGATCGTACCTCCTTATCAACCTGTATACCTGAAATTTCAACAAGTGATTCTTCCAAAACATTTGAATTCACCTTTACAATGTCTAGATTAGTAACATGCATATAATTCAAGGTTCTAGATAAAGGTTCCAAATTAAATAACCAATTTGGTCCACTCTCAGGATCACTAGGTTTACTTTCTAAAAACCTAACATGTACCTTTTCAAGTATACGTTTTTCTTTCTTAAGGTAAACCCTATATCCTCTACTCTGCACTGAATAGCCCACAAAATAGCCTTCATCACCTTTAGCACTCAACTTACCTAAGGCATCACTTGTATCTAATACAACTACATGACAACCAAAGGGTTTAAGAAAACCAATATTAGGTTTCCTACTCCAAAATAGCTCATAAGGTGTCTTATTGTGGATTTTGTTGATCAATGCCCTATTCTGAACATAACAAGCTGTATTCACAGCCTCAACCCAAAATGCAATGGGAAAGTGAGCATCAGCCAACATTGTCCTAGTTGCTTCTATGAGTGTTCTATTATTCCTTTCAGCCACCCCATTTTGTTGTGGGGTTCTAGCTACACTAAACTGCCTAGTAATCCCTTCTTGGCACAAAAGTCATCTAACAGCTTATTTCTAAACTCACCACCATTATCACTTCTAAGAATTTTAACCTCATTCTCAGTTTTCTTTTCAATTTGGGTAATAAAGTTAATCAAAACATCAGTAGTTTCACTTTTCAAAGCCAAAAAGAAAGTCCAAGTAAATCTAGAAAAATCATCAGTTATGACAAAACAAAAAGATTTACCATTTAAACTTACTATATTAGTTGGACCAAACAAGTCCATATGCAGCAGGTGAAGTGGTTTAGAACTAGAATGCACAAGTTTAGACTTAAAGGAGACTTTGTGTTGTTTGCCTTTAAGGCATGCAACATAAGAGTGGTCATTGTGGAAAGCCTTTTTAGGCAAATCATTAGCTAAACCATGTCTCACAAGTCTATTTATGTTCTTAAAATTTATGTGCCCTAACCTTCTGTGCCAAAGATTACTCTCATCAACTGAAGCCTGAGCATATAGACATGACAGATTATTATTCATCCTAATTTCATTAAGATTTACATTATAAATTTCCTTATGTCTAGGTGTTCTATAATCAATGAATTTCTCATCAGGTAATTTAAAATCTTTGCTTAACACCAAGCATTCAGTATCAGTGAAAAGAACCTTATTTTTGTTATCATAAACTTGTGATACACTAAACAGATTATAATCAAGTTCTTTTACCAGAATACATTTTCAAAACGTAAATTGTTGGTGATAAGAGTGCCTTTGCCAGTAATGGTTCCATATCCTCCTCCAAAGTACACTTTGTCACCATCCTTAATGGGGGTAAAGTTTGTCAAATAATCTTCCTTCCCCATCATGTGCCTAGAGCATCCACTATCCTAATATCTATGATCATTAACCTGCTTTTGAATGCCCTGCACATAAAGAAAACAAATTGGTTTTCTTTGGGAACCCAAGCCTGAGCAGACTTGGATTCATTTGGTTGTTCAACAAGAACAACCAACTTAGTCCTTATAACAACCCCTTGTTCATACCTTTGTAGATTAAACACCCAGTTAACCCCAATTGGTTTAGTTATGACCTTTGAAATATAATGAAATCTGTTACAGGTCATAGAAATCCCATCTAAATTAGGGTTGTGGTCTTGTTTGGGTCTTCATGTCAAGCTAGAAGAAGCTTTAGACCCCTTTCCCTTTGGTTGCAAGTACTTTTTATTACTTGGTCTAACAGTGTTAGAAAGATTCCTGTCAGCGTTAAAATTGTTCTTGACAACGCTAAAATTACCCTTATCAGCGTCAAACCTAGGGTTTGCTACAGGAACCCATTGTCTATTAAACCATGTATTAGTCTTTTGAAAAGGCCTTTGTCCATAAGTATTAGACCCTTTAGTAAAGAATGGGGCTGGTCTAATGACTTGTGGACTTTGCTGGACAAAAGGTTTGGGTTTGACCATGGTTGACTTTCTATCAGCGTTGACCTTTGAAGCTTTGACACACTTATAAGCCAAATGTGAAAAACTCCCACAAGTATAACAGGCTTTTCTAGACATAACCCTAGGTCTAGATGAAAAGAAACCTGTCCCATTATCACTAACTTGACTTTTTGGTGACCTAGGTTTTCTATACATTTCTGCATATTTAATACTAGGTTTTCTATCAACGTTTAAGCCAAGGTCAACTGTCTTTCCATTAGTAGGGTTTGTCACTTTTATGGGTGATGACTCATTTGGGCTTTCACTAAGCATGCCTCCTTTAACAAACAAAGTAGGATTGACTTTCTTCCATTGGTCCAAATCAGTCATTTTCTGCTTATATTCCTCTACTGGAGTAAGAACTCTTGGTGGAGGAACAAATTCATTTTCTTGGAGTTCTGGTATACCAGTCCAAGACAAATCCTTTCTAAGGACACCATAGAAGTTCCCAGCAGGTGGTGGAACACCAGCATACTCTTTCATCCCAATCCCAGTCATATCCCTAGAATCCCTTTGTTCACTAACACATTTTTCTAGGGCTTGAGAAGCTTTATTAAATCTTTGAATTTTAAGCCCTACATTATCTTTGTTTTTAATGGCCTCATCCAACTCAGCTTGTATAACACCTTTGGATCTCTCCAAGATGTCCCTAATCTGAATACTAGCATTTAGGTCATGAGTCAAGACATTGATTTGATCTTTTAGGTCAAGCACCATTTTCTTATATTCAGCCACAGTCTTTTCAGTTTGAACAAGTGCAAGTTGATAGTTAGATAACTTGCATTTTTCATCAAAAACATCTGATTTTAACTTTAAAATTTCTTTGTTAAGTTTTTCAGTGTTTAAACGACAACCGTTACTACAAAATGCATCATCATATACCTCATTGTCTGATGAGATGAAGAATGTGCCATGAGAGCATAGTGAACATGCTCCCCTTCCTTCTTTTCTGCAACCAAGGCTTTGTTCTCTTCCACATCTTTGGCCAAAAAGCTCCAGTCCCATCCAACACCATCAATCTCTTGCATGGCAACCATAGCTTTTGTATCTTCAACCTTGATGATTTGTCTTGAAGGCTTTCCAACATCAGATCTTCTTGGAGATCTGCACTCTCTCATAAAGTGACCCATGCTATGGCAATTGTAACAATCAACCTTGGATTTATCAAACCTAGCAGTGTCTTTAGCATTAAAGGTCATCTTCTTCCTGAATCTCCTATTCCATCTATTGGCCCTTATGCTTGCAAGTGACATATTCCACTTTATGTCCATCTCCTCCAAATGCTCATCACTAATTTGCTCAAGGTCCTCATATGTAATCACTGAACCATTGGGCAATGAAGCAATGTATGCACACATTGTATCTAGATCAATACCAACAGGCTTAACTCTTGGTGAGTCAACATTGTATGTGTCAGCGTCTGAATATGGGGCATTGACAAAGCTTGATCCAACGTTGACACAAGGTGATCCAGTAACGGGGTGCATGTATGACTCCCTTTGATCATATTGACCTTCACTATGTGAGAAGAAGGCCATATTTCCATTGGTAGATTTGCTTCCTTGATCCAAAAGGATTTCACTCTCTACAATCCTCAGTTTATTGTAGACGTCATCAAAAGTGGAACTTTTGTGAGCATTATTAGCAATCATAGACCTTGCTTAAATCTTCCATGCATCACCAAGACTTTTAAGGAAAGTGGTGATGATATCAGCATCATCATGCACTGTTTCCATAAATGACAACTTGCTTGTGATGTCAAGAAGTCTGGTTCTCACCCTACTTAGCTTTTCATTGGGAAGAGCTTTGAACACATCATACTCATGCAAGAGTTGCTTCTTTTTCTCTGAGGTAGTATCATCATTACCACCATGACTTGAAGGGCTGCCCAAAGATCTTTGGCAGACTCATAGCCTCTAAACTTATGCTGATTGGCTTGTCCCAAAGAAAGTTTGAGGATTCTTAGAGTTCTCATGTCATTCCTTCTCTTTATAATGTCCTCAGCTGAGACAGCTCTCCCATCTCCAGGTTGTTCTTTTCGATCAGCTTCACTTGAGCCTGGAGTTGATCTTAAAGTAATAGTAGCTTGAATCTTGGCAGCCTTATCGAATGTGTTTTCATATTCAATAATTTCCCATATGCTGTAGTCACGGATTTGAAGGTACTGCTCAAAATTGAACTTCTATAACTCAAAGTTGTCTGGGTCTAGCATGGGGATTTTTAGGTTATGGTTTGAGGAGGAGGTCAACTCTGGAGTAGACATGTTGTATGGATTTTAGGGTTTCTTGAAAATTAGGGTTTTTGGCGATTTAGGGTTTTTGTGTTATTTAGATCAAAGTTCCTCAACAAGCTCTGATACCACTTGTTGATCCTAAACTTAGATCGATTTAGCTTGTGTAAACGAGAATGAATCAAGTTAAACACTTAGAGAAACTTTGTTGTATATGAAACAATTTAAGTATTATGCGGAATTAATACTTAAACAAGAACACACAAACAAGATAAACCAAACTTTTACTTTGACTGATTAATCGAACTTGCGTACAATGAAAGTGTAAAACATATATTGAACTAAACCTAAAGGCCTCCTTTTATAGATTAAGGAACCTTGTACAAGAGTCTACGTATCAACTATTTTAGGTAAAGATAAATATAAGAAATACATTGTCGAACATATCTTTACTAAAAACATAAAACGTGTAGACTAAGTATCCTATCAGTGCTTGACTTCTTCTTATCAACGCTTGACTTGACAATGCTTGATTTGTTCCTATCAACGTCCAATTTCCTCTTGTCAGCGTCCAAGTGTCTTGGCTTCATTTTATTCCCAACAATCATCATAAACGATGAATGATAGTTTTTTTCTTACCATAACATAAGAAAAGTAATCCAAATTAGTCATTCATCCCATAAGAAAAAAAAGTACACACATTGTTGAAGGGTACTGATTATTGATCTCACAAGTTTCAAAGAGATCTTACAACAATGCTCAAATTATTAAATTACTAAATCAATGCTTAAGTGATTACCTTGCACATTTTTGTTTGTATTAAACATTTCATCAAACATCTTCTATACACCCTTTAATTATAATGATTTATAGACATCTTGAAAACTCAAAATCCAAACAACCATATTTAAATATTAACTAATACCAAATTCATTAAACAAAAACAATTGTAATAATACAAAATCATTACAACAAAAAAGCTATAACATAAAAGTTCAAAATTGAGAAGAATGAAAAAAAAGATGAGAGACTCACCATTGTAATTAAACTAAAGATTGTGATGGACTTCTAAACTCAGCGTAACGTATAGATTAATAAAATGATTTCAAGTGTGACCTGCAAGAAATCAAAAAGAGTATAATCAGAAATAAATTTAATCTTAAACATAATATTAGAATTATGATGTGATATATTTGAATCAAAACAGAATACTTATAGCTTGCAAGAAATTAATCGAAGCAAAATTAAAAAACATGACAATAATAATTCAGAACACATAGAATCAAACCTTATATGAATGTTGATTGTGGCTTAAATGATTCTTCAAATTAGAGGTGGTAAAACGAGTAGGCGGGCACGGGCGGCGGGCAAAACGGGCGACGGGCAAAATGGGCGGAGGACTAAACGGACACGGGTTTAACGGGCACGGGCTAAACGAGCTGGCGAAACGGGCGCAAGGTAAAATGGGAAAAAACATATAAAAACGTTGAAATAAAGAATAAAAAAACTTGTTTAAAAGCCGAGAATAAAAAATTAAATAGAAAAAATTCGTCGAGTAGCCTAATTAGTATTTTACATGTGCGCCCATTAAGCCCATAATTTTCTTACATATGCGCCCGTTTAACCCATCAATAATAAAGAGTGGGCAAAAAGTGCCCCATCTTTTTTTGAAAATAGACAAAAAATACCCATATTTATCTAAATGGACAAGATTTGCCACATTTATTTCAAATGGTTAATTACATTGAAAACTGCATTTGATGTGTTTTTTTAATAGATTAAATCATGGGATGATTTTTTGAATTGATGGAACTATTTTTCCTTTTTTGCAGAATTATTGCACGATTTGATTTTGGATGTTGAACCGTAAACTGATTTGAGAAAAAAATATATTTTTGAATCGTGAATTAAGGTATTAGTAGGTTAACAAAATAAGTTGAATCATAGGTGGGGAAGAAGTCGTGTAATGGAAGATTGGTGCATTGTGTGTTTGTAAAAAACGGTTAAATAAGGAATGTTATGTTATTTGTATTAATTGGAGTTTTAATGTTGAAAATTATAACGCGTTTTTATGGAAGTTTGCACAATACGTATGTTTTTTCATAGAATTTTAAGACTTATTTATGGTATGGTTTTTTAAAAGCTTTTTAAGTCTTTGTGCTTACAGAACTTGTACATTTGAGTTAATTATGAAAATGTTTTAATTCTTGCATTTAATTCTTATGCTTTAAGGACTTGTAATATATTTTGTTTTATTATATAAAATAGATAAATTTGATACTGATATTAAGACTAATTAATACATAATAATTAATACACAATTAAAAATAAAAACAATAAATACTACTTAATATATAATTAAAACACCTTATCATTTAACAACAAAAAACATTTATCTATACAAATGTACATATATTGTCTACCTAAAGTAGTACATATAGTTTTAAAAATTAAATTGTGCCAACGAGTTTAACCGGAAAATCGAAGTCACCATAGGTTCGACTAGCCAAGTTACATACAATTACCAAAAACTCAAATTATCATTTTTTTTAATATCGTTGTAAAGAAAACATAAAATACAAATTAAATTCGCTGAAAATTACTATATTAGGCTGGGGGAGTGGTACAAAAAATCCACGGGTGGGATGCATGTGACAAAAAGCCACGCGCGAGTTGCTATGAACCCCACAATCCCACCTCAAAAACCCACGCGTGGGATGAGGTTCTCAGGGCAAAAAAAGTCGCTATAGGTGAGTTTCTCACCATTCGCACTACCCCAAATCTTTCTTTTTCATCCCCATTTTATTTCTATATAATCCTCATTTTCATTTCTTTTTTTCATATCTCTCATTTCATCTCTCTTCTCAATCAAAAAAATCATCTTGTTCATAAATTCTAAATTTTAGCATGGAAAACATTGATGAATATACATTTATGTACCCCGATCTAATGATCGAAGATGAAGAAACTTTGATGAATAGCCCTCGTGTCCGGTTGCTAGCAAAAGCGATGGCGTTTTTTTGAAATAGACGACAAAAAGTGTCTAGAAACCCGGTTAATCGAGATCGTTATGGTGCCCATGATCGTTTACTTGCCGCGTTTTCACTGACAACCCGATCTACGACAAACGTGCATTCCGAAAGACATATCGAATGGATCGATCACTTTTCAACGATATAGTTACGGCTGTAACTGCACATGATCCTTACTTTAATTCAAATATCGACTGTACCGGAAGAGAAGGCGTTGCTCCATTGGTGAAATGCACTTCTGCAATTCGTTAATTGGCATACGACATTGTTCCAACCTTTTTAGATGAATATCTGCAAATCTCTAAAAGAACTTCACGGGAAAGTCTTGATCATTTTTGTTCTGATATAAGGGCAATTTACGGGCAAGAATATCTGAGAAAACCCACGGTGAGTGATGTTGAATTACTATATCAACATCACGAAAGGAAGCACGGTTTCCCTGGGATGCTAGGAAGTCTAGACTGCACGGATTGGGAGTACTTGGTTGTCCGTACGCCCATAAAAGGCAATATGTTAGACGTGATCACGGATCGAATCCGTTCATTTTGTTGGAAGCTGTTGCCTCAGAATACTTGTGGATATGGCATGTTTTCTTTGGTGTTTCTGGGTCCAACAACGACATCAATGTGTTACATCAATCCCCTTTGTTTAACGATTTGAAAACAAGACGAGCACCAGAGGTCCCTTTTACGGCTAACGGCGTTAATTATCCATTTGGATACTATCTTACTGATGAGATATATCCCGAATTAGCTCCACTTGTTAAGACGATTCCAGAACCCTCTAACGATGACCACAGTCGAATATTGTATGCAGAAGCAAGAATCGGCAAGGAAGGATGTGGAACGCGCGTTTGGTGTTCTAAAAAAGAAATGGGCCATAATCGCCAATCCAACACGTGCTTTGAAGAAAGAAAGACTTGTTAATATGATGTATGCATGCATCATAATGCATAATATGATTCGTAAACACAAAGAATATGCGATAAGTCCCAAATGGTACCAAGGAGAAGCACAACAACCGGACGATCTAGTACGAAGCACGGAAGAAATTCATGCTGTTATGGGATACATCAGATCATCTCAAGTGCATCAAAACCTTCGATCCGATTTAATCCAGCACTTGGCTAATAATGCCTAATATTTTTAATGTTTGTATTTATCCGTGTGTATCATTTTTTAATTTGATAGAATAAAAGTATGTATTTTATAAATAAATTAAATAAAAGTGATAGTGGAAAGATGAGGTGAAGGTAAGGTGGTGGTGTGTTTTTTTTTCCTTTAGAACCTTAAAAGGTGAGTTTGAGTGAGTTAGTGAGAAGAAAGAGAAAGCTGAGGTGGAACTGACATGGCGGTGGGATTGTATGTTACCACTCCCCCACGAAATAGAAATATTTTTTCTAGCAAAAGTTAATACTCTCTCCGTCTCATATTAATAGTTCACCGACTAAAAACACGCATATTAAGAAAACCATCACTTTTTTCAGTTTTTTCTCTCTTACTTTTTATACAATGACAATTTTGTCCTTAACTATTTAATTTACAACTTCTTTATTGTTTGTAATAATACCCTTAAGTGAGAATAATATGGTAAATTTAATCTAAATTTTTTATCTATTTTTGAATTGCACTATTAATTTGAGACGTTCCAAAATAGTAATATGAAGCTAATAATAAACAAAACACTTTTCCGCCAAAACAATGATAGACAAAGATATGTGTTTCCTGCCCTTTTTACCCATCATCAAGACCTTCATAAATATATCAACTACCCACCACCCTATGTATATTTTACTTTATAAATTTCTGTTGTTATTCCTTGTTTCAATATAGATTTCCACTACTTGTTCTTGTTCTTTCACAACTAACTAACATGTTTGGATCCATTATGTTTTTTAGCCCAGAAAGATGGGTGTGGCACGTACCATGGAGATTATCACGTGTTCTTCATCATTGAAATAGGTGGTTTTGGAAATTACGCCCCAGGTTAAAATCTCACTTCTTTCTTCTTATATACATGGTATTAGTTAGGGTTATGAAATAATCAACTTGTTAGTACATAAGTTAAATAAATCCTATGATACAGGAGATAAATACTAATTAGATATATCCTACCTTACCTACATATATATAACAAACAAAGGATTTATAGATCCTAAGAGATACGGTGCTGTAAATGTTTAGAGATAAACTTGATGTGAAGGGTGGCAGATCTAGGAATTAAAGATAGGGGGTATGCACAGTGCACTAATACCACTATACCAGTATCATTTTTTTTCCAGTTCAAATATTTTCTAGGTCGGGTTTTTTTGGGATATTTTTTTTATCGGATCTTCATCATTTTTTAGGTGCTATTCTTTCTTATCACCAACTTATCCAGTGTTTAACATTCTTTTATCTTTGTTTGGAATTTTCTGGTTTTGGGTTTTACTTTTAGATACTGATTTTGATTTACGGTTTCGTTTACGCATAATTGATTTGGTTTTATTGTGTTAATTGAATATATGCGCATATTTAATGTTACATGTAAAGGCGGAGTAAAACAAATAGAAAATCGAAACGAACCGACAAACCGAACCGACCATTTTCGGTTGGGTCTTCGGTTTTCCATATGTATTTTGATTTTGCTCGGTTCGGTTTAGTTTCGGATTAAAACCAACAAAACTAAGCCTAAACTATATATTCGGTTTTACCCAAAAAAAAAAAACTATATATTCGGTTCGGTTTTCTCGGTTCGGTTTTTCTCGGTCCTGTTTGGTTTTGGTTTGGTTGTGTTTGGTTTACTTTGTTTCGGTTTAGGTTTTTCTCCAATTCGGTTTATGTTTTTCTCAAATTCGGTTTTTGGTTTATGTTTTACCGCCAAGGAAGATTGAGTAACCATAAGCGGAGCGACGTGTCTAAATACAACGAGTCCAATCAGCATCGGAGTTACCCAAGATATTTAGTCTTGTTGCGTGAAGAGAGGTGAGGCCATAACTGATAGTAGTATAACATATGGAAGAATACGTTTGACGGCCTGATAATGGTCTTGGGTTGGAGCATAACTCGTAACAGCAAAAGAACTTTAGTCGCATTTCCGGTCCTAGTTCGATCCTAATACAATCCTGTGATCCCGATCTTGCGACGAGAAAAACGGCCCTCAAAAGTCACAACCTTGCTTGTTAGATGGTGATGTAGAAGCTGGTCATGGTTTTTCCGAGACACTCTCAAGTTGGGTTCTCCCGCTCAACACTTGTTGGGGCAGAAGCAGCAAGAGCTACCTTCTTGTGATAAAAGTTTAGCTCGTAAGCATAAAAGTAATGTATGTGCTTTTTTGAAAAGATTTGATTCACATGTATAGAAAGAATTCTTTACAGAAGAATGAACAAGTTTTTTACTTGACCTTTCCAAGAGTTTCTTCTATTTCGCGAAGGTTATATAGAAAACAGATTTGATATTTGAATATTATTTGTATCAATTATTTGCCCAATCATGAATGATTTGTTATGGCATGTTATAAATAAAAATCTGATCACTAAATAATCTAAGATATATAATATAATACTAATAATTACAGTATTAAATAGCCGAAATTACTGACTGAAGCAGCTAATACATGTATATTAGCATTAGTAGAAGCTATTTGTGTTGGAGTAGGAAGTTGCATTTCAGGGATGTCAATTTTCAGCTTAGGGATGTTGCTTACACACACCACCTTGTAGAATTTCTTGGTGACCGCCGTAGGGATGCCATTTTTCAGCTCAGGGATGTCCAATCTTGTTACTGATTTGTGTCACAAATTATAAAGAAAGGGAATTTTCTAAATCGTTCGCAGATATGTTACGTTCAGGCGGTTTGAGAAACCATGCTGTTTAGGTTCAGGCAATGGGATTTTTCTACCCAGCATAAGAACCACCATAGGCAAATAGGCATGTTTAGCTTGTAGTATTCACATAGGATACCTGTATGAATTGACAGACCCACAACCTTTGATAGGGTCCAAATGGTTTCGATTCTTATATACTCTCAAGGGCTGATCAATGGTCAATGGAGGTCACATTAATAAAAGTTATAGCCCCTCATCTCGCACCTACGTAGAGGATTCTCTAGTTACTATGAATTATTTTTAGTTTTTTTTATGGTGGTAAAAGATTGACATGATAATATATACTCCTTTGTTTGGTGTTTGTTGGTTTTATTGACATGGAGTGTTGTATTTTGACAAAACAGATAAGATGAAAGATATGTACACACGTGGGCCCGGGAATATCGAAAGGTCGAGGAATGCTCGCGCGGTGCTTTTGTTTGATGTGGATGCGTCGAATCTGCCTCAAGACCACGAAGTGTATCTTGGTAAGTATGAGATGGGCGATGAGCGTTGGAATGTAATCAAGAATGACCCCGAGATAAACAGAAAGCTAGATACAGCGATCATGAATTTCTTGTACGCGGGAGAAAAGTACAATGGCGCTGATCGCTATGATCGTAAACATGCAGATCTGTATGCCGGTGCTTTCAGAGGTGTGAGCAACATTTTAGATTATAAGTGGTTGATCAAACAATGGGGTATCGATAAGAGTGCAGACGAAGCTGGATTTGAGCGGGTAGCGGATGAGAAATTTATAGAAGATTTCCCAATGTACCACCCCAAGCAAGGTTGCGGGGAAAACCGTGATGGCGCTTAAAAAGAAAATTTAATTTAGGGTAAACTGAAAGAAAACGTCCCTGAACTTTCCGAAATATGGAAATATGCCCTTGAGTGAAAACTTCAAGCATTTTGGCCCTGAACTTTCATTTCGCCTGTATTTTTGCCCCCGAGTCGACTATTTTTGACTTTTCCTAACGTTTTCCGTTATCTCTCCCACCTAATTCCCAGCCTAAACCCACCTTTTCCACTAATTCCCAGCCTAAACCCACCTTTGTTCAAGCAAAAAACGTCCCTGAACTTTCTTTCTTTCCCACTTCTTCACCACCACCGCCGCCGCCATTGTTACTGTAGCAACATCGATTCTAATTAAAAGAATACCAAATTAGTAAATAATGATTATCTTAAAAGGGTATTTAAATTCAGTTGCGACAGGTGCTTGAGTTGCGACAATAACAGCTGCTGTTGAACCTTCCTGAATGGAAACTTCTGGAACACGCGGTTGAGTTGCAACACTAATAGCTGTTGAGACAACCGGAACGCGTGGTTGAATCACGACAAGAAGAGCTGTTTAAATCTGTGTCCATTTGTACATTTGCAAATGCTTGATTGCATGATGTCTTGAATATGATAATATATATGACGCAAGTTTTGTACTCTTTCGTGTTTATAGGTACAAAACCGCATTTGTATTACAAGTGTCTTCTAACTCAATATGCTCAGAAGTTCATGAAATCACTCCCAGTGTATCAGACTTGTAATGAAGGATTGGCACATATACCAAAATACAGATCAACCGTCTTTTTTTTTATGACGCGACTTATACCTCGACACATTTCAGCAACTTAAGATGGCTGAGATGGATGTGGCCAGGATGGCCTATTTTGCCATTAGGCAAAAGTCAAAAACTGAAGCAAGGGATCTTATCCGCGGGGTATTATATATAGGTCTTTTTTGCCACACATGAAGTTTTACAGTAATCTTATGTATTGAGACTGCAATTTGAAACGAATAATACAAGGTAATGGTTTTATTTCTTCTTGCTGTGGTGCTGTTATCCAGGATAAAATGTTTTGCAAGTCTGTCATGGCTGATTATGCAGTTAAGATTAATATGGAAATACCCACATACAAGACAACTCGACTGCCAGGATTGATTCCTGTTTTCCGCTCGTCTGTGCTTTTCAATGGTGTCAATTATCAAGGAGTTGATTGCAAAACTAAGAAAGAAGCTGAACAGCTGGTAGCACATGCCGTTATTCTGAGTTGTTTAGGTATTTGCAAACTACGTGAACGTAATTTCTGTGAGGTGATATGTTTGTATGTGACTCTCGCTTTTATAACGGTATAAATTTGTGTTGTTGCAGATTCCGAATCAGGAAATGATATTGTGGATATAATTAATTGCAAGTTGAGGCCTTTGGTTGAACTGAATAAAGTTAAGGAAATCAACAATGTTCATAAGGGCACTAATGTTGTGGTACCACTTAACAGAAGCTCAGATAGTGGCAACCACTCCAGCTCTTTCTGTCGTGATTCAACAAGCAGTAGCTCAAATAGCGGCAACCACTCCAGCTCTTCCTGTCGTGACTCAACCAACGGTAGCTCAAATAGCGTAACCGCTCCAGCTCTTCCTGTTGCGACTCAACCAGCAGTGGCTCAAAAAGCGGCAACCACTCCAGCTCTTCCTGTCGTGACTCGACCAACAGTAACTCAATTAGCGGCAACCACTCCAGCTCTTCCTGTCGTGACTCAACCACGCGTTCCGGTTGTCTCAACAGCTATTAGTGTTGCAACTCAACCGTGTATTCCAGAAGTTTCCATTCAGGAAGGTTCAACAACAGCTTTTACTGTCGCAACTGAATTTGAATACCCTTTTAAGATGATCATTATTTACTAATTTGGTTTTTTTTTTAATTAAAATCTATGTTGCTACAGTAGCAATGGCGGCGGTGGTGGTGTTCTGGGATAATTTAAGTGAAGAAGAAGTGGGGAAGAAAGAAAGTTCAAGGACGTTTTTTGCTTGAACAAAGGTGGGTTTAGGCCGGAATTAGTGGAAAAGACGAAAATACCCTCATGTGCATAGCACATGAGGAGAGATAACGGAAAACGTTAAAAAAAGTAAAAAATAGTCGACTCATGGGCAAAAATGCTTAAAGTTTTCACCTAGGGCATATCTCCATATTTCGGAAAGTTCATGGATGTTTTTTTGCAGTTTATCTTTTAATTTATAAAACGAAGATAAGCATACTAATAGTTACTTAGACCGGTGGGAGTGGGGTGAAACTCACTCACGCCATCTCAGCGTCACATCAGTTTTTTACCAAACTCACCAAACTCACCCACGGAGATAATGACACTCACCCACACTCACCTTTCATATCTATTTTTTTATTATTTAAACACACTCCACTCACAAAAAATACTCACAAATAAACCTAACCCAAAAAATAAAAACACTTAGGGCCCACAAAACTTAAACTCACCCAGGTAAGTTTGACCCTTTTTTTTTCTTCTGGGGAGTATAATGAATGAATGTGTTGATGTCAACATTTACTGAAGTCCGAGTATAAAAAAATTTATCTCTTACTAGTCAAAATTCTCCCTTCACATACGTATATATTGCCAAATTTCCACTATTCAAAACAAGTCTAATATTCAAATATACGAAATATTCATGGTGGTTCCACTGGTTATACCACATAAACGGCCCATGTGATGTCTTAGCTTATGGTGCAATGGATCTGGGCAAGAGTGTACTGGAGTATATAATCATCAAGCTTGAAAATTGCTGGTATGTGGCAATAATCTCTTGAATCAACAAAAGAAGCATGAGGATGGTCACTTAATTACGGGTCAATCTTCATACGAGTTTAAGTAACTTTAACCGCCAAGTTGCATTCCTCAGTAGTCATATAGGTTGTTGGTTAGATCAGCAGCTAGTCACACTTCTGGATTGAAATTCCTTCATCGTTAGGCTGGAAGAAACATCGTAGCTGGTTTGGAAGAGCAGAATGAAATTCATAAAATGCACGATGTTCCAAACTGTTCCAAACACTGAAGTGCAACCTAAACAAGCCTTGTCAATGTTTCTTCCAGCCTAACGATGAAGGAATTTCAATCCAGAAGTGTGACTAGCTGCTGATCTAACCAACAACCTATATAACTACTGAGGAATGCAACTTGGCGGTTAAAGTTACTTAAACTCGTATGAAGTGCAACCTAAACCCACACAGATCATCAAACAAAAGATAATTAAACAAATAGTCAATGTCGACAATAAATAAGTATTGAACTTATTATTAGTCTTAATCCCAAAGTAGGTTTAACTGTTTTAGCAGCAAGCAATCTTTGATTTATTTTCATCAGTTCACATTTTCCAGTTCTGACTTACAATATGAACTAAAGATAACAACTAAACTGATAAAAATATTAATTCATCAACAACTTATAGGTTTTGAAAAGTATAAACGAAATATAAAATTTGCTAAAGACACGATACATTACATAGTGTTTGGTATGGTGTAATCAAAGAGGGAATAGAAAATACTATTACGACGAAATGAAAAAATGTTGTTTGTTTACGTTTACAGAATGTAATGACACATTACAAGGAATCACTCATTACGTGAAAACAATTCCTTAGGAGCCCTTTCTTTTTTTCCATTACATCTTTCATGTAATCAAAATTACATAAAACTCCATTATTAACTGACCAAATTAAATAGGCTTTATCTTATAAATGGCTATTGTAATTTTTTTATTATCGATTACATTACGACTTCTCATACAAACCAAACATGATTAATAACCGTAATAAATCATTTAATAACATTATTCATTTTATTACGTCGTGCATTCTATTCCTTAGACATTTAATTATGTCGTACGTAACTTAAGTATATGTAAACAAGGATTTGCCGACTAGTAGAGAAAATTCCATCCCTGTAGTGGAGTACTTGTCTCGACTAGAATAATCTCAACAACAAAAAAGGACATATTATCTGTAAAATAGATTCTTTGGATCTATTATTTATTTCCTAGTTACATAAGGGACAGAGTCAATGGTTCTCGTGGATATTCGTGACATTTATGAATTTTTCTTTTATAGTGTTAATTTATGAAAAAAATATTGATTTTTTTTAAATGCATCTTAAATGCTCTCAATCAATCGGAACGTGTTTCTATCATTCGTTTGGTTCACTTTTTACATATGTTATATTAGAGTTTAAAGAATTTTGTGCATTCGATTATATTTCGTCCGGGTTTCCTCCTTGATTACATATATGCATAGTAAAATGTTTAAAAAACATATTTTATATTAGTACAACATAACATAAATGATTACTCAGCTCGTACAATTATTTTTGGTGGAGAACATATATTAGTCTATTGCATTTGCTATCATCTGGCAAAGCAATTGTCGTTTCTAAGGCTAAGTTTCAAAAGTTTGTTTTCTATATATACTAGTATTGAATAAGAAGTATTTTAAAGAATGAAAAGAGTTGAAAAACAAGTATTTGCTACATAACTTTTGATTATCATGTTTTAAAAGTCGTCGATTTTATTAAGATTCATATGTCATCCATGTTATACACGTATATGCTTTTTATTTGCTTAGAATATTTAATCTTCTTAATTACAACTTAATCAAGAGAAATATTAATGTCAGAGACGGAATCGGGGTGAGTTTTGGGGGTCTTGAGACATCCATAAATTTTTGTTGCGTAATGTTAAATCTATTAAAAAATTAATTTTTGTATGATTTGTGCTAAATGCACCTTGTTCTTAAAATTTGTGTTTGTAATATTATTTATTTTATTGTAAATGTACCTGGTCGTTTTGTGTCATGGTTCCTGACTAATGCATTGTACAATTATCTCTTTTACAATCACAAATAATACATCAAAACACCATCCTACTAACTCGTTTGCAACTCTAATCGAACACTCATGTTAAAACAATGCATGTGTATATACAGCAAGAACGGTTCATACTCCACGAAAATCGATCACTACCCACATGCATGTGGCTACAAATGGCAGATTAATCATTTGAGATCGAATGTTGTTATATGTTACAACTGATACGTGTATAAGTTTAGGCTAAAAAAAATAACTTTTAGTCGCACATTTATTATAACAAGGAACATGTATTAGAATTTGCATGTTGTCACGAGTGGTCTAGCTGAAAATGACTCACATCAAAATATTCAAGGTGATGAGAATATATGACATGTGATACTGTTGTGATATAAATATATACAACGTTTTGGAAATAAAAGTTCATTATATGAAAGTTATTGGCAAAACGTAATTTATTTCTCTTTGATCGTAAAAAAAACACTTATTAATAAAAAAACATGCTAAAAACCTTTATCATAAAAAATGAACACGTTTTAAGTATTATATTTTTCTAAAAATAGCTAAACACAATTATATCGTCGTGGTTATGAATAAAACGTCAAAATCAGACGTCAGTGCATAATGACCTTGTCCTCGGTCATACTCCATAATTAGCAAGTTACTTGTGTAGCAGTCTTTTGGCCCTGTTTTATACGTGGTAGTTAGACGTAATTGAATGTAATTATAATTAGATTACACTATGTAAAATGTTCAGTTCGCAGAATGAGAAGAATAAAATTTATTTACATTAAGTAATACGTAAGTTGTTTGGTTTGTGTTATACTCCGTAATTATAATTCAGATATTACAGTTACATTCATTAAGAGAATTCAGATTACATAAAAAGTTGGATGGAAAATTTTGAATTACGTTGTAATTCAGTATTTTCATACTTTTAACATCAATATTTATAAATAATAATAATAATAATAATAGTAATAATTAGTATTATTATTATTATTATCAATAATTATATATAAAAAATATGATTATTAAATTATAAAAGTAACAATTAATATTGTAGAAGTGTAAATCTTGCTTATGTATTTAGAGAGAGAAAAAAATAGATAGATGGTGGATTAAACACAATTCTAGAGAAAGAAACAAGAGTGAACTATGTGAAAAATGATTAACCACACCACCCTCTCCATCTAAGGAGAGGGTTTATATACCCAAGCCCTTGTCATGGGCTTGGGCTTACATTTGGGTCGGCCTACACATGTTGTAGGCTAGGCTTGTTCTTGTTTAATGAATAAAGAAAGTTAACTAAACTACGAGCTATTACATGGACTATTAATGGAGTGACCGATCCTTCTTAATACGTAAAACGTATTTTCAACAATCTCCCTCTAAGGGAGGTCACTCCAAACAAGGGCGTTACCCGAGTTACAATAATGAAATAAACCTAGCATACTATGCTTGTCTTGAGCTCGTAGTCTTCGTCTTTCTTTTCTTTTTCTTTTCTGGTGAACATGCTGATGTGATCTTTGATATCTGTCTTGAGCATTAATCTCTTGCCTTGATCTCGTGCATCCATCACTTGTGATCTTCGCCTCTTCGTGACGCCATGTCCCACATACTTATACCTTCGTAATTCTTGAAAGCTTCAGAGTTCGATACAGCGGAAGACTTAACTTTTAGGCTTTCTTGAATTAGATGAGATATTAAGTGCATAAAGTATAAGCATGCGGGGACGACTTCTTCTTGGATTCCGCAACGCCACCGTCTTCAAATGCCGCAACATAAGTAGACACGAACGAAATGGCTTTGAACATTTCATTCTAAATCGGTAGCATTTTACCTCCGGTCGGTGAAGACCGTTGGACGATATTAGATATCGTACCCGTGACGGATAGTTTCAATTAAGTAACTTCCTGACAGGATTTCGCGGGTAAACCCGTTCTCTTTATTCGACCGTCCAAAGCTGACTGCGAACATAAAGAGTGAATCGTTTGGATAATAATATCCGCATGATTTGAAGCCGTCAATTCATGTTCCTGGAACAAGTGAAATTCAGTTAAGAACCGCACCATCGTTGCTTTCCAGTTGTCACGAGCTTGATTCGTATAGAATCTTGCAAGTTACCTACCAAGTGCTGTTTGAGGTTAACACTAGAAGGATTTCCACTCATCACTGTGAACACTAAGGTATCACTCTGAGTGTTCTGGCAAGATCACTAAGATATTGCGTAGAGGCCTGGAACGTGTTTAAATTCAGTTAAGAATTAAACAGCTGTTGCTTTCCAGTTATCACAAGTTTGATTCATAAAGAATCGCACAAGTCACCTACCATGAGCTTTTTGATATTCGCTCAAGAAGGATTTCCATCTTCATTGTAAATACTTTCGTATTACTCGGATGTTCAGGCAAGATCATGACGAATTTGCGTAGGACTCTTAAAATCTTTCTTACTTTTCACAGTGTGTGAAGAAGCAAGGAAATATGAAAGTGTGTCCTAATGAGATATTTGATGATCTCAAATGGCTCTAGACTCGATCGTGCATTTTGGATTTTAGTGATCGGAGGCTGGAGAGGAGTGCCACCATTTCAATACCAATTTATTCGGAGTGAATAAATTAATAGATAACGTGTTGTCTCCGTGTGATTAAAACAAATACCTTTTGAGAGATATCTGAGTTAGCTGGGATGGGTTGTGCATTACATCACTGGGTCCATGATGTCTTTCTTCAATATCGAGAATCATTAAAATGATCTCAATAGCATATGTATTGACCCGGTTTCTGCCTAAAGTTGTAAGGAGGGCTTCTTTCTTTACACCCTTTATCTTTACAATTCTTTTTCATTCTTCAACCCCTTCACTGCTTACCAATACGTCATAACTAACACCTTGTTGTGATTGTTCCAGTGCTAGCTTAAGTACTTGGTCGGCATTCAGCTGCGTTCATAATCTTTCTCCAACTTTCCTAAGGACTACTATTTCTAGCTATGGAATGTCCTTGGGAAGATTCCTCCGGTTCTGGAAGAATCATAGGACTTAACCTATCCTACCATCCTTATGTCACCACAATCTTCATCGTCATGAAATAAATGGGTTTTGGGTAAGTATATGTCACCATGAAAATCCATTTTGATATAGCAAATCCATTTTGCTCCCCCTTAACATATGCCACGATATTCGAAAACATTTCGCATATGTAGAGATGAGCCAACACATTAAGTCAAACCATTTGTGATAATATCCCATATTAAATCACATTTTCTCCCCCATATTAAAAATATTAACCCAATCGATGTTTTTAATACCAATTGATTTAATGAAGTTTTAACAAAGGTTTTGGGAAGAAAAATGCAAGTCCATTTTATCTTCATGATAACAATCGTATGAGATATGATACCGATATGTAACATGATCACATATTCACCATATTAGAAAAGAATTGACAAGGTTGGACCTGATAGATATGTTGGTCGCCTCGTCACGTCTGAAGTCATCTCTTGACACCACATGTACGATTGGTATTGTTGTCTTGACACCAACTTGTGAACTTGGCACGTTCGGCATCGAAGATTCTGAAAGCTTGACAATTGCTCCCCCTCAATTGTTGACCCGTGTTCTATCGAAAGAGATGTAGTCGTCGGTTGAGTAGTCGCATCGTCGAGTATGTAGATACCAATAGTAGATAGCTATGGTTGTAGAGATGATAGCTTCATAAAAACAAGACTTCTCTTGTTTTAACAAATAAATGCACTGAAACGTACATATATTTGTGTTAGACCAAGTTATAACGTAAACTTGATCCCTTACAAGGTTTTAAAGTAAACCTTGCCCGAGAAAATTAATTCCCATTTTGAGCCAAAGCTTTCATAAGAAATACTTGACTTTAATGTGAAAACCGGGTTGCAGTCTGAAATAACTACAAGCCATTTAGGCATGTTTTATGAAATAATTACAACTTTTGTACGAACTCTATTTATGGCGCCGTGTCGATATTAATCAACATTTCTAAGGCCGTAAATATTATCATACCAAAAGACATGCCTTTGAAAAATAAAGTAAAAATATTTTTGGATTTTTATGAATTTTTCAATTTTTTATGGTTTTTATATGGTTTTATATTTTTGTATTTTGCTTTTGTGGATAAAAATATAAACAATATATACAAATGATCACCAAGGATACGGAGAATAGTTTTACCAAGACTATTCTTTCGCTTCATCTGCTAGTTCTTTTAGAGTCTCAGGCGAGAAGGTTCTCATTCCTAGCTTGTCGGCAAAAAATTCAATTCGAGCGCGATCTAAAGCCTTCGTGAAAATATCCGCCAATTGATACTCAGATCGGACAAAGTAAAGCTCTATTACTCCATTTTCCACTTGCTCCTTGATGAAGTGGTAGCGAATGTCAATATGCTTCGACCGGGAGAATTGAACATTGTTGCAGCATAAGGCAATTGCACTTTTGTTGTCGCAGTACATCGGAATCTTGTTGAAACCTAGACCATAGTCGGTTAATTGCGATCTCATCCAAAGAATTTGAGCACAGCAACCGGACATAGCTATGTATTCTGCTTCCGTACTTGAAATTGCAACACTTTTCTGCCTTTTCGATGCCTGTTGAGTCATAGGATCTAGACTCATCTGGGATATCATGATCATGATTGTAATAAGCACAGCGGAACATAAAGAACACAATCATAACCAAGAACAAGGCTTTCACTAATAAAGATTACTATTAATAATGCTATTAACTACTGCTCCTGGTGCCGGCTTGACACCAGGAGAACGCACACACACCTCTGGTTTACATTGTTTGTGAATGAGTGAATGACCATGTGTGCCTAACCCTCTTTATATAATAGAGGTACTAGGGTTATATCACAACCCTAGCTTACTATAGAAGCTAACTATTTGCTATTAGGTCCTTCATCTTGTTTTGTCATATCAACTCAAGATATCTAAGTCCCAACAATCTTCCCCTAGTTGATTTGACAAAACCAGTAAGCACAAGCTTCCCCTGAAGCTAATATAGATGAAGGCTAAGCTTCCCCTTGATCCATGCATTCTTCCCCTTTTTGTCACATCAACTAAAAAAGGATCGTCTTCCCCTTAAGAAGTGCACGGCAAATCCAGTAGGCTCCATGGAGAGATCACTGATGAAGAAAATCAAGTATAACGAATTTGATGAAGAAGTGGAATCTCCCAAACTTGTGTCTTATGTCTTGCACTAACCACGTGACATCGAGCTCGAACAAAATCCTCAAATAAATGAGACACTGAGCACAATAACGTAACCCCTTCAAGCGATAGAAAATGTACGCATAGAGCAAACTATCTTAAAAAGGCTACCACTCCTTTTAAGATATGAATAGATCGTACCCCTTCGCTAGATATGTCAAGTCTTCGTCACCATACAAACCAAGCAAGTTATCTTAAAAGGTACTCCATTCCTTCTAAGATATGATAAGAACACAAAACCTGTGAAAATCAACTACAACAAAAAATAAGTGATAATCAAATGTCTTCTTCAATGAATCACCCCAACGAAATGATGATGGCTGAGAACTCCTCTTCCAGTAACAGTAGTGACATCAGACTAGTCACTAAACAGAGTAGTATCAATCTTACTTGACTAGAAGGAACCAAAACCGACCAAAGAAAGTTAGTATACAACAAGCCAGCAGGAACCAGAAGAAAGTCAGCAAGAACATACACCTAGCAGTAGGAACAAACCAGTAGGAACCGACCAGTGGTACGGACCAGTAGGACCCGACTAGTAGCAACCGACCAGTAGGAGCCGATGATTCAACCAGAAGGAACCATCGAATATTACTAGGAGGAACCGAGAACAAAACCACCACGAACAATATATGACCCGTAGGAACCATAGCGCACCAACATAACCCACCAGGAGCATCTCAAACCCATTCTTTCCATCTTTTTTTTTCATTTTTTTTTTCAATCTGTCACCACGCTGTCGCTGAACCAAAACTTGCGCATCACATAGCCAAGTATCACGTTTAGAAAATATTCCGTAAATCTCACCTCCACAACTTGTGACAAGTTCTGCATAGTCTGTTGCTTGGCTATCACAAAACGTGTTTATCCTTTTCAAACAGTCGCGGGTCTTTATTTAATATTGAACACCAGCACACGTTTTCAATCAGTCACACGTCTCCATATCTGCCTTTCATGTGAATCATAGCCTTTCTCATGTTTCTTTCATTCTGTCAGACACTACAGCAAGCTAAATCTGCAGTATTTTTCTTTTGGCAGCCATGAACCCGAAACATCAAAACAAACAGCAGACAATCAACAAAGACCTTCTACTACTCATTTGTGCTTATCCACGCTATGGTTACCTGAAATCATACAATATCTTTTTGTCCTTCTTTCCAAGCATCAAAAGAAACTAATCGAGCTAGGGTTTGAAACCCCTAAAACGAATATCACAACAGCCATAAACATCGATCACATTAATTTCTTTATACTAGGGTTCATCGTTGATTCAAGAATCAACTCACCAAAGCTAGCATAATCACCATTAATACCAAGAAGCTGCTGCCACCATAAACACGAATCTAGGGTTTTATTACAAACCCTAAGCATTAAGAACATCAGCCGTCTTCAATTCTACAGTAGCAACATCACCGTAACAGCATATGATAGATCAACAGCAACCAACAACGAATCATCTAGGGTTTGTTGGGACAAAACCCTAGATCAACAGGAACATCATTATTTATTTAAAACAGAAACTAACATAACATGAAAACCTTGTAGATCAACCAGATCGAGAGCCAACAAGCTCTGATACCACTTGTTGAGTCATAGGATCTAGACTCATCTGGGATATCATGATCATGATTGTAATAAGCACAGCGGAACATAAAGAACACAATCATAACCAAGAACAAGGCTTTCACTAATAAAGATTACTATTAATAATGCTATTAACTACTGCTCCTAGTGCCTAATAGGCTTGACACCAGGAGAACGCACACACACCTCTGGTTTACATTGTTTGTGAATGAGTGAATGACCATGTGTGCCTAACCCTCTTTATATAATAGAGGTACTAGGGTTACATCACAACCCTAGCTTACTATAGAAGCTAACTATTTGCTATTAGGTCCTTCATCTTGTTTTGTCATATCAACTCAAGATATCTAAGTCCCAACAATGCCCAACTGATTAGTCGATCTCCTAGTAGTTGCAAAGTTCCACTCGTGCTACGCCTTGTATCTTGACAACCCGTGTGATCCGCATCTGCATATGCCATTAGTGCAATAGAAGAGTCCTTCGAATACCAAAGTCCCCGATTAATGGTTCCTTTAAGATATCGAAAGATCCTTTTAACAGTATCTAAGTGTAACTCAGTAGGCCTAGTTTGATACCTGGCACACATACATATAGCAAACTGAAGATCAGGTCGAATGGCTGTGATATACAGAAGAGTACCGACCATTCCACGATAAAGTGTCGGATCAACGGCAACTCCATGAGGATCTGCATCAAGCTTAGTTCGTTCCACCATTGGAGTATCCACGGGGTCGCAAGATTCCATCTTATACTTCTTAAGCAATTCAAGGGCATACTTGGATTGATTGATAAAGATGCCTCTGGGACTCTGAGATATCTGAAGACCTAAGAAGAATGATACCTTGCCCATCATTGACATCTTAAACTTGGAAGACATGAGTGTCCCAAACTCATCCGATAAGGTTTGGGTCGAGGCTGCAAATATAATATAATCAACATATATTTGTACCATAATCATATCTTTACCTCGTTTCTGAATGAACAACGTGGGATCCACCTTGCCTTTAGCGAAGCCTTGCGTAATGAGGAATTGTGACAAAAGATCATACCATGCGCGAGGAGCTTGCTTCAACCCATAGAGAGCCTTCTTAAGCTTATACACATGATTAGGATAATTAGGATTCACAAAACCATCCGGTTTTTGAACATAGACCTCTTCCTTGAGTTCACCATTAAGAAATGCCGTCTTCACATCCATCTGATAGACGATCATATTCATATGGGCTGCATAAGCGAGGAACAGTCGAATAGCTTCTAAACGGGCAACAGGTGCAAAGGATTCCATAAAGTCGATGCCCAATAATTGCTTGTATCCACGAGCTACTAGTCTAGCTTTGTTCTTCAGTATTCCGCCTAACTCGTCGAGTTTCACCTTATAAACCTATTTCAAAGTGAGTAATTGCACTTGATCCGGGCATGGGACAAGTTCCTAGACTTCAAGACGTATAAATTCATTGAGTTCTTCTTGCATAGCTTCTATCCAACAGGATTGAGTAAAAGCTTGTTGCCATGTCTTAGGTTCAACTTCAGTGAGAAAAGCATCAAAATGACAGAACATTGCATTTTCTTGTAACTGACTTCGTGTGGATACCAGACGATTGGGGTCACCAATAATAGAATCTATAGGATGATCCTTTGTCCACTTGCTGTCATGTTCACGAATCCGTGGATTGGAGTAAACTGTAGTAGGAGCTTCCTCTGAGGTGGACGACCCGACTTGATTAGGGTCGGGAATTGGTACACCAAAGAATGGAAGTTCACGCATTTGAGCGAATTCCAAATCGTGATCATCATCATCCTCTTCATCATCAATAGGCATGACATGGGTAGTTGAAACATGTGTTGGTTGAGAATTACTTGTTGAAGGTATATCTTGACCATTAGGTGCAGATGTATCTGATTGTGCAACGGTTGCTGGAGTGACAACTTCGGTTACTGGAGCTATTACCTCAGTTTCTGGAGCAACAATACTTGGAGGAGTAAAGAATTCATCAAAGAACGGTTGAAACAACGTATCCCATTCCTTCCTAGTAGGTGGTGTAAATGATGATGAAGTAGGGTTGTTTGGGACAAGACCAGAACTAATATTACTGGGTCCCATTTCATGAAGTGCGGGTTCAGAGCTGCTTTGCTCAGAAGCCATTGCTGTCAGCTCATCAAAATCAACATTCATAGTTTCAAGGATCTTGCGAGAGTTACGGTTGTAGATTCGGTATGCCTTCTTTGCGGGTGCGTAACCAATGAAAATACCAATATCAGCCTTTGGTTGAAGTTTTCCCAAATTGTCACCATCATTATTTGGATAGCAAAGAGAACCAAATACATGAAGATATGATAAATCTGGTACTTTTCCATGGAGAAGCTCATAAGGTGTTTTACCATGGCGTTTACGAATTAGTGACCGATTTTGGGTGTACACTGCTGTAGATACTGCTTCTGCCCATAAAAACAATGGAGCCTTTGCGTAAATTAACATCGTTCGAGCAGCTTCCATAAGTGTGTGATTTCGCCTTTCAACGACACCGTTTTGTTGTGGAGTGCGTGCAACGGATGTTTCATGAGATATGCCAACTTCTTCATAATAATCACACAAGATTTGATTCACAAATTCGGTTCCATTATATGTACGAATGCGTCAGACAGTAGTGTTGAGACGCACTTGAATCATCTTGAGAAATCCGATGATGAATTTAGGTGCCTCATTTTTTGCTTTAAGAAATTTCACCCATGTAAACCGAGAGTAATCATCGACAATGACGAGGATGTACTTTTTGCCACTAAGACTTTCAACACGCATTGGCCCACAAAGATCCATATGCAACAGATAAAGTTTCTCTTGGTTGGTGTCTTCAGTCTTGGGTTTGTAAGACTTCTTAGTGCTTTTCCCCATTGTACACGCAGAACACAAATGATCCTTGTGAAATGATAGTTTAGGAAGACCACGAACAAGTTCGTTTTTCGCCAAGTGATTAATAGCGTCAAAGTTAAGATTAGATAACCGTCGATGCCATAACCATGACTTAGTCTTTGATGCTTTGGAGAGAAGACATACGGGAGAAGCGGCCATCATGTCTTGTAGAGACAAAGTATACAAATTATTCCCTCGAGTACCTTTCAATAAATCAACCCCTTCCAAATTATGAATGAAGCAGGTATGCTCTCGAAAAGCAACTTCTAGGTTTGCATCACAAAATTGTCCCACAGAAAATAAGTTGTGACCAAGACCTTCCACGTAATACACTCTTGAAATTATAACATTCCCAATATGATATTCACCGTAACCCATTATCTTTGCAATATGATCATTTCCAAATCGAACCGTACCAAGAAACTTGCTGACGAAATTTCTAAGCTGAGAGCGATCTTCGGTCATATGCTTGGAGCAACCAGAGTCCAAATACCAGAGAACAATTTGGACCACCTGTTTTCAACAACAACAGTAGACAATGCATTGGAAACTATTGGTTCCGGAGTGTTAGCAGATACAGATATAGAATTGTCAGTGTAGGATTGTAAATCTATGCTTATGTTTTTAGAGAGAGAAAGAGACAGAAAGATGGTGGATTTCACACTTCTAGAGAGAGAAAGTTAAAAAGCACTATGTGTAAATTATGAAACCACACCACCCTCTCCATCAAAGGAGAGGGTTTATATACCCAAGCCCATGAGATGGGCTTGGGTTTACATTAGGCCGCCGGCCCATACATTTCATGGGCTCGGTTTTGGGCTTTATTTAATGAATGTAAATAACTAAACTACGAGCTTTAACATAGACTATCGTTGGAGTGACCGATCCTTCTTAATACGTAAAACGTATTTCTAAAAATCTCCCCCTAAGGGAGGTCACTCCAAACAAGGGCGTTAACCGAGTTACAGTAATGAAATAAACCTAGCATACTATGCTTGTCTTGAGCTCGTAGTCTTCGTTTTTTTTTCTTTTTCTTTTCTGGTGAACATGCTGATGTGATCTTTGATATCAATCTTGAGCATTAATCTCTTGCCTTGATCTCGTGCATCCATCACTTGTGATCTTTGCCTCTTTGTGACACCATGTCCCACATACTTATACCTTTGTAATTCTTGAAAGCTTCAGAGTTCGATACAGCGGAAGACTTAACTTTTAGGCTTTCTTGAATTAAATGAGATATTAAGTGCATAAAGTATAAGCATGCGGGGACGACTTCTTCTTGGATTCCGCAACGCCACCGTCTTCAAATGCCGCAACATAAGTAGACACGAACGAAATGGCTTTGAACATTTCATTCTAAATTGGTAGCATTTTACCTCCGGTCGGTGAAGACCGTTGGACGATATTAGATATCGTACCCGTGACGGATAGTTTCAATTAAGTAACTTCCTGACAGGATTTCGCGGGTAAACCCGTTCTCTTTATTCGACCGTCTAAAGCTGACTGCGAACATAAAGAGTGAATCATTTGGATAATAATAACCGCATGATTTGAAGCCGTCAATTCATGTTCCTGGAACAAGTGAAATTCAATTAAGAACCGCACCATCGTTGCTTTCCAGTTGTCACAAGCTTGATTCGTATAGAATCTTGCAAGTTACCTACCAAGTGTTGTTTTGAGGTTAACACTAGAAGGATTTCCACTCATCACTGTGAACACTAAGGTATCACTCTGAGTGTTATGGCAAGATCACTAAGATATTGCGTAGAGGCCTGGAACGTGTTTAAATTCTAAGAATTAAACAGCTGTTGCTTTCCAGTTATCACAAGTTTGATTCATAAAGAATCGCTCAAGTCACCTACCATGAGCTTTTTGATATTCGCTCAAGAAGGATTTCCATCTTCATTGTAAATACTTTCGTATTACTCAGATGTTCAGGCAAGATCATGAAGATTTTGCGTAGGAATCTTAAGATCTTTCTTACTTTTCACAGTGTATGAAGAAGCAAGGAATTATGAAAGTGTGTCCTAATGAGATATTTAATGATCTTAAATGGCTCTAGACTCGATCGTGCACTTTGGATTTTAGTGATCGGAGGCTGGAGAGGAGTGCCACCTTTTCAATACCAATTTATTCGGAGTGAATAAATCAATAGATAATGCGTTATCTCCGTGTGATTAAAACAAATACCTTTTGAGAGATATCTGAGTTAGCTGGGATGGGTTGTGCATTGCATCACTGGGTCAATGATGTCTATCTTCAATATCGAGCATCATTAAAATGATCTCAATAGCATATGTGTTGACCCGGTTTCTGCCTAAAGTTGTAAGGAGGGCTTCTTTCTTTACACCCTTTATCTTTATAATTCTTTTTCATTCTTCAACCCCTTCAATGCTTACCAATACGTCATAACTAGCACCTTGTTGTGATTGTTCTAGTGCTAACTTAAGTACTTGGTCGGCATTCAGCTACGTTCATAATCTTTCTCCTCCTTTCCTAAGGACTACTATTTCAAGCTATGGAATGTCCTTGGGAAGATTCCTCCGGTTCTAGAAGAATCATTGGACTTAACCTATCCTACCATCCTTATGTCACCACAATCTTCATCGTCGTGAATTAAATGAGGTTTGGGTAAGTATATGTCACCATGAAAATCCATTTTGATATAGCAAATCCATTTTGCTCCCCCTTAACATATGCCACGATATTCGAAAACATTTCGCACATGTCGGGATGAGCCAGCACATTAAGTCAAACCATTTGTGATAATATCCCATATTAAATCACATTTTCTCCCCCATATTAAAAATATTAACCCAATCGATGTTTTTAATATCAATTGATTTAATGAAGTTTTAACAAAGGTTTTGGGAAGAAAAATGCAAGTCCGTTTTATCTTCATGATATCAAATGTATGAGATATGATACCGATTTGTAACATGATCACATATACACCATATTAAAAAAGAATTGACAAGGTTGGACCTGATAGATGAGAACATCATATGATAAGATCAAATGGTTCTTGTCAACATATGTTGGTCGCCTCGTCACGTCTGAAGTCATCTCTTGACACCACGTGTACGATTGGTATTGTTGTCCTGACACCAGTTAGTGAGCTTGGCACGTTCGGCATCGAAGATTCTGAATGCTTGACAATTGCTCCCCCTCAATTGTTGACCCGTGTTCTATTGAAAGAGCTGTAGTCGTCGGTTGAGTAGTTGCATCGTCGAGTAGGTAGATACCAATTATAGATTACTATGGTTGTAGAGATGATAGCTTCATAAAAACAAGATTTCTCTTGTTTTAACAAATAAATGCACTGAGGCGTACATAAATTTGTGTTAGACCAAGTTATAAAGTAAACTTGATCCCTTACAAGGTTTTAAAGTAAACCTTGTCCGAGAAAATTATTTCCCGTTGTGAGCCAAAGCTTTCATAAGAAATACTTGACTTTAATGTGAAAACCGGGTTGCAGTCAGAAATAACTACAAGCCATATAGGCATGTTTTATGAAATATTTACAACTTTTGTACGAACTCTATTTATGGCGCCGTGTCAATATTAATCAACATTTCTAAGGCCGTAAATATTATCGTACCAAAAGACATGCCTTTGAAAAATAAAGTAAAAATATTTTTGGATTTTTCTAGATTTTCTAATTTTTATGGTTTTTATATGGTTTTATATTTTTGTATTTTGCTTTTGTGGATTAAAATATAAACAATATACACAAATGATCACCAAGGATACGGAGAATAGTTTTACCAAGACTATTCTTTTGCTTCATCTGCTAGTTCCTTTAGAGTCTCAGGCAAGAAGGTTCTCATTCCTAGCTTGTCGGCCAAAAATTCAATTCGAGCGCGATCTAAAGCCTTCGTGAAAATATCCGCCAATTGATACTCAGATCGGACAAAGTAAAGCTCTATTACTCCATTTTCCACTTGCTCCTTGATGAAGTGGTAGCGAATGTCAATATGCTTCGACCGGGAGAATTGAACATTGTTGCAGCATAAGGCAATTGCACTTTTGTTGTCGCAGTACATCAGAATCTTGTTGAAACTTAGACCATAGTCGGTTAATTGCGATCTCATCCAAAGAATTTGAGCACAGCAACCGGACATAGCTATGTATTCTGCTTCCGTACTTGAAATTGCAGCGCTTTTCTGCCTTTTCGATGCCCAACTGATTAGTCGATCTCCTAGTAGTTGCAAAGTTCCACTCGTGCTACGCCTTGTATCTTGACAACCCGCGTGATCCGCATCTGCATATGCCATTAGTGCAATAGAAGAGTCCTTCGAATACCAAAGTCCCCGATTAATGGTTCCTTTAAGATATCGAAAGATCCTTTTAACAGTAGCTAAGTGTAACTCAGTAGGCCTAGTTTGATACCTGGCACACATACATATAGCAAACTGAAGATCAGGCTGACTGGCTGTGATATACAGAAGAGTACCGATCATTCCACGATAAGGTGTCGGATCAACGGCAACTCCATGAGGATCTGCATCAAGCTTAGTTCGTTCCACCATTGGAGTATCCACGGGGTCGCAAGATTCCATCTTGTATTTCTTAAGCGATTCAAGGGCATACTTGGATTGATTGATAAAGATGCCTCTGGGACTCTGAGATATCTGAAGACCTAAGAAGAATGATACCTTGCCCATCATTGACATCTTAAACTTGGAAGACATGAGTGTCCCAAACTCATCCGATAAGGTTTGGGTCGAGGCTGCAAATATAATATCATCAACATATATTTGTACCATAATCATATCTTTTCCTCGTTTCTGAATGAACAGCGTGGGATCCACCTTGCCTTTTGCGAAGCCTTGTGTAATGAGGAATTGTGACAATAGATCGTACCATGCGCGTGGAGCTTGCTTCAACCCATAGAGAGCCTTCTTAAGCTTGTACACATGATTGGGATAATTAGGATTCACAAAACCATCTGGTTGTTGAACATAGACCTCTTCCTTGAGTTCATCATTAAGAAATGCCGTCTTCACATCCATCTGATAGACGATCATATTCATGTGGGCTGCATAAGCGAGGAATAGTCTAATAGCTTCCAAACGGGCAACAGGTGCAAAGGATTCCATAAAGTCGATGCCCAATAATTGCTTGTATCTACGAGCTACTAGTCGAGCTTTGTTCTTTAATATTCCGCCTAACTCATCGAGTTTCACCTTGTAAACCCATTTCAAAGTGAGTAATTGCACTTGATCTGGGCATGGGACAAGTTCCCAAACATCAAGACGTATAAATTCGTTAAGTTCTTCTTGCATAGCTTCTATCCAACAGGATTGAGTAAAAGCTTGTTGCCATGTCTTAGGTTCAACTTCAGTGAGAAAAGCATCAAAGTGACAAAACATTGCACTTTCTTGTAACTGACTTCGTGTGGATACCGGACGATTAGGGTCACCAATAATAGAATCTATAGGATGATCCTTTGTCCACTTGCTGTCATGTTCACGAATCCGTGGATTGGAGTAAACTGTAGAAGGAGCTTCCTCTGAGGTGGACGACCCGGCTTGATTAGGGTCGGGAATTGGTACACCAAAGAATGGAAGTTCACGCATTTGAGCGAATTCCAAATCGTGATCATCATCATCCTCTTCATCATCAATAGGCATGACATGGGTAGTTGAAACAGGTGTTGGTTGTGAATTACTTGTTGATGGTATATGTTGACCAATTGTAGATGCAGACGTATCTGATTGTGCTTCGGTTGTTGGAGCGACAACTTCGGTTACCGGAGCTATTACCTCAGGTTCTGGAGCAACAATAGTTGGAGGAGTAAAGAATTCATCAAAGAACGGTTGAAACAACGTATCCCATTCAGTCCTAGAAGGTGGCGTAAATGATGATGAAGTAGGGTTGTTTGGGACAAGACCAGAACTAATATTACTGGGTCCCATTTCATGAAGTGCGGGTTCAGAGCTGCTTTGCTCAGAAGCCATTGCTGTCAGCTCATCAAAATCAACATTCATAGTTTCGAGGATCTTGCGAGAGTTACGGTTGTAGATTCGGTATGCCTTCTTTGCGGGTGCGTAACCAATGAAAATACCAATATCAGCCTTTGGTTGAAGTTTTCCCAAATTGTCACCATCATTATTTGGATAGCAAAGAGAACCAAATACATGAAGATATGATAAATCTGGTACTTTTCCATGGAGAAGCTCATAAGGTGTTTTACCATGACGTTTACGAATTAGTGACCGGTTTTGGGTGTACACTGCTGTAGATACTGCTTCTTCCCATAAAAACAATGGAGCCTTTGCGTAAATTAACATCGTTCGAGCAGCTTCCATAAGTGTGCGATTTCGCCTTTCAACGACACCGTTTTGTTGTGGAGTGCGTGCAACGGATGTTTCATGAGATATGCCAACTTCTTCATAATAATCACGCAAAATTTGATTCACAAATTCAGTTCCATTATCTGTACGAATGCGTCGGACAGTAGTGTTGAGACGCACTTGAATCATCTTGAGAAAACCGATGATGAATTTAGGTGCCTCATTTTTTGCTTTAAGAAATTTCACCCATGTAAACCGAGAGTAATCATCGACAATGACGAGGATGTACTTTTTGCCACTAAGACTTTCAACACGCATTGGCCCACAAAGATCCATATGCAATAGATAAAGTTTCTCTTGGTTGGTGTCTTCCGTCTTGGGTTTGTAAGATTTCTTAGTGCTTTTCCCCATTGTACACGCGGAACACAAATGATCCTTGTGATATGATAGTTTAGGAAGACCACGAACAAGTTCGTTTTTCGCCAAGTGATTAATAGCGTCAAAGTTAAGATGAGATAACCGTCGATGCCATAACCATGACTTAGTCTTCGATGCTTTGGAGAGAAGACATACTGGAGAAGCGGCCATCATGTCTTGTAGAGACAAAGTATACAATCTATTCCCTCGAGTACCTTTCAATAAATCAACCCCTTCCAAATTACGAATGAAGCAGGTATGCTCTCGAAAAGCAACTTCTAGGTTTGCATCACAAAATTGTCCCACAGAAAATAAGTTGTGACCGAGACCTTCCACATAATACACTCTTGAAATGATAACATTCCCAATATGATATTCACCATAACCCATTATCTTTGCAATATGATCATTTCCAAATCTAACCGTACCAAGAAACATGCTGACGAAATTTCTGAGCTGAGAGCGATCTCCGGTCATATGCTTGGAGCAACCAGAGTCCAAATACCAGAGAACAATTTGGACCACCTGTTTTCAACAACGACAGTAGACAATGCATTGGAAACTATTGGTTCCTGAGTGTTAGCAGATACAGATATAGAATTATCAGAATTGCTAACGTTTTTGAGACCCTTAGATTTCCTACGTTTTCTAATGATAGTTTTAGCACTAACAGGTTTTACTGTTCCAACTTTCTTAGGTTTTGGATTATTCGCGGGCACTACAGTGGGAGTAGACCTATTTAAAGGGCACTTTGTTCCTACAGTAGTGTCAATGTTCCTAGTTAAAGGACACGCTTGTGTTTTGGTAGCCTTGGTACTCCTAGTTAAAGGGCACGCTTTCTTCGTTGTAGTGGGAGTGATCCTAGTCAAAGGGCACATATTTCCTACTATAGTGAAAGTTCTACCAGTGGGGCACCACATCCAACCAACTTGGGTTAACACTTTCCCAGTCGGTTTCCATTCTAATCCATTTTCCGGGCATGCATCTCATTCACATGGTCAATAAGGCAAGAATCATGACGACTAGAAAACATACATTCATTGCAATTCCAACATTTTAAATTAGAATTCACAGTAGGCTTAGAACGCTGCACAACCGCAGAGCCTTTAGGTTTAGCTACATGATTCTTTTTATTTAAAACAGAAATAACATTCCTAGGATGGGCTTCTACTTTCTTCTTCACTTGACTACTAGATGATGGCAAGATCCTATCATTCTTCTTGTTTCTTTTAAGCTTAGATCTTTGAGCCTTAGTAGTGGTGCTTACTCCTGTAGAAGGCAACACGGGAATATTAGAAGCTGGTTTTGATTCCGCCTTATCTTTAGTGACCAAATTTTGAGATGGTTTAGTCCTAGGGCCCTTGTTAAGTGGTGTGACGGCTATAAGGGTTCTTTTGATTGCACTAGAGGACGATGCTGAGACAATGGCTGCGTTATCCACAACATTCTTACCTTTTAGGGTACGAAGTGTTTCCTTTAACTCAGCCAAGACCATATTCTTATCACAAATTTGTTCCCTCAAATCAGATATTTCCATCGACTTTCGATTCAATTGTTCAATCAATGATTGATTCTGTGCAGTTGTATCAACACATGCGGGCTGTACTGAATCGAAGAGTCGTGTATTTTTCTGTTTTAAGTTATCAACTTTGGACAAAATCTTGGAAACTCGATTATCTAGATCAAGTCTAAAATTCTCAGCGGCCTCAAGTACGTTCACACAATTAAGCTCCTTAGATTTCTCTATTTCTATCGGCAAAGAGTTAGCAACTTTGTCACTTGGCTGACGCTGTTTTGATTGTAAATTCAATCGAAAATTCTTTTCAAAATTTGCATCATCGATATTAACACCTTCGAATGACGTTTCAAAGATTTCTTGAATAAATTGTTGCTTGCATTCAAGCGAAATACAATGTGTTTGAATCTCATCAAAACGTTTTGAAAGTGATGAATATGAATCTTGAAGCTTTAAAAATTCAGCGTCAGATTCGTGACAAGTACTATCTACCACAGTATCCACAGATTCAACATTTTGCACAATAGAATCATTATCAACACTTGTATTCACACAGACAGAAACTATATCATGAGACATCACTTGATTCAGAAGCAGATCATTATGGCGTGAAACCCGTTCTATTTCAAGTAAACTGTTTTCATAAGCATCTTCCATTTCATTGAAAACACGTCTAACTTCTTCTATTTCCAAAAACAAATCTTGATCAATATTACGAAGACAAGCTTTAAAATTGTTTACAAACGGAACAATTTCATCTCGAAACGCAGCTCTAGTGTGCTCAAAGTTCCATTCACCTTCCGTTATGGCCGTGGCCGTCGTACGTTCCAAAATGACCTTGTCAAAATCGGCTAAGTGTTGGTGAACCGTATTTAAGTTAACGGACGCCTTACTTACCGGTGGAATTAACTTCGTTAAATCCTTTTTGACGAGTGTAGGAGACGTACTAGGAAGGTTTTCAATTGACAAACTTTGGGGCACAAGAATTGTTAATTCTGCTAATTCCTTTTGTAAGCGAATGCGTGTCTTTTTCGAAAATTGATCTTTGTTATGTTGATCATAATCAATTGTATGGAATTTTGAAAGCATTTTAGAATGAGTTTCATCCCCAAGTGATTGTGTCTCCTCAGTACTACGAACAAAAGGTGCTTCTTTCGATTTTCCAATTATGGTCATATCATAAAGACCGGGAATATATTCCTGAGCTTGTTTTGCATAACCGGGATTAGGTGGTAAATCTTGAAGACGCTTAAGTTCGAATTCTTTAAATGATTTAGTTAAAAGATGAACCTTTTCTGTGGAAGCGTATTGTTTTAAAAGCTGTTATTCTTTGAATTTAAGAAGTTTGGTAGCATTAATTTCTGATTCAACCTTTTTAGACTCGAGAGTTTCGAAATCCATTTTAAGTTTCTGAAAATCATTGACAACCGACTCCTTTTCTTTTAATTCATTAGAAAGATTAGCTTTTAATGATTCTATTTCTTTCAAGTGTTCAATCTTTTCAGAACGAAATTGGTCAAATTCAGAACATGTTATTTTCTCTTCTTGAGGGACCATTTCAAAAGTTTTGACCTTTTCTTTATGCAACGCAAGCTCAGCAGTTAGGGTGGAATTCGTATCTACGGATTGTCTGAGGGCCATATGCATTTGATCGATAATATGTTTAGGCACCATGACCAAATCATGTTGAGCATAAGATTCCATACCCGTCGTAGCATTTGGTTGAGGTTCACTCAAATGTGTAGAATTGGGTACCACATCATTTGAGTTACTAGTTCCCGAATGCTGTTCGAGGTTGTCATTTTCATGCCCAACTTAATGTTGGTTATCATCAATATTATTAGATGTGGTTGGTACCTCACTGATGACATCAGAACCGTAGTGAGAGAGATTAGCAACGAGAGCAGCTTGGGCAGAGTGAATGTCATCACAATCCGAATCGTATGCATCAAGATCATCCGCTTGATAAGCTGCATTAGAAGTGGAGACAACTGCAATGCCTTCAGTATCTGCTGCCCCTGGGTCTGCAAGAAATGCTAACTCCTCTGAATCCAAAATCTTCCCCTTAGACTGAGCATCAACCAAATACATCTTCTCACGAAACCATGCATCATCCCTTCTCCTTTTCGGCTGAGTGCATTCCCTAGCCATATGACCTTGTCCTCGGAAATTGTAGCAAGTCACAACCTTCTTAGGACCAATAGGACTCCCATTTCCACTAGCTTGAGAATTCTTAGCTTGATTGTTCCCAGTCCTTGTAGGAGGTCCATATGAATTTTGCCTTCCCTGAATAGGTTGCACCGTCACTTGACCATCTTGAACAGTGGCTTGTTGTCGAGGATTTGAAGAGTTGCGGAGCTGATTGTTTGTTGGTGGAAATCCTCTAGTTGCAACAAGTTTTGACAAGTAGGCGGTGAGATGGTTTAGAACATCAGCTGGCGTATCATTTGGAGTAAAGACCGGTGCTTGGATTGGTGGAAGTTCACTAGAGTAGATAGCTTGTGCTGGTTGTGCTTCTATTGGAAAATATCCTTGCTGAGGAGTATAGCCCAATGGAGAAGTGTTGGCTTGTGATGGTGATGTTTGATATGGTGGTTGCTGTTGAAAAGATTGTTGATGAACACTTTGTTGATGTTCTTGCTGTGGCATCATTGGTGGTTGATAAGATGGTTGCTGATAGATGTGTGGTGGTGGCTGCTGCAAGTATGATGGTTGTTGATAAGTATAAGCCATGTTTTGTTGAGAAGCATACATTGCAAGTGGATCATGAACTTGAGGTGTAGACAACCGAGCCTCGATCACATGGCATTCGTGTTGTTGAAGAAAAGCTTGAAGTTGATCCACATTGGTGTTATGCAAGTCCTTAGCCAATTTAACATCCGTCACGTATTTTTTCCATTCTGGAGGAAGAGTGTTCAAATACTTGGTGTTCAATTGAAAGGTAGGGATTGCCATGCCATAGATATTAAGCTCATTCAACAATAGGGTGAATCTCAGATAGTAATCATTGAGAGTCTCCCCTGGCACATAGGCAAACTTATCAAAAGTATCATAAAGCTTACACTCTCGTTCTTGTTTAGTTAACGAGGTGCCTTGCATTAGAACACGAATTCTATCCCATAACTCTTTGGGAAATTTATGTTTGCTGACGAGTTTGTAGACATCTGGAGGAAGGGCTTGGAGAATGATGTTTGTAGCATACTTATCACATTTATCTTGAATCTTCATATCTCCAGTCAACTCACCCGTTGTGCGAGGACGAGTAGTCGTACCTTCCATCACTGTACCATAATCTAATGGTCCATTGAGCACCGATGCCCAAATTAGATGTCCATTCTCCTTGTTCAACATATAAAGTTCCGTTCGGGAAGCCCATTCCTCATACATAGTCTTCACCAACATTGGTGGACGATTATCCGTACCCGAGAGGATGGACTTATCCGTAAGAGATGTGTACTCCATTTCAATAAGTTAAGATTTACAAAGTTGATCGAACAATGAAATAAGGTTAAGTGTTTTTGTGTTGAAGTCGAGAAACAATGTTAAAATCCCTTAAAATATGTTCTCGATAAACCAAAAATTCCAAGACAAAATTACACTCGATTTCGAACTTTTTTATGGAATAATTTTTGGATTGTCGGAGTGTCTAGATCGGAATGCCAGATCGGAATGTCAGATCGGAAAGTCCAGATCGCAAAGCAAGGCTGTCGAAATGTTTAGATCGCAAAGTCCAGATCGTAATGTAACTTGGTCGGAATGATGGTGGTATCGGAATGCCTAGATCGAAATGCAATGCTGTCGAAATGTTCAGATCGCAAAGCCTGTCGTAATACTCAGATCGCAAAATCTATCAGAATACTCAGATCGCAATGCTCAGATCGCGAAGTAGCTGACAAAATTCAAGCAGAGTAACGACTTAAAATACTTCCTTATACCCGTCGGAATCCCAGATCGCAAAGTACGATCGGAATGTCCCGATCGGAATAAGTAATAAATCCCACGTATCACAATGTAGAACCAAAACCCTTTCCGATGGTGATGGTTATTGCGATGGAAGCCCACGTTTCGCTTGTACTTTCCGATGGAGATTCTGCTTAAATTTCGGAATGAAGAACACACGACTTTTTTGCACTTTTGATCCAAGAAAGATGATGTTTTAACGAAAACCAAGATACCAAGAACAATTTTAAACACTAATCCCTATGTTACACCCCTTTAAACTACGATCAAACACAAAAAAATTTGAAGATTTCGGCAAAAACAAACCTATACTCTACGAATTGTTTAGAAAACAATACGCAACACAAAAACAAACCTATATCTCATCCCAAGCTCTTGATACCATTTGTAGGATTGTAAATCTATGCTTATGTTTTTAGAGAGAGAAAGAGATAGAAAGATGGTGGATTTCACACTTCTAGAGAGAGAAAGTTAAAAAGCACTATGTGTAAATTATGAAACCACACCACCCTCTCCATCAAAGGAGAGGGTTTATATACCCAAGCCCATGAGATGGGCTTGGGTTTACATTAGGCCGCCGGCCCATACATTTCATGGGCTCGGTTTTGGGCTTTGTTTAATGAATGTAAATAACTAAACTACGAGCTTTAACATAGACTATCGTTGGAGTGACCGATCCTTCTTAATACGTAAAACGTATTTCCAACAGTCAGAATTGCTAACATTTTTGAGACCCTTAGATTTCCTGTGTTTTCTAATGATAGTTTTAGCACTAAAAGGTTTTACTGTTCCAACTTTCTTAGATTTTGGATTATTCACGGGCACTACAGTGGGAGTAGACCTATTTAAAGGGCACTTGGTTCCTACAGTAGTGTTAGTGTTCCTAGTTAAAGGACACGCTTTCTTCGCTGTAGTGGGAGTGATCCTAGTTAAAGGGCACATATTTCCTACTATAGTGAAAGTTCTACCAGTGGGGCGCCACATCCAACCAACTTGGGTTAACACTTTCCCAGTCGGTTTCCATTCTAATCCATTTTTCTGGGCATGCATCTCATTCACATGGTCAATAAGGCAAGAATCATGACGACTAGAAAACATACATTTATTGCAATTCCAACATTTCAAATTAGAATTCACACTAGGCTTAGAACGCTGCACAACCGCAGAGCCTTTAGGTTTAGCTACATGATTTTTTTATTCAAAACAGAAATAACATTCCTAGGATGGGCTGCTACTTTCTTCTTCACTTGACTACTAGATGGGGGCAAGATCCTATCATTCTTCTTGTTTCGTTTAAGCTTAGATCTTTGAGCCTTAGTAGTGGTGCTTACTCCTGTAGAAGGCAACACGGGAATATTAGAAGCTGGTTTTGATTCCGCCTTATCTTTAGTGACCAAAGTTGGATATGGTTTAGTCCTAGGGCCCTTGTTAAGTGGTGTGACGGCAATAAGGGTACTTTTGATTGCACTAGAGGACGATGCTGAGATAGTGGCTGCGTTATCCACAACATTCTTACCTTTGAGAGTACGAAGTGTTTCCTTTAACTCAGCCAAGACCAGATTCTTATCACAAATTTGTTCCCTCAAATCAGATATTTCCATCGACTTTCGATTCAATTGTTCAATCAATGATTGAGTCTGTGCAGTGGTATCAACACATGCGGGCCTTACTGAATCGAAGATTCGTGTATTATTCTTTTTTAAGTTATCAACTTTGGACAAAATCTTGGAAACTCGATTATCGAGATCAAGTCTAAAATTCTCAGCGGCCTCAAGTACGTTCACACAGTTAAGCTCCTTAGATTTCTCTATTTCTATCGGCAAAGATTTAGCAACTTTGTCACTTGGCTGACGCTGTTTTGATTGTGAATTCAGTCGAAAATTCTTTTCAAAGTTTGCATCATCGATATTAACACCTTCGAATGACGTTTCAAAGATTTCTTGAATAAATTGTTGTTTGCATTCAAGTGAAATACAGTGTGTTTGAATCTCATCAAAACGTTTTGAAAGCGAAGAATATGAATCTTGAAGCTTTAAAAATTCAGCGTCAGATTCATGACAAGTACTATCTACCACATTATCCACAGATTCAACATTATGCACAATAGAATCATTATCAACACTTGTATTCACACAGACAGAAACTATATCATGAGACATCACTTGATACAGAAGCAGATCATTATGGCGTGAAACCCGTTCTTTAAAATTGTTTACAAACGGAACAATTTCATCTCGAAACGCAGCTCTAGTGTGCTCAAAGTTCCATTCACCTTCCGTTATGGCCGTGGCCGTCGTACGTTCCAAAATGACCTTGTCAAAATCGGCTAAGTGTTGGTGAACCGTATTTAAGTTAACGGACGCCTTACTTACCGGTGGAATTAACTTCGTTAAATCCTTTTTGACGAGTGTAGGAGACGTACTAGGAAGGTTTTCAATTGACAAACTTTGGGGCACAAGAATTGTTAATTCTGCTAATTCCTTTTGTAAGCGAATGCGTGTCTTTTTCGAAAATTGATCTTTGTTATGTTGATCATAATCAATTGTATGGAATTTTGAAAGCATTTTAGAATGAGTTTCATCCCCAAGTGATTGTGTCTCCTCAGTACTACGAACAAAAGGTGCTTCTTTCGATTTTCCAATTATGGTCATATCATAAAGACCGGGAATATATTCCTGAGCTTGTTTTGCATAACCGGGATTAGGTGGTAAATCTTGAAGACGCTTAAGTCCGAGTTCTTTAAATGATTTAGTTAAAAGATGAACCTTTTCTGTGGAAGCGTATTGTTTTAAAAGCTGTTGTTCCTTGAATTTAAGAAGTTTGGTAGCATTAATTTCTGATTCAACCTTTTTAGACTCGAGAGTTTCGAAATCCATTTTAAGTTTCTGAAAATCATTGACAACCGACTCCTTTTCTTTTAATTCATTAGAAAGATTAGCTTTTAATGATTCTATTTCTTTCAAGTGTTCAATCTTTTCAGAACGAAATTGGTCAAATTCAGAACATGTTATTTTCTCTTCTTGAGGGACCATTTCAAAAGTTTTGACCTTTTCTTTATGCAACGCAAGCTCAGCAGTTAGGGTGGAATTCGTATCTACGGATTGTCTGAGGGCCATATGCATTTGATCAATTATATGTTTAGGCACCATGACCAAATCATGTTGAGCATAAGATGCCATACCCGTCGTAGCATTTGGTTGAGGTTCACTCAAATGTATAGGATTGGGTACCACATCATTTGAGTTACTACTTTCCGAATGCTGTTTGAGGTTGTCATTTTCATGCCCAACTTGATGTTGGTTATCATCAATATTATTAGATGTGGTTGGTACCTCACTGATGACATCAGAACCGTAGTGAGAGAGATTAGCAACAAGAGCAGCGTGGGCAGAGTGAATGTCATCACAATCAGAATCATATGGTCTAGGTCATCTGCTTGATAAGCTGCATTAGAAGTAGAAACGACTGCAATGCCTTCAGTATCTGCTGCCCCTGGGTCTGCAAGAAATGCCAACTCCTCTGAATCCAAAATCTTCCCCTTAGACTGAGCATCAACTAAATACATCTTCTCACGAAACCATGCATCATCCCCCCTCCTTTTCGGCTGAGTGTATTCCCTAGCCATATGACCTTGTCCTCGACAATTATAGCAAGTCACAACCTTCTTAGGACCAATAGGACTCCCATTTCCACTAGCTTGAGAATTCACAGCTTGATTGTTCCCAGTCCTTGTAGGAGGTCCATATGAATTTTTCCTTCCCTGAATAGGTTGCACCGTCACTTGACCATCTTGAACAGTGGCTTGTTGTCGAGGATTTGATGAGGTGCGGAGCTGATTGTTTGTTGGTGGAAATCCTCTAGTTGCAACAAGTTTTGACAAGTAAGCGGTGAGATGGTTTAGTACATTAGCTGGCGTATCATTTGGAGTAAAGACCGGTGCTTGGATTGGTGGAAGTTCATTAGAGTAGAAGGCTTGTGCTGGTTGTGCTTCTATTGGAAAATATCCTTGCTGAGGAGTATAGCCCAATGGAGAAGTGTTGGCTTGTGATGGTGATGTCTGATATGGTGGTTGCTGTGGAAAAGATTGTTGATGAACACTTTGTTGATATTCTTGCTGTGGCATCATTGGTGGTTGATAAGATGGTTGCTGATAGATGTGTGGTGGTGGCTGCTGCAAGTATGATGGTTATTGATAAGTATAAGCCATGTTTTGTTGAGAAGCATACATTGCAAGTGGATCATGAACTTGAGGTGTAGACAACCGAGCCTCGATCACATGGCATTCGTGTTGTTGAAGAAAAGCTTGAAGTTGATCCACATTGGTGTTATGCAAGTCCTTAGCCAATTTAACATCCGTCACGTATTTTTTCCATTCTGGAGGAAGAGTGTTCAAATACTTGGTGTTCAATTGAAAGGTAGGAATTGCCATGCCATAAATATTTAGCTCATTCAACAACAGGGTAAATCTCAGATAGTAGTCATTGAGAGTCTCCCGTGGCACATAGGCAAACTTATCAAACGCATCATAAAGCTTACACTCTCGTTCTTGTTTAGTTAACGAGGTGCCTTGCATTAGAACCCGAATTCTATCCCATAACTCTTTGGCAACTTTATGTTTGCTGACGAGTTTGTAGACATCTGGAGGAAGGGCTTGGAGAATGATGTTTGTTGCATACTTATCACATTTATCTTGAATCTTCATATCTCCAGTCAATTCACCCGTTGTGCGAGGACGAGTGGTCGTACCTTCCGTCACTGTACCATAATCTAATGGTCCATTGAGCACCGATGCCCAAATTAGATTTCCACTCTCCTTGTTCAACATATAAAGTTCCATTCGGGAAGCCCATTCCTCATACATAGTCTTCACCAACATTGGTGGACGATTATCCGTACCCGAGAGGATGGACTTGTCCGTAAGAGATGTGTACTCCATTCCGATAAGTTAAGATTTACAAACAATGATCGAACAATGAGAGAAAGTAAATGTGCTTGTTGTCGTGTGTTGAAGTCGAGAAACTATGTTAAAATCCCCTAAAATTGTCTTCGTGAGAAACTAAAAATTCCACTGCAAAATTACACTCGAAATTTTCTAAATCACGTTTTTCGAAAATCTTGAAAAAATCTTGAAAATTCCAAAGATTTCGCAATGCTGAGATTTCGCAATGATTCAAATTCGCAACTCCTTGTAGGATTTCGCAATTCACAAAAAATCGCAATAAACTGACAATTCCTCAATCACTATGCAAGATTTCGCAATGCTAATTCCGCAACTTACTTTGGATTCAATTTCGCAATTGAGTTTGGATTCAATTCCGTAATTGTTGAAGCTACACAATTCCGCAATCTTCTTTGCATTCAATTCCGCAATCCTAATTGAACAATTCCGCAATATAAAGAACACAACAATTCCGCAATACTAATAGAACAATTCCGCAATATAGGGAACTCAACAATTCCGCAATACTAATTGCACAATTCCGCAATACTAATTGCGGAATTAGGGCACGATTCCGCAACTTTGCAAAGATTTCGCAATTCAAACCAATTTCGCAATTCCACAATTGTGAAATTATACCAAAGGTTGCGAATTTTGGAGAAAAACAAGGAATTCGTTTGTACTTTAAGGAATACGAATCTTGAAGCCAAAAGTGAATCCAAACACTAAAAAATTTTGCGTTTTTGAGCGATCCAAGTAACCCAAATCACTAATACGTGTATATAGATGATATTGGTGAAGATCAAACCACAAAAAACACCAAAAAAAAATTTAGACGTGGGATTAGGGGACAAAAACACACGAAATTCTATAAACACAAGCACAAGAACAATACACTCATCCCATGGCTCTTGATACCATTTGTAGAAGTGTAAATCTTGCTTATGTATTTAGAGAGAGAAAGAAATAGATAGATGGTGGATTAAACACAATTCTAGAGAGAGAAACAAGAGTGAACTATGTGAAAAATGATTAACCACACCACCCTCTCCATCTAAGGAGTGGGTTTATATACCCAAGCCCTTGTCATGGGCTTGGGCTTACATTTAGGCCGGCCTACACATGTTGTAGGCTAGGCTTGTTCTTGTTTAATGAATAAAGAAAGTTAACTAAACTACGAGCTATTACATGGACTATTAATGGAGTGACCGATCCTTCTTAATACGTAAAACGTATTTCCAACAACTATTATAATAATAATAAATTATTATAAATAAAAAATATTATTATTACTAACTATAATAAAATAATTATTATTATACAAATAAAAAATTAATATAAAGTATTAATAAAACATATACTAGAATTTTTATATTAATAAACAAATAAATAATTATTACTAAAAATTAATTATAAATAAAAAAATTAGTATTAGAAAAATAATAGAATTAATATAATTTAAAAATATTATTAAAAAGTAATATAAAAAAATAATTAAGTAATTAATAATAAAATAGTTATCATAAAAACATTAAAAAATTAACTACTAATTAAATTATTATCACTAAACAGTTATTATTAATAAAAAAATATATTTTATATTATTAATATATTAATATAAGATTTATTATTTTTATTATAATATATTAATTATTATTAAAATAAAAAATATAAAAATTATTATTTTTATTATTATTGTTACTATATAATATTTATATATTAAATAATAATAAAATAATAGTAATAAAATAAGAATAATAAATATTATTATAATTATCATTTTATTATTATTTATTATTATGTATAATAATTATTTTGTTATTATTATTTATAATTATTACTAAATTAGTTATTATTATTAATTATATTTATTACTATTATTATTATATTGTTTATTATTTATTTTTAGTTTTAATATTTTAGTTTTAATAATTATTTATTGCTATTATTATTATTTATTATTTTTATTAATAATTATTTTTTTAATTTTTAAGAAGTGAATTACATTATGTTGCTAACTGACCAAGTGATAAAATATGTCAATTACAATTTTAACACATTATATCTCTTTTAATTATAATTAATCCAAGTTATAACTCTTTTCACTAATTATAATTCCTTTTACTAATTACAACTCCTTTCAAAAGATAATGCGAACTAAACACCTGGTTGCAAATTTTATACTTAACATAAATGCATCTACCGAAAAAAATTCATAAATTAATCGGGCAGACTATAACAATGTCGTCATACTTTTCCAGACCAATGTTTTAAAACCTGGTTTTTCAATTGACTCGATCGAGTCACTGGGTCATGGTTCAGCCGATTTAATCGGCGGTTCAACCGGGTTTTCGGTCAAAACCGACGTCTGATCACTCGATCGGATCAAGGTTTAACCGGCCGGTCAACCCGGATTTTAAAACACTGTTCCCGACCCACCATATATGTGCAGAAAGATTTAAAAGACAACTATAAATATATTACTATTATTATTCTCTTTTTCATAACGAGAATATTTTGTATATTTTTTATAATTTACGTAATACAAAAGACTTGCGCTGCTAGCATTTTTATATAGCAAAATCAATTCTATTAAATACGACATTTGCGGATCTAGTGTCAAAACATTATTGTTCGTAACACGTTGTATTCTAATAAGTAGTTTCACCGTCGCAGGTACAAGGAAACCAAATGTATCAAACACGAAAGGAATTAACACGTATTGATTTTCAACGCATGTTTTCTCGTGTTAGTGTAGCACCCCCAAATTAGGCCCAGTGGAAGCACACAAGTTTTGAGGCCTGTTACGTCATTATTATCCGATCCTGATCCGAGAGAACGACCTATATGCCAAAAATCACAACGCAAACTCCACTAAGTGGTTTCTTTGGGGGAGGTTTCCTGGAGGTCTTAGGTTCAAGACCTGCCAAGGGCCCTCTCAAGCAAAGTGAATAAGGAGTTTAACATAACTAGGCGAGGGTTCGAATAAGATATTCTGGCGCTTGGATGTCATTACACGAATCGACCCACCAATCACTAACATTTGCCGTTCTAAAAAAGGTACTTGAGAATACATGCTTAAAAGGGTCAATATAAAGTTGATGAGTTCATAAGTTTTTTTAAAAGGTTTATGACACTTTAAAAGTTTATAAGGACTACTACCAAAAGTAGTATCACAAAAACTTTTGGAAATCTATAGTTTTGCAATAAAAGAAACATTACCATAAAGTCGAGTCATAATCAATGTTTAGCAAAGTCAATATAGTTAACACAAATAATTCAATTCATAGGCAAGTTCTAATTCACGCTCACATTCAATTTCAGTTCAATCTTAAGTTCATGATCAAATTCATATCCAAGTTTAATTCAATATTCACGGTCAACATACATAACATTATCGTATTCTAGGTTCATGTCAATGTCACAATCAATATCACATATGAGAATCATATCAAAACCGCATATAAGAATCATATCAAGCCAACATACAAGAATCATATCAAGATCGTATATAAGAATCATATCAATACCACATATAAGAATTACATCAAGCCACGTATGAGTAACATATAAATACCACATATAAAAATCATATCAAGATCACATGGACACTAGTACAAAAAGTAGTTTTGGTCACACATATCAAATTTCGTGTAGTCACAAATAAATTTTTTTGTGGCTGAATTTGCCAGTTATAAATAAACAGTCACACTTGAAGTCAGTTTGTATGACCATTTCGTATTTTATTTGTCACACATATGAATATTTACATGACTATGGCTAACAACTGCTTTTTGGATGAGTCGTTAGTCACTTAATAATTTGAGAGTGTTATCGAATCAAAGTCTGGTTCAAGTAGTAGTCTACCTATACATGTGTGACAAATATTTGTCATACACACATAGGATGTGACCAAAAATCATATGTGGTCACATAGACTTATTTTACAAGTGACAAATTGATAAACAAGGTTGTCACACACATTATTTTAATGTGACTAGTATATTTTGTTAAATGTTAACCATACATGAATTTTGTATGTGTGGCAAATGGAAAGTAGGTATTAAAATATTTGCCACTACATTTATTTAAACGTGACAAATATTTTACAATTACTTGAAGACTATGATCAAATATAATACATGATCACACTAAATCATCAAACAATTATGTGACTATAAATTTGGCGATAATATCAACATTTAATCAATGTGTAACTAAATTATATTTATGGTGACATTATAATGGGATTATATGTGACCAACACAATGAAAATGTCACACGGTAAAATACTCATGTGACAAATGTTTAGAATCAAATGTAATCTTAATTTTCACTAATTTTAATATTAGTCACATATTTAGAACCAAATATTCATGTGGCAAACTGGTTAAGTGTGTTAGTGTTTGAATGGAAGTCTAGGGTTCGAGTCCCAGACCTTGTTTTTTGCTATTTTTTTAAATACAATAAGCCCCAAAACACAGAAAGCACACACTTTCTACACGCCCAATGACAATGCTAATTCTTGGAACTTCACAAAATTTAATTACATGCATGAATATGCATTATATGTTGGCATGTAGGCTGCTGACTCTTTGTATTCCATCCTTGGTTATATAAACAAGGATTAAAGAATGAAATTAATCATAACAAAAGTAGAACAAACACTTAATTATCACTATTTTAAGAATAAAAAAATGGCTTCTTCATCAAAAAGAACTTTTTATGTTGCTTTTGAAGATACCAGTGCAGTAGAAAACAAGTTTGTATCATTTATTTTATTAACGTTGTATTTTTGTTAACATAATTAGTACTAATAATCTTATATGCTCTTTTCAAGAAACCTTGTGTGGTGTAAAAAGTTAAAGCTAATACAGATGGAGAGTTCCCTGTTGTTTGTCCTTATAATGATCCATATGAAGAGTACGATTGCTATGTTGAGGAAGCTCACGAACAGCGACAATGGAAGCTGGAAGACGAAGAGAATGCTCGATTGGAACAACAACGCCAGAGGGAGGAAGCTGCTTCCTTAAGAAGGAGGCAAGAGGAGCAAGAACAACGCGAGAGGGAGGAAGCTGCTTCCTTTAGAAGGAGGCAAGAGGAACACCGGCAGAGGGAGGAAACTTATAGGAGGCAACTGGAAGAAGAAGAGCAAATAATTGATGATGATGTTTATGATTCTAAGCAGGAAGTTGAAGAAGAAGAAGATGAGTTCAAAGACTCTTTTGATTACGATGAAGTTCATTTGGCTTTTGATCATGAAAAATCTCCCAATTATGATTAATTAGAGAAACAAAATGTTTGTTTTTATTTAAAAACTGTATTCCATTATTATTATTGAATTGAATTTATGTTTGATAAGTTTTCATCTTGTCTTTTTTTATTTTACTTCAGTCATTTCAAAGTTTTCATTTTCAGTTTTATTAATAATTAAGCACATTGTTTGAACAAATTAGTTGTTTATGGGAAATTAGACACGAATTAGAATAAATACTTGGGAGGACTAGTGAAAATAGATTAAAAAGATAAAAAAAATCTTAACTTGTGGATAATGATTAAAAACGAAATAATCTGACACACGGAGATTTAAAAAAAAAAGACTCAGTATTAGCTTTGTTCTAAGTGAAGAGTGGCCTAGCAGTATTGTTACAAACATATGATCCAACCCAAAGGCAAGAGCCTAACAACTGTCTATCCAATTGGAAAAGAATTGCAGATGTAATAGGAAAAACTTAAAAGCACCTTAGAGTTAAGCTAAGTCGAACACATAAACTACTCAAAGCTTAATTAGTTTTGCTGGAGAAGGTGGGAAAAAAATTGGGTTATAAGGTCCACCGAAGTGGAAAGCCTTAACCGGATGTGTAACAGGTAACTTTGACACAAAAATCTTGGTTATATGTATTATGCATCTAGGATTATATAACTCACAACATGAATAAGTAACCTACAAGATGAACCATGTTTACATCCATGAAATACATGTCTAATTTCATAATATTGTAGGTTCATACAAAATGTGAATGACAACATATTTGCATTCCAAAAAATAATGGATACACCCATCCATGCAGATTAGTGTTTAAAATTGTTTACATAAACTATACCTACTCTTAACCGAAATAGTCTAAAAAAATATTTATCAGAAACATCCATAAAACATAGAAAACATGTTCTTCCATAGCCTACCCCCTACAGGTTCCTCCATGGCCTACCCCCTCTTTCTTTTTCCTAGATTTATTTCAAATTCTTCAAAAAAAATTACAAGGAAGGAAACATACTGCATTTCTGATAGCTGGGGGCCTTTCTGTTATAGAAAATAGAGACCGAGAAGATGACTCTACTTTTGGTGTACATCCCTTGCTAACACTTAGACTGACTATCTGTTTGGATGAGCCACTCGCCTTGCCTGCAGTCTGACTGGATGAGCCAATAGCTTTGCCTTTCTGCTTTGACGATGAATTAGTCTCTCCCCAAGTCTCGTCCGAACTAAAATCATCCTCAGAGGTGCTAGAATACTTGGAAGGTTCATCCTGGTCATCATGAAATGGGTGCTGGAAGTCTTTAGAGTTCACATGATCAAAGCTTTCATCTAATGACAGTAAATCTTCCTCAGAGCTTTCAAAGCTTTCATCTGATGACAGCGTATCTTCTTCAGAGCTTTCAGAGGAATCAACCATGATAACATCTGTAAAATACAAGACAAATTTTAATAAATTCATATCCTAACAGCCACCCAGATACTCAAAACAATAAAACATTCATATACAAAATTATTAAAGGTTAAAATTTAGTATACTAACCTCCCTGCAACAGTCTCTGTTTGAAATGTTGGAATTCCCTTTCAAGCTTTTCCACCCTATTATGTAGGTTAGAAAGATCAGTTGTGTTATCAGCTTCCATTGAACCGTTTCCTTTTTTTTCAAGTCAGCTCCTGTATCTACATCAGTTAACAAAAATCATAATCCCGCATAAATTAACCACAAATACATAATCACATGTCTGCTCTAAAGTTTAACAGCTGCACATAAACGACATCTTAAGCCCGTTTGCTCTTCGAGGTAGATATCTCTACCATTCCTCTATCTCGTGAACATGTTCATCTTCATTCCCAATAATTGAATCCAATATGTACCTACTCTTTTCGTTTATCCTTTTTTTATGTAAGTAGCTCAAAGTTTGACATTCGTATTCGGTCTTTGATTGATATCACTATCATCAATACCCATGAAAAAACGAATATGAGTGCCAAAGTAAGAGGTCCTTTACTAAAAAGGCTAAACAAAAAGATGTTAAGGGATATTGGATTCCATTATTGGGCATGAAGATGATGATTTTCACGAGAAAGAGTAATCATGGCGATATCTGTGGAAACCTTGGTTTCCGGATCTTTGAAGCTACTAGGAATGATCATTGTTCATATGATTAAACAATCAAAGCAGAATTAGAACAACAATCATTAACAAGGTGTTTAGGCACGAATAACATGAATTAAAACAATTGGGATGTTCATTATATTAATAACAAACATCCACTAGGTGCGTGTACATTAAATCCCACACCTAGTCGACACACACTTTAGGTTTACATTGTGAATGAATTATATGAATAAAACCTAAGACCCTTGTTCCTTTTATAGTGGAAGGAACAGAATCTACAAGAGATAAAATCAAATAAACATCTAAATCTTCTATTTAGATAAACTATATATTGTGTATATCATAAATAATATACTCAATATATTCCCTAAATAGATTTCTCCATCAATCTTTAAACATCCATCAGCGTTTGACCTTGTTGACTGCGTTTGACTTCTGTCAACGCTTAAGTTACTCTTGTCAACGTCTGATTTACTCTTGACAACGCTTGAACAAATGTCTTCATGTTTTCTTTGATTTTGAGTTTCTGCCACATCAACTTTTTTGACCCAACAATCTTCCCCTAGTTGATAGTGGCAAAACTCTATGTGTATCTCTTGTAAGTTGTACATGATCTTCAAATTGCTTCCCCTCAAGTGTAGCATGTATTTCTTCCCCTTTTTGTCACATCAACAGGAAAGTACACAATGTATGCAATCTTTGAAGATTCTCCAAATGTAGCTCTATGTAATGATCTTGAAGAACAATTAATATAATATTTTTGATGTAGAAGTAGAATAACCCAACCTTGTGTTCCATGTCTTGTACTATCCATGTGATGAAAAACTTATACAAATGACTAAATATAAGTAGACCTCGATCCCTTGTCAATATTCTCATCCTTTGTGAGACACTGAGCACGATAATGTAACTCCTTCAAGTGTTATGACAAGTCTTCATCACCAACCATGCAAAGCACGAACAAGTTACCTTTAAAGTCGCTAGTGCATGACTTTAAGATATGACAGAACACAAACTCGCAAAAATCTTCTTCAATCATCAAACTTACCATAAGAATTCTTCCCCTTAAGCCAACACCTCTTCATGAAGAATCTTAATCTTCATATCATATGTAAAAGCATTAAGACGGATAACTCTTTTACAAGGCTACCCCGATTACATAATCAAATCCAATAAATTACTTCACGAATTGTTGCTAACTCGCATTAAAATCATTAATCCCTTTTAAAAATATCCGAGCCATAAATATCAACATGATATCTTATATTAAAACGGAGATTCCATGTACCTTCGTGTGTAAATACCACCTTTTTGTGTGCTTAAAACGTACCAATTTTCTCAAACAGCAGCAATCAGTGTGTTACCCGAGATCCTCCTCTGTCCAATATCCTTTCATGTGTATTGTCCGATATCGGACAACGCGTATCAGCGTTTGAACAGCCATATCTCGGACAACACTGTCAACGCTGTCAGCGTTGACTTATTCCATCAGCGTCAAAATCCTTCTTGTCAGCGTCAATTTAACCCTTTGTCAGCGTCAATATTCTGCTGACGTCATCTAGGGCTTGTATTCCATAAGAACAGTAAAGTAATATCTTCCATGTGATGATTTTCTTGTATCTTGTCCATAAATAACTCATATCTGCTCCATAATATACGTATAAAGAATAAATGAGCATCCCTATAAATCAGGCCATCACATGTCTTTAATCCAGACTGTTTTGCAAAAATCATTCTCGTGAATAATTAACTTCCAAAAGAAAAACTGATCTTTTACGTCCCTTTTAGAAGCCGATTTTTTAGGGAGTCCCACGTATATCCAGCACACATCTAAAAGTTACACAGCAACTCCTGAATTGTAGGAAGTCCCACGTAAACTTGATATGCATTGTATTATGCCAATCACATCTTTTGAACCGTGTGAACACAACAATATTCCCACCAATTATAGGATTAGAACCGTGTGAACACAATTATCCTTCACCAATGAGCACCGTGTATAAGTTTTGTTTGAAGACCCACGTGATATTAATACTATGTTATACGTTTGACCTCCAAACTTTTGCTCAATAAAGATGTACTCACATGAACATCACAGATGTACTCACGTGATAGTATTTTAAGTGCATATATAAACCAATCATAGCACAGATGTACTCACGTGAATAGCAAGATAATATGTGAAACTATACCTTCATTCATTGCTTTCTCTTTTGTTGCAAATCAAATTAGCACGTCTTATGTTTGCAACATCACGTGAAGCATAATATATATGCACCAGCAGCCACTTAATTTGACCATATTACAAATCACGCCCACTCTTGAAAAATACGATCAAACCATATCCGGATCTGCTTCTTTCTTTTCTGTTTATAAACTCGATCTAGGGTTTATAACTTTGTTCATCAAAACCCTAACTTAGGGTTTATAGATTAACCTTAGATCATGTAATAACTTGAATCACCACAGCCACAATCCTTATAACATCCTGCTTTTTATGTAGATCTAGGGTTTGAGAAACCCTAGTTCATGATTTCATGTGAAAGCAATAACATTAATACCTTTAATCAGTGAACTTCGACCTTGAATAACTTCTTCATTAGAGCTCAGATCGAAAATCCCTTCGGTGAGATTCTATACACAAGTGCCAAGAATCTACAGTTCAAAAATCACGAAGATCCAACGGTTAACGAAGGAGAGATCGTGTTTTGAACATGGCTGTCCACAGAAAACTGCATATACCCTGCTGCTGACTTTGACGCTTAATAACTTTTTCCTGGGGATAAAACTCGACAATCCCTCCGGTGGATGTTTAGATATATGTATGTAGAACACACATATAAAATTTCGTGACGATCCATTGGTTCAATCAAAAGTTATGACCTTCTGAATACTGATGCGCACACAAAAACTTCCAGAAAAACCCTAGACGGATTTTTCTTCTTTTCACCATACACGAACACCTTGTTGGTCCTAGCATCACGAGCCACGAGGCTCTGATACCAATTGTGGAAACCTTGGTTTCCGGATCTTTGAAGCTACTAGGAATGATCATTGTTCATATGATTAAACAATCAAAGCAGAATTAGAACAACAATCATTAACAAGGTGTTTAGGCACGAATAACATGAATTAAAACAATTGGGATGTTCATTATATTAATAACAAACATCCACTAGGTGTGTGTACATTGAATCCCACACCTAGTCGACACACACTTTAGGTTTACATTGTGAATGAATTATATGAATAAAACCTAAGACCATTGTTCCTTTTATAGTGGAAGGAACAGAATCTACAAGAGATAAAATCAAATAAACATCTAAATCTTCTATTTAGATAAACTATATATTGTGTATATCATAAATAATATACTCAATATATTCCCTAAATAGATTTCTCCATCAATCTTTAAACATCCATCAGCGTTTGACCTTGTTGACTGCGTTTGACTTCTGTCAACGCTTAAGTTACTCTTGTCAACGTCTGATTTACTCTTGACAACGCTTGAACAAATGTCTTCATGTTTTCTTTGATTTTGAGTTTCTGCCACATCAACTTTTTTGACCCAACAATATCTACCTCGAAGAGCAAACGGGCTTGAGATGTCGTTTATGTGGAGCTGCAATACTTTAGAGCATACATGTGAAACCGAAGCTAGTGAGTAACTATATTTCTCTAAAGGTTAAAATTTAGTACACTAACCTCCCTGCAACTGTGTCTGTTTAAAAAGTTGGAATTCCCTTTCAAGCTTTTCCACCCTATTATGTAGCTTAAAAGGATCAGATGCTTTATCAGCTTCCATTGTTCCCTTGCCTTTTTTTTTAAGTTAGCTCCTGTATCTGCATCAGCATATAACCAACATATAAACAACAATGCAACTATGAAACGTAGACTTCTTGTCCAATAATGGAATCCAATATAGCATTGATAGAACAACCAACATATTTTCGTTTACCCTTTTTTATGTAAGTCCCTCTTACTATGGCCTTCGCATTCTCCTTTTCATGGGTATCGCTATCATCAACTACGGTCTTTATTGAGCGACCCTTTTCCTTTTTTGTTGATTGGTCTAAGGTTTTCCTTCCCATTTGTAAATTTTGGCGCTTATTTCGGCATCAAATTATCCGATTCGTCACTCTGAACACGCTCACTTTCACTTTGAGTTTTAGTATCAAAATATGATCCACACATGGATCAATCCAAATACTCAATGCATGATATAAACCATACAAGTCTGTATCTAGATACTCAACTGGAAAAGAGTATTCGCATACTGAAACTAAAACTGAAAAGTGAGAGCATTCAGAGTGGTGACTCGAATAACTTGCTACCCCATGAAGCGCCAAAAGTGGGAACTAGGAAGGAAAACCTTCGACCAATCAACATAAAAGAAAAGGTTCATTCATTAAAGACCGTAGTTGATGGTAGTGAGGACCACGAAAAAGGGAAATGCGACGGCCATAGTAAGAGGTACTTACATGAAAAAGGGTAAGCAAAAAGATGTTGGTTGTTCTATCGATGCTCTATTAGATTCAATCATTGGCAAAGAAGTCTACGTTTTCACATCAAGATAATCAAAACTAATCTCAACCCAAACGTTTAAGGTTTCAAGTATGACCAACCCCTATTTTAAAAATTTATCTCCTGTATCTAGATCATCATATAACCAACAGAATACTTGAACCATGTCTCATTTTCACTACTCCTAAAACTTTACATAGTAACCACTAACTATTGATCAATCTAACGCCTTTCTGATAAACATATAAACATAAAATGGCACAAAATTGACCTTTAATATGTGCCTTCATAGCTTCATCAACCTTCATAGCTTCAACAACCTTTATAGCCTCATCTGCCTTGTCATCTATATAACAATTATTAAAACAAAATCAATTATTCGTATTTTCATAACATGTAATATCATCAAAACAAAAACAAATCATCAAAACTTCAATAATACTGTTGCGAAGTAAAAACCATAACCTTGTTTTGATTTTCGTTTAGTATATTTTTTAAACTCTATCTGCATCAAATCTTCAATAATAGTGTCAGCAATTGGATCATCATACTTCCAGTTGCTTCCATACTTAGCAAGCACATAATCAATCATCTCCCCACTTATAGGGACTTTATCAAAATCAAAATCACCCAAGTCAGATAGGTTTGAATTATCAGGGAATTGATGATTTGTTCGTGTTTGTGGGTGGGTGGGTGGTTGAATCATTATTTGTCCTCCGGATATTGAATGTGTGTGTGTGTGAGTGATTAGTGGACGGGGTACTGGTGCAATATATCAAGTTGCATGCAAAGAAAAGGCTTCACTTTTTAGTAGGGGTGAGCATGGGGCGGTTTTATGATAAAATCAAAAACCAAACCGCAAACTTCGGTTTTTACATATCGCAAACCATTTGATTTTGGTTTTTTCGGTTTCGGCTTCTCGGTTTTTTTCTTTGTAGCGGTTCGGTTTTGGTTTTTATTTCGGTTTTTTTCTCTTTTGATTTTACGCATTGGGTTTCCTATTTATAGATAACCGTCAATAATCAATCTCACGTTCGACACAAATTAAACTCATCATAATTGCAAGTTGCAACCAACATTAATAGTTTCAGTCAGTTACATACGTTATAGTAATAGCAATATTAGTTACTATCGAATTATATAAAACTAAAAAATGATAAAAAAATAATATAAATTCTTAGATAGCAATCACAAATTTAACAAAATTTAGGTGAAAAAAATTATGTAGACCTAAGTGGGGCGGGGTGGTTTTTTCGGTTCGGTTTTATACATTCAACCAAAAACCGCTCCAAACATTCGGTTTTCAAGAATATGCAAACCATCCTTTCAGTTTTTCAATTTGGGCGGTTTTTTGGTGCGGTTTTTTTCTTCTGTTTTTCAGTTATTGGTTCGGTTTTTCGGTTTTATTGCTCACCCCTACTTTTTAGACACGTTGGGTGTGTTTGGCGCAACGGGTTGATGTCAGGACTGCAGTTAGAGCTTATATAATATAAGTCGGGTTTAAAATTTGTAATTTTTAGATTTTTGTTACATTAATGACTTTATTTAGTAATAAGCTTATTAAGTAAGTGTATGATATAAGGTATAGTTTTAATAAGCATATATTATAAGTCATGATTATTATATAGTAAAGTTTATTAATATTAAATACTTAGTCTTAACATATGACTATTAATTAATTAATAATAATACATGATTTTTAATCCCATATCAATCCATAACATAAGATTTAGTTGATATTTAGAGAGAGAAAGAGAAGAAAGTAGAGAGAGAAACAAGAGAGAATTTGGAAGGTTAATCACTTTAGAGAGAGAAAGTAAAATGGTAACCAACACCCTCTTCTACACATGGAAGAGGGTTTATATACCCATGAGCTTGGTGGGCTCATGGGCTTGTTTCTTGGGCCGGGCTTGGCTTGCACTTGGGCTTACGTCCCTAACTTATACAATATTAGCTTAAAGTCCAAGCCCGGTTAACCCGACTAACCTATTACAATACAAGACCATTAACGACTAAGATGACCTATTACATTCTTGCACGACTATATAAAATATACGGCTAACAATCTCCCCCAATGTATCGGTCATCTTTAAATACATAAGATGATTGAGTGAATACATTCTTGTGGAGGAGATCTTCCTTCTTAGGTTCTGTATCTTGGTCTTGATCTTGTTTGTAACGGCTTTGTTCCTTTATGCCTTTGTGATCTTTATCTTGAGCCATTGTCATTTGACTTTGAGTGCTTGAGATCTTCATCTTGTGCTCCTTGTGACTAGATGACCTATTACATTCTTACATTCTTAGGTATCTTGATCGCCATCTAGTGCTCTTGTGACTTCTGAATCGACATTGGTTAGTACACAGCTACACCACCTTCTTGATATGCAGCAACATATATAGTCACAGATAAAATGGCTTTGAACATTTCATCCTAACTCGGTAGCGTTTTACCTCCGGTCGGTGAAGACCGTTATACGATATCAAATACCGTACCTGTGATAGGATAGATTCGATTAAGAACCTCCTTGACAGGGTTTCCCGGTGGTAGTAGCCAGTTCTCTTTACTCGACCGTCTCAAAGCAGACTGCGAACGTAAAGAGTGAATCATAATGATAAATTATCCGTCTGATTAGAGTCGTCAATTCAGAATTCCTGGAACAAGTTTGATTCTATAAGAATCGCACCATTGTTGCTTTCTAGTTTGTCACAAGCTTGATTCATAAGGAATCTTGTGAGTTACCTACCGCAGTGCTGTTTGACGTTGACACTGGAAGGATTTCCATTCGTCACTGTGAACTCTAATGAGTGTCAGTCTGAATGTTCTGGCAAGATCACACGGATTTTGTGAAGAAACCTGGAATCAAGTTTGAATCAATTAAGAATCCAAACTTAGTTGCTTTCCAGTTCGTCACAAGTTTGATTTCGTGTAGAATCGCACAAGTTACCTACCATGAGCTTGTTTGATGCTGGCTCAAGCAGGATTTCCATCTTCATTGTGAATCGTATCACTCAGATGTTCTGGTAATATCACAAGGATAATGCGTAGAACTCGATTATGTCCTAATGAGATGATAGATAGATCTCGTTTTGGCTCTAGACTCAATAAGTGCATTTTGGTAATCGGAGGCTGGATTAGACTGCCACCTTTTCAATATTAACTAACTCGGAGTGAGAAAGTCAATAGATACGTGTTTATCTCCGTGACAATGAGACAAGTTTCTTTTGAGAGAAACTCGAATGGTTGGGGAAAGGTTGTGCATTGCATCACTGGGTCCATGACACTTGTCTTCGATAGATGTGTTAACCCGGTTTCTGCCTAAGTTGCATAGAATATTCAACTCCTTCAATGCTTACCAACACGTCATCACTAGCACCTTGTTGTGATTGTTCTAGTGCTAACTTAAGTAGTTGGTCTGCATTCAGCTTCATTCAACCCCATCTTTCCTAAGGACAACTATTTCTAGCTATGGAATGTCCTTGGGTAGATCCCTCCGGTTCTGGTTGGATCATAGGACTTAGTTTCCTATCCTAAACCACCTTTTGACTCCATCGTTCCGTCGTGGACAGTAGGTTGTTTTGGGTAAATATCGTAACCATAAACCATTAAAAACCATTCAAAGTGCTTGATAAAAATCAAAACTTTTAACACTTGAAAGTTTTACATTTTCGAAACGCTCCCCCTACACACATGCATCGATATACGAAATGGTTTAGCATGTAAAGCAAAGAGTTGCACTTGAGTCTTTAAAATCAGATGTTGCAATATATTACATTTTAATCACATTTTCTCCCCTATCTCTAATATAAAAACATCCTATTAGAGATACCAATTGATTAAAATAAGACAATTTCTGAAAACCGATTGGGAGAGAAACTTGTGTGCACGCATGAATCATGGAACATTAAGTCGGTTTGCTCCCCCTCAAAAATATATGTTTGTCTTGAGACAAAATTTGACAAAAATTTTGGAAAAAGGACACCACAAAATATGTTGAGGTACGGAGATGAGATGCCTTTTCCGGTATAATATATTACATTTGACAATTTCATATCATTTTCAGCATGTGTTGGATACATAAAATATGAAAATTTCGGAGATGTACCCAACAACATTAAAGGCTTGATTTTAAAACGCTCCCCCTCAAAAATTGATCAAAATAACATATGACAATTTTGAGATATAAAAACCACATATGAGGAAGGGAGTGTTGAACACACAATTTTGAAAGATTTAGAAAAATCTTTTTGAGAAATCCTTGAAAAATTGTGTTCAACGGTTTAAAATAATCAGGTTAGAAGACTTATCTTCTATTACTTAGAGAAAGCGCACTGAAACGTATACTTCCCTTTCGGGTCCGATTTTCATGAGCTCAAAACGTTGATTGTTTTGTGATTAGCTCATGACTGAGAAAAATAAATTTCCCGTTGTGAAGGATAAGTTATCAACCGTGATAAACTTTCCTTAAGTTAAAGTTCGAGTTCTAAGCTGACATTTACTTAGAAGTCGTTTTTCATGAAGTCCTTATTTGAGTTCCGAGTCCTAAGCTGTGATGTGCTTAGAAGTCATCATGAAAGAATATCAAACAGCTTCATTTTCCAAAACCTCCAAGTCTTCTGGAGTCATATACTTCATACCAAGACGACCAACGAGATAAATGAAACCTATTTTGAGATAGGGCTTTAGTAAACAAGTCTGCTATCTGGTACTCAGTTCTGACAAAGTATAATTCCAAGATACCACGTTCCACTTGTTCCTTGATGAAGTGATATCTGACTGCGATGTGCTTGGTACGAGAGTGTTGAACCGGATTGCAAGATATTGTTATGGCCTTCTTTGAGTCACAATACATAGGTATTTTATCAACGTGGAAGCCATAATCCGTGAGTTGAGTTCTCATCCAGAGGACTTGAGCACAACACGCGGATAGAGCCACATATTCAGCTTCAGCTGATGAGAGCGAAGTGCAATCCTGCTTCTTTGACGACCAACTCACAAGCTTGTCTTCCCCTAGAAATTGTACGCTACCAGAAGTGCTTTTTCGACTATCAAGGCAACCTGCGTGATCAGAATCTGAAAAATCAGTTAGATGAAAACCGGTTCCCTTCGGATACCAGAGTCCCATGTGAATGGTATTCTTAAGGTACCGAAAGATCCGTTTAACATCTTTGAGGTGCTTTTGAGTAGGCCTGACTTGATATCGTGCACAATAGCATGTGGCATGATGAATATCAGGCCTGCTAACTGTAAGGTACATAAGTGACCCGATCATACTACGATATCGCGTTTGATCTACGGGATACGAGTACAAGTCAGCGTCTAGGGATTTGGTCGACAATGGTGTACCAACGCGAGCACATGAGGTCATACCATGCTTTTTAAGTATCTCTTGAGCATACTTAGCTTGGTTAATAAAGATACCACGTGGGGATTGATAAATCTGGAGGCCTAAAAAGAATTTTAGTTCCCCCATCATTGACATTTCAAATCTGTTGTGCATTAATTTTTCAAAACGTTTTGAAAGTTTTGGGTTCGTAGAACCAAAAATAATGTCATCAACATAAACTTGAACCAGCAGTATGTCATCCCAATATTTATTAATAAAGAGAGTAGTATCAATAGAACCTTTAGAGAATCCTTTGGACACCAAGAAGTTTGATAGTTCTTCGTACCATGCCCTTGGAGCTTGTTTAAGTTCATATACAGCCTTCTTGAGACGATAGACTTTGTCAGGATGATGAGGATCAATGAATCCTTCCGGCTGATTCACATACACTTCTTCCTTCAAATGACCATTGAGAAAAGCAGTTTTAACGTCCATCTGAATAACCGTGAAGCCCTTATGTGCAGCATAAGCAAGGAATATCCTGACAGCTTCCAAACGAGCAACTGGAGCGAATGATTCATCGTAGTCTATGCCTTCTTGTTGACGGTATCCCTTAACCAAGAGACGAGATTTGTTTTTGATGATGGTTTGTTCTTCATCCAGTTTTTTTTTCTAGATCCATTTGAAATCTAAAATTGACATTCCATAGGGTCTGTCAACAAGTTCCCAAACATTTAGGCGTTCAAACTGATGAATTTCGTCTTGCATTGATTCAATCCGCGCATGATCAGTCATGGCTTGCTTGATGTTTGTAGGTACAGTTGAACTCACGGTGAGTGCATACATACACACATCGCCATCGGTTTCGAGTTGTCTGCGTGTTCGAACCGGTTGTGAAGGATTTCCAATGACTTGCTCCTAATGGATGATCACGAGTCCAATGGTGAGTGGATGGATATCGTTGGTAGAATGTATGCATGTTGGACGGATAGACATGTTGAGTAGAAGACTCTAAGACTTCGCGTACCGGTGTATCGAATGGGTTGATAAGTTTTTCTTCGTCAGGTTGTGCATCGACTGCTTGATTGTTGTTTCCTCTTTCAACATTGACGGTTGGTGATGTTGGTTGTATGACAGTTTCTTGAGTTTGTTAAGTATCTAATGGAATTGTCTCTTGAGCAACGGTTGCTGAAGTAGATGCAGTTGTGTCTTAGTGACTTTGTGCGGGTGCATCAGTAGTATTGACAGCGGAAGGCTTTGACACAACTTGATTGTTTCCATGGTAATATTCTTCAAACATTAGATCATATAAATCAACCAACTCATTCATTTGGGTCTTATCTGTCGAGTCTATTGTAGGAGTACATTCTTGACGTTCTTGTACGGGACGTACACTGTTGTGTGTAGGTGCCATTGCTAGACATTGAGGTGCGGGACTAGAGTTGTTGTGTTCAAGTACCATCTGTGGAAATTCGTCAAAGTTCACATGAATTGTTTCAACAATAATCTTTGTTCTCTTGTTGTAAACTCGATATCCTTTCGACAATGTAGCATACCCCACAAAAATACATGCATCACCTTTTTCTTTCATCTTGTCGAGATTCTCACCGTCTTTAAGAATGTAGCATAAAGATCCAAAAACGTGAAAGAATTTAACAGTAGGTTTCCTGCCATTGATGATGTGGTAAGGTGTCTTTTCATGTCTAGGGATTACGAGAGAACGATTTTGAGTATAACAGGAAGTTGTAATTGCTTCATCCCAGAAGAATAGTGGTAACTTTGATGCAGAAAGCATTGTTCGAGCTGCCTCAACCAAAGTACGGTTCCGTCTTTCGACAACGCCGTTTTGTTCAGGAGTTCGAGCAATAGACGTTTGATGTTCGATGCCTTCTTCTTGAAAATAAGATTGCAAAGTCTTGTTCAAAAATTCAGTACCCCTATCCGTTCTTACCGTTAAGACTTGAGCTTGAAGATTGTGTTGTATCATCTTGAGAAAGTTTTTGAGAACCTCCGGTGTTTCATCTTTGGACCTTAAGAAGAAAGTCTAAGTGTATCTAGAGTAATCATCAACAATCACGAGAATATACTTTTTCCCGTTAATACTCTCTACACGCATGAGACCACATAAATCCATGTGTAGAAGTTCCAATCGTCCTTTTGAGCTTGGGGTAGTCTTTGTTTTGAAAGACTTTCGTTTTGCTTTCCCCAACTCACAAGATGAACAAAGATGGTCTTTGACGAATTTTAACTTGAGGAAGACCGGTCACAATATCATTCTTCGAAAGCAAGTTGATGGTGTCAAAGTTGAGATGTGACAATCGTTGATGCCATAACCATGCTTGAGAGGATGAAGCTTTCGCCATTAAGCAAATTGGATTTGTTGAAGATGTGTCTTGAAGAGTTACTGTGTAGAGATCAGAACCACGAGAACCTGTAAGAAGGTCATTCCCATCGTAGTCTCTAACATAGCAAGTAGTTTTTCGAAACGCCACTTCCAAATCCGCAGCACAAAATTGACCAACAGAGAATAAATTGTGATTCAGTCCTTCGACGTAATAAACCCGTTTTATAGTGATATTCCCTTGAACCAAATCTCCATATCCGAGTATCGGTGCAAACTGATCATTTCCAAATCGTACCGTACCAGAAACTTCTCCACGAAGTTAATTAGAAGCTTGAGATTGCCCGTCATGTGCTTGGTGCACCTAGAGTCCATTATGAAGAGAATGATCTGGACGAGCTGCATAAGAATTAGGAGACAATGTAGATTTTGAAAAATGGGAGCCCTTGATAGCAGTGGGTTCCAAAATATTAGTAGACGTAGATGTAGATTCGATAGGCAAACTAACATTCATAGTCCAAATTAATATAGTGTCTGTCTTAGGTACCCATTTGTATCCAGGTGATGTAAATTTCGAGTACCCCCGTGTACATGTCCTAATCATTTTCTCATAAAGCTTCTTTAACCTGTTTTGTTTACGTAGAGTAGTGGATTGTAATGCACTTAGATTCTTAAATGGTTGGACAGTGGATTGGTTCACGGTTCTTGTGGGTTTTCTAGTACTAGTGGGCACAAGAGTAGGCTTCCTAGTTCTAGCATTCACGCCATTATGATTAAAAGCACAAGCAGCATGATTAAAAGTACGAGCACATTTTCCACATTTAACACAAACAAATTTAGCATTCAAAGTCTTAATATTCAAACTGTCATTACATGTAGTTACAGACGTTTTATTCTTAGAAAACTTAAAATTCCTACGGTGGTCTTCTACTTTCATCTTCTTCCCTTGACTATTGTTAGGCATGACTCTATCTTGCATTCTAGTGCTCGTAAGCTGTGGTCCGCTAACGCTAGTAGTGGGAGTTACTTCTGTAGAAGAAGACACACATTGATTAGTTTTCTTAGAATTTTGAGGTAACCGCGATGTTCCAGTTTAAGTGGGCCTAGTGTTCATCTTATATATTCCTGGCGCTATCACATTTGTGCTCTTATCATTTCCTAGTTTAGGCAAAGTCTGTGGGGGGTTTCCCAAAATAGATAATTTAGGGCATTTAACCGCATTCGGTTGACGAACAGCGGATGGTTTACCCAAATCAGACTTTCCTTTCAGTTTCGCAATGAGCTTTTGTAACTCACTGATTGCTATGTCTCTTTCTTGTAGCTGAGCTTTCAAATCATTTATCGCAAAATCTTTTTCATTTAAAGTACGAAACGAAGATGCTGCCATTTCGCGACATTTTTTATGATTATGAGATTGATCATCACTTTGTGAAGCAAGTTCAAGGGTGTGAAAACTTTTCTCAAGATTAAAAAATCTTTTCTCAAGTTCTTTGTATGACTCAACCTTTTTTGAAAGCTCAACCTCAAGATTGTGACATTTATCAACAACTAAAACATTGAGATGATCTATACGATAGAATTCCCGCGAAAGTCGATCAACTTCGTTAGAAAGATGGGTTTCTTGTGTCTTTAATTTAGTTTGAAGAAAATCAATTTCATCTTCAAGAGATTTTATATATCTTAAATCAATTGTCATTTCCTCAGTGAGAGCATTATAAAACATTTCCATAGTGTTTGAAAGATCATCGATGGTTGGGACAATACATTGTTGAATGACGACTTCTACTTGTGGGTGAGGTTTAATATTCCAAACAGTATCTCTAGAAACTTTTTCATAATTGACAATACCTTTGTATAAATTTAGAACCCTTTGTTTTATAAACTCAAATTGCTGAACACTTTTACATTTTTCATCCCATTTGCGTTTTTCATCCAAAATTCGCTTTTCTAACAAAATTGACTGCTTTTTAAGACCCCTTTTTGAAGAACTTTTCGTTTTCGTGTGATTATACGTTGGTGGAATATTTGAAAAATACTCTTGTTCAATTGAAATCTCTCTTTGGGGGACAAAGTTAATGACATGTTTCTCATTCCATGCGGTATAATCATAGGGTGTGATAAAATCATGGAGGTTGGATTGACGTTCAATGTCACGGCGAAGGATTTCTTCGAAGTCAGGGGAAAGCATAAGGGCAAGATTATCATTATAGCAACCGATATCATAAAGACCAGGCTTGACTGTTTGAACGTTCTTGAGATATTCATGCTTAACAAAACTCTTTTTCATATTTCTATTGAGCATATTCATAGATTGAATAGATTGAACCGTTTTGTAAACAATTTTGTTTAACGTGTCGACTCTCTTTTCCAAAGCAAGAATTTTTTCAATATCCTTTTCTTCACGAGTTTTATAAAGCTCAGTTTGTTCTTTGTTAACAGACTCTAATTCAGTTATCTGGAGTTTATGTAGCAGCAGTTTTTCTTCAAGGTCTAATATCGTTTGTTTTGACATATGAATTTCGTGTGTTACTTCAGAACAATATTGTTCATTGAGCACCTTACGTTCATATACCAAACCATTAGCTATCGCAACTCGTCGATCAGCTTCTTTTACATAATCACACTCTTTAAGCCTGTCTATCTCCTCGGCTAAGGATGTGTTTGCTTGCTTCATACGTTTATTAGCCTCTTTGTTTTCATTAATTTCACGTTTTAAAGAATCAATAATAGACGCAAGCAAATCATGGTCCTCTTCCGATTCAGTATCCTGAGTAACATTTCCATCATCATTACACATATGCTGTGAATCCGTAGAGATATTGCTATCCTCCGTTTCCATTACATATGTGTCATTGATGCTTTCGGGTTGCTCAGGATGTCGTCGTTCATTAGCAAACACATTATAGTTATCATATGATGGCACCTTTTCAATTGGCTTAGTGTCAAAGATAGGTCCAGAAGTATCAGCAATCTCTGGAATCACTTCTTGAATCTTTGCCATGTACACATAATGTGCCTCCAACTCTTGATCATCGGCTTCATCATCAGTGTCATCACGCCAGTCAACTTCATCTGCTGTGATTGGAACTCCTGCTTCTTCTTTCTTACACAGTAACATCTTTTCCTTGTGATATCCCGAATCCTTAACCCGTTTTGGCTTCTTACATTCCCTAGCCATGTGCCCAAATCCTTTGCAGTTGAAGCATTGAATCCCAGTCTTCTGCAACACCGGAGTGCCTACAATATCTCTAGCCCCAACTTGATTCAGCATCCTCTGATTATCATACCTAGCATCACGATCATACCTAGGTGCATGATCAACTTCCTTATATCTAGCATTGGATGATGATCTGAGGTTGTTGTTGGTAGGTTTGTAGATCTTCTTATAAGTTGTGGTGAGTAAAGACATGAGTTCCTCAATCTTCTTGTCCCTTGAAGTTTGTTCATCATCACTGTCTCCATCTGACTCGGTGTCATACTTTGGAGGTGGAGTGGGGACAATTGCTTTTGCTTTGTGTTTAACAGTAGCTAGAGATTTGGTGGATGAGCTTGATGACTTTGAGGAATGAGTAGGTGGTTGTGGACGGGGAATAGTTTTTGTTGAAGTAGCAGCCACAAAAGCAATAGAATTAGCAGACCGTTCTACCTTTTCAGCCCTTAGTTCATTCACTTCATAATGATGTTGTTTCAAGATATCATAAAGTTTGTGATAGGAGATGGTCTTGATATCTTCCCTTTGTTTAACCAAAGTCACAAACCTTTGCCATTCCGGTTTGAGTTGAAGTAGAAACTGAACATTGGCATGATGATTGGAGATGGTGCACTGATTTCTAACAAGCTCATTCATCATTTTGTAGAATCTCAAGTAATATGAGTCAATGGATTCACCATCTTCAGATGTGAATTTTCCAAACTCCCAAAGTAGATTAGTCTCGAGATCTTGAACATTGATCGACTCACCTTGCTTCAGTCGATGAATTGCATTCCATATTTCCATAGCATTAGGACATGCATCAACTGTGGAATAGATATCGTTATCAATTCCAGTGAGTATAAAGTTTACAGCATCATCTTCAGCTTGGAGGAGTTTCTTTTTCTCAGCAGAACATGTGTCGAAATCCTCCATAGCTCGTATAGTTGATGAAGTACCATCCTCTGCTTGTGTGGTAATTGGTCTGAATTCAAAAACTGGAGGTGGATTCTCATGGCAGTGACGAAGAGCAGTTCGGTTCTCTTTTCCGTCGAGAAATCTGAGAAAACGAGATCTCCATTGAACGTAGCAACCGATAGTGAGCATAGGTGGATTACCGTTGCCACCTTGTTCCAAACGAATTTGATTAGCAGTCGCAATGTTGATGTTGTTGTTAGATATGGTGAATACTTGTGAATGAATTACAGATCTTAGTAGATTTATTGTATTGAGGTGTGGTTAAAATTTCGTAGCGTTCCGAGAATCTTCAGTCCGACAATAAATTCCTCAGTCTGACAAAACCGTAAGGCAAAAAAAATTTGTATCGCCAAAATTTGAAATTGAGATAGAAATAGCCAAAAACTAGTGGGGAAAAAATTTGAATTTACTTGACCTAAAAACTTTTAAACTCTTTTTTTTAATCTTCGTGTAAACTATGTTCCGAGACTAGTCTAGATAGTGGCTAAGTCTATAAAATACTTGAACAAAAATTGGCTAAGATTCCGCAATCATAAAAGACTCAATTCCGCAATACACTTGGATTCAATTTCACAATGCAATTGGATTCAATTCCGCAATGCACTTGATTCAATTCCGCAATTCAATAATTTCGCAATTGGACAAGATTTTGCAATTGGACAATAATTTCGCAATTGGATAAGATTTCGCAATTGGACAGTAATTTCGTAATTGTACAAGATTTCGCAATTGGACAGTAATTTCACAATTGGACAAGATTTCGCAATTGGACAAGATTTTGCAATTGGACAATAATTTCGCAACTTTTTGGAAGATTCCGCAATTCCTTATAGTATTTAATTCCGCAATGATTGCGAAATTATGCACAATGTTGCGAAATTATGTAATATATTGCGGAATTTTCCTAAAAAGGTGGATCTCGGATGAACTTGAAGAATTTCGAGTTTTCAAGCAAAAAATGAAGCCAAACACCCAAAATTTTTGCGTTATTGAGCGATCCAAGTAACCCAAATCACTACCACGAAGATGTAGATGATATTGGTGAAGATCAAACCACAAAAAACACAAAAAAAATTTGGACGTGGGATTTATGATCAAAACCCATGAAATCTATATGAACAAACCACACAAACTTCAATCACCTATCTACTATAGGCTCTTGATACCAAATCTTAATCCCATATCAATCCATAACACAAGATTTAGTTGATATTTAGAGAGAGAAAGAGAAGAAAGTAGAGAGAGAAACAAGAGAGAATTTGGAAGGTTAATCACTTTAGAGAGAGAAAGTAAAATGGTAACCAACACCCTCTTCCACACATGGAAAAGGGTTTATATACCCATGAGCTTGGTGGGCTCATGGGCTTGTTTCTTGGGCCGGGCTTGGCTTGCACTTGGACTTACGCCCCTAACTTATACAATATTAGCTCAAAGTCCAAGCCCGGTTAACCCGACTAACCTATTACAATACAAGACCATTAACGACTAAGATGACCTATTACATTCTTGTTCGACTATATAAAATATACGGCTAACAATGATATTATAAGTAAATATGAATTAATAATATTTCATTATTTTATTATCTGAACTTTACCTTACATGATTATTGTATAATTAAATTAAAGCATGTTAGTAATTTAATTAAATCTTGGTTAAAAATTAATATAAATTAATTAAGATAACTTTCTTAATTAATTAAATGTGACATGAATAATTATATTAATAATTCTTTTAACCTAAAGTTTATTTAAATAAAATTGCCATGTTTAATTATCATGATAATTATATTAATAATTATAACATAAGTCTTGTTTATTAATTATATAATATAAGTCGGGTGCTTAAATGGTTTCATGACTTATTTCAACAAGCTCACGTCTGAACGTAACATAAACGATGATTAATTTGATATCTGATTTATTTTAAAACCTTAAAGTTTAAAACAAATATGAAATGTCAAACCCATCTAACTCGAATGATGCTAACCCTAAACCCTAAATCATACACCTTAACTAATTATACCATAAACCCAAATTAAACCTTAAACCAATAATAAAATCTAAATCCTAAACCTTAAACCATTTAATCCTAAACCATAAACCCTTAAACCATAAAACTTAATTAAACCATAAATCATAATCATGCATACCATAAACCATAAACCATAAACCTTAAACCTTAAACCCTAAACCCTAAGCCATGAACCTCAAAACCAATGAACCCTAAACACTAAATCATAAATCTTAAACCATTTAACCTTAAACTATAAACATTAAACCATTAATTAACCATTAAACCACCAACCCTAGCTAATTAAACCATAAATCCTAAACCTTAAACCCTAAACCCTAAATCGCAAACCCTAAGCCTTAAACCTTAAACCCGAAAAACCAATAAACACTAAATCATAAACCTTAAACCATTTAACCTTAAACTATAAACATTAAACCATTAATTAACCCTTAAACCACAAACCCTAGCTAATTAAACCATGAATCCTAAACCTTAAACCATAAACCATAAACCCTAAGCCCTAACCTTAAACCCAAAAAAAAACCCTAAACACTAAATCATAAACCTTAAACCATTCCTTAAACTATAAACCTTAAACCATTAATTAACCCTTAAACCACAAACCTTAGCTAATTAAACCATAAATCCCAAACCTTAAACCGTAAACCCTAAACCCTAAGTCCTAAACCTTAAACAAATGAACCCTAAACACTAAATCATAAACCTTAAACCATTTAACCTTAAACTATAAACCTTAAACAATTAATTAACCCTTAAACCACAAACCCTAGCTAATTAAACCATTAATCATAAACCTTAAACCATAAACCCAAAAACTTAAACCATAAACCCTAAGCCCTATACCTTAAACCAATAAACCCAAAACACTAAATCATAAACCTTAAACCATTTAACCTTAAAATATGAACATTAAACCGTTAATTAACCCTAAAACCACAAACCCTAGCTAATTAAACCATAAATCATAAACCTTAAAACATAACCCCTAAAGTCTAAACCATACAACCTAAAACTAAAGCAATATACCCTAAACCCTAAATCATAAATATTAAACCATTAATTAACCCTTAAACATGAACTCAAATTAAACCATAAACCTTAAACATAAACCACTCCGTTAACCATAAACCCTAAACATAAACCACTTCATTAACCCTAAACCATAAATCCTAAACCTTAACCCTCAAACCTATACCTTAAACACTAAACCTTAAACCCAACCCTAAACCATAAACCCTAATGCATTACCAAACTACAATGTTTTCATCCTAACCTTATTAAACCGACAATTCAAAATCGACCTTATTCATATTAAATTGCTTGATATGATTATTTAAAGTGATTGATATAAAGCTCAACTAAATCCCACATACTGCATAAAAACTAAAGATATTTATCTCGCGATTGTCAAGCATTATTATAACCTAATATATTTAAGTTATTTAACTAATTTTATGCTTAAAGTTAAAGTAATATTTTAATTTTATGTTTAAAATTATAAACTTTTTAAAGTTAGTTAATTTTGACATAAATGTTTGTAATAAAAATACAACGTATATGTTTTTTTATTTACTTATTATTTATTTATTATTAAACCTTAATAATTAAATGTTAGTTATAATTTTATTATTAATTAAATTTAATATTTACATTTTCATTAAACACACATAATATCCGGTAAACATCTTGTGACCGCCACCATTTTCACAATCACACACTGCACACAGGAAGAACGAACCCTAAATTAACCACCCAATGAACGATAAAAAAACCTCATACACAATAATCGCCAATCTACACAATCATTAATGACATTAAGCATCAGGAAAGAGGTAATGCAACAACCAGTATTGTTTAATTTAAAAATTAGGGTTCATAAGAATAGTGTAAGTTTGTTATGATATTAGGGTTTACACTAATTTTTAATACATGTATGTGGACCTATGCCATATTTAATTAACGTAATTCGATTTATAGGATTAACCCTTCTTAATGTGTTTATATGGTCTATGTTTTAATCTAGGTTATGGGTTTTGTTAATGTGTCTGGATATGGTCCCATGGTATATTATAGTTTTAGGTTATTTTGGTAAGATATTGTTTTAGGTTTTTTGAAATCAGTTGGATATGGTCCCCTATACAAACATATGCATAACCAAATCCAAATGTTATTAGGGCATCCACAACCATGCTACACATACTGCCAAACACTCCCTTCATCGACATATAACTAACATTAATATGTACATGTTTGCAGAAGTAATTTATATTGAATCAGACACTTCATCATCTACTTCTGAAAGTGCTAAATTTTGCCCACCCCCTAGAAATACAAGTCTGATTCGTAGTTTGCCAAAAAGTTCTTTAAGTACTCCCTGTTTTCGTCCTCCACTGTTTCAAATTCCTATTGTAGGCATACATAATGTCAAAAGTTCTTCATCTATTCGTCCTTCCTTGTTTCAAACTCTTAAGGCCACAAGTTCGTCCGCTCGAGTTCGTCCTCCCTTGCTTCAAACTCAAATTTTAGGTGTACCTAATGCCACAACTTCTTCCAAAAAAGTTCGTCATCCCTCTATTCGTCCTCCCTGTTTTGAAACTCCTATTGTATTCAAACCTACTGCAGAGGATGAAACAGATTCATCTGATGAGGTGGAAGACACTAATGATTCCTAGGTAGATTCTAGTGATGAGGAGGAAGATACAAGTGATGAGGAGAAAGACACGAGTGATGAGGATTATGAGTTAGAACTTAACAAGAATAGCAGTTCAAAGTCAAAGTCGACTGTTTATTCCAAAAGGTATAAGAAAATTTCAAACAAGGTATAGTTGAGTTGTTATGTGTTTATGCATAAAGTTGTATACCTTTATACCATCGATTAATTGTTTTAAACACATGATGTAGTCAAATATCAACAGGAATGGGAAAACAGAGATTGGATTAGAATGAGCCCTTTCTTTAACTCTAGCGATGAAGAATTAGTTGCTCAAGCTGATGCTGCAAGACGAAAGCACACTCTCAGATCAAAGCACACTCCCAAAGCTCAATATTCTCAAGCTAAAGCTCCAAGACCAAATTTCGTTGTTGGCCTAGCCAATAAAAAAATTTGGAATGAAATTGCTGAGAAGAACGTTCGGTCAAGGAATGCTGCATAGGGGAGAAACAACAAAGGCAAAAGGAAGGTTGGATGATGTCAGTTCTCCCTGTGTAATATGAACAAATTTTGTATGTTTTATTGGTCTGCTATTGTTGGGCACCTGTTGTATTTTCAACCTACATGTTGAAACAATTTAATAGATTTGTATGCATTACTAGCATTATGAAACAGTTAACAATTATCTGTAATCAACAATATGGGTTTGTTAACTAGTTAATACAAGTATTTTAAAGCCATGTACAATTCACTATCTGTTATATCTATTTTCTTATAATATATGAGTTCAGTTTTTTATACAGTGTAAACTAAAGGTTTTTGGTTGAATGTTAAAATGTGTAAATTAATATAATTTGTTCAAACTTTATTTTTACCAGGAAACTCAAAGGGAAAGTTTACCTAATTTGGATGTTTAATTTGGAGGCAACTGAAAGCTTTGGAGCCAAATTGGAGTTCAAAATATTTGGTTGTTTAATTTTTGTATTTGGAGCCAAAATTTTCACGAAAATTTTGAATTACCATGCTAAGTTAATGCATATGCAGTTTCCATAATTTCCGAACTCCATCTCCATCTCAAACCCTGATTTTTCTTCAAAATCACAAAATATACAAAACTCAATTATTTTTTCATTAGTTTCATACCATTTCCACTTATTGTTCTTGTACACATCGATCTGTGGTTAATAATCATGAACACTATAAACGATGATCAAGAGAATATGGTTAATGATGATGATTTAAATGATGATTATTTGGTTAATAATCATGATGTAAATCAACATAATATAGGAGATTATGAATCAGAGGATTATGGTGATGAATAAGATGAGGATGAAGACATCAGCAAATAGAAGGTTGTAAATAGGAGGGGTATAACTAGTGATGACGTATAGTCCCTAGTCGGGCTGGATAGTCCGACTTATGGGTACTACACGTATTCATCAGGAATGGATTAATACTTATGCGATGTGCGCACAGCCCAGGTGGCCCAATAAGTGGTTGTCGCACATACGGTTGATTACTTAACTGTGTCCTCGTCGTACTGCGACAGGATCAGACAAGATTTTAATCTATCTTATGATTACATTCCCCTAAGGAAATAGGATATACACTTACCTCAGTTATACGATAAAGATCAATCTATTTTGAGTCATTATCCCTTTCTTAGGCCGCAAGAATAGGGAGCCCAGCTAGGACTCTCTCGAGTATAAAAGGAACCCCCATGGTTCCACAAAGGTACGATACACATAATACCCTAAAACCTAACATACTAAAATCGATTACTTACTCTCACGCCAGAGTCTAATCGTGGGTTACAAACCCACGGTAAGCCTAACGGTGTCTTTTTAGTGTGCACGGTTCTCAAACAAGTTTCACTTGGTGCAAGAGCCAGAGTCCACAAGACCCCGAATTAAGCTTAATTCGGGTCAAGCTCGATCTATCAAACTTTTGTATCAACAAGTTGGCGTCATCCGTGGGACCCTACACTAAACTCTAAGAAATGACGAAAAATGGTATGAACGAAGGCCATCGAAGATCTTCGACGGTAGATGGTCACATCGCATCCGCGAATGTTACTCTTGGATCTGCTAATGAGGCAAACAGTCGGGATGTGACAAATCCACCTCCCAGAGGAATGCATATACTATTCTCAACTCCCCTACCTACTATCAAAGAAAGGGATGTGGGACAGGAGTCAACCCAGCCCCCTCCAAATAAAGATAAAAAGAGGATACCCCTCGCATTAGAAGAAAGCGAGGAAGTAATCGCTACTGAGGCACGCGCGATGGAAGAATATGTAGCGCCTACAAGACCTCATCCCACTAGTTGCCAAACACATGAAAAATCAGAAGGGAACAAAAGGAAAGGAGTGCGCAGAACGTGGTCAATCCTCTAAAAGCGATCCATCAAGATAGGGTGATAACCACCCTGCAAAGCGCATGCGTGAATATTACTCTTCAGATGACCTAGACTTCTCACAGCCTTGGAGAAGAGCTAGAAAAAAATGCTTTCACAAGACGCATACAGTATTACTCGGATACAAGAAAGCGTCGCATGCCAGCAAACGTAAAAGCATGTGATGGCACATTAGATCCAGAAGACCACCTAAAAGTATTTGAATCCCAAGATGTTATTGTGCAATGGCCAGAACCTGTATGGTGCAATATGTTCATTTTCTACACTTATAGGAAACGCGCGGATCTGGTTTGATAGACTTCCGCCACGAACAATTAACGGGTTTGAAGCATTACGAAAAGCATTCAAAAGAAACTATGTGCAACAGAAAAGACATGATAGGAGTGTTGTATCACTCGCAAGAATTAACCAGAACCAGGGCGAATACCTGGAGGACTTTCTAGAACATTTCAAAAGCGAATGTCTTCAAAGAAAGGAATGCCTAGAGATTTTAAAAGTATCTTGCTTCATGGCAGGTATACGTAACAGTGATCTAATACGAAAGCTAAATGAAAAAACCCCGAAAACCTTTGATGAGGTACGACGGTGAGTAAGATCCTTCATACAGGGGGAATCAGCCACCTCAGAAGTCATACAAAACGACCATGGTTATAGACCTCGCGACGCGCCTAATAAAGGGTCTAGTAGACAAAGCAGGCCTGGAGGTCTCGACTACCAAGGAAATAAAAGAGAGGGACGAGCCAGTAACTTCAGGTTTACTCCCCTTAAGTTAACTCCTACGGAAATCCTTATATCAGAAGGCGCGAACTTCCCAAGACCATTACCAATGACCACTCCGGTAGAAAGGCGCATTGGCAACGAATATTGTGAATATCATGGCGAGAAGGGGCACACTACGAATGAATGCATTCAGCTACATAAGCATATCGAGAATATGGTAAAAGAAGGCAAGCTAAAACACCTTGTCAAAGAAACCGCGGAGGATGGAAAACCAAAAACCGCTAACGCAAATGTTTACATGGTACAAGCGTGGCATCGAAGGAAAAAGCAAAAGGTGAGCCAAAAATTCTCGAAAGGAAGAGACATCACTTCCCCCCTCCAACTCGAATAATGTGGCAGAAGGTTCGTTAGTGATAGAAATAAACATCGGTGAACACAGTATACATCGTTGTACGTCGATGGAGGTTCATCATCAGAATAATGTATGAACACTGTTTCCTGAAACTCAGCGCAGAAGTAAGGAGCCAGATGGTACCTGCGACCTCACCGCTCATCGGATTTAGTGGAGAAGAGGTGTGGCCTTTGGGCCAACTAAAGCTAGTAGTGAAAGTGGGAAGCGACGAACATTCAACGAAGGTCTCAATGAACTTCATGATAATACGATCACCATCGCAGTATAACCGAATTATTGGGCGACCTGCCATACTAGAAATGCAAGAAGTACCTTCTACGGCCCATGGCATAATGAAGTTCCCAGTAGAGGGAGGAATCGTAACGATCTTCAACACAACCATCACACTCCTAGAGGGCAACGCAATCGCGGAACCCCCTCGGGTTACAACGACCCAGGATAGATTCACCACCGAACCTAAAAGTGGCAGTCCATCCACAATATCCAGATCAAGAGATAACGATTGGAGGGACATTGTTCGACAAAGGAAAGGCTGACATGTACCACCTCTTAAAGGATAGCCTGGACATCTTCGTGTGGGAACCTAAAGACATGACGGGGGTACCAAGGTTAATAGCCGAACACAAGATGCAAATCCGCGAAGGATATCCCCCAGTCAGGCAAAAGAAAAGATGACAGGCTCTAGAGCGCAGGAAGGTGATACTTGAGGAAGTGAAGAAGCTGGTGGATGCAGGAATCATGCGAGAAGTCTACTACCATGACTGGCTCGCTAACCCATTGATGGTTAAAATACATGATGGCAGCTGGCGCATGTGTGTTGACTTTACAGACCTAAATAAAGCTTGCCCCGAAGACTGCTATCCACTCCCAGAGATAGATTGGAAGGTAGAATCTTTATGCGGATATCCTTTTAAATGCTTCCTAGACGCATACAAGGGATACCACCAGATACAAATGGCAGAGCAAGACGAAGAAAAAACAGCGTTTCATACCAGCCATGGTGTGTATTGCTGCCATTCGGACTTAAGAACGCAGGGGCCACATACCAACGATTGGTTGATAAGGCGTTCGGAGGTCAAATCAGGCGAAATTTGGAGGTCTACGTTTATGACTTGGTGATAAAAAGTCACACAGAGGATGAACTTATCCGGGATATAGAGGAAACATTCTCAACACTTAGGAAAATAAACATGAAGTTAAACCCAAAAAAGTGCACTTTTGGGGCAACAGAAGGCAAGTTCCTAGGATACATGATTGACCCTAATGGCATCAAACCCTGCCCGGAAAAGATAGACACAGTCATTCAACTTCAAAGTCCAAAGACAAAAAAGGAAGTGCAATCGCTAAACGGGAAGCTCGCAGGGTTGAACAGGTTCTTGTCTAAATCTGCAGAGAAATCGCTCCCTTTATTTAAAACACTCAAAAATTATATAAAAAAGGAGACTTCAATTGGACAAAGTAAGCTGAAAAATCCTTCAAGGAACTAAAAACACATTTAGCGTCGCTCCCTATGTTAGTCGCACCACGACCAAAAGAAGAGCTAATAATGTACTTGTCAGCTACACATGGAGCGATCAGCGCGGTGCTAATGACGGATGGGGAGAATGTGCAAACACCAGTATACTTCATAAGCGGAGCATTACAAAGCTCGAAACTGAATTATACCCCAATGGAGAAGTTGGTACTCGCACTAGTATTTACGGCGAAAAGGTTGCGCATATACTTTCATGCACATCCCATAGTGGTAATCATAGATCAACCCATAAAATAGATAATATCAAAACCGGATGTAGCGAGTAGACTATAGAAGTGGAGTGTTCTACTTAGGGAACACAATATTACGTACAAACCGCGCAACGCTGTAAAAGGACAAATTATGGCAGACTTCATCGTTAAAAAACCAGAAGAAGGTGATCAGGAGCCAAAACAGGAGGAAGAAGACCAAGACCCATGGATCTTATTCACCGATGGGTCATCCTGCACTGATGGATCTGGCACACGACTCATACTAACCAATCCCAAAGGAATGGAATTTACATACGCGTTGCATTTTGAATTCACAACTACAAATAACGAGGCGGAATATGAGGCGCTTATAGCAGGACTAAGAATTGCAGACCGAACGGGCATGCGCAATCTCGAAGCAAATGTAGATTCTCGCCTGGTAGCAAACCACATACTTGGTGAATATGAAGCAAAGAAAGAGAATATGATACAGTACTTGCAAAAATCCAAGTCATTGATTGAAGGATTAAAAAAGTTCCTAATACACCAAGTACCTAGAGGGGAGAACAAGAAAGCAGACGCACTCAGCAAAATACCGTCCACCAACTTTGCACACCTATCAAAGCAGGTCCTAGTAGAGTTCCTTAAAGAAAAATCCATAAAAGAGCAAGAAGTTGCATCGGTTGTGGATGAAGAAGGTCCTACATGGATGACACCGATCGTAGACTATTTAACTAAAGGCTCACTCCCGTATGACGAAACCGAAGCGCGACGAATACGAAGGCGCTCGAGACAGTTCGAAGTCAGGGACGGGATTCTTTACAAACGCTCATTCCTTCATCCATGGCTAAGGTGCGTGGGGCCGCGACAAGCATAGTATGTTATTAGTGAAATACACGAGGGATCCTACGACATGCATGCAGGACCACGGTCAGTAGTGGCGACAACATTACGCAGCGGATATTATTGGCCATCCATGCACGCGGACGCACGTACACTCATCTACAAATGCAATGACTGCCAGGTACACAGGCCGGTACCCGCGCCAACCGAAAGAGGAACTAACACCTATTACTTCCCCTTGGCCATTTTTCAAGTGGGGAATAGACATCGCAGGACCTTTCCCTATGGCCGTAGGTGGAAGTAAGTTCCTAATAGTCGCGATAGACTACTTCATGAGGTGGATTGAAGCAAAGGTAGTAGCAACAATCACAGGAAACCAAGTAAAAAGGTTGGTATGGGACAATATCGTATGTCGCTTCGGGCTACCTAGAGAGATCGTCTTTGATAATGGAAAACAATTCGCGGAGAATCCATTCAAGGATTGGTGCGCGAAAAACAACATCAATCAAAGGTTCGCATCGGTAGCCCATCCGTAAACTAATGGACTTGTGGAAAGAGCAAATAGGAGCCTGGGAGACGGCATAAAGGCGCGATTAGGTGAAAACAACAAAAAATGGGTCGACGAGTTATCACATGTCTTGTGGGCACATCGCACCATGATAAACCGCTAAGGGCGTTACCCCTTTCGCCGTAACATACGGAACAGAGGCAGTCATCCCAGCCGAAATCGGGTTACAAACGCTCCGCACAACAAAAGTAGACATGGTCACAAACGATGATGAATTACGATTGAACTTGGACATAATTGATGAAGGAAGAGAATTGGCAGCTATCCACGAGGCCAAGTCAAAAGCAAAATGAAGGGTTACTACGATGCTAGGGTGTGAAAGACTTCCCTTAGGCCACGTGACTTTGTGTATCGCTCAAATGTGGCCAGCCGCACTGAAAATACATGAAAACTTGGACCTAAGTGGGAGGGACCTTACATGGTGACAGATGCATTGGGGAACGACGCATATCGATTGCGCGACATGGATGGTCGCGACCTACAGAGGCCTTGGAACATATGCCACCTAAAGAAGTGCTACCTTTTGCAGCGAACTCCTAAAACCATTGTATTATTTTTATTTTATATCATGTATTTAAAATCTTGCAAGTATTAATAAAAATGCCGTGGTCCCTAGCTAGTTCCATGACGCATTCCAAAAAACGTTTATTTTTATCATACATACACTTTGTATATACTATATGTTGCCTACTGGTGTACGCGTACACAACATTTCCAGGAGAAATAAGAGGAATGGGTTTAACCTACTAATTAGACTCATCGAGTAAGAGGGAGGCAACCCCATCGACCGCGGATCATGTTTCCTTGTTAGCCCCCTTTCTATTAATGACGTCGTAGCAAGTTTTACAGCCAGTACATTCTGAGACTGAAAAGACACAATCGTGCATACCTAACAACTAGTCAGCCTCACCTTGCCGTCCTTATGGTAGTAGCGGTCTACCATACGTAATGAGTTTGCCTCACCCATAAGGACCACTTATGAAATTACACTTATTCATAAACCAAGTCTGCGCTATAAACATTAAAGCGTGGAAACACATATTCATAGAAAAAAGTGGAAAATTTCATTACAGATAAAGTGCAAACATTCAAACATACAAATAAATGTTCACAAAATACAACCAGTGTTTGAAAGTAAATTTGTATTAGAGGAAGATCTCTTCAACTTCAATAAGGGAGGACAGTATGCTGAGGTGCGGTGCTCTTTCATTTCCTTCTCAAATAAGTCAACCAGACGCGCGTCTCTTTCCAGCAGTGGCAAGGGCAACACGGGGATGGAGGAAGTAAGGTGGGTGACACCAACAAAAGGCGCAACCTCTAGACTCGGGGCAGCCTTGGTAGTTGCACGACTAGCATGCGCCGCAAGCACTTCAGACAATAGAACTTCCTTCTCAACCCTAAAAGGGTCAAGCACATCCCTGGGATGAGAAAATATCAGTACCATCGGCTGTTCTAGGGAAGGGTTCAAGTGAAAATCAGCTTGTGTCTCCGCGCCCTCAGCCTTATGGCGCGCCAGAGTCAGTCCTTCCATAACAACTTAAAGTGACAGCTCATGATCATTGTCACCAAGTCCGAAAGATGGCAGAGGGCATACACTCATGTTCTTCAGGGCGACCGTGAGCTTAGACTCAGCAGTAGGATCATAGAAGGGCACCTCTGTCAAGTCCTTTTTCAATAATTCGGCTTTGTGCGCTTTCACTAGGCCCTTGGAGGTGCCCTCATTCACCGCAGCAATGATGGACTAGGCGAAGGTGGCCCGCAGAGTAGGGTCTTCCAAGGAACCCATGGCAGCTAGGTGCAGACCGTATCGCACCAGTCAACGCTTCTTAGATACCTTTCGCATCAAGCGCTGATACAAGTCTTCATCAAACTCAACACTCAATCTATTTAGTTTACTGCTGAGATCGCTTACATCACCTTTCACCCTTGCGCCCAGCGCATCTACATCAGCCATAAAATGGTCCTTTTCCTGCTCAAAGTCCCTCATTGCTTCTTGATTGGAGGCCTTTAGCTGATTGAGCTGGGTGCGCTCATCATCAAGCGCGGTGACTAGCTCATCCCTCTCTTCAGTTAAGGAATGGATGAGGGCAGCATCTTGTCGCCCTCTCTCGGCCTCTTGGTTAATCTTTGCCTGCATTTCCCCGAGGGAGAGAGTCTTCTCCTCAACAATTTGCCCAAGTCTCTCTTCCGTGGATTGGACTTGGGCGGACAGCTCTAAGAACCTCTTATCGACGCGTGAAATTAGTGTCACATTCTACGACGAAAAGTAACCAACTTCATCTGCAAGAACCGCATCATTCATCCCTTCCAGTACATCTTCTTACCCAGGGGGCACGATGTTGTCCAGGAAGCTGGAACAGTCAAAATCACCGGTCAACTCCGAAGATGCGGGCAACTCCCAGTTTGGTGCAAACACGGGGTCTTGGGGGAACGTGCTTCCCCTCGCTGTTGAAGTCTCCTTTGGAGGGGAAAGCGCGACATCAGCCTTCGCAGAAAAATCTTGCCCGTCATCACTGTTACAAGGGAAGGAGAGATTTAGGGGAAAAGGAGGCGTAAGTACGATAATACTAAGACAAAAGCAAGAACTCGATGATAGCAGGAGGAGTTCACGGAGGAGTCCGTGTGACATCCTTCTCAGTGTCTTCTTCGGCTGCGCGCACTAGATGTTTCCTCATGTTGCGTGCACGCCTCTACGGACGAGGGACCAGCCCCCGTGCGTGCAGACTTACGAGAAGCAGTTGGAGGGCTTCTCTGCCTCTTCCCTAGCAAGGAAGAGTTTTCCTCCTCATCCTCCTCGAATTGTTGAGAGGTGAACTCAGCATCCTTAGTAAAATTGTCCGAGGATAGCGATGAGCTGAGGAACGGTGGTGGTTGCTCTTGTGGTGGTGGTTGTTGCTATGTTGGTTGTCGGGGTAGTTGCTATGCGCTGGTGTCTTCTTGTTCTTGCGCCGCGGAAGCCACTCCAACCTCCAGGTCCATGGTGTTCTTGTGTGCGCATTCCTGTAGGGACTCTTCATTCTCCTTCTCGGGGCGGGTGTAGACTATCAAATCCTCGGGGAAATCACCACGAACAAGGTCGAGTATATCCATTGCTGCACAGTGACAAAACAGACAAACAAGAAAATAATTTTTTAGTTGTTCAGATAAACGTGGTACTTACAGGTTGATATGAAGAACGCGGGAAGAACCACTAACCGTGGCCACTTTGGGTACGGAAGACAGGTATCTGATGCACGCCACAGATGACTGCACGACTCAGGCCAAGGATGACTAACAGAGTCTGAGGGTACGGTTGCAAAGGGATGCGGTTGTTATTCGAGGTCTCCGCGTCCCCAGTATTCTAGGTTTTAGGGCCAGGCGCTGGGTCCTTCCTCACTGTTCCAGGGGTCAAAAAGGGAAATGCGGCTTCGTCAATCCAGAAAAACCTATCATTCCAGTCCCTTAAAGAATTTACTTTTCTATCATAGCACTGCATTCTGTTTTTTCGCTTAGCGAATGAAACCCAACCATTGGCGAGTTGCCGTTGGTAGAATACAGAAACAAATCTACGGTTGGGTATATGTCTAAAGTACGACAATTAATTTCAAAATTCGAAATTTTGGCCGCCCCTATACAATGCAATTGAGATTCGTGGATCTCGTAATGCATTAACACGCTTATAAGGAAGCGCGACATGGGTATACGCTGATTTGCGTAGTCAAAATAACGGGTATATATTCCTATTTTTCTGCAGGGCCTTGCCTAATATTATGTCGGGGGTTGGGAACTTATGGGTGTAAATAATTAGGAATATAGTATTTCGTTGTGAACTAGTCAAGTTCCTCTATGGTGAGGGTCGATGTAATATCAGAAAGCTGTCTAACCATGATTGTGCATATGAAGTAAGGTGGTCGCAAGGGTTACCTTAGGGAGAATCTGGAAAAGATGGAGGTTTTAGAAGTCGTTAATGGAAGCTTGGGAGTTTTGGAATAGATGGGCAGTCAATGGGCGGTGTCAATAGTATATATATAGCCCTCCTAATATACTGTTCAAAGCTTGGATTTGAGACACGTGTTACCCACTTGCTAAATCCAACGGTGGAAGATGAAGGGGTAAATATGACGTAGCAGACGCTTTTCCCGGGTTTCGAGGAGGTTAGGTAAAAGGGGGGATGAATGTCTTCTTGGCGGGAGTATTTGAACTCTTCTTGGATACTAATATGGCGTTTGTGCGTATATTGTTGTTTGAGCACTTGGAAGGTTTTAGTCTAGTAGCCGCGGTAAGAACCTGCGACCACTAGACTAAGGGGACATGATGATGTATATTCCCTAGTCGGGCTGGATAGTCCGACTTATGGGTACTACACGTATTCATCAGGAATGGATTAATACTTATGCGATGTGCGCACAGCCCAGGTGGCCCAATAAGTGGTTGTCGCACATACGGTTGATTACTTAACTGTGTCCTCGTCGTACTGCGACAGGATCAGACAAGATTATAATCTATCTTATGATTATATTCCCCTAAGGAAATAGGATATACACTTACCTCAGTTATACGATAAAGATCAATCTATTTTGAGTCATTATCCCTTTCTTAGGCCGCAAGAATAGGGAGCCCAGCTAGGACTCTCTCGAGTATAAAAGGAACCCCCATGGTTCCACAAAGGTACGATACACATAATACCCTAAACCCTAACATACTCAAATCGATTACTTACTCTCACGCCGGAGTCTAATCGTGGGTCACAAACCCACGGTAAGCCTAACAATTTCTTTTTAGTGCGCAAGGTTCTCAAACAAGTTTCACTTGGTGCAAGATCCGGAGTCCACAAGACCCCGAATTAAGCCTAATTCGGGTCATGCTCGGTCCATCCAACTTTTGTATCAACAACTAGGTTATCTAATTTCGGACAAAATATGGAAAAGCATGTGTCATGAAGATAAATGTAAACTTTGATGCACTTAATAGAATATCAGGGCCAAACAGATCATTGTTTATCAGTTTTTTAGGAGACATGGTTCAGGAGCATATAGGATTGAAGATTCTATCGTGGAAAGATGTGAAAGAGGAAGCAAGAGAAAAACTTTGCGTTGAAACCACGATACACATACAAAACTTTTTACCCAATTATTAGTCTTATTTCTGCATTTACTTTAACATTGTGTTAATATGTGAAACAATACTTTAAAGTTGATGTGTCCTTCAAATAGTTGGTTATGAATAAGCTAGGTGAACTTCTAAGAAATATTAGAAGTAAAATGGCAGCAAAGCACATAGTTCCGAACCTAGATAAACCTGCAAAACTAAATGAGGTTCCAAAGACTTACAGAGCAATCATCAAAGCCGAACAGTGGGTTGCTTTTGTAAACCACACGGCCATAGAAGAATTTAAGGTTGTTAATTTCTATTTCGTTTTACATTTCTAAACACCGTATGTATGCATTGTTTGGAAATTCCGTATGACAAACACACTTTATTACATACTAGCAACTTCTCATCCAGTAATCTCTTTTGTTAGGTGAAATCAACTGCAAACAAATTGGCGCGTTCCAAGTCTCTTTATCAACATACAATGGGACGTGGTGGTTATGTATATGTAAAAGAGAAAATGGTAAGGATATATTGGTGTAATATCCTAACACTGTTTTCTATGTTGGTTTAACTTTTCATCTGTATGTATTTGATGTTTGGAAGATCATAAGAAAATAAATTAAACCAGATCAAGAACCCCCCCCCCCCCCCTTGTGGTGTATTGTGGTTTAACGAAAGGGTCAGAAAAGACGGAAAAGAGATAGATGATGAAACAATCAAAGTGGGCACTAAGATTGTAAGTGTTATTGCAAATATTTGTATATTATGTTTATATTCGTATAATAAATTATTTACCATTTTTTTGTACAACTGGAAGTAGAGGACCAGATCAGAGAAGGAACCTTGACGGTTGATAGTGGCACAGATTCATTATCACATGTATTAGGGAAGGACAAGGGAGGGTATGCAAGAGGAGTGGGAAGCAGAGTTACGTGTAGGAAGTTGTTTGATCTTCCTAGAAGGAAACAAGGAACTAATGTAAGGATTGTGATGCTTGAAACTGAACTTGATAAGGAGAGATAGGCGCGTAAAGATAAAGAGATTACAGTCACTCAATTAACCACCCAGATGTCACAAACACAGGAAGTTCTTAATAAAATGTTGAATGTTATGTCTGCACATGGGGTTAAAATAGAAGAGTTAACGTCAAATCAGTCAGATGTAAGACTAGTTTTCTAATTTTGATATGATGATTTTCATTTTGTAATACCAATAACAATTAACATACTTATATATTGCAGGTATTACCACTAGAAAATAATACATTAAATACGATACCTAGTGAGGAGCAAAGGACGTCGATCAGTGGTGGTGAAGTTCAGAAGGGTGTGTTAATTCCAATGTCTAAGGCAACTGCAACTGCGAACAAGGATTTGGACACTGCAACTACGAACAAGGTAAGTTATAAAAAAACCATGTTTGGTTTCTAAATTGTACATACATGACTTATTTACTGTGTTATGTATATATGCAGGGACCTGTTAGAACTAGGGGAGCAAAAAATAAGACTAGATCATTAAAAAGAAGTCTCCACTTCAAAATTCCCAATCTCAAGAAGATATTTCTCCAGCTTCCGGATCACAACAAAATCTTTCTCCCTCGTCAGAACAAGACGTTCCTATTTCATCATTACGAAAGAAGCGTACACCTTCTAACTCGAAAGTAAATCAGTCTCCACCGTCACTACCAGATGTAAGTATTTCATCATTATTCATATAATTACTTGTTTAATTTATTTCTCATTAATTTATGTAAACATATTTTCTTCATACATTTAGGTGAAAACTGTGGAACATCTCGAGGACAATTATCATTGGTAACGGTATGGTATACAAGAATAAGGATGGAGACAATGTAATGATTCATAACCAACCATTGCCAAAAAATTGCTACAAAGTTTCAGTTGATGAATCCCTAGTGGATGCAACATTCATACCTGATGACGGAAATAATGGTTTAAAAACTATTAAGGATGTAGAAGGTAGTTTTGTGGCATGGCCAAAGGAAAAGGTTTTTTTTGATCAAACGGTACATATACTTGTTTTATCATCCTACATATACATAGCTTTTCATATTTAGTTCAATGTTTAATACACGACTTTTGTTTCCCTACAGGAAACAACACCACCAAATACCATAAAAGCTATTGTTGAAAGTGCACCAAAGATAGGATCTAAGCGCTCGATGAACATTCCAGTAGGCAGTACATATACGACTATTCCTCATATGAAGAAACAAGCTAGGAATAACAAGGCTCAAAAGACTTTACAATACGGTGATTCAAAGTCTTTACGAGTGTGATTCTTTGTGAAAAGTATGTTAGTTGAGAATAATACGACACTACAATTGTTGATTTGCTTATGTACATTCATTTTTATATATTAATTCAATTGAAATTTGATTTCCATAATTTTGTTTTTTGTTTTTATTAAATTCTGAAAGGTTACTAGAAGATGAAACATAGTCACATTTATTACCATTGTTAGTCACATTCCAATATGTGACTACATATCATAAAAAGTCACACGAACATACAATTCATGTGACTATTGGATGCATACAGTCACAAAAAATACAATTTGATTGACTTGACAAAGTATACAGTCACACTTATTACTACTATTGGTAACTCTTTGGTTAACTGTATGTGACTAACTCAGTACCATTAACATGATTTGTGTGACTACATATCATAACAAGCCACACAAACATAAACTTTATGTGACTATTAGATGCATATAGTCACACAAAAATCAATAATCACATTGTAAATGTCACACATATTTTATATTCATGTGACAAAATTATAAACAATAGTCATTCTTTAACAAAGTTCGTGTAACTGTAGAGTGTTTACCGTCACATATTCACTAAAACACCAAATATTGTACCTAGATCGTCACACATTTTCGAGTATTGATCACATTTTCTTGCTGGTTATCGTCACTTAGATCAGATTGTGATCGTAAGGTACCTACGGTCACGGGACCTGTAGTCACAAAGGCTAAAAAAACCGCGTGTGACCGTAGGCCTACGGTCACTCTTTTTGAGTGTGACGGATACCATTTTTGTAATAGTGGGAAGAATCATGTCAATACCACATATAAGAATCATATCAATCCACATACAAGAATCTTGTTAAAACCACATAATAAAATCATATCAATCCACATACAAGAATCGTGTTAAACCACATAATAGAATCATATCAAGAGCATTACGTTACCATAGTCAAGATTCATATCAGTACCCTAGTTAAGATTCATATCAAGATCAATACATGATTGCAGTCAAGATTCATATCAATATCACAGTTAAGATTCATATCAAGATCAATAAATGATCACAGTCAAGATTCATATCAATATCACGGTTAAGATTAATATCAATCTCACGATTAAGATTCATATCAAGATCAATACATGATCATAGTCAATATTCATATCAATATCATGGTTAAGATTAATATCAATATCATAGTTAAGATTCATATCAAGATCAATACATGATCACAGTCAAGATTCATATCAATATCACGGTTAAGATTCATATCAATATCACAATTAAGATTCATATCAAGATCAATACATCACAGTCTAGATTCATGTCAATATCACACTTAAGATTCATATCAGGATCAATACATGATCGCAGTCAAGATTTATATCAATATCACAGTTAAGGTTCATATCCAGATCAATACATGATCACAGTCAAGATTCATATCAATATCACGATTAAGATTCATATCAATATCACAGTTAAGATTCATATCAAGATCAATACATGATCACAGTTAAGATTCATATCAATATCACATTTAATATTCATGTTCAAGGTCATAGCAAGATCATAGCCAAGATTCACATTCAAGATTCACATGGAGATCACATATAATATTCACGTTCAAGTTCATTGCAAGATGGACCACAAGATTTTAGTTCAAGTACCCAAGGAAACTATGGGAGACATAGTGTCAAGTGTAGGATAAATCGGATGTTTTTGTGTTTATGATAGCGCTAAGTTCACGATATCGAAGCTAATGATCCAGTATGCACACTGCAATGCACATATAAGTTTCCCCAAGTGGGAGTCTAGCCAGGAATACCCAAGTTCACACATATGATATACACTTGTGCGACGACAGAATGACCGAGTGAAGGTTGTCAAGCCTCAATAGATCTATCCATAACATAAGAGCTTACTCGTCCGATTTCAGTGTTACCCGAGTAATTAACGATTCATAATAGTGGGGACTGTGGCTAACGCTACTTAGGCTTAATCATAAACGATGCTCACTGAGCGTTCACATAAATCAGTATCTGCCTCCACAAGCAAGTATAAAGCATTATCACCATGCAGATAACTTTAGCGAAATAATCAAGATATCATATATTGAAATCATAAGCAAGCAACAAGCATTATCTCCATAAACATAACTTACATATTCACAAGTATGTAATAGGGGTGAGCAGAAACCAAACCGCGAACCGCAAAAAACCGTAAAAACCGAACCGCAGAAACCGCACCATGACAAAAACCGACGGTTTGGTTTTAAGAAAAAGGAAAAACCGCAAATGCGATTCGGCTTCGGTTTTCGCCCGTAAAACCGAACCGCACCACACAATAATTATTTTATACTGAAAAACGTCACATCGACTATTTTATGCGAGTTATAAGAATTCTAGTGCATATTATCATTTATATTCATATAAGTTATTAGTGAAGTGTTTGTTAGATTCAATTTATACATTTTTATAACCGAAAAAAATCAACATTTTAAACAAAAAACCGCAAAAAACCGCAAAAAAACACAATTATTATATAAGTCACAGGTAATGGTTCGGTGCGGTTAAAAACCGCAAAACCGCAAAAACCGCAAAAAACCGCAAAACCGGAACCGTGGTTTTTGGTTCGGTGCGATTTCTATTTTTATATAAACCGCAAATGCGGTTGCGGTTCGGTTTTAGTCAAAAAACCGCACCAAACCGAACCATGCTCACCCCTAGTATGTAATATCAACAATTCCTTGCAATGTATAAGCACGTATGACACATAAGCAATCCTCAAAAGTACAAACATGTACGCAATATAAACAATCTTCTAAAAGATATAAGCGCATATGTATCACAAACAATACTTAGAAAGTTTATTATGGTTAAAGATTTAGACAAATTGGTAAATTTTCTTATGGAGGGATGGATTCGGAATTTCCATCTCTTTGCTAGCAAACTTAGGTTCTTAAGAAATTCGCTTGTGGGTTATAAGCAAGCACATACAAATGTCTCGATACCTAGTGAGGGGAGTTTAAAGGGGTTAAATGGGTTAGATGGTTCCTTTGCTAACATGATTTTTTTAGAAAGGGGCAAATGTTAGTGGTTAGTGGGTCGATTTGTGCAATGACATCCAAGCGGAAGAATATCTTCTTCGAACCCTCGCCTAGTTATGTTAGACTCCTTATCCGCTTCGCTTGAAAGGCCCTTGGAAGGTCTTGAAACAAGACCTCTAGGAATCCTCCCCTAAGGAAACTATTTAGTGGAACCTTGGTGGCCAACTGATCTAAGCCAGTTGGTTCCTTGGCTAACATGATTATGGGTGGTTATAAAGATGAGAAATCAACCCTAAGAAGATTGAAAAGAATGTGGTGAAGCTAAATTCGGGTTCTCATATACTTGATCACATAGAGTAAAGGCCATTTTTGCTAAGTAAAACATCTTTATCAATACCGAACTGAAAAGCCTTATGTAATAACCAAGGTTTCTCGATGGGCGGTCTTTGGGTGCTAACTGAATTTCCTACTAATTCTCCTAACAAGTCCATTAACCATAAAGGCATGTGATATGAGCTTAATTACTCATATCATTTGTAGCTTAAAACAATGAAATTATGCATGAAATGTATCAAATATGCCTGGTATATGCTTGTTTCTTGTTTGAATGTGTGTAGGTACCAAGTGCGCGAAAACCGGCAATTATCGACACTAGTTTGAAGAAAAAGATCAATGAAGCCAAAATCGAGCTCGACTTTAGCGGATTTCATCATTTAAAGAGAAAACGGGCTTAGTGGGTCCCACATTTGGGAAATGGGCTCAAAAGCCCATTTAAGATTCAAGTTAATATTTTATGTTGTTTGAAGATTCAAACAGCCCATTAGGCCCAAAAGGAGTATTACTAAACGGATGGGAAATCTTTACTCGGGCCCAAGCCCAAATATGGGAAGAAACGAATGTAACATGAAATAGGCCTTAGGGTTTGAAACGTTTACAAATTCCTTTAACTCGTTATCAGTCAAACTCTCACCTTCAATTTAAATAAATAAACCGTCCACTCTTTCACCCAATCTCTTATCCACTCATTTTCATTCACAAATAAATTCACTCACCAATCCCATTCACACGTTTTTTATTTTACTCCACTCGTTTTCTCCACACGTCATCTTCCACCAAGAAGATAAATAATTGTTTTCATTCACTCAACCACTTACCTTGTTTTCACCCACACACAATAAATAAAAACGATACAAACAATGTATCGTCTCTTTCTTCCCTTTTCTTCTTCATCACCCAAAACCAGTAAATAAAATCACTATTCCCACAAACCCTAGATGGGTAAAAAGTCAATTAATTATGGGGGTTTTGATCTCACGTGCTATTCAAGTGTGTGGGAAATAAAAGCCCCAATTTATAGGAAGAGATTGTGAGGAATCAAGAGGCTACGTGGCAAAAGGCTATTGGATTGAACAGCTCATTTATCAAATCAACCAATCAAGAGCCTCAAAAGAAGCACAACTAGCATACACGGATGCCACGTTGGCAATCCGTGTGCTAGTGATGCTTTCTCCACCATCTGATCAATCAAAGAAAGAGAAAGAGAAGATCAAGGGCCGAAAATCAAAGGGAATATGCTCCAAGAGATGCGAATATTCTTCATCAGCAAGCCCTTGGGAAGGCTATAAAAACCCCCATTTTTACTTGTAATTCATCCTTTACTTTTCTTTAAAGTTATTATGTAGAAATAATTTTAGGGTTAATTTGTATTTCTTCTTATTAAATCTTGTATTATTTCTGAAATTAATGAAAGATCATTTGTTTTAATTTTAAATCGTGTCTTGTTTTATTTTCTGCTTGAATTGATATACGATTTAATTTCTATTAATTGTTTCACAATAATAATGTTGAGATGTTAAGTATAAGCTAATTGATAGTTTATATTTAATATCAAAAGTTAAGAATTGGATTAAGCTTATCCCCACTGGATAAGTGTAAAGCAAACTGGAGGTGTTTCTGGATCGATTTAATTTTGGTGGTTCGATTGGTGTCTCGTCTGAATATTAATGGTGGTTAATGGAGGTGTTGATTGCGGTTCAATAGGTTGCTCAGCGCAAACCTACTGCTCAAATGCTTTCTTCAATAGGTGCACAACTCTTTTAAGTTTTATGTTTATTTTAGATTAAATCTTGTTTCACTGTTAAGATGTTTTTAAGATGTTTGAGTAGTTAATGCATATTTGTTTGAGCTTGTTTTAAGTCAATTTGTGATTGTTTATGATTCTGAAAATGTTAAGTTGAGGATTATTTTAGTTTTATGAATGTTAGTTCTCACTGTTTTGGTAAGTTGAGTTATCTGATGTTTAACTTTGAATTGGATGTTGAATTAGCATATAACAGTTTCATTTTAGTTTGGATTGAATGCTATTTTACTTGATATGTTCATGAATCTGCTTTTAAAGTAACAAATGGAGTTTTATTTAGTATTTGTTTGTTACTGCATCACTTGAGTAAGAGGATTGTGTTTGATTATAGTTTGTTATTGATGGAATTTGATGGAGTGATTTCTGATGTATGAAAAACTTAGTAGTTAACTGGTTTTATACTTGTTAAAATGAAGCCGTTTGTTTTTAACTGATCTTTAATTCTCTTATTACGTTTGGATCTGTTAATTTGGTAAGTTATTTTGACTGAAATCTTTAGATTATTTACTTTTGGGAATTTGTTTAATCTTTCTGTTACTTGATTTTCGAATTATTTAGATCTGCCAAGTTTGGATAAATTGTATATTGATTGTTAGGAGATTGCTGAGTAGATTTTACCTGCTAAATTGTTAATTCTTTCTGTTTGTTTTCCTGAATGAATGAATTGCTGTTAACTGGTTGGAGCTGATTTTAAATTAAAAGATGTTTTGAGTTTTCGTGTTTTGTTTTTGTTCTAGCAATCAGCTTTTCAGATCCACTGATCTGTTAAGCTCAATAAGCTGTTTTCTAACAGCTTAAAACATAATAAGCTTCAAAAGTCACTCCTGTGACTGGTTTTTATCATATCTGTTAAAAAGAAATAAATCCATAAAATATGTCCCTTTCAGGACTCGAACCTGTGACCTCCTGGTCACAGGCATAGCGTGATAGCCATTTGTGCTTCATGCTCATTTGATTTTATTTCCTGTTATTTAACTAATATAGTACTTCTTCGTCTGGCAGTTTTTTTTTATTTAAATATATCTTTATTATTTTTTTGTTTAAACTAATAGAATTACACTTTTAAAATAAATCTTAGTTTAAATAAAATAAATAATAAATATAATATTATAAATAAAAAAATAAAATAAAAATGTTTTTGTTAATTTTAAATAGTTTAATTAGTTTAATTTTAATTAATCAGATTTTATAACATTAGATTTAAATAAAAATAGTTTTTAAATAGATTTGTTTTAAATTAATTTGTAATAAAGTAAATTAGTTTTAAAAAGTTTAATTAGTTTTTTTAAATAGATTAAAAGTAATTAAATGGATTTATTTTATAGATTTTTAAATAGATTGATTTTTAAATAGTTTTATATTTTAATCTAGTAATTGTATTAGATTTTAAATTTAGCGGGGTTTACGATTCATGCACTTTAGGCTTATTTTAAATAGTTTAAAATTGGTAGATTTTAATTGTAGTTTAAAAACTGAAAACTAATTCAAATCAATTGTCCAAATCAAAACGAAACGTCTCAAATTCACTCGATCTTCGTGTACAACGAACTTGATTCACTCACGTGTTTAATTGAATTCGTCATTGGTATTATTAGTCTATTACTTTTTCCTAAAGGTAATTTTCTAATTTACCCTATAACGTAATCTCAAATTATCACTATACACATCTCCGCACATCAAAATTTTGGCGCCGCTGCCGGGGAATCTTGTGTACGATTCGTCTTTGTGGAGATTTGTTGATCGTTGATTTGAAGACCCTTTCCGTCCTCGGAAAGTTTTGTTATTTTTCTATTATATAGTATGTATCGTTTTTCTCGTTTTTTGTGAATAATATATTGTATTACGTAGAACAATAAATTTACATATTTTTCAAATAAGGCCTTAGTTGGGATTTCATCACCTAGCTATTGTATTCGAATCCAAAACAAAAATAAAAGGCAAAATAGATAAATACTAATAAGAAGTTTGAACTCGATTTATACAAACTGTAGGGTGGGTATAAGGCGACGTGCTATAAAAGGCCGTCTAAGGAAAAAGGTTTTTAAGTGCTTTGTGCCACCTCGTTTCCCCGCTTGCTTGTGCGTATATTGAGAGGGACAGCCTATTATTGGTTTTCCGACTCAAGTAGTAATTAATCTTATTTTTGTTGTTTACCTATTGAACCTCGAGACGTTTAGGTTTTCACCTATCGTTTCAAATTCGACCGAGGGTAATTTACTTCCATAGTAGTTATCCTTATTCCTTGTTTTTATCGATCATTATTAATTGAGCAATACCAAAAAAAATACCAAAAATAATCTTCTTCTTGTCTAATTTCTTTTCTTCAATCCTCTAAATTCTCGTCTTTGTAGTGTATGCAATTACATTCTTCTCGTCTTGTGATTGATTTTAATAGGCTTGAAAATATTCCTCGTAGAAATAGAAATCGTCAACAACGAATAGTGGAACCCGAGCTTCCACCTATTGTTGTAGAGATGGTCGATAACCGAACAATGGAGGAATTGCTCCGTGCACCCACCGAAGGGTATGGGGAAGCAATCGTTGTGCCGGCTATTTTGGCGGATCATTTTGAGATTAAGACGGGTCTTTTAATCTCTCATTCGTGCCGACCAATTTCGTGGCAATGAGACCGATAGCCCGCATTCTCACATTCGGAATTTTAATCGAATTACCTCGACTCTCAAGTTTAGAGATGTGCCGAATGACGTGATTAAGCTCATGCTTTTTCCGTACTCGCTCGAGGGTAATGCTAAGCTTTGGTATGAGAAAGAACCACCGGGTTCGATCTTAACATGGGATGATTTAGTGTCTAAGTTCATGAATTATTTCTTTCCACCTTTTAAGACAACACACTTTAAGAACGAGATCACTAGATTTGAACAAAAAGTGCATGAATCGTTTGGGGTTGCATGGGAAATATTTAAAGATTTGTTGAGACAATGTCCACACCACGGTTTCTCGGAATTGCATCAAATAAATACTTTCTATAATGGGCTAAATATGATTGAACAAGATTCTTTAAATGCCGCCGCGGGTGGTAATCTTTTAAGAAAAACTCCGAGAGACGCGTGGAGAATAATTGAGGATAAGTCTAGAGCACAATATTCACGAAACACACCGGTTGTTTCCAATGTGAATTCATCTAATATCGAGATTGCTAGATTGGACTCTAAGATTGATAGTGGATTTGCGACTTTGTTGAGTGAGATTAGGAAGAATCCTCATGGATCCATTAATATGGTTGAGAATGTTTGTGTATCATGTGGTGGAGCACATCCTAATTATGCTTGTTTAAACGCGGGTTTGATCAAGCTAGTCCTTTTGCCGCGACGGGAACTTATGGCTCTAACGGTCAAGTTCCTCGTCAAAATCATGTTGCTCCACCGGGTTTTCCACCGGTTCAAAATAGGTACAACAATGGAAACAATGGGAATAATTTTAACCGTGGTAACCAAGGGAATTTCAATCAAGGAAATGGGTTTAATGCTAATCAAAACAATCAAGGTTTTCAAGGGAATAATGAAAATGATTTGTCAAGCTACATTAAATCAAATGAGGCAAATATGAAAGCTTTACAAAATAACATTCAAGGGCAAATTAATACTTTGAAACTCGATTTTCAAAATACGATTAAAGGGCAAAACAATAAGATTGAGCTTAATCAACAAAGGCTAGAGCAAAACCAAAATCGTATGCACCAAAGTTTGGAACAAAGTCAAAATAAGTTGCTTTCGATGTTTGAGGGATTCATGTCTAAACCGTCATCTTCTTCAGGTTTCTTACCTAGTAATACCATTCCTAACCCGAGGGGAGAGCTTAAGGCTATCACGGCTTATGATAATTTAGAAAGAAAGCTTGAGCTTTATGTGCCACCTAAAGAAACCTTTTGGAATGTCACCAAGGCTACTTTAAATGTGATTAGTACCTCGGATTTTCTTGATTTATTTCCTAAGAAATATAATGATCCGGGTCAATTCTTGATACCTTGTGTTTTCGATGAGCTTGGGGAATACAAAGCTCTAGCCGATCTAGGAGCTAGTATTAACGTTATGCCCCTAGCCATTTGGAAAACTCTTGACTATTTGCGACTTATGCCCACTCGAATGATCATTGAGCTTGCTAACGGCACCACCACTCGACCGATTGGTATAGCGGAAAATGTCATTGTTAAAGCGGGGGAGTTCGTTTACCTAGCCGATTTTGCTATCATTGATTATGAGCCGAATCCTCGTGCGCCTATAATTTTAGGACGACCATTTTTGTGTACGGCCAATGTTTTAGTTGATATGAAAGAAGGGGAGCTTAAATTGTTTCATGGTAATAAACATATGATTTTCAAACCGGAAAAAATTCCAAGATTGATTCCTAAGAAATTGGAAAATGTGGAAATTGATAGACCTAATTTTGTTGAATCATGTTGTAATGTTACCTCATCTACACTCACTCTACACGAGGATGAAAGTTCTAAGATTGAAAAACAAATTGATGAATACCTTAGTGAACCATTTGATGCTAGTGAGTTTGATAGTAAGAATTTTGATCCCGAGAGTGATGTTGCTTTAATTGAGCAATCTTTGAAAATAGACTCGATTTCGAAGGATCATGTTGAAGTTCCTAAGGCACAATCTTCCATTGAAGAGCCTTTGATTCCTAGCTTCACACCGAGTGACGTTAGTGATTATTCATTCGATAAGTTCGCCGATGAACTTGTTGATCCACTTCCACGGGGAAGTGAAGACGTTTCCGATCACGAGATCGAGCGTGATTCTTGTGTTTTACCTACCATTCTCGAGGAATTCAACGATGAATTGCCTTCTAATGAGAATGATCTTGTATCCGAGTGTGATACACTCGATACTTTGTCGGATATTTCTTGTGATGACAAGGATGACGACACTTTTGTGACTTACTCAAATCTTCTCTTTGAAGCTTCCATGAACAATAACCCATTGTTTCAAGAGGATTTTGAGAGAATCACACCTCCTACATCTCACAACCTTTGTGATGATGATCTTCTCATGAAGGAGGTTGATGAGTTTCTTTATATAGACATTCCTTCGGAATTTGAGGAAGAGTCTAATGACGATGATGAAGACTCTTGGTTTGATCACCCGATTTATGATGATGATAATGTTGACCCGGAGGGAGAAATTACTTTTGCTCCAATTATCCTTCCCACTCGCTTTGATCTTAATGTGTGGGTTTTTCATGCGACTCATTTTGAGTACCATGACCCCTTTATTCACATTCCTAAGAGTGACAAGGTCAACAAAGTCATGCAAGTTGAAACCAATATGGTTGAAACTTTTGTATCACCTTTACCATGTGCTTTATATGACTTAGGATTAGCATGGGGGGACGACACCTTGTTGTCTATTCCTTTCTCCACCGAGGACGAGGTATTAGATCCCGGAATCGTTTATTTAGGGAAATCTCGGCCTTTCACCGATGCAATAATTGGAAGAATTTTTAATCATCTTGGTGCGAGTTTATCTCGGGGAGCATGTTACATCCATACCATTAGTTGTGACTACCATCTCTTTTTAGAGATTTGTGTCAGAGTTTTATCCTTTCGTTTGTCATCCGACAACGAGGATGTAATCTTTGACCCCGGCATCGTGCTTCATGTTAGTTTCTACTCCAATATGCCGGTTTTCACCACTTTCCCTAAGGACCAATGAATGCGGGGATCGAGTCGAGCTCATGACTCGGTGAACAAAAACGAGTACCTTGTGGGGGAGTCCCATACATTCTATCTTCTTTCTATTTTCTAACACTAATAAGGCTTGATCTTTCAAGCTCGTGCTCGTGTTTTGTTGTGTTGTGAATCTTAGGTATGACCCTAATATTTGAAGACTCTCGTGTTCGGTTTTTGCCGGTCCACTTGATCTTCCATTCTTTGAATGCCAAAAAGGGGCACACTTTCTATCCCTTGATTTTTATCGACTAACGTTTTATCTTGAGGCATAATTAATAAACGGCTTATAGATTTGCGTGCTCTTTCCATGCTAGGATTTTGCATTAGACTCTTCGTGTTTTAGCAAGGGGGTGTTACTCTTGAGCTAAGAAACATTGAGGACAATGTTTGGTTTTAGCATGGGGGAGTCAATCGATATAATCGCTTGCAATTGCTTTTGTCGTGTCCAAACGTATTGTTTTTCTCATTTTTCAATAAACTTTTAAATTTTTAGTGTTATTTTTAAGTTTTAATAAATAAAATAAGTGCTTTTGACACAAATGTATGTTTTCCGTTGGTGAAAATAAGAATAGTTTTTGACTCGACTCGGTTTTTAACCTTAGCTTTTCCTTAACGTATTTGAATTAAGTTTTGCTAGGCTATTATGTAGGGAGTTTTAAACCGCGAAAGTCTTAATTCATACGAGTTAAGAACAAGAACTTTTCGCAAGCTCCTATAATTAATCCTAGAAAGTCGTTTATCAAGGGAACTTTAAAACGCAAATTCTAAAACTTGAAAAAGTATAAGAAGATGCAAGATCCTATAGATGACTTGAAAACCCAAAACTTTGATTTAATAGGCTAAGTATCCATTGATTTCATATTTTTGAAATTTTACAATATGGAGAACAAGAGATGATAGAGCCAATTATAAGTTTAGTATTCTTTCGGGAATTTATGTGAGTTAATTATAAGCCTATTCTCCCATCGCTTGCTAATAAATTTATCTACAATAAATAAGGTTGAACGATTTAAAAAGTTACTTAGCTTCTAGCCCAAGATCGTTTAAAAGTTGCTCGGTATGGATTAGAGTTCATAGCCAAGGCATAACTTATTGAAGCGGGATGCGAAGATTGGCGAGTCCAAAAAGGTCCTAACAAGACATGAGGGCTATATTTTAGTGCTAAAGATCTCAAGTGATGTGAAGAATCATTTATCAAAAATCAATATGAAGGATCGAGACACACGACGAAAAGCAAATACTCCCCAAAAGTCATGGAGAAGTCTATCCAAAAAGACCATAATAAGGTATGAGGATAAATGAAGCCAAGTCCAAAAAGGAGGCGGATCGTTGTATATCAGCATGTTAAATGGTTAAATAAGACTTTGCCTTGGTATAGAAAGTTTATTCCTATAGAATGAATGATTTGGTTGGATATTAAGAGTATCCCATTAAATGCATGGAGCTCGAAATCGATCAAAATGCTACGGGGTTACGGTGGTATTGGTAGTGGTTAATTTGGATGAATGGAAACAAGATAACTTTCATAGTGTATGTATCTACAACGAATCTTCGAGTACTCAGATTATTAGGGAAACAGTCGGAGTTGATGCACAAGGAAAAAAATATGATGTATGGGTTAAAGAGGTAACAAGTTGGACGCGTTCTTTCAAAAAAGAGTAATGATTCAGATATGGAGGGGGTCAATAAACTTCACACGAATGAAAATTATAACGTGGAGGACATCGACGATGACGAGGTGGATGAGAATATTTAGATGAACAATTTTAAATTTTTCGAAATAGGGGCTAAAAATAATAAGGACTCTCAACATCGACAACCTCGAACCAATCAAAGATGGTCTCGGAATCAGTGCAACCCCTCAGTGAGGAGGTGAGAACTGGATCATCATCACAACCCCTCGGGGCGGAGGAGAGACCTGATATACCACGTACCAGGTTTGATGTTCAACGAGGAGACGCAACCCAAGCGTAGCCTAGGAAATATTTATAGATCGAGTGAAACAAAAAAAAATGATGTCAGGTTTCTCAATTCTAGATAAAATCGATGAAACAATTAAGTATTAACTATGGTATATACCTTGGTTCTGATATGGAGGGGTGCGAGGGTGAGATATGAAGAAACTTATTGCTAGAATTGCAATTCAAAGAGGAGTTCAAATAACATAAAGTCTTAAAGTAAAAAGGTAAGAAATGAATATAACCGTCAAATATTCTAATACTCTAAAAAGGTAAGAGATGAAACGATCAAATATTATAACTTTGACATCTATGGCCCAAAACGTATGTGGCATATTATTAATAAATATATTAATCTTATAAAATGACACTAATTTATGGGGGGGTTTATGTGAGTCATATTTCATTGGGAAAATAACTTAAAAATGTAGTAAACTTACCATTTTTATGGTTGTGTGTATTAAACTATTTTTTTCTCATTGTGTGTATTAAACTTTTTAGTTTCGATCATTATGTGTATTTTAAGACAGTTTTGTGTTGTAAAATACCACTTCACCCTTCAAATTTTGAAAAATGTAAGGATAAATTAGTCACAAAATACACACAGTGATAAGAATTTAAAAGTTTAATACACACAATGAGAAAAAAATAGTTTACTACACACAACCATAAAAAGTGGTAAGTTTAAGTGATTTTTTCTATTTTATTTATGAAAAAAGATTTTCTCAAGTTAAATCCAACTTGGTATGTCAAGTTCTCCAATCACAATAGTGATAAATGCATGTGGCCCCTGCATTTCACTAAAAAAACTTTTAAAGATTTCTCTAAATTCTGATTGACCAACATAATCAATGAAGTTAACCTTCAACTTGTGAGGAATTTGATCCTTCATTTATATGAATAGGAAAATAAAAAGTGTGAGATGTGTGCAAAAATCATGGGATGCAATTTTATATCACATCTCATGTTTCTCTTTTAATATCTTCTTATTATCCATATTTATTCATGTGAACGTTCATTCTTCACGTATGCTTTTTTCATGGTCATTCTTAAAAAGATTTATTCAGTTTCAAACAGCGATGGAGATGGAGGGTGCTCGGCCCCTCTCACCGGCCAACTAACCCGCTTTATAACTTAAGATAATTTCGGGTTATGTCGGAATAAGAAGGAAAACAAATTTGTCAGAACGTTTCACAGTCACCGAAAAGGTGAAGAAAATGAAGTATGCGGTCAAAGTCTTCTTTTGAATAGTACAAAAGTGTTATCTTTAATATCCGGAACTAGCAATTTTACTTATAAGGTTGTATAAACATGTTAAATAAGGTTACTTTAATATTGGATACAATAAATTTAGGTAGGGTAAAAGGTAGATTATTTTTTTTTGCCCTTCTGCAAGTATTTATCAATGTTTTTAGACTCGGATTGATACGGTCGGGTCAACCGAATGACTTGGTTCGAGTCGGAAAAATGAGTCATATTAATCGGTTATTATATTTTCGAAATCCAGCTAGACCCGCTAGGTTTAGGGTGAACTGGGTCAACTTTGTTTTCGAGACTCCGCCAGGTTTCGATTTATTCGTGTGTTTTTTATATATGTAAATTTTACATATTACGATGAAATCTTATTTTTACATATTATATTGGTTGGTAAATAGTTTACATGTTTAATATACGAAAGTTTCATGGTTTTTATATATATTTTTTTGTTAATTATTAAAAATATAAAAAATATTCAGAAAACCAAGTTGACCCGAATCGACCGAGGTTGACCCGGACATGATGACTCGACCCAATCGATTTGAAAACCGATTTTGAAAACATTGGTATTTATTACTGGTTCTTGTGCGTCAATTTTTTTTTCATCACTAAACCTCTTAAACTGGAGCTTTTATTTTCATCCTAGTTTTTGAATCATATTATATAAATAGTATTTTGTATATTTTACTTTTAAGTGATACTAATTTTAGTTTTGTATAGTGACCTTTAAAATTCCATACTAACAAGGTAGCGATTATAAATACCAACATTGAAGATATTGATTCTTTTTATCATCAATTTAATGCCTTTTTCAAGCAAAGAATTGTGCTACTACTAGAGAAAAATCGAGTCCCCTAACATAAATTCCTGACTTTGTCCTGGTTTCAAATATATTTTTTTCAAAAAAGATAATGATAATTGACAAAATCGGTTAACCAAAGATCATAGCTGAAACTAACAATGATGTTGAATTGTCACTCAAATTAAAAAAAACAAGATTATATGCTGATATCAAAGACGATGATGATTCCAACGATAACGATGTAGAAGATTCATGGCCATGGAAGATGATGTTTTTCCATACGAATATCATGGAATTACAAGCGATTTTCCTAAAAACATGAAATCATTTTTTCATATCATTTCAAAAATTATTTCAAATTAGGGTTTTAAGCATTAATATTGTGTTTTTACGTCTCATATCATCTCATCGCACCCGTTTATTTCAAACTGATATCTTATTCTCGTTCGTCAAGTTCATCTTGAATTACTATATGATTTATCATGGATGATCGATACATTGGTCGATGCATATTTAACGATGCATGATCGACCATGCATAATATATTGTCATTGATGGATGACCTATATATTATTTGCGCTTCTTGATCAATGCATAATCGATGAGCGGTTATGCATTGTGATGATTGGACGCGTACTATAAAGTCTATAATGGACGTCGATGCATGCTAAGTTACAATGATGATGATCATATCAATGAATAAAGATGGTTTTAAATTTTGGATATCTAAAGTTTTGAATAATGGTTCTATATATTCGGATATTCGAAAATAGGTACCCAAATGTTTTGAATTTTTATTAAAATTTATATATGTTTCAAAGTGACAATTCATATATTCTCATTTTTTAAAAATTCCAATCACATTTTCGAATACCCGAATACGTATATTTGTGAACACCTTTAATAATAATCTTTTTATTTTATGACATTTAGATTTAGATTAAGGTTTTATTTTTTATTTCATTCATATAAACAAGTAATTACGAATTATATTATATACTTCAAGATGTCTTAAAAACTAGAAAGCATAAAACTTGAAATATATACAGCCTAGAGTTTGGAGGCCTTAAAAAGTTTGAGGCCTAAAGCAGTAGCTTTACTCTCGAGATGCATTTGCTTACTTTTCCAGACTGAGTTAATACCAATAAAGAAAGCGAATCCAAAAATTTAGATAACATGATTCAAAACTAGATCTCTCCGAAAATAAAGAATGTCGTTAACCACTATACTCAAATGTACTTATTGATTAATCTTTTAACATTATACTAATTATAAAATAGAATTTATTTTCGAAGAAAATCAAAATTGATAGAAGTCTTAACATACGTTAGAAAATTTGTGAGGGCAACAGCCACGCTGCCTCCATTCTGGTACCGCCCCTCCACACACACTAATAATTTTCTTCCAAAAAACAAAGATAAAATAAAATTTAGCAAGACAAAATGGAAATAACATGATAAACAAACAAAATAGTGATCTAGTCAAGATAGATGTTTATACCCTTTGAATCATACAAGGTACACGTGAGATTCGAGCCATTGCTTAGTTCCCTAACCAAGAATTCCCCATGGCTTCCATCGCCATAAATTATCGACAATACCTTCTTCTGTGCGGTGATCAAGCCATATACATAGAATTCCCCATAGCATTTTAACGATTTCTGTTGCTGCTGACGGTGCCATATCTTGGTTACGAGCTGTTTGGTTTCTTTATTTTTCTTCCCTCTTAGTATTAGTAGTATATAATACATATATAGTAAGAGAGTCGTTTACAAGTTACTACTGTATTTAAGTCTCTATAGTGCATTTACTTGATATAATTTTACTAGTTATTTTGGATATCATATTTATTATGGATACAAGGGACTTATCTCCACCATTGATCTCTATCTTATCGAATGAATAAGATTAAAAATATATTATTATTTCACATATTTTATAATCTAAATATCTTATAAACCGTTAAGTGTTAAACCAAAAAAATATACTATCGCGACGAACGTTTAATTACTTTTCTACAGATATGCACTATGATATACTTTTGAAAAAAAATCGTTTTTTTTTCTTCGTTTTTTGAAATTTGCGTAATATTGGTATATAATATTGGTATATATCATATATGATAAGTTATATCATATATGATACTGGTGTTACTATCATATATGATATTTAAGATCATTTATAATAGTTTTCGACAACGAAAAAAACGGGAAAAAAACGGGAAAAAAATTTTGTCGAAAGTATATCATATAGCATGTTTGTAGAAAGATAATTAAATGCATGTTGTGTTGGTATATTTTTTTAACATAACGATTAACGGTTTACGAGATACTAATGTTTGAAAAAAAGGAAGGAAATGGGTTTTGGATTTAATCTTATCCATTATATTAAGATGGATATAAATGATGGAGATGAACCCTGGTATTCAAATAAAATTTAGTATCCAAATGAAGTTAAATCAGTATTATATGATGAAAGATTTTGATACAAAATTAATCCTAAGAACCTAAAAATGAGAAAAAGAAACAAAAAATTCTTAAAAAACAGACCAATTCTCAAATTGAATTTTGGAGACACTAGTACACTTGGCACATACAATTTTCACATTAAGCTGACATTTTAAAGGTTGGATTTCATAGAGCTGGTAAATGAACTGCCTCGATCTCAATTAATGTTCAGGTCCGGGATAGCGGGGAAAAGAAAACATAATTACGGAAATCACACAGTCAATTTCCTTTGGTATTCAAGAAACAAAAATGTGTCGTTTGGATTTGGTCACGATTGGGAAAATTCTAAATTAAGCATTGCAAGTTGTTACCCGTTCCTTTAGTCTTTTTAGTTATATTAGAAATGAAACAAAATAATTATTTTTTAATAAAATATGATATTTAATGTTTAAAAAAGTTTGTTTTAAACTAAATGGCTAATATTTAAATTGAAAAGGAAAAAAAGGTTATAATATAACACAATTGAGGCGGCGTCACATTTAATCATAATTTATTTCAAGTAAATGCACTATAGAGACTTAAATACAGTAGTAACTTGTAAATGGCTCTTTTACTATATATGTATGATACTACTAATACTAAGAGGGGAGCAAAATAAAGAAACCAAACAGTTCGTAATCAAGAAATGGCGACGTCAGCAGCAACAAAAATCGTTAAAATGCTAGGTAAAATTTGGGGGAATTCTATGTATACGGCTTGATCACCGCACAGAAGAAGGTATTGTCAATAAGTGATGGCGATGGAAGCCATGGGGAATTCTTGGTTAGGGAACTAAGCAATGGCTCGAATCTCACGTGTACCTTATTTGATTCAAAGGGTATAAACATCTATATTTACTAGGCCACTATTTTGTTTGTTTATCATGTTATTTCTATTTTGTCTTGCTAAATTTTATTTTATCTTTGTTTTTTTGGAAGCCAATTATTAGTGTGTGTGCATGGGCGGTACCAGAATGGAGGCAGCGTGGCTGTTGCCCTCACAAATTTTATAGCATATGTTAAGACTTCTATCAATTTCGATTTTCGTCGAATATAAATTTTATTTTATAATTAGTATAATGTTAAAAGATTAATCAATAAGTACATCTGAGTATAGTGGTTAACGACATTCTTTATTTTCGGAGATATCTAATTTTTGAATCATGTTATCTAAATTTTTGGATTCGCTTTCTTTATTGGTATTAACTCAGTCTAGAAAAGTAAGCAAATGTATCTCGAGAGTAAAGCTACTGCTTTAAGCCTTGAACTTTTTAAGGCCTCTAAACTCCAGGCCTGTATATATATTTCGAGTTTGATGCTTTATAGTTTTTAAGATATCTCAGAGTATATGATATAACTCGTAATTACTTGTTTATATGAATGAAATAAAAAATAAAACCTTAATCTAAATCTAAATGACATAAAAGAAAAAGACTATTATTAGCGGTGTTCACAAATATACGTATTCAGGTAACTAAAAATGTGATTGGAATTTTTCAAAAATGATAGTATATGAATTGTCACTTTGAAACATATATATAAATTTTAATAAAAATTCAAAACATTTAGATACCTAGTTTCGAATATCCGAATATATAAAACCACTATTCAAAACTTTAGATATCCGAAATTTCTAGATCATATTCTCGCTTTAGGCCTCCAAAAATCACGAGACCGTCTGGAAAGTAAGTATGTTCTAAATATTATGCATATAATAACAATTTTGGTTCTACCTAAACAAGTTCACTTTTGTTAAAAAGAAAACAATTATTGTTACAACAACAAAGGATGAATTAGGGACATGACCCGACTTGATATTTACTCTTAGCTGAAGTCATGGCGGATTTCGGAGCTTGAAAAGCTTATTGAGCTTTATCTGACCAAACAAACGCATCCTGTCGCATAAGATTAGTTAAAGGTCTGCTATGGAAGTGTACCCTTGAATAAACTTACGATAGTACCCCCGTTAGCCCAAGGAATCCGCGCACTTGCTTTACACTTATGGGAATTGGCCATGAAAGAATAGCATCAACTTTAGTCGTCTCCATATGAACACCATGTTCACTAGTGACATGGCCAAGATAATGAATCGATTTTTGGGTAAAGGCACACTTGGTTTCATTTACATCAAAGAAATTATGTTGTAAACAATCAAAGACCATTTGGAGATGCTTATGATGTGCCTTTATCAAAAAATACAGCAACAAATTTACGTAAGAATGATTGAAATATTTGGTTCATCGTGGCTTGAAATGTTGTTGGAGCATTTGTGAGTTCAAAGGGCATTACAAGAAATTCGTAGTGCCCTTGATGTGTTCGAAAATCAGTCTTGTGTACATCTGGTGTATGCATACGAATTTTATGATAACCGGAGCGAAGATCCAACTTGGAAAAAAATCATAGAGCCAGATTAATTCATCATTAGCTCATCTACTGTGGGTATAGGAAACCAATCCTTAATCGTCATCGTGTTTAGAGACCTGTAATCCACACAAAAACGCCAATCACCTAATTTCTTCTTTACAAGTAACGTCGGTGAACTAAAATGGATAGAGCTTCGCACGATAAGGCCAAAATCCAACATCACAACAATTTGTCGCTTTATCTCATCCTTTTGGCTACGAGGATAACGATAAGAACGAACATTGATAGGTTGGCTATCTGGTAACAAATGAATATGATGATCCGTAAGACAATGGGGTGGTAAGCTATCCGTCGGTTGAAACAATGTCGCATAAGAAGAAAGGAGAGATATTACGTTCTGTGCAAGTTCGAATTCTGTAAGTGGTGACGATGATGACACTTCTTTATCCTTATGTCTTGTACTCGAATAGTTGACATCGCTGAATTTGCTATCCTTAGAAGTGCTCGACTCGTGGAGATTGTTGGCAGATGGTAGCTGTAAAGGCGTATGGTGTAACACCCCCAATTTTATACAATTCAATACAGCGGAAGACTCGTTGGTGTTACGGGATAGCACATTACTCACATCATAGACAACGCATAAAAATCGCGTCGTTTTAATAATAAAGCATTTCCATTCATAATCATCAAAGTTACATAGGTCCCAAGTCATATTATTTCATACAAGTTTTACAAAGAATTTGAATGGAAAATATTGTTTAAGTGCGGGCCATGAATTCTTGTTGTCTTCCCGATAATTACCTTCAAGTACCTGAGATAGAACATGTTAAAAGAAAAGGTCAGCGATAACGCCGAGTGAATTCATAAAGTTTAATAAATTCCATCAATATAACTTTAGTATAAAATTATTACCAAAAACCATTTCGTACAAATCATTGTAATAGGCCATAAAATAGCCAAAGTCATTTTTATACAAATCCTTAGCGAAAATCATAATATAGGCATTTGCCTTAAAAATCATTATACGAGCCAATGTCGTAAAAACATCATACAATACGTCTTACGACGTTGTATAAAGTTAAATAAAAACCGTAGAATGAATATGGTTATGAAAACCAAAACACGAACATAATATCAATAGTATGACCCCGTATTGCTAGTCAAGCAATACATCGTAATTCGGTGCATATAGTAGTATTTCGTTAGTTGGATTATTATAAGCCGCATGACATTGTTACCTTACTAAAACAAACAACGGGTAGCTAACCCGATACTAAATTTGCCCATCTAAGTTAGCGTGTCGTCACAAAGGTCACGCTATGGAAATCTTCTCATACATAAATTCGCTTACCAATCAATGTGGCACGACGGGGATCAACCGTCAAGGCGCGAACTGGGGTGATCGTCCCCAAATAGTACTATTATATGCATAAGCGTCTACCAATCCCGGTAGTTCACAATTCATGCTAATGGGACTTTTAGTGACATAACCTAACTTTAATAATCCATTTGATTTCATCTATCGGGTCCTTTAATCATTTATCGGGTCATACAATCGGGTCATACAATCATTCAGGTCCAAATCAATAAACAAACAATCGGGACAAATGGTGTCCTATTTTATAAAAACTAACATGTTATCTCCCTCGCGGGTTTATAAAACATTTCATAAAAACATTTAAAAGAGTGCGAGGCTATGAACTCACGTTGATGTGGGAAGGCGGGTTATCGGCAATTCAGATGTACGGTACATGCTTCAATCACGAAAACCTAGACAAATAATACTCGTCTTAGACTCTTGTACAATTACTTTATCAAAATAATAATTATGTATACATATGATGATTTTATATATATGATGATCAAGTGGGTTTACATATTCTCTTTTACTCTTTTTAGTGTTTACGTATTGGTAACTTCTTACTAGGTTACTAGTTTTACCTATTTACGTGTCTTAGGTACAATAAACTTATTATAAGTTCTTTAACTTGTTTTAATCCATTTTATACTTATATTATCAGTATTTAAACTTTACAAGTTGGGCCCAAATGGGTTAAGCCCAATAAGTTCTTTTTATAAGAGTTTAACTTATTTAGTCCAATTATTAGTCCAATATGTTTACTTAGCTCGTTAATGTCCGTATGTCCTATAGTTCGGGTTTTATCGGTTTTTACTTGTATTAGATACTTATATATCAGTATATGACTTTTAAAAACTTTACATTAGACGGGTTTGATCGTCTAAGTTTTAATTGGCGGAAAACGTTAATTTTACGGTAATAGCCGAAAAAGTCGTAAAAATCAAGTTTATAGTTTTTATAACTTATAAATATTATTCCACTACCATTTTTATAATTTATCCATTTATTTAACCTTTAACATATTTATATAAATAAAATTCATGAGTTAGTGGGTTTTAATTTTACATTTTATACAATATAATTTTGAGTGCTTATATAATAGTAATAAACATTAATTCTCAAAATCTGATTTTTATTTTCATGTTCACCAAAACTGCCATATCTAGAGTTCTATATAGAGATAGAAGCTCAAATTTTTATGACATAAACCACATGATATGTGCTCCATTTAACTCTTTTATATCTACTGTTGAATCAGCTTCTAAGTATTTTCTAAAAATCGTCCAAAACAGTAAACTCAGATTTGTACTTTAAACTTGTTTTGATCATATCTCACTCATTACAATGATTCCATTGCATGGCCAACTCTCACATGTGTACAAGACATATTACTTACTGTATATCTATTAATCTATTCCATTTTTATCAGTTCATCATATGATTCTTTACTGTTTTATACAGCCAACAATTTAAACAAGATTTTAGCCTTGTTTCTTATAGTTTTTCATCTTTTTAAGCATGTTTATTAACACCAAATCCCCACACAATATTTTTAATCATCATTCATCATCATATACATATACATAAGTAAAAGAAATACAAGATTACATAATCAAAAATAACAAGAGGATGAGGAGAACATTTTTATACCACCATGATGATGTAGGTTGTGATCAAAACATGGATTTTGATGGAGAAACTTGTGAATAACCAAGACCATCTTCAAGACCACCATTCTTCATGAACACCTTGTGGAAAATCAGCCCCAATACTCCATAGCAACTCCTCTTTGGATGTTATAACTTGCACCAATCAATAGGGCTTTCAAAAGGGCATCATCATATATATAAATAACATATGATTTCATGGTTAAATTTGATCAAATGAGGGTTGTTCTTGATAAATATGGGACGAATTTAGAGAGAGAGGAGAGTGTTTATGGTGGTTTGCATGTGAAAATGGAAGGAAATGGTAATGTCTAGTGGTTTTGTTAGTTTAGTGGGAAGAGAAGCTTCAAAATGAAGCTAAGTTACAAGTGTAACTTAGTTCAGTGTAAGGATGCCACATCTTTGATGTGGTGTCCCTAGTTAGTGGGGTGGGATAAACTAGTTTTGTCCCATCCCGCTAATATACGGGTATTCCTCGATTCTAGTTTCCTCGATTTGCTTGCTCTCGGGTCGTTTTACGAAAAACGTTATTATAAATTATGAATCAACGGCACAAAACGAATCTAATAAAAATTGTCTCATCAAAAATGGAGTTCAAAAACGTAAATTCGTAATCCTAAGGTTTACGGTTTAGTCATAAAGGACGTCAAATTAAAATCGTAAGTCCTAATCTCTTCTCGTAAATTTGTGAGTTTATGAACCAACAAAAATTTAAAACTCCAAAATAATATTCACGGATAAATTTATTTTCTAAAATGTCGGACTGTCACCAAGGACGGTGTATGTAAACGTAAGCACGTAACGTTGAATCCTCCGGTTTAGACGTAGTCGATGCTACTTCAAGACGTAAATCCAAATTACTTCCCAAAAATAAGTGAGTTCATATTATAACATTAAAATAATGTTTTTAAATAATATTTGAGAATAAAATATCAATCATAAATTGACGAATTGTCACAGCATTTACCCCTAAACTGGATCTTTGTCCTCAAAGATCATCTTATCTTACTACTCGCTTCTTATAGAGTTAAAGCCATGTGGGTATTTCCTCCACATTCGGTCTTTTCTCACAAGTGTAATTCATTACAATACGCGAGTTTCATCAAACATAACTACGGGAATAAGATCAGGCTTAATGTTGACTTACTTTCTCTATCCATGATGTTCACGGGTTTTTGATGAATGCAACTTTTCGCCGATCTAAACTTCATCAAGAAGTGATCAGATTCTCACTTGATAGACATTTTATCAAGTTCGATATACGAAACATAATTCACGCAACTCTTGAAGTCCTAGGGTAGATCCAGCTTATATGCCTTTCAAATCAATCTTTTACATCATCTCAATGGTCCCATACAACGGGGACTTATATCCCATGATCTTTCAGATCATCAATTCATTTTTCCAAGGTTAAAAAATTTGGCATAACTTCGCTACCCATCTGGCACTTCAAGACCTACATTTCATATTCACATAACCTCTTGCCCACTACCGGCAGTCAATAATCAGATCCTAATTTCAACAATCATTTCAGATCTCGCGGGTCGGGTATTTTGTAAGGTTAGGTTCGCGATCATAGGAAACCTTAAACCTAAAAGACATGTCCAACTCACAATAGGTGTATGTCGGGTGTCTTTATCTCAACTCCTGCTTACAGATGCTCTAATATTTAGATCCTAACAAGATTCGATCTCAATCCTAATACGATAATTATCAATGATAATCTCTCTAAAGGAAAATGATTATACGGTTCATTACCAAAGGTCATTCGTTCAAACATAAAACAGCACTTATATTACTTTGTATCGTTATCTCACCTCGTCCCTTCGATTGGGGTGGTACATAGTACTCTCATCAAAGTTCGTTCTCAATGATTTCTGAGCAAATCTCTAGAAATTCGATGCGAAGCGAGGATCTTGATAAAGATGTCCGATACAGGCACACTATGTTTACATAACTCTTTTGCATCTATCATTAACGGGAATGATATTAGCAGATTTGGTCAGTCTGTCGACGATGACCCAAATCGAATCAATTTCAGATGATGACCTTTGCAATAGCTAGACGTTTACCAATGTATGAGGCGATGTCTGCCTTCATAATTTGTCATTAGTACAACTTCTTCAGACAAAGATACTTTTAGTCAAAAATGACATACATATAATACTTATATTTACAAGATTTCCAATTTAACTACATCTCACAATCTTCCATATTTAGGAAACCATAAACGACCCTTTAAAACATTTAACGTTATCGGCTTCTCAATTCTAATGGTTCACATTAGCCGCGAACCACTTTTATTATTTATATTATCCTTTTTACAAACATCGTTTATTTTTATATTGTTCGGCAATTTATTTTGCACGTTCATTACTAAGGAATAAATCCTAATTGATTCTTTATCCTTTTTACATAATGCGTCAGTATGTACATTCATCTTTCTTGATGAAATAATTATCATGTCCACAATTTACTCATAAATTCTTTCTTCATATTTTCTATGTTTTAGTTTCGTCTCAACTATCATTTTTATTAGTTTTGCTCAATCCGACGTTTAAAGCGTCGATAAATATTACAAGTAATTAAATAATAAATATTTAATTTTTATGAAACGTAAACGTAAAAATTATTAAATTTCTTAGTTCGACCAATTATAAAAATGTTCAAAATAAATTTGAATTTAATTAACAAGATTTTTGTTGATTTATCGAAAATAATTAATAAGATTCGTAAATGTTCGAAAAATTCTTTGTTTATACTTTGATCGAAATTTTCTTAGTTGAAAAGCAAAAATTGTAGTTTCAAATTCAAGTCAAGGTTTAAATGGTTTCCTCAATCACTCTTAGGTTTTCTTGAGGTATACACAAACATTTACCCCTAAACAGGAGTTTAGTTAAATGATTTGTGTATAAGGGAATAATTTCTTAAAAATCCCTTGATAAATTATTTGTCAAAACATATTTCCACTTTCTTTTTGGTAAAACCCAAAATCTTAAATGGCTCAAATTATTGAAAAGTCAATATATTCCATTTTCTATAAATCACACGGTCAAATAATGTAAAGGATTAAGTCTTAAATCTCATGTTTTAAATATTCAAGGTACAAGTTTTCATTGTTCGGCCAATTCAGGGCAATCTATAAATAATTATTAACTCCTTCTTATTCTTAGAAACAAACAAATGGTCCTTAATGATCACAAGAATGACTTTATCAAATTACAGCCTACACACGTGATTCAACAAATTTATGAATGCTACATGTGCATTGGTCAATCCAAACGACATCACGTGAAACTCATAATGTTCATTACAAGTACCGGATGTGGTGATTGGAATAGATAATCTTTTTCGCAGATGTGAAGTTGATGATAACCATGCCATGGATCAAATCTTTAAAACATACGCTATAACCTTGTAAATGATCAAACAAATCATCCATTTCGAGTTATGGATATCGTTTTCGATTGTCAATTTACTCAGTTCATAGTAATCTATAAATATAAGGAATGATAACACCATAGCTCTTTATAATGACGAGCTTGGTAGAATAAAATCTTTCTCCGACAACTCCCTCAGTTGTACGGTAATTCCTTTAATTTAGATGGTGCTGACGTACAGTGCACAAGCCACAGGTGCAACACTGGGAATATAATCAATACCAATTTCAACTTGCCTTAATGGCGAAAGTCTAGGTAACTCACCAGCAAATACCTCCTAAAGTTTCAGATAACAGAAATATCTTTTAATTAATTCATATTAGGTTCTTCTAGATTACAATATCTATAACTAGTTCACAACCATTCACGGTATAATTTTAAGTCTAAATGTAGGATATGGTCATCCATCAAGAATTATTTAGATCACTTTTGATAATCAACATCTTATCCTTTAGGGGATTTCTACTCGAGTTCCCATCAATTAAGACAATGTTGTCATGTCATAATCAATCAATCCATTCTACTGGCACTATCAACTTTTCAGTTTTATTGCCGTAGATAAGATGTGAACTTCTCAAAAGACTAATAATAACTCATAATCCTTCACAATTCAAGGATATCTGGAGACATAACTTAACCTTAAAAGAGTAAGGTCAACGCATAATCTACGCGAGAGAATTTCAAATCAGATACAGACGAAAACATTTAATGAATATGAATATATCCCATGTTTTCATAATTTGAGTACGCATTCGAAAGCTCCTCGGATCGTTACCCAGGTCATTCAAATGAAATCAAATCAAAGGAAATGATAGGAACGTCGATACATCCAGTCGGGTATCAACACTCGGTAATTAGATACTTTTCCTAAGAATTTCACTACGGGAGAATTGGACAAGAAAGAATTGTCAATTGTCAAATAAGACAATTTCCACAGATGAGTAAATTCGACTCGGAAGAATAATTGCTACAGGAACATATGTAGGTGTCCCTAACACTATGTCCTTTTTTTTTTTTACTTCTTGCAGATCTCATAAAATTTAATCTTTCACAATCTTCAAAGAAAGTGTAGTGTTTATTTATTAGTTTTATGGTGACTACTAATCAGTCTTGCATGGTCCATTCCAAATTGTATGTAGGCGCGCAACTATATACAATTTCAAGATTAACGATGCAATACTCAGTTCGTCAAAATTTTATTATCATGTTTATAATAAAAACATTTTCATGCTTAATTCTTAAATAAGAATCAAAAATAAATTTACAAAGATTTTCTTTGTTATGAAAACAATTAAGTTTTTCAAGGTATTCATAATCAACTTTATTTCAATAATGATCACTTATAAATCTCACTTTGAATAATCCTTATAGTGATGAAAATTCAATTTTCTCAAAGGACACTGTTTTATCTTATAAAAACAATGAGTGATCTGCAAAAGAGTGATGAAGAGTTGTTCACCAAGAACTAACTACGATATGATAGGAAATGAGCTTAGCCAAATAATCATGAGGTTCATGACCTTGCTGGCGCTCGAAAAGAATAATCCACAACGTAACTCAAATCAAGATGAGTACTTGTTCACTGGTTGCATCACTAATGCGAACATTAGGATGAAGCAATAAAGGATAGATAACATCGATACATGTAGAATTTAGCAATCAATGGTAGTCTTTTCATTAATCACAAACATGTCAAAATTGTACCGTAACACATTATGTGTCACTATGCCATACAATTCCAAGAACTCATCCTACCAACTGATGTCTCAGTTAAGTTAGGGATTTTTAAAAGATACCACAATGAATACTAACCTACAAGAGTCATTAGGTGTTCCATATGTCCCGGAAGATCCATTGGTCCCATTTCAGAAGAAGATTTCTTCAATTTATTTATTGGACACTGGGCATCCTCGTCATTGGACAATGGCCTAGGAACAACCCTTAACACGAATCAACAATCAATTAAAACATTATAATTCAATAACAGAACTTAACGACTTCTATTAACAATCTCATATTCCATACGGGTTAAATTTTACTTTATTCAAGTTTCAATCAACTTATACTCAATGCACTATCCTACCTCATTTTCCAATACTTTCAGCCTTATTTAAAAACCTTAATAGGGCAATAAAAGCTCGATATGATCAACACTTAATTTCCAATCTTATAGCTCTTACAACAATAGTTATCAAATGAGTCACTAGTATGAGATGACTCATACATTCAACTAGACTTCTCGGAAAGGTACTAGTGGCATGAGGCTTTTGGGTAATGGTTCCAATGACAGCCTCGAGTGCAACATTCACCCTTTCGATTTCAATTTAAGAATTGGATGACAACGAATCAGATGACATCTTTCTAGGTGGTAACATTTTGTCACACTCCACTTTATAAGAATAGATCGTCATGACATCGATATCAGTTTTAATCTCGCCAATTCTTCTTCAATATCACAATCAACTAATATCTACCTTTCTACGAATATCAACCATTTTGTTGGGATCATAAATATCCACAACTTGGTTTAGATCTAGGATAGCTAGAATTCCTACGAGAATAGCTTCGATTGATTTACTAGGGAATTTAGGATTTCTTGTGACAATCTACGTCGTATAAATACCTCGTATAAACATCAAAATAATCATCAAACAATCATGTAATAAAATTACATCATATATATATATATATATATATATATATATATATATATATATATATATATATATATATATAATCCAAGTTATATATATATTAAAATAACACTTCTCAGTCTGGCCTTGTCGGTAACTCGGGAATTCTTCGGCACCGTTATAGTCAAAAGATTTTTAGACATTTTTAGAAAAATGTTTATAGTTAAAAGATTTTGAAATGTTTTATTCAAAACCTTGGTTTTAAAAATCTTTCGTTCTCTATAACGAGAGCTCTGGTACCAAACTGTAACACCCCCAATTTTATACAATTCAATACAACGGAAAACTCGTTGGTGTTACGGGATAGCACATTACTCACATCATAGACAACGCATAAAAATCGCGTCGTTTTAATAATAAAGCATTTCCATTCATAATCATCAAAGTTACATAGGTCCCAAGTCATATTATTTCATACAAGTTTTACAAAGAATTTGAATGGAAAATATTGTTTAAGTGCTGGCCATGAATTCTTGTTGTCTTCTCGATAATTACCTTCAAGTACCTGAGATAGAACATGTTAAAAGAAAAGGTCAGCGATAACGCCGAGTGAATTCATAGAGTTTAATAAATTCCATCAATATAACTTTAGTATAAAATTATTACCAAAAACCATTTCGTACAAATCATTGTAATAGGCCATAAAATAGCCAAAGTCATTTTTATACAAATCCTTAGCGAAAATCATAATATAGGCATTTGCCTTAAAAATCATTATACGAGCCAATGTCGTAAAAACATCATACAATACGTCTTACGACGTTGTATAAAGTTAAATAAAAACCGTAGAATGAATATGGTTATGAAAACTAAAACACGAACATAATATCAATAGTATGACCCCGTATTGCTAGTCAAGCAATACATCGTAATTCGGTGCATATAGTAGTATTTCGTTAGTTGGATTATTATAAGCCGCATGACATTGTTACCTTACTAAAACAAACAACGGGTAGCTAACCCGATACTAAATTTGCCCATCTAAGTTAGCGTGTCGTCACAAAGGTCACGCTATGGAAATCTTCTCATACATAAATTCGCTTACCAATCAATGTGGCACGACGGGGATCAACCGTCAAGGCGCGAACTGGGGTGATCGTCCCCAAATAGTACTATTATATGCATAAGCGTCTACCAATCCCGGTAGTTCACAATTCAAGCTAATGGGACTTTTAGTGACATAACCTAACTTTAATAATCCATTTGATTTCATCTATCGGGTCCTTTAATCATTTATCGGGTCATACAATCGGGTCATACAATCATTCGGGTCCAAATCAATAAACAAACAATCGGGACAAATGGTGTCCTATTTTATAAAAACTAACATGTTATCTCCCTCGCAGGTTTATAAAACATTTCATAAAAACATTTAAAAGAGTGCGAGGCTATGAACTCACGTTGATGTGGGAAGGCGGGTTATCGGCAATTTGGATGTACGGTACGTGTTTCAATCACGAAAACCTAGACAAATAATACTCGTCTTAGACTCTTGTCCAATGACTTTATCAAAATAATAATTATGTATACATATGATGATTTTATATATATGATGATCAAGTGGGTTTACATATTCTCTTTTACTCTTTTTAGTGTTTACGTATTGGTAACTTCTTACTAGGTTACTAGTTTTACCTATTTACGTGTCTTAGGTCCAATAAACTTATTATAAGTTCTTTAACTTGTTTTAATCCATTTTATACTTATATTATCAGTATTTAAACTTTATAAGTTGGGCCCAAATGGGTTAAGCCCAATAAGTTCTTTTTATAAGAGTTTAACTTATTTACTCCAATTATTAGTCCAATATGTTTACTTAGCTCGTTAATGTCCGTATGTCCTATAGTTCGGGTTTTATCGGTTTTTACTTGTATTAGATACTTATATATCAGTATATGACTTTTAAAAACTTTACATTAGACGGGTTTGATCGTCTAAGTTTTAATTGGCGGAAAACGTTAATTTTACGGTAATAGCCGAAAAAGTCGTAAAAATCAAGTTTATAGTTTTTATAACTTATAAATATTATTCCACTACCATTTTTATAATTTATCCATTTATTTACCCTTTAACATATTTATATAAATAAAATTCATGAGTTAGTGGGTTTTAATTTTACATTTTATACAATATAATTTTGAGTGCTTATATAATAGTAATAAACATTAATTCTCAAAATCTGATTTTTATTTTCATGTTCACCAAAACTGCCATATCTAGAGTTCTATATGGAGATAGAAGCTCAAATTTTTATGAATAAACTACATGATATGTGCTCCATTTAACTCTTTTATAGCTACTGTTGAATCAGCCTCTAAGTATTTTCTAAAAATCGTCCAAAACAGTAAACTCAGATTTGTACTTTAAACTTGTTTTGATCATATCTCACTCATTACAATGATTCCATTGCATGGTCAACTCTCACATGTGTACAAGACATATTACTTACTGTATATCTATTAATCTATGCCATTTTTATCAGTTCATCATATGATTCTTTACTGTTTTATACAGCCAACAATTTAAACAAGATTTTAGCCTTGTTTCTTATAGTTTTTCATCTTTTTAAGCATGTTTATTAACACCAAATCCCCACACAATATTTTTAATCATCATTCATCATCATATACATATACATAAGTAAAATAAATACAAGATTACATAATCAAAAATAACAAGAGGATGAGGAGAACAATCTTTATACCACCATGATGATGTAGGTTGTGATCAAAACATGGATTTTGATGGAGAAACTTGTGAATAACCAAGACCATCTTCAAGACCACCATTCTTCATGAACACCTTGTGGAAAATCAGCCCCAATACTCCATAGCAACTCCTCTTTGGATGTTATAACTTGCACCAATCAATAGGGCTTTCAAAAGGGCATCATCATATATGTAAATAACATATGATTTCATGGTTAATTTTGATCAAATGAGGGTTGTTCTTGATGAATATGGGACGAATTTAGAGAGAGAGGAGTGTGTTTATGGTGGTTTGCATGTGAAAATGGAAGGAACTGGTAATGTCTAGTGGTTTTGTTAGTTTAGTGGGAAGAGAAGCTTCAAAATGAAGCTAAGTTACAAGTGTAACTTAGTTTAGTGTAAGGATGCCACATCTTTGATGTGGTGTCCCTAGTTAGTGGGGTGGGATAAACTAGTTTTGTCCCATCCTGCTAATATACGGGTATTCCTCGATTCTAGTTTCCTCGATTTGCGTGCTCTCGGGTCATTTTACGAAAAACGTTATTATAAATTATGAATCAACAGCACAAAACGAATCTAATAAAAATTGTCTCATAAAAAACGGAGTTCGAAAACGTAAATTCGTAATCCTAAGGTTTACGGTTTAGTCGTAAAGGACGTCAAATTAAAATCGTAAGTCCTAATCTCTTCTCGTAAATTTGTGAGTTTATGAACCAACACAAATTTAAAACTCCAAAATAATATTCACGGATAAATTTATTTTCTAAAATGTCGGACTGTCACCAAGGACGGTGTATGTAAACGTAAGCACGTAACGTTGAATCCTCCGGTTTAGACGTAGTCGATGCTACTTCAAGACGTAAATCCAAATTACTTCCCAAAAATAAGTGAGTTCATATTATAACATTAAATAATGTTTTTAAATAATATCTGAGAATAAAATATCAATCATAAATTGACGGATTGTCACAATATGGCCTTTGAAAGTGATGAATTGATCATTCCAAAAAAGCTCATTGTAAGCGTGTTATAATCAAATAATATATGTGGGAACCCGTACTTTCCCAGCATTATTTTATTCTTTTTATTCGTGCTTCTTGAATTTTCTAACGTATTTCGTTTTCTTGTATTTTATATGTAAATCCTGAGATTTTTAAATTATACTTTTTAAGTATTTTTCTGATCATCGATAAATAATTTGTAAGTAATTATAAAATTCTCATTTTATTTTTCCATATTTATTTAAATCAAATTTTTGATTTAAATCACCCGCGTGCGTTTTACAACGAGTTTATTCAAAATCAATGTACAGCGAGAATTCCTAGTGATCGCGATACCGACGGATGCCCAAAATATTACGTTTATTTATCGATTGTTTCGATAATTAATATTTTCGATGATGCCGTTTTAATTACGTATTAAGTCGTGTCGAGAAATCGTATAATCATTTTTATGATGCATTGTAACTTTTGAAAAGTATTTTTACGAAACCCGAGCCCCGTAAATGTTTTTAATATTTACCAATAACTATTTTATACCATTTAAAACTATTAATTGTTTTTAAGTCCACAAGTTTGCAACTTGGCAAGACTAGCCCTCCACTTACTACCACTATATAAACATTTTTTTTCTTTCTTTCTCCACCAAAACACACACATCACAAGTAAAAAAAATTCACCACTCCCTCCCCTCTTTCTTTCTTTTCCGTCACACCACCACCTAAACCACCACAAATCTTCAACTTTTACCAAGTTTTTACAAAATCTAATCAATATCCCATCTCTAAAATCATCTTATGATTCTATCTATACTAAATTTTCACACATGCATCAACTTTTGAAGATTTTATAAATCCATAGTGGATTGATGTTTAAACCATCTTGCATGCATTGTTTTTGGTATGATCATCACATTTTCATCCTTAAAAATCTTGTTTTTAATCTTTGATTTTGTTAGATTTCACATGCATGTGTTTAGGAGTGTGTTTGGTTGTTGGGAATGATAGTATGGTAATCCTAGAGGTATGGGAATGAGTGGTTTTGCTTGAAAAATGGAGTTGACATGTTTTCTAAAAGTACAATTTGGGACAGCAGCCTTAAACAGTAGGTTTCGTGGGTTTAAGGTCTATGAAAGGCTAAGATTAGTTGAAATTGTTGTAGAATTTTCCGAGACGGTCGTTTTGGTATAAGATAGAGCTTCTAAGTCATTACGAGTCAAAGGTTATGCTAGTTTTAATTTTCGTGTACCGAGAGACGCAAGTCGGCACAATCCGAAATTGTGGCTGATTTTGGGTCGACTCTCGGGGACTTTAGGCTTGGTTAGATAAATGTATCTACTGGTTTTCAAAGTTTACAAACTGAGTTTGATGAGTCTAGTAGTGGTTTCAAAATACGGATTGTCGAGTTTGTACTTTTAAAGTGGTCCAAACGGTTTTACAAAACAAGTGCACAAATCTGTCCCAAATTTGGAGTCGGGTAAAGTGTCGAGCTGATGGGTTTTAAAGTGTGCACATTGGCTCAAATTTTGGTGAGGTCTTATACAGGTTATAAGTAACCTTGACACCAATTTTCGTCTAAAACGGATAAGTCTAGATAGGGTAGATCGGTGTGTACATTCGGGGTGTACTTGTTGATTTTTATTTTGGACACGTAGTTCAATGCTTGTGTTGCGTGAGTTGAGTGTTCACCATCGGACATGGTGAATTACTCAAGTGCTTAGTCATTATATAAATGACTTAGCTACTGGTCCAAGTAAGGTTAAAGGATAGTTTGACTTGCGTTGACTTGGCGTCGTATGTCGGATCATTTTCAAGTGTTCAAGTGTTTTAACGAGTAACGTTGGATAAATGTATTCATTTGATTCGTGTCAATGGTTTCGGAGCGTGTATACTTTGAAAACATTTGAGTCATATTATATTTGGTACATATCGATATTCGAGTTCGAGTCTTAACGCGCGTCTTATTGTGATAGGTTGCGGTTTTCGTGTTTCCAGGGCATCCATATCGTCGGTGATCGTCTTACCACTACCGTTTCTACTCAGTTGTTGAGTACCGTGATTGACTTACCTCGTGGCTAAGGTGAGTTCATAGCCCCTTTTTACTTGTACATGGTTTCTAAACACGGGGTGAGATTTTACATGGTGGAACACAACTAAATTAAAAACTGTATTGCTATCCAGAACTCGTATGTTATTCTGAACGTGTATGCTTTACAAATGATTTCAATGGTATTATTGCTTTTAGACGTTAGCCTTGAGTTTCCTCTCCTATCATGAACCGTTAACTGTCCCGTATGCTTTGCGCTAAGCGCGAATGTTGTGGGTGGATCCATCGGGATTGACAATCCCTGTCCCGATTTGACGCACTAATATTCGTTTATACTTGAGTATTTAGGCTGAATACTCCCTAGAGGAACTTACATTTGAGTTAAGCTTCGGTTCATGAGACTAAATAGCAATAATATGCATCGTGACTATGGACGTACATAGTTAACCCCCCATTACGTGTTTTACAAATTCTATTGTGTTCCACACGTTTACTGCTAAACCTATGAATATCACTCAACTTTATGTTGACGATTTTACATGTTTAATCTCAGGTATTATTACTTAGCTTTGCTTGGATGGGAGCCCGCAGGATATTATCGCAGCTTGGAGATTTCTGTGATGCTTTTGAAAGATTGGTTTTATATAAACTATAAGGAGTTTATTCTATCTTTTGGGCAACTTAATGTTATAAATCGAGACGAAATAATATAATTTTTCCGCTTCTAAAACTCTAGGACCTATGTTTAAAAACTCTGACCTTTTATGATGTAATGTACATGTTTTTATTTCGTCAGCTTTGTATGAACTGTAATTCATTGTTTCTTGTACTATGACGTGTTACCCCCTCGTTGCCTAGTTGTTCCATGTCAGATTTTGGGGGTCTCACAGATTGGTATCAGAGCGATGGTTATAGGGAACTGAGTCATTTTTCAAAACTTAGTCAATAACCGAAAGTTCAAATATTTCATGTTTTAAGTGTCAATCACAGAATCTGCCAATGTTGTTTGATATCTGCGCGGGTAACTCTCTAATCCTTATTACTTACGTTTAACTATCGTTATAGTATTTCATCTCTTGGTTAAATGTTGAAATATTACGTTACCCTGATGACGATAATTACTATGTCTTTTCAAAGCCTTGTGCTTCATGGATTATCATTCGATATTACTATGATTACATCTGCTCTTACTGTATTTCTGGAATTCTTATTCTTGTGAACTGATCTGGTTACGATGATTTTATATCGTTATGACGTTACATACTTGTATTCAGAGCGCGTATGCTGTCGACTTTTCATGTTCATTTTTCTGAGTACTATTGCTATTTCATTTATGCGTTATACGACTGAATTCATATGCTCGTTCGTTTTGAACCGTCTGTTTTTCTCGACTCGCTGTTACATGTTGTGAATACTCTCGAGATACCATTGTTCGGAATTAAGAAGTGTTGTTTTCGATGAACTTCTGATTTTCATTCTTACTACCGTGCATGTTGCTTTCATTGTTTATTTCCTTTAAAATAGTCTATAGGCCATTGTGTAGCTCAATGTGTCTCCGAAAAAGACTAAAGGACACCGTGTGAGTCACACATCTCGAAGAATTCGTTGGATCTGTGTTGACTAATATCGTGGATTTTCGTAATCTTGATCGACCTTTACGCCACTGTTTCACACGACAATTGTACATGGACTACATCTTATTTCATTGACCATTCTACGTTTCGATTTCGACTTACAACATCCGTTGTACCTTGAACACATGATCTTCATTTATTATGTGACAATTGTTTGGAATACGATCCTACTTGTATCCTCCCTTTTTCATTAAACCTCCTCGCCTCAGGAGTGTGACTTGTTAATATTTTGTTTCTTTCTCGGTATATCTTGTGATTTTGGAAATCATGCCAGCAAGAGACCTTTCTGCATTGCATCTTGCAGCCGAAGACACGGATGATATGCGTCATTTTTTATCTCTCAGATTATCGTTGGCATTCTTGAACCATTTCCATACTGTGCTTTCTTTACATGTTTAATTGTACAGTTTATTCTCTTTCGTCTTTATGGAATCCACAAGTCTTGTGTGTACATTCATTGTGGGTTATTATGAAATTTGATTTAATTTCAAGCTGTGTCGAAAAATATATAGAACCTTTACAGGAAGTTTAACAGTGTCGAGAAAATATTTTTATAACTTTAGACATAAAAATATATATTTCTACTTGTTGAGACGTCCGTTTAGGACATAAAATTTGACCAGTAAACTTTAAAATCGAGCAAGTTACGCTCATTTGAGATTGTAAAATCTAAGAAGTTATTTTCTGAATAATGCTAAAATATCATTTTGTTGACAGATTTAATGCAAGGACATTTTCGTCCATTTTTAATCCGTTTCAAGTCTCGAGTAAACCTGGAAAGTTGTTCAAAACATCGTTTTACACTGAATTGCATAGGACTTCGAGTATTAAAAATATCATTTAGTGAGTTAATTGGTCTAGTCAAACCCAAAAGTCAAAACTGGTAGACTTTAAAAATATGATTTCAAGCGTTTTTGAGTTCGTTGAGCTCGTAAAACTTTAACTAATGATATTTTGCAAACTAAAAACAAGGATTGCGTTTAAACCAGTATAAAATAGTAACTTTGAGTTCGGTCATACATGTACATAGATCTTGAACTTTTGAAATTCGGTAACTTCCTAATATAGAAACTTTTCGGAGTGATTGTACTATTTGTTAACTAATACCCTACTTTCTTAAAAGTATATTATTGTCAAATTAATCACGATGTGCACACATACGGATTCCTTATTCCTTTCTTTTATTTATGATTTATTTGTCATTCCATTGTCTTTCTTTGCTTCTATCGTACCACTGAGTTGGACCGAGAATTGAAGTTCTTGCTTTCGTATCGTTCGTTACTATCTTGACACGTGTCTCCTGACGATTCCTGCTAAGATCTCTTGAAACCTTATCACCTTGTAACCATTTCGTTGATTGCCTTGAACTACTCCTTATTTCCCTCTTGTAACCCACTCGCTACTTTATAAACTATTATCATGTTACCATAGAACTCAAACAGATATTGCTTGCAAATCATTTTACAAAAGGTTTCATTTGGGCTTTCTTAAATAATCGAATGCTATCTTATAAAATTAATTTATATTAATTTTACAATGTATATTCACAAATTTTTCTAATACGGTCTTATAAAGAACCCTTGTAACTATACGAATTGTCGATTTAGACAGTTAGCCAGTAACTTATAGGCGAACAGTTTCAAATGTTATTTTGATTTCTGTTTTTACAAATGACATTATATACGTATTTTAAATCATATAATATGTAATACTGGTTTGACGAAGCTGAGCATCGCATTGCTAGTCCTAAATTATGCATGGCCTGATCACCTATGCCTAATTTAGAAGGAGCCATACAAGGCCGAATAGTAGTCGCCTAAAATATTTGACCAACAATCAACTTTTTAAATATGTTCTATAAAAAGTTTGATAAAATAAAGTATAGAAAACTTTTACATTCTATGCGAGTAACAACAATTCGTGACTTACTGATAGGTGTGTAAACACCCATCCTTTTACCACTTAACTACAATAATAACCAAGCCAAAACGTGTATTTTATGTCGTAAATGTCAGAATTATGCGTGGTTTGTGTTTTTGTTGTGATTTAGGACGAAAATGTGAAAAGGGGAGAAAACACGGGCTTTCACGGGCTTTTATCAAAGAAAAAGACAAAAGACGAAGTCGAAAGATCAAGAGTGCTAAAAGAACGGAAGTCCAAGGCCAATTCTGAAGATTTATCAAAGAAAAAGTCTAGAGACGGAAGTTTAATAAAAGCCGAAGAACTCAAGTCTAAATTAATGAAGAAATTACAAGACGAGTTTATTAATCCCGAGACAAAGTCGAAAAAAGTCGAAGAAATTAGAAGACAAGAAGTCGAGAAAGAAATAAGAATGAACTAACACATGCTTAGTGATATGAGCAAAAACTCATATCAATTTATCAACAAATCACCCTAAAACACAAGGAAATTACCTAACTTTTGTGCTATAAAAGCAGTATTATGTGGTATGTTCTTTGTTTGTGCTCAAATAGGTAAGAATGATACAATTTCAAGCAAACAAAAGAAAATCAAGCTTAATTGGATGAAAAAGACAAAGAAGGATCAACAGTGACATGACTTTGAAGACAAAGGACCTATCTTGACAATCTGCCAAAGATGAAGGACCAAAAGTGTAAATTTGTCAAAGTCATGATCAAAGTCAAATCTGGTCAACTCTCAAGTCAACTCAGTCAAAGGGGCTATATGATCAAGTTTGCAAGTGGAAGGACTGAAATTTCCAAAGGATTGAAGTACCTAGCTCAAAATCATATTCTGCCAAGTACAAGGGCTAGTTCTGCCATTTTGGAAAGTTAATTCTAGACTTGATCCGTGTGACAATCTCTGGGCCAATTAGAATGCAAGAAATAAGAATTTTGGATTGCCAAATGTGCTTAATTAATGAGGCAAGAGAAGGATCACAACAGTACCGCCACTCACATAAACAAACCAATCAAATTTCACAAAACGGATAACAATCTGTGCGCTCTTCCAACCACCAACCAAAGAAAGCCACGTGTTACTTCAATCAAGCAACGAGCCCAAATTCCATATAGAGCTAGAGGCGATTTCAGCAAAAGATCAAAACATCAAAATTGCTTGCAAGGGGAAGACGAATCCATCCCACGTGCTCAATTAAACTGAAAGTCAACCAAGAAGAAAAGCCCAATCGTGTTCATAACCTATAAATTCCAATTGACTAACTGAAGACACGTGGAAGCAATTGATTGGCTCCTACACGTCACCAACCCCAACTACTTTACTTTTCCATTAAATAGGCCTGGATGTACTCATTTGTAGTAGTGTAGCTAGTGTGAAAACACACACACTAGAATTTTAGCTCTCTCTCTCTCTCAATTCTGTTCATAGTTGTAGTTAAAAACTCTCAAAAGCTTGACAACCTTTTGAGAGTTAGTTAGGTAGTTATAACTAATCTTGTAACCACTTTTCATCCATAATCAATAAAATTTCAATTTTCCCTCCAAATTCTTCACTGCTATTCTACTATTCATACCCTGCATTTTGTTACTCTATTGCTGTTATTAGCTAGTTATGATCACCAATTGATCATGATTAGCTGATTAAGAAGACTTGTAGCTGTTGATCCTGTTCAGTTCATTTCGGTCCAAGTTTTGAGTAGATTTTGAAGGTTTCAAGTTCATTAATGGAGATTATGGTGATGATAGCTGTTGATTAGTAGATGTTTGGTTGTTTCTAGTGCTAAGGTGGTGGTTAGCACTAGCTAGAAAGCTCAGCGCTTCTCTACTCCCCAATGGAGGCCTAAGCTAGAAGGTTTCAAATTCTGAGTTTTAGTTCCACTCAATTGTTGCTTGCCTGTTCAATTCTTAGCTAATTCCTATTTGACTGCATGATAAAAGGTGTTTAGCTAGTAGTTGATCTGATTTTAGTGTTTTAGTAGCTTACTTGTAGCTTAAAACTTGCTTATTAGTCTTTTACTTGTCCTGTTTTTCAGCTTATCAGTCATATTAGCTTAACTAGTCATATTGAGTTTTAGCTTGTTGTACTGTTTGCTTGTGGTTACTTTGAATTTCATTCTAGCCATAAAACTTGTTCTGATATTACTTTTCACTCAGTTGAACCAATTGCTTAAAATTCCTTCATTAAAGTTTGTTCAAGATCAGATAAGTGGTGTTTGGGATTAGTCTACAAGTTGTTGTTAAGTGTTAGTATTTGGTAAATTTTGGTTCATTTCAAGTCATCAAGTCATAGCATAATGATTTCAGTAGTTTTCAAGTCATTTCATTAGTCAAAAAGGCAATTGGTACACAAAAAGGTTTGGGTCAGTTCTTGTGTAGAAAATTTTCAGAAAGTAGTGATTTTCATTTGCTTAGCAATTCTTTGTTTCTTGATGAAATCCTTTGAAACCAGTTCTCATCTTTCACTCAACATATGAATTTTTAGTGAGTAAAAGGAAATTATACAGTATCTAGTTTTGAGTGAGAAATAAGCACTTTATTAAGCACTTGAGCAATTGCAATTCCCTGTGATAAAAACATGGACTGATTTCTCATATCTCAATTTCCACTTCAGAAACTTGTTAATTTTCTTTCACAAATCAATTTAGAAAGTGTTCCTTGATAAGTTTTGAGAATTTGAGCTTTTTGAAAAATCTGGTCAACGAAAGTCAACATAAGTTCATTTTAGCTTTTTTCAATTTTAGAGCTTATTACTGGATCATTTTCTTTGAAACTAGATTTCCCATCCTTCTTTTGAGATGTTTAACAAGTTTCTTCATTAAAATCAAGTAGTGCGTGTGTAGCTTATCAGTTAGCTTATTTTGAGCTTATTAGAAGTTGCTTATCAGAGTTCTAGGCAGTTTTAGCTTAATTCCTTTGACAGGTCTAGCTTATTTTTTATTTTAAGACGTTTGAAATTGGTTTGAGCTTATTTGGTCAAGAAACGAGCTCAAACGAGCTTATTTTGTCCCTTAACCCGTTTTTGGTTAAAAAGTATTAAAAATTGCACTTTGGTCCTTTTGGTATTAAGCAGTTTCTAATTCAAGCTAAACTTTCAACTAATTAGGGTTGGCAAAGATTAAGTCCTTGTATTTTCAAAATTGTTAAAAAGTGGTTATTCAGTTTTCAAGTTAGTTAAAATTAGTTACTTTGTTTGATAGATATTTACATTTGGTCCATATAGTTAACTGATTTTGCAATATTAGTCCTTTGACTTTTTGACTTTACATTTTTAGCATTTAATTTCCATTGAATTTACATTTTTAGTCCTTATATTTTGTTGAATTTATATTTTAGCATTTTACTTGAATAAAAACTTGGTTTGTGCACTTTGTTTTACGTATAAGTAGATTGTATTTTTCATTTTAGCAAGGCTTTGTTTGAATTAGCTATAGAATATCCAAATACTTTACCAACCAAAAACAATCTAAACTCGATCTTGTTAGGACTTTCAATTTGTTAAGAACTGAGAAAAACGAACTTCAACTATACATATTTCAAATGGCGCCGCTGCCGGTTCTTTGACTTTATGAGAGACTATCGGTTGACGGTTTTCATTGGCTTTTGGGATCCGTTCACCTAGTGAACGTTATTTTTACGTATCATAAATCAAAAACAAATAAAAAATAAAAAATATAAAAATATATAAAAACTAAAAAATTAACAAAACAATTCTTTTCCTAAAGAATTGACCAAACAAATTAAAAAATCCAAAGAGCGATATTTTTCCTAAGAGATTGCAGTATTTTCTCTTAAAAACTCATAAATACAAAAATATTTTCCATATATTATTATAAGTAAATACGTATACATATAAGAACAACCAATTCACATATTCTCCATAAGTATTGCCAAGGCAATACACCGTGTTGAGGGGCGTTCCGGTCCTTGACACGTGTATCGATCAAACAAAATAAAGCAAGAATAGATAAATACTTCCAATAAGCAACAATTCGAAGAATACAAACAATTAAGTGAATAGAAAGGCGATGTGCTATAAAATGCCATCTAATGGTCAATAGGTACTTAAGTGCTTTGCGCCACCTAACCCCCCGTTCACTTGTGAGTATTCTAAGAAGGAATGCTTCATTGGGGGTCTTGCACCCAAGTAGTACATACATATATTATTATTTTCTTGTGGATATTTCATATTGAAACTCGAAGGGGATAATCCTTTTCTCTTCAAAGTCACACGAGAGCTTCTCTCTCATTCCTCGTATTGAGTTGCATGCTCACTCGCGGGCGTGCACAAATACCGATTGGTGTACAACCCCTTCCTCCAAAAAGGAAGAAAAAGAGAAAGAGTAGGAACACCACCGTCCATCAAGCCGATCACGAGAATCGTGCTTTGATTCATCCACAACAAGAAGCCATGGCTAGAGTTGATACTCGTTCTTTGATTGAACGTTTGTAATCCAATGTTCACGGATATGCCGATGCTATCAAGATTCCCGATATTCCCGCAAATTCATTTGATCTAAAAACGGCTATGATTAACTTGGTTTCAAACACACCTTTCTATGGTAACAAGAATGATAATCCTCATGATCACCTTAAGAGATTCCTTGTTCTTTGCAATACCATTAAGTACAATGGAGTTCCCCATGATGCCATTAAGTTGATATTGGTGCAATTTTCACTAGAGGGTCCGGCTAAGCATTGGTTAGACACACAACCACCCGATAGTATCACCACATGGGATGGTTTCACTACTAAGTTTTTGAACAAGTTCTTTCCCCCATCTAAGACCACGGCTTTGAGGAATTTAATTATAGGCTTTCAACAAAAACCTAGCCAAACCTTTAGTGATGCTTGGGAGGAGTTTAGAGAGTTATTGAGGAGATGCCCTAACCATGGATTGGATGAAGTTCACCAAATCAATACTTTCTACAATGGCCTTAAACCTCATCACCAAGACTCACTCAATGCTTCCGCGGGAGGGAATATTCTTCTTAAATCCATTCAAGAGGCTTGGGATATTATTGAGACCAAAGCAATGGTTCAAACCAACACACAATTTGATGAAAGAGTCCATGTCATTCAAGAAGGAAGTTCTAATCCATTGGAGACTCAACTCATTTCATGCATGCAAGCATTTACTCAAGCTCAAAAGGAAAGTCAAACATTCATGCAAAATACTCAAAAGATGCAAGAAACAATGATGAATGACTTGATGAAGCTTTCTATGGGAAATTATTCCTCAAATGATGTGCATGCCATTACTCTTTCTTGTGTGACTTGTGGAGGTCCTCATTCCTATGAACAATGTGATAAGGTGCAAGGTTATCAAGGGGAATGTTATGCTTACCAAGAGGAACATCTTGAACACTTCAAGCCAAATATCAATCCCAATAACCTTTCTTACAAGTCCCAAAATTACCTTACTCCACCAGGATTCCCACCCCAACCACCCACCCAACTTCAACAAAATCCTCCTCAAGTGTTACAAAGGAATCAAGGTCAAAGACCACCTTACCAAGGGAATAACTATAGACCACCAAATACCTTTCAAGGTAACAATCAAGGGTTTTACAATCAACCTCCACCTTTCCAACCCCAAGGTTTTCAAGGAAATGTGCCACAAGATTACAACACAATTGAGCTTCTTCACAAAATGAATCTAGAGAATGAAAGGAGGTTACAAGCTAATGAGAAAAGAATGAGAGAAATGCATGAAGCCAATGAGAAAAGAATGAGAGAAATGCATGAAGAATCAAATAAGAAGTTTATGATGCTTTTTAATCAAAGACCACAAGGGGCTTTACCTTCTAACACACAAACAAATCCAAGGGCAAATGTCAATGCTATTACAACGAGAAGTGGAAAGACAACAAAGGATCCTTCACCACCTAAAACTCCTATTGTTCCACCCACTTTTGTTCCTACATGTGACAAGCCTTCTACATCTAGTTCACCATCCTCAAGTTCTCCCATTTCTCCCACTTCCACACCTACTCATGAAGAACTCAATAAGGAAAATCCTTCATCAACCACTCAACCACAACCAAAACCAAGTCTTCCTTATCCATCAAGATTGAGAAAAGAAAAGCTTAAGAACAAGGATTAATACAAGGCTTTTGGCCCGTATAAAAAAATTAAGTTCGTTTAAGTATGTCTAATCAAATTGATCTAGGTTCTCTATGTGACTCAGTTTTATTTTGGTGGAAACAAATATTTTTGGTTGGTTTTAAATTTAAATATGCAAAACTTAAAGGTAAATGTCGTTAAAGTAAAGGGCAAGTATTAAAAGAACGTGAAATTAAATCTAAGTCTAATTAAAACTAAATGTGCGATATTTAAAAACGTGACGGAAAGTAAATTTAATTAAATGACTTAAAATAAAACGTGACGGAAATTAAAATTAGACAAGTATAAACATAAACTAAAGATTAAGCAAGACAAAAAACAAGAAAAACTACTAGATCGGAATACATTCCGATCTTACCAATCGGAATGTTAGTTTACACTTGATCGGAATATGGAGAGGAAGACCAATCGGAATACTGTCACTTACCTCCAATCGGAATATCCAGAAAACCCCCAATCGGAATATAAACCAACCTCTGATCGGAATATGGTGTGCCCTGGTCGGAATGCTAATTGGAACCCCTATGATCGGAATACTGTCACTAGTCCCAATCGGAATAACCAATCAATACCTCAATCGGAATATGGAAGAACCCCCAATCGGAATACTGTCACTTACACCCCAATCGGAATATCCAACCAACCCTGATCGGAATACCAAGAATCTCCCACGATCGGAAAGTAAAACCCTTTTCAGATCTTGACCAATCGGAATACAAAACCCTTTTCAGATTTGTACCAATCGGAATACGTAGGTAATAACCAAAAATAAGCTAAACAAATAAGCTATAATCCTAATAAGCTCAAGACTAAATCCTAAGGTGGAACCGTGTGAAAATAAGCTAACAAACTGAAAGTTAACAACTTTTAAACACGAAAAAGATAAACTTTAAGAAAAACAACTTTTTATATAAAAATAACTTGTGTAAAAACTATATAAACTTGAAAATAAATCAAATAAGCTATGAAAATAAGAGATTTAAAACAATCAAAAGCATAAAAATGAAATCTTTAAACAAGTTAACAAGATTAAAAACGTGTGAATCAAAGAAAGGTAGAAGAAGATTAAGATCAACAAGATAAAGTAAAGGTGCAAGAAATTAAAGAAACACTTACTTGAAAATTAAAGGTAATTAAAGGTGCAAGACAAGTAATTAAATGTGCAAGTAATTAAATGTGCATAAAATAAAGGTGGAAGAGATAGTTTGTCAAGCTATCCAACCATGGAAGAACTAATTGTCACTATTAGTCAACAAGAGCAAATGAAATAAAAAGGGAAGTATTTATAGGTGATTAGGAGGAAGGTTAGGGGAAGCTTCCTCCTCTCTTTCCTTTCTTCTTAATTGCGCCCTTAAGTCCTTCCTTCTTAATCTTTTTGTTAATCTTGGAATGTGATGACTTTTGGCTCGGGATTTCTTTGGACTCGTCTTTAAATTCTACGATAAATAAGACTTGAGTTCCTCGGCTTAAAGTAAACTTCCGTCTTTTGACTTTTTTCTTCGATAAATCTTCAGAATTGGTCTTGGACTTCCGTTCTTTTTGCATTCTTGACTTCGTCTTTCATCATTTTCTTCAATAAAAGTCCGTAAATGCCCGTGAATTCCCGTGTTTTCTCCACTTTTCACCTTTTCGTCCTGAATCACAACAAAAACACAAACCACGCATAATTCCGACATAAAAGACATAAAATACACGTTTTGGTCCGGTTATTATTGTAATTAAGTGGTAGAAAATATGTGTGTTTTCACACATATCAAATCCCCTACACTTGACCATTGCAATGTCCTCATGCAATGCATTAGTTACAAAGCATGTTTACACTTTTCATCATAATCAATCCACATTGGCCTTTATTAAAGAGATAGAAAATTATAAAGCAAAGCAAAAAAAATTAAAAGCATACCTTGGGTTTTGAAAATGTCATGAATAATCATCATCCTCAACTTTTCACTTTCTCCAAACCAAGCTTAAAAACGAGATCATTGTTATTATAAGTTAGTAAACTAACATGAACTCATGTGGGCCAATTATTCACTTAGACTCCCTTATTCCTAGGGGTATCTCTTATATTTTATTGTCGTCTTGAATGATCACTAGGATGCATTGTTTGACTTATTTTGATAGTTATTTAGTCTGAAAATAAAGTGAACGATTTAATCAATAATTAGCTAAAGGACCAAATCTTTTAAAACTGCTTCTCGGGATATCAAAAAGTTCATATCTTGGCATAACTTGGTTCGCGATTTGAGACCTTTCTCGGGCCGATATTTGGCAGCGACTTCATACTTCAAATCTTGAGAGACGTTCATGAAATAATGGTCTTCTCTTCATAATTGGAATTTCTTCACTTGGAATTTTTGAGAGATTCTTCATATATGGACCACGACTTCTTCAATTTTCTCCAATCTTTATTTTGGATTTTGATATACAACGATCCGCCTCCTTTATTGACTTGGATCTATTTATCCTCATACCTTGTTAGGGTCTTTTCGGATACACTTCTCCATGACTTTTTGGGAGTTTCTGCTTTTCGTCGTGTGTCTCGATCCTTCATATTGATTTTCGATAAATGATTCTTCACATCACTTTGGATCTTTAGGAACAAAACATAGCCCTCATGCCTTGTTAGGGCCTTTTCGGACTCGCCATTCTTCGCGCCCCGCTTCATAAGTTATGCCTTGGCTATGAACTCTCGTCATTACCGAGCAACTTTTAAACGATCTGGGGCTAGAAGCTAAGTAACTTTTCAAATCGTACAACCTTATTTATTAGCAGATAAATTTATTAGCAAGCGATGGGAGAATAGGCTTATAATTAACTCACATAAATTCACGAAAGAATACCGAACTTATAATTGGCTCTATCATCTCTCGTTCTCCACAGTTTAAAATCTCAAGTAATGAGACTCGTGGATGCTTAGCCTATTAAATCAAAGTTTTGGGTTTTCGAGTCGCCTATAGGATCTTGCAAATTCTTAGACTTTTTCAAGTTTAGAAATCGCGTTTTAAAGTTCCCTTGATAAACGACTCTCTAGGATCAATTATAGGAACTTGCGAAAAGTTCTTGTTCTTAACCCGTGAGAGTTAAGACTTTCGCGTTTTATAGCTCCCTATATAAAAGCCTAGCAAAACTTGACTTAAACACGTTAAGGATACTAGCTAGAGTAAACTCGGATTGAGTCAAAAGATTCACAACGTTTGAGAATTAAAACCACTTATTAACCATTTATTCTAATAAGGAAAGAAAATAACTATACAAAGGGAAAAACTAATAGGCCAAAATAGATCAAAAATTTTGAAAAATGTCGAAAAATTGATTTTCCGGTTAAAATGAGGACAAATACAAGGAAAAGATCACTTAACTTCGATAGAAGTCCCCCCTACACTTAAGATAAACATTGTCCTCAATGTTTAAGCATATGGGAGTAAACTCCCCTACACTTAGGACATTGTGCACGTTATTTAAATCTTGCTAAGGAAAAGACAACTAAAGAGATTCCTATTTTAATATTGAGAAAATATAAAATAGTGAATCGAAAAGAGTTTAGGATAGAACCGGGAAGAAGTAGAACACGGAATCACGGGTCGTCAAGAATCATCAAGAGTGCATCGTTTGAAGCTCGAATCCCTGATTAAGAAGTGAGGAGAGGAAATAGCAATCCAAAGGGTACCCCTACACTTATGATAAAGAAAGCGAAAAGATAGATACATGGGTTGCCTCCCAAGAAGCGCTTGATTTTTGTTAACCGAGTCATTAGCCTGACTCGACCTTGATCATCAACGGAAGTAGCATGAAACATATCCACCAGGATCAAAGACATAGTTTTCATCCATCACTAAGCAAGAGCTTAAGGCGAACAAGGCAAGCCAAAAGAGAAATGGCAGGGTTCCCTTAAGCAGCGATGGAGCACGGTGGAAGCAAAGTTGAAGTGGAGCAAGCATGTCTTCAATGGTTCCAAAGATTTTTCCTTTTATTTCATCAGGTGGATACTGAGATGGCTTAAAGACTTCAATACCGGGGTCGAACACCTTTTCCTTTAAGGGAAAATAGCACTCAGGCTCAGCCGAGTGTGAAGAAGATCCGCAAAGAAGCACAACCTCGTCCTCAGAAGGGGGACAAAGAGGTGTTAAATCATAAGTGCAACGGATTTCGGTGTCGACCGGTTTCTTCTCCTTGGACAAAATGCTCTTCAAATCCAAAGTAGGATCAAGACGATAATCTTCAAAGTCCAAAGGAGGAGCATCACTCTCATGAGGGAAGTATTTGTTGAGAAATTCAGAGAAATCTTCCTCAAATGAATAATCGTCCAAAGTAGGATCGAGTGATGGCGGAGGATCTTCATTATGTGAAGAATCGCTCGATAGAGTATCAGCCTCATCAAAATCATCAAAAGTGGGCAGCTCGGGATACTCAGAATTACAATCAAAATCATCCGAATCTGAGCTAGAATCATCATCATCGTAAGCATCAAAGACCGGTGGAGAATCATAAATGGGAGAAGCTTCGAAAGTAGGGAGAGAATCATCCACATCATCATGAAAAAGTGGATTATCGATGCAAGAGTCGAATAGAGGATTGTCATAGACGGTAAAGTCATCGAGCACATTAATCATATTTACTGATTCTCGGCCTCCAAAAGTTGTACTAGTAAGCTTCCCCATTTTGAAAACTTGCGCATCATCCCCGACTCTTAAGATTAACTCACCTTCAGCAACATCCACTAAAGCTCGTCCGGTTCTCAAGAATGGCCGACCAAGTATTAAAGGAATACGAGGGTCCATTTCATAATCAACTACGACAAATTGACCGGGAAAGTAAATGCGCCAATTTTAATGAACACGTCTTCGGCTATACCAACAGGGTAAGAGAGAGTGCGATTTGCAAGTTCAAGAGTCATCTTTGTTGGAGTGAGGTCGGGCAATGATAGTGTTTTCCAGACACTCAAAGGCATCAAATTAATACTAGCCCCGAGATCAGCAAGGGCAGTAAATTCTTCAGTTTTGTTGAACACGCAAGGCAACACAAAACGACCGGGATCTCCAAGCTTTTCCGGAAGTTCTTTAAGAATAACTGCAGAGCAGTTTTCATTTAATCGAGTGTTGGCGAGTTCAATCAGCTTCTCCTTCTTGTTAAGCAGTTCCCTAAATGCTTTAACAAATTTGGGCATGTGGACAAGTGCTTCAAGAAAGCTAATGTTGAAGTTCATTTGAGAAATCATCTTCACATAGCGTGACACTTCGGAGTCCTCTTTGGTTAGCATTTTGTTCTTGCCCAAGCGAGAAGGATAAGGGATATTGGGTTTGGGTGGTGAAGGTGCAGGTGTAGGTAAAGGTTGAGATGTTGAAGGGTCCTTCCTAGGTACATCGTCATGACGAGGCGGAGACGGTAATGGTGCACTAATACTAGGTGTAGGAGGAGTAAGGATACATGGTGGTGGAGGAGGTGTGGATGATGGGGGTGGGATTGGTGGTCCTTCGATGGTGACTCCACTACGAGTAGTTATAGCACTCACATTCGCTCGCGGATTAGTGACGGTGTTTGAAGGTAGAGAACTTGAAGTAGAAGGTTGAGCGGCGGGCAAGAAACTAGCAAGCATATTCTTCAAATCATTGGTTTGATTGCTGAAGGAGGATTGAATATCATTTCGAAGCTCGGATCTTATCTCATTTCCTTGCTTTGTGATATCTCCTTTAAGATTGATAATTTGGCTCTGCAAGTTCTTGATTTGCTCACCTTGGGTTCTCATGATGGCCTCAACATCGGGATTAATGGGTGGGGTTTGTTGGGTGGGTGGGTGATAAGGATTAGAAGCTCTTGGTGGGATTTGGTTGCTTCTAGTGTAGTTGTTGGCGGGGTTTTGGTTTTGAGGAGAAAAACCGGGTGAAAGGTAATTGTTGGATCGGTAACTCAGCAGATTTCTATCCCCTTGAGGTCGAGCTTGGTAATTTTCCGGTGAATAATTACCATAAGCTGCATACACATTTTCCGGATTTCCTTGTGTCGAAGGACAATCGGTGTATGGGTGAGGACCGCCGCATGTTTCGCAAAGAGTAGCAACAGCTTTAACTTGTTGTTGTTGTTGTTGGTTTGAAGCCAAGAGTTGCATACTTCTGCTCATTTCAGTCAGCACACGGGTGAGTTCGGTCATATCAGGGTTTGGTGAGGTGGAGGAAACATTGACTCTCGGGTTGTTCCTTGAAGAAGCAGAGGAATCCCAGTTTTTGTGGTGAGTAGTCATGTTCTCAATAAGCTCTCTACACTCCTCGGGTCTCCTTTTCATGAATGTGCCACCGGCGGCTGCATTGATCGTATCACGATCTCGAAAAGTCAATCCGTTGTAGAAAGTATCGATCAAGGTGACCGGAAGCATGTTGTGGTTTGGACAACGGTCGATCAAGACATTATATCTCTCCCATGCATCAAAAAGAGACTCATCGGGATCTTGCATGAAACCGCTGATCTGATTGCGAAGGCTTGTGACCATGGATGGTGGAAAGTAGCGCGACAAAAAGCGTTGAGTCATGTCATCCCAAGTGTGAATGGAATTCTTCGGGAGACGATCAAACCATTTCTCGGCATGATGTAATAGAGTGTGTGGAAAGAGTTGCAGGCGAAGCTCATCCATAGTGGCACCAACCAACTTCATGCTCTGAGTGATAGTAATGAACTTGTCGAGGTGTTTGTTGGCATCATCATCAGGCAATCCTCTAAATGGGTTTGTTTGTACTTGCTGAATCATGTGGTGCTTCAACGAAAACTCAGGAGCGTTGATTTGCATCGGCGCAATCGGTCCTCCTCGTCCAAACATGGTTGGTTGACAAAGTTCCTCCATGGTCCGAAGATCGGGCTGTGGAAGAGCATTGTTGTTATTATTATTATTATTGAGGTGTGGTGGCATGGTGTTGTTGTTAACACCTGCCATATCTAAATCTTCTTGAGGCTCGGGCTCTTGATAATTAGAAGATCTAGTACGCATACACCTGAAAATGCAAAAGAAAACAAAACCAAACACAGAAACAATATATATACACAAGAAAGATAAAATCTTTTTGGATTTTTGAAATTTTTAATTTTTATGGTTTTTATCAATTTTTAATTTTTATGATTTTTGAATTTTTTATGCAAGAAAAAATAACGTTCACAAGTGAACGGATCCCAAAAAGCAACGTGTCTCTCACAGAAAACCGTCAATCTTAACGAAAAGAGCCGGCAGCGGCGCCATTTAATACAAGACTTTTGGCCCGTATAAAAAAATTAAGTTCGTTTAAGTATGTCTAATCGAATTGATCTAGGTTCTCTATGTGACTTAGTTTTATTTTGGTGGAAACAAATATTTTTGGTTGGTTTTAAATTTAAATGTGCAAAACTTAAAGGTAAATGTCGTTAAAGTAAAGGGCATGTATTAAAAGAACGTGAAATTAAATCTAAGTCTAATTAAAACTAAATGTGCGATATTTAAAAACGTGACGGAAAGTAAATTTAATTAAATGACTTAAAATAAAACGTGACGGAAATTAAAATTAGACAAGTATAAAACATAAACTAAAGATTAAGCAAGACAAAAAACAAGAAAAACTACTAGATCGGAATACATTCCGATCTTACCACTCGGAATGTTAGTTTACACTTGATCGGAATATGGAGAGGAAGACCAATCGGAATACTGTCACTTACCTCCAATCGGAATATCCAGAAAACCCCCAATCGGAATATAAACCAACCTCTGATCGGAATATGGTGTGCCCTGGTCGGAATGCTAATTGGAACCCCTATGATCGGAATATTGTCACTAGTCCCAATCGGAATAACCAATCAACACCTCAATCGGAATATGGAAGAACCCCCAATCGGAATACTGTCACTTACACCCCAATCGGAATATCCAACCAACCCTGATCGGAATACCAAGAATCTCCCACGATCGGAAAGTAAAACCCTTTTCAGATCTTGACCAATCGGAATACAAAACCCTTTTCAGATTTGTACCAATCGGAATACGTAGGTAATAACCAAAAATAAGCTAAACAAATAAGCTATAACCCTAATAAGCTTAAGACTAAATCCTAAGGTGGAACCGTGTGAAAATAAGCTAACAAACTGAAAGTTAACAACTTTTAAACACGAAAAAGATAAACTTTAAGAAAAACAACTTTTTATATAAAAATAACTTGTGTAAAAACTATATAAACTTGAAAATAAATCAAATAAGCTATGAAAATAAGAGATTTAAAACAATCAAAAGCATAAAAATGAAATCTTTAAACAAGTTAACAAGATTAAAATCGTGTGAATCAAAGAAAGGTAGAAGAAGATTAAGATCAACAAGATAAAGTAAAGGTGCAAGAAATTAAAGAAACACTTACTTGAAAATTAAAGGTAATTAAAGGTGCAAGACAAGTAATTAAATGTGCAAGTAATTAAATGTGCATAAAATAAAGGTGGAAGAGATAGTTTGTCAAGCTATCCAACCATGGAAGAACTAATTGTCACTATTAGTCAACAAGAGCAAATGAAATAAAAAGGGAAGTATTTATAGGTGATTAGGAGGAAGGTTAGGGGAAGCTTCCTCCTCTCTTTCCTTTCTTCTTAATTGCGCCCTTAAGTCCTTCCTTCTTAATCTTTTTGTTAATCTTGGAATGTGATGACTTTTGGCTCGGGATTTCTTTGGACTCGTCTTTAAATTCTACGATAAATAAGACTTGAGTTCCTCGGCTTAAAGTAAACTTCCGTCTTTTGACTTTTTTCTTCGATAAATCTTCAGAATTGGTCTTGGACTTCCGTTCTTTTTGCATTCTTGACTTCTTGACTTCGTCTTTCATCATTTTCTTCAATAAAAGTCCGTAAATGCCCGTGAATTCCCGTGTTTTCTCCACTTTTCACCTTTTCGTCCTGAATCACAATAAAAACACAAACCACGCATAATTCCGACATAAAAGACATAAAATACACGTTGTGGTCCGGTTATTATTGTAATTAAGTGGTAGAAAAGATGTGTGTTTTCACACATATCAAGGATGATATCCAAGTTTCAAAATTTTTGAGGATGTTCAAGCAACTTAACATCAATATCTCCTTTGCGGAAGCTTTAGCCAATATGCCTAAGTTTGCTAAGATGATTAAGGACTTACTTTCTAACAAGGAGAGATTGGTGGATTTGCCTAATGCTTCCTTGAATGAAAATTGCTCCGCGGTTTTGCTTAAGAAGTTGCCTACTAAGCTTGGAGATCCGGGGAGGTTTTTGATTCCTTGCAATTTCCTGGGGGTGGAAAATTGTATGGCTCTTGCGGACCTTGGTGCTAGCATAAATCTCATGTCATTATCGGTTTGGAAGAGACTTTCACTTCCCGGGCTCACTCCTACTAAGATGATTCTTGAGTTGGCCAACCGTACTATAGCTTATCCGGTGGGAATTGCGGAGGATGTTTTTGTTGGGGTTGATAGATTTACTTTTCCCGTGGATTTTGTGGTGGTTGATTATGATATGGATCCTAGAGTGCCTTTGATTGTTGGTAGGCCATTTTTGAGAACGGGTCGAACTCTAATAGATGTAGCGTTGTGTTTAACATAGGGAAGTTGTCTAAGAAGTCTAATGAGCCTGAAGCGGTAAAACATATTGATGTTGTGAATGAGGAGGAAACTCATGATGATATCCTTGATGAAGTATGTGATGAATATTTTTATGAAGCTTGCTCAAGTGGAGATTATGATTTACCTCATATTGTGACCATTGCTTCTATTACTTCATCCTTGGATTTTCATGAATCTCAAGAGCTTAACTTTGGTGATTTTATGATCTATTCTAATCCTCTATTTGAAACCTCATATGACAATCCACTTTTTCCATAATGATGAAGATATTCATGAGGACTTTAGTGATGAAGAATCTCTTCTTTGTGAATCACCAACATATGATGACTATAGTGATGATGAGATTTCTACTTATGACTCTCCATTTGTGGATGATCACACTTCCTTGGCTTTTGAGGAATCACCAATTTTTTATAGACCAATCTATGATGTTTATGGTGATGAGGCGGATTCTATAATGGATGAGAGTGATGAGTTTTTAGCGGAGGATATATCTTTTGAGTACACTCTTGGTTATCTTGATGAGGAGGAGAACATCCTGTATCTAGAATCTATTTTGCATGAAGATCCTTTACCTATTTCCTTGTCCACTTCAACCCTTTCAAGTGATAAAGGAAAACAAGTCATGATGGTTCCTTCCAAGAGCTTGTTGTTACCCATGCCTCCACACTTTTTCTCTCACCATGTGACCTACAAAGGAGAGTTTTCTAAGGTAATCACCTCTTGTTGTTTTCCCATCAAGGAACGGATTTTTGATCCTGGCATAGAGCTTGCTAAACTATCTCAGTATCCACCTGATGCAACAAAAGGAAAACTTGTGAAAGATTTGAGAGCATCACCTTATTACCTTTTGGAGACCATATGGGCTACCATTGTGAAGAACACCACCTCACCTTTTGCACCATTGCTTGGGAAGTTAGTTGTGGATTTGTGTTATAAGTGGGATGGTAATTATGTATTTGATCCTGGGGGATATTTATGGAGTTTTGATAAATGAAAACTTGTTTTACCTCATCATGGAGATTTATCTTAAAAAGGGAAAAAAATTTCTTCTCCATGATAGGTTTTAGACACTTTTAAAGTGTGGGACGAGTCGAGCTAGAGACTCATTAACTCAAGCATCGTATAACTAGGTTTAGAGTGTTGTAGGTTAGCAATAAGGGTATAGAATTGGAGATAAGTGTAGGGGAGACCTTCTTTTGTCTTCATGATGTTTGTAGGGTTGCTCTCTCTCATTTCATGCACTGGAGCTTATGGAGGAGGCTCTTGTATCCGGTTCACTTCGTTACTATTGTGATCTTTCATTGACACCTTGTGCTTAAACATGAATTCACCAATAGTTGACCTTTCCTTAACTTAGGTTAAGCAAAGTCTATTCATTGTCATAAGTGTAGGGGCAGTTTTTATACTTACATGCTCTTAAACATTGAGGACAATGTTTAGCTTAAGTGTAGGGGGTCTTCTATCGAAGTGACCTTATCTAGAACTTGTCATTGATCTTCATGATAACTTGGAAAATTAATTTTTCAAACATTTTTCAAATTTTTTAATCTACTTTGGCCACCAAAAATATGCATTCATAATTTTTGCATCTATCATTTTTCATTTGCATAACACATTTGCATTGTATATATTTCTTCTTTTGTTCTTTCATCAAAAATATATAAAAAGAAAAAAATATAATTAGGACATGGTTTAACAAGTTTATACTTCTTTGACATATTAGGCCCGCCATGGATATTATGACTCAACCCGAGTTTTCTTATCTAAGCATTCTCTAGCTAGTATCCTTAACCATGTAGTCCTTCATTGGTCTATTAGGCTAAGCATCCACCAATCTCATTATTTGAGATTTTAAATTTGTAGAGAATGGGAGATGATAGAGTTGAAGCAAGTATAAAAGGGCTAGATAAACTTCATGATAATTACTTGTGGCTAAAGCCTTCTCTTCTTTACCTCTATTTTCTTCGCATGTATATATGTTAATAAATAATGAAGAACGGTTTTAATCGGTTTGTAATCTCTTATGCATTTTTGTCTAATCATTCATGGTTGATATAAGTACGTCTTAAGATTCTAAGTTAGAACGTTTTATATGTACTAGACTTATGTCATGCTTAATACTTAGCGGGTGTTTTTCCTTTTATTCTTTTCAACTTTCTTTGTGAGGAATAAAGAAAAATAAGAGCGGCTTACAAAAAAATGAGTGGCTAGTAAAAAAAATGTATATACAAGACTCCCAAGAGGGGCAGTGTGGTGTTAATTATAGTGACTATTGAGTTCCAATATTACCTTGACGGGTTGCGGGGATTCAATAGATTGCTCCAATCCAATATTACCTTGACGGGTTGCGGGGTTGAAGATCCAAAGTCTCAAAAAGATGGCGGATGTAAATTATTGCGTGAGTTTTATTTTCCTTTCCTTAGCTAGTGTGTAGCTACTTATGAAAGCATGACATGAGGATTTTACACATAAGGCGAATGACTTATTACTCTTGAAACGGACTTATATTAATTGTGAGCGGTTTTTCAAGTAATGGATGAGAGGATTACTTAGGATTAAAACCGTGCTTCCTTATTTTTGGATTTTGCATTTCTTATACTTCACACTTCAAATAAATGACAAATTTGCCCACAAGCAATTTGCTCAAATAATAACCGGTTCCACATTTAATTGTCATGAATAAGTTGATGCACTTTTTACTTGTGAATACAATGATCCCATTTTTAAGCTTGGTATGGGGAAAGTGAAACTTGAGGGTGATAAGTATCCATGATACCCAAGCCCTAATCAAAGTCATTGAATTCTTTATGAGTTATTTCCATCAAACCATTTCAAGAAAAACCAAAAAAAATATAGATAGAATTGTAATTTGTTCATTGCATTGTTAAAAATCAAAATCATACATCATATAGTGTAGAGTAGTGTAGATGCATTCCATAATGGCCAAGGTGGATTAATTATGAGGAGAATGTAAACTTGTGCTTTAAAATATAGCATTGCATGAGGACATGACAATGTTCAAGTGTAGGGGATTTGATATGAGCAAAAACTCATATCAATTTATCAACAAATCACCCTAAAACACAAGGAAATTACCTAACTTTTGTGCTATAAAAGCAGTATTATGTGGTATGTTCTTTGTTTGTGCTCAAATAGGTAAGAAGGATACAATTTCAAGCAAACAAAGGAAAATCAAGCTTAATTAGATGAAAAAGACAAAGAAGGATTAACAGTGACAAGACTTTGAAGACAAAGGACCTATCTTGACAATCTACCAAAGATGAAGAACCAAAAGTGTAAATTTGTCAAAGTCAAGATCAAAGTCAAATCTGGTCAACTCTCAAGTCAACTCAGTCAAAGGGGCTATATGATCAAGTTTGCAAGTGGAAGGACTGAAATTGCCAAAGGATTGAAGTACCTAGCTCAAAATCATATTCTGCCAAGTACAAGGGCTAGTTCTGCCATTTTGGAAAGTTAATTCTAGACTTGATCCGTGTGACAATCTCTGGGCCAATCAGAATGCAAGAAATAAGAATTTTGGATTGCCAAATGTGCTTAATTAATGAGGCAAGAGAAGGATCACAACAGTACCTCCACTCACATAAACAAACCAATCAAATTTCACAAAACGGATAACAATCCGTGTGCTCTTCCAACCACCAACCAAAGAAAGCCACGTGTTAATTCAATCAAGCAACGAGCCCAGATTCCATATAGAGCTAGAGGCGATTTCAGCAAAAGATCAAAACACCAAAATTGCTTGCAAGAGGAAGACGAATCCATCCCACGTGCTCAATTAAACTGAAAGTCAACCAAGAAGAAAATCCCAATCGTGTTCATAACCTGCAAATTCCAATTGACTAATTGAAGACACGTGGAAGCAATTGATATGCTCCTACACGTCACCAACCCCAACTACTTTACTTTTCCATTCTATAAATAGGCCTGGATGTACTCATTTGTAGTAGTGTAGCTAGTGTGAAAACACACACACTAAAATTTTAGCTCTCTCTCTCAATTCTGTTCATAGTTGTAGTTAACAACTCTCAAAAGCTTGACAACCTTTTGAGAGTTAGTTAGGTAGTTATAACTAATCTTGTAACCACTTTTCATCCATAATCAATAAAATTTCAATTTTCCCTCCAAATTCTTCACTGCTATTCTACTGTTCATACCCTGCATTTTGTTACTTTATTGTTGTTATTAGCTAGTTATGATCACCAATTGATCATGATTAGCTGATTAAGAAGACTTGTAGCTGTTGATCATGTTCAGTTCATTTCAGTCCAAGTTTTGAGTAGATTTTGAAGGTTTCAAGTTCATTAATGGAGATTATGGTGATGATAGCTGTTGATTAGTAGATGTTTGGTTGTTTCTAGTGCTAAGGTGGTGGTTAGCACTAGCTAGAAAGCTCAGCGCTTCTCTACTGCCCAATGGAGGCCTAAGCTAGAAGGTTTCAAATTCTGAGTTTTAGTTCCACTCAATTGTTGCTTGCCTGTTCAATTCTTAGCTAATTCCTATTCGACTGCATGATAAAAGGTGTTTAGCTAGTAGTTGATCTGATTTCAGTGTTTTAGTAGCTTACTTGTAGCTTAAAACTTGCTTATTAGTCTTTTACTTGTCCTGTTTTTCAGCTTAATCATTCATATTAGCTTAACTAGTCATATTGAGTTTTAGCTTGTTGTAATGTTTGCTTGTGGTTACTTTGCATTTCATTCTAGCCATAAAACTTGTTCTGATATTACTTTTCACTCAGTTGAACCAATTGCTTAAAATTCCTTCATTAAAGTTTGTTCAAGATCAGATAAGTAGTGTTTGGGATTAGTCTACAAGTTGTTGTTAAGTGTTAGTATTTGGTAAATTTTGGTTCATTTCAAGTCATCAAGTCATAGCATAATGATTTCAGTAGTTTTCAAGTCATTTCATTAGTCAAAAAGGCAATTGGTACACAAAAAGGTTTGGGTCAGTTCTTGTGTAGAAAATTTTCAGAAAGTAGTGATTTTCATTTGCTTAGCAATTCTTTGTTTCTTGATGAAATCCTTTGAAACCAGTTCTCATCTTTCACTCAACATATGAAGTTTTAGTGAGTAAAAGGAAATTATACAGTATCTAGTTTTGAGTGAGAAATAAGCACTTTATTAAGCACTTGAGCAATTGCAATTCCCTATGATAAAAACATGGACTGATTTCTCATATCTCAATTTCCACTTCAGAAACTTGTTAATTTTCTTTCACAAATCAATTTAGAAAGTGTTCCTTGATAAGTTTTGAGAATTTGAGCTTTTTGAAAAATCTGGTCAACGAAAGTCAACATAAGTTCATTTTACCTTATTTTCAATTTTAGAGCTTATTACTGGATCATTTTATTTGAAACTAGATTTCCCATCCTTCTTTTGAGATGTTTAACAAGTTTCTTCATTAAAATCAAGTAGTGCATGTGTAGCTTATCAGTTAGCTTTTTTTGAGCTTATTAGAAGTTGCTTATCAGAGTTCTAGGCAGTGTTAGCTTAATTCCTTTGACAGGTCTAGCTTGTTTTTGATTTTAAGACGTTTGAAATTGGTTTGAGCTTATTTGGTCAAGAAACGAGCTCAAACGAGCTTATTTTGTCCCTTAACCCGTTTTTGGTTAAAAAGTTTTAAAAATTGCACTTTGGTCCTTTTTGTATTAAGCAGTTTCTAATTCAAGCTAAAATTTCAACTAATTAGGGTTTGCAAAGATTAAGTCCTTGTATTTTCAAAATTGTTAAAAAGCGGTTATTCAGTTTTCAAGTTAGTTAAAATTAGTTACTTTGTTTGATAGATTTTTACATTTGGTCCATATAATTAACTGATTTTGCAATATTAGTCCTTTGACTTTTTGACTTTACATTTTTAGCATTTAACATTGAATTTACATTTTCAGTCCTTATATTTTGTAGGATTTACATTTTAGCATTTTACTTGAATAAAAACTTGGTTTGTGCACTTTGTTTTACGTATAAGTAGATTGTATTTTTCATTTTAGCAAGGCTTTGTTTGAATTAGCTATAGAATATCCAAATACTTCACCAACCAAAAACAATTAAAAACTCGATCTTGTTAGGACTTTCAATTTGTTAAGAACTGAGAAAAACGAACTTCAACTATACATATTTCACTTAGTTTTCCTAATCACTATAAATAGACTCCTAATGTGTGATTAGGAGTTGTTGGCTAGTTTGACAATCTTGTTCTTCCATTTTAATTACTTGCACCTTTACTTAATTGCACTTTTAATTTCTTGTCTTGCACCTTTAATTTGTAAGCTTTTAATTCTTGTCTTTACTCTAATTGTTGAATCTTAATTTTAATCAAGTTTTTATTTTAATCTCTCATTCTACCTTTCTTGTTTTGCTTAATTCTTGTGCTTATTATCTTATTGTCGTGCTTGTTTGATTACTTGTTAAGTTTTTATGATTATCATTGTGTTAGCTTATTGATTTGATAGCTTATTGTGTTTTTCTTAAATTTAATTAAGTGCTTAATAGTTAATTTTTATAAAAAGTTATTTTTAAATATTTTTATTATTTAGTGTTTTTAAAAGTTTTTTTATTTTGGTTTAATAGCTTTTTCTTAAAATTGATTTTGATAAAGTTTTGATTAAGTGCTTATTTGTGTTTAGCTTAATTTTAGTCCTTAGCTTATTTGCAATCTAGTTCTTATCCGGGTTCGGTAAAACCTCATTATTCAGGACAAGCTGCTGGAAATTATTCTGGATACGTGCTCGAAATTATTCCGGATAAGCTATCTTTGTATATTCTGGATAAAAGTGACAGGTTATTCCGGATAAGCAACAGGCAGTGGATTCCGGATAAGCTTCACGACAAAGTATTCCGGATAAGTGTCCAAGGATTTATTCCGAATAGTGGTAGTTTGATATATTCCGGATAAAGCTTCGAAGAGTTATTCCGGATAAGGTGACAGAGTATTCCGGATAAGCTTGGAAAGGGGATTCCGGATAAACTACTTGATGGGTTTTCCGGATAAGCAGCAGCCGGTATTCCGGATAAGGACCGAGTGATTTATTCCGGATAAGCCTAAGTTTTGGATTCCGGATAAGTGTCCGAAATTTTATTCCGGATAGTGACAGTTTTCGGGAATTCCGGATAAGGGCCCGGAATTATTCCGGATAAGGACTTGGAATTTTATTCCGGATAGTATGCTGGAGATTATTTCGGATAAGGGTATAGAAGTTATTCAGGATAAGCAGTTCTTTGTTGGGTATTCCGGATAGTGACAGTATTTCGGGCTCCAACGCAGGTTTTGTTTATCCTCTTTTATTTTCAAGCATTTATTTTTCTCGCCAATTTTCTTAAGTGTTATTTTTATTTTCTTTGTCTTAGTTTAATATTAAAGTTCACATTTTTATTACATTGTCAATTTAAATTTTCGTCACGCTTTAATTTTCTGTCATTTAATTAATTTTCTTTTAAAGTTTTAATCTTGCACCATTTAAGTTTTAATTAGTTTTAGTTTTAATTAATCGTCCTTTACTTTAAAGTTTCGCACTTTTAATTTTACAACAACGACCAACCTATTGTTTCCACCAAAAGACAGCTGAGTCGCACATTTTTCCCTTTCTCAATTCGAAAAGATCGGACGATAATATTTTTCTACTAGGCAAAAACTAGTTATTAAATGGATTACATGCCTCAAGTACAAATTTCTTTACTCAACGACCTTTGTTTTACCTGTTACCTCATCATCATCATGATACGATTTTCGTTACCATTTGCCTAATATCTTACCATTGATACCCGACTTGAAAGTTTCAACGTTGCTATGCTCCTACATCGATCAACCTTCTTTATCTATTTTGGTAGACCTTCGAAACGCCTCTGGACGCATATAATGATTTACGATTGGACGAGAACGATAATTCCGTGTAATTGTCATGATATGTGTAAAGACATTATCGCCTTGAATATCCATTCGTGTGAACCACGTATTGATTTTGCCTCTTATTGCTAATGTTTTTCATCGAACTGAATTTACTCTCAATTGACTTCTTAAGAATTTTCTTCAATTCGAAAATTCGTTGTGTGGATTTTCTCATTTGATCGTGCATCGACCAGTGAGAATTTAATAAGCCGTTATTGGTGACGCCAACCGCACTCGTGAATTAATCTTGCTATAATCCTTGTTCCTTATTGTCCTTATCATCGATGCATCTATTCTATTATGTTCGTTAAGAGTTGATAAGACTTCCGTTTTATTCCCTCGTGCTATTGCTTGTATACTAATTTTTGATCGATATTCGTTTCATAATCGTTTGTTATTTTGTTACTTTATGAAAACCAGAAACTGTTACGTGTTTATCGTTTGATATCTTAAACACTTTCTTGAATGTCTAAAGATTATTATTAATTTTTAAGAACGTTTTATACATTTTACCAAATGTTTAAATTGTCAAAATACTCATTTCAAGTTAAATATCGAATCTGTACATCCTCTTGGGTAAATTTGTAACTTATGTTTAAAAAGTGTCAAGTTGTATCTTTTAAAGTAATTGATTTTATCATACTTTACTGTCAACCTAATGAAATTATTAAATTAATTGATAATTTCTAGCAATGATTCTAAATAACTTGGAAAATATGATTTTTCCTAATGGTAACGATAAACCTGAGTTTTTAACGAAAATTTCATGTAGTCACCCAAAAGTTCTTAAGCCGATCAAAATAACTATTTGAACTGAGTTACTTTTACCTTGAAGTCCTGATCAAGAAAAAGATTTGACAACTGTTTACCCACTCATTTTATGTAGAGTTTGATTTTTAAATCACTACACCTTGTAAAATTTTCTTTTAATAAAGAAAATATTTAAAACTAAGTTTTAAAGTAATACCAAAATCCTAGACAACTGATTTTGACAGCTTGTATTTTAAATGATCATATGTTATTCATTTTTCCCTTCTATTTCGCTTGTGACTAGATTCTTACATTTTAAGATTTTCACGTTTTACAGTTGCACGATTTGCGACCCCTCGTTGATTTACAATCTTGGTTCATTTTATCGCACTTTGCCTGTTTATGCGATTTTTGTGTTCATTCTTGTTAGTTTATCGCACGTATTTCCAACAATTCTATCTCTTGATGTATCTCCGTATTGAAAGATTGTTATTCTAATCCAAGATTGAAAAGTTATACGAAAAGGAGTTATGAAACTGAAGCATAGCGAATTCTAACCGTTAAGATTCGTCGTGGTATGGAAATTACCTGGGAAGCAATGAATTTTGTTCTACACTTTGTACCTCCTTTTGTTTGCATCTTCTACTTTTTCAGGAGAACTCTGGGGACCAGAGTTCCTTAAGGGGGCAAGACATTGAGAACCCGTACTTTCCCAGCATTATTTTATTTTTTTATTCGTGCTTCTTGAATTTTCTAATGTATTTCGTTTTCTTGTATTTTATATGTAAATCCTGAGATTTTTAAATTATACTTTCTAAGTATTTTTCTGATCATCGATAAATACTTTGTAGGGAATTATAAAATTCTCATTTTATTTTTCCATATTTATTTAAATCAAATTTTTTTGATTTAAAATCACCCGAGTGCGTTTTACAACGAGTTTATTCAAAATTAATGTACAACGAGAATTCCTAGTGATCGCGATACCGACGGATGCCCAAAATATTACGTTTATTTATCGATTGTTTCGATAATTAATATTTTCGATGATGTCGTTTTAATTACGTATTAAGTCGTGTCGAGAAATCGTATAATCATTTTTTTGATGCATTGTAACTTTTGAAAAGTATTTTTACGAAACCTGAGCCCCGTAAATATTTTTAATATTTACCAATAACCATTTTCTACACTTTAAAACTATTAATTGTTTTTAAGTCCACAAGTTTGCAACTTGGCAAGACTAGCCCTCCACTTACTACCACTATATAAACATTTTTTTTTCTTTCTTTCTCCACCAAAACACACACATCACAAGTAAAAACAAATTCACCACTCCCTCCCCTCTTTCTTTCTTTTCCGTCACACCACCACCTAAACCACCATAAATCTTCAACTTTTACCAAGTTTTAACAAAATCTAATCAATATCCCATCTCTAAAATCATCTTATGATTCTATCTATACTAAATTTTCACACATGCATCAACTTTTGAAGATTTTATAAATCTATGGTGGATTGATGTTTAAACCATCTTGCATGCATTGTTTTTGGTATGATCATCACATTTTAATCCTTAAAAGTCTTGTTTTTAATCTTTGATTTTGTTAGATTTTACATGCATGTGTTTAGGAGTGTGTTTGGTTGTTGGGAATGATAGTATGGTAATCCTAGAGGTATGGAAATGAGTGGTTTTGCTTGAAAAATGGAGTTCACATGTTTTCTAAAAGTACACTTTGGGACAGCAGCCTTAAACAGTAGGTTTCGTGGGTTTAAGGTCTGTGAAAGGCTAAGATTAGTTGAAATTGTTGTAGAGTTTTCCGAGACGGTCGTTTTGATATAAGATAGAGCTTCTAAGTCATTACGAGTCAAAAGTTATGCTAGTTTTAATTTTCGTGTACCGGGAGACGCAAGTCGGCACAATCCGAAATTGTGGCTGATTTTGGGTCGACTCTCGGGGACTTTAGGCTTGGTTAGATAAATGTATCTACTGCTTTTCAAAGTTTACAAACTGAGTTTAATGAGTCTAGTAGTGTTTTCAAAAGACGGATTGTCGAGTTTGTACTTTTAAAGTGGTCCAAACGGTTTTACAAAACAAGTGCACAAATCTGTCCCAAATTTGGAGTCGGGTAAAGTGTCGAGCTGATGGGTTTTAAAGTGTGCACATTGGCTCAAATTTTGGTGAGGTCTTATACAGGTTATAAGTGACCTTGACACAAATTTTCGTCTAAAACGGACAAGTCTAGATAGGGTAGATCGGTGTGTACATTCGGGGTGTACTTGCTGATTTTTATTTTGGACACGTAGTTCAATGCTTGTGTTGCGTGAGTTGAGTGTTCACCATCGGACATGGTGAATTACTCAAGTGCTTAGTCATTATATAAATGACTTAGCTACTGGTCCAAGTAAGGTTAAAGGATAGTTTGACTTGCGTTGACTTGGCGTCGTATGTCGGATCATTTTTAAGTGTTCAAGTGTTTTAACGAGTAACGTTGGATAAATGTATTCATTTGATTCGTGTCAATGGTTTCGGAGCGTGTATACTTTGAAAACATTTGAGTCATATTATATTTGGTACATATCGATATTCGAGTTCGAGTCTTAACGCGCGCCTTATTGTGATAGGTTGCGGTTTTCGTGTTTCCAGGGCATCCATATCGTCGGTGATCGTCTTACCACTACCGTTTTTACTCAGTTGTTGAGTATCGTGATTGACTTACCTCGTGGCTAAGGTGAGGTCATATCCCCTTTTTACTTGTACATGGTTTCTAAACACGGGGTGAGATTTTACATGGTGGAACACAACTAAATTAAAAACTGTATTGCTATCCAGAACTCGTATGTTATTCTGAACGTGTATGCTTTACAGATGATTTCAATGGTATTCTTGCTTTTATACGTTAGCCTTGAGTTTCCTCTCCTATCATGAACCGTTAATTGTCCCGTATGCTTTGCGCTAAGCGCGAATGTTGTGGGTGGATCTATCGGGATTGACAATCCCCGTCCTGATTTGACGCACTAATATTCGTTTATACTTGAGTATTTAGGCTGAATACTCCCTAGAGGAACTTACATTTGAGTTAAGCTTCGGTTCATGAGACTAAATAGCAATAATATGCATCGTGACTATGGACGTACATAGTTAACCCCCCATTACGTGTTTTACAAATTCTATTGTGTTCCACACGTTTACTGCTAAACCTATGAATATCACTCAACTTTATGTTGACGATTTTACATGTTTAATCTCATGTATTATTACTTAGCTTTGCTTGGATGGGAGCCCGCAGGATATTATCGCAGTTGGAGATTTCTGTGATGCTTTTGAAAGATTGGTTTTATATAAACTATCAGGAGTTTATTATATCTTTTGGGAAACTTAATGTTATAAATCGAGACGAAATAATATAATTTTTCCGCTTCTAAAACTCTGGGACCTATGTTTAAAAACTCTGACCTTTTTTATGATGTAATGTACATGTTTTTATTTCGTCGGCTTTGTATGAACTGTAATTCATTGTTTCTTGTACTATGACGTGTTACCCCTCGTTGCCTAGTTGTTCCATGTCAGATTTTGGGGGTCTCACAATATAGGGCCTAATTGTTGCAACCACTGAACACCCAAAACTAATTCAACCCCTTCTATTGGTAAAAACATAGAAATCCACCAAGAAGACAATATTCTAAATTGTAACGGGAACTGCTTGGCACATACCTTGACAATGAAGATAGGCACCACTTCCCACCATGACATGAAATTCTAGAGTTGATGTAACTTGAAGCCCGATACTAGTGGCAACAGTAGGAGGAATAAAATTATTAGTACTACCACCATCCACCAAAATTAATAGAGAAATGTCTTTGATAAAGCCATACAACTTTAATGTACGGGGAACAGTAACACCCATGAACGCGTGAAAGCTAATTTGTGGTGCCCAACACTCCAATGATGAATACTCGAATGCAATGGAGTGATTATCAAACTGATCAGTAAGTGTTTCGTCATCATGAACTACTAAATACATAATGTGACCCGGACGAACTTTTCATCACAATTGTAATGCAGCCCTTTTCATGCCTTGCTATCATCTCAGTTTGAGTAAGTTTTTTAATGGGGAAGCGTTGTTCTGTGTTAGGCGATGTAGTAGGATGAATGGGGTGACTAGTTGGAGTAGCTAAAAGAGGTGGATATGGGGAATGTAGTCTTGGTTGAGAACATAAAAGGCGTAACTTGTTCTCTTGAACCTTAGCTAAAGCAAGAGCACTCGAGATTGTTGTAGGAGCAAAACAAGATACCTCTGTTTGAATCTCATGCTTAAGACCAGAGATAAAGCAACTCAACAAAAATGATGTCAGTAACCCATTAACCCGATTAGATAAAAGCTCAAATTGATCGTAATAGTCACTAACAGTAGTAGTTTATCGAGGTTTAGAAAGCTGACCTTGAAAATATTCGTATGCAGGTGGTCCAAAACGCTCTTCCAAGGTCAAAAGAAACGTTGGCCACTCCTTTATCTGAGTGTTACGAAGTGCCCATTGATACCAATATAACGTTGCACCATCAAAATAGAATAACGCAACTCGTAAACGGTGTTCTTGAGGTGTCTGATGCAGGTCAAAAATTGCTCTATCTGAAATATCCCATTTATAGGATCTCCACTTTCGAAACGTGATACGGCAATCCGTAATGGTTTCAACAAGTCAGATGGAATAGGGTTTCATTGTGGGTTATGATTGTGATTTAGGTTATGGTTTGGATTCGGGTTAAGATTGTGGTTTAGGTTTAGGTTTTGGTTTTGATTCGGGTAAATGTTTGGATCCGGGTTGTGGTTCAGATTCGGGTTAGGGTTAGGGATAAAGATAAGGTTATTTGGGGCTGGACTCTAGAGAATTTGTTCCATCTCTTTTGTTATGATTTGAAGATTCCTATTAACCTTGGTAATCTCACCGGTAATTTGTTGCAGGGCTGTTGTTAGTGCTTGAATTTGAAGGTTTGTTATTTCAGTGACGGTTTCTAAGTGCTTCAGGCGGTCATCTACCGTCGTAGATCTCGTTTTCGGCATCGGAGTTCAACAATGAAAGCACCAAATCGTTATGACTTATGTAATCGTTAAATAGATATCTATCCGAAGCTTATGCTTCCTGTATAAACAAATGAAGAATGAGTATGGGATGAGAAAGAGAAAGAACCATAAGGAAGAATACTATTAAAAATAAGGAAACTGTTTTCTTGCTTTCTCATACTTGGCTTTACATGCTTATACAACATTGCCAATTACAATACAAAAAGAAAATTCAGTGCCTGATTTGTCCCTTGCACAGGATTTGGATGTAAAGTATCCTAAGTAGTGTTAATCACTGAACTTACGTATGTTATAAGTTCAGTGTGTCATTCTTTAGAGTTCTTTAGAGTCTACAAGATAGACTCGTCATTAGCTGAGGCGGATCTCAGTAAGTGTGCAAAGAATCAAGGATGATGGAGTTAGTAAGTGATGACATAATAGCTTACTAACTCCTCAAGACTATTACTGATTACAAAACCTGAAGATGTTAAGAAGACCTGAAGAAGTGTCTTATGTATTAGTGGGCACTTGTCTTATTAGCAATGAAGACAAAGGTTCAAGAGGAAGGCTTACTTTGTCAAAGGTGCAAAAGATGAAGACAACAAAGTACAAGGTGGTTACTTGTACTTTAGTAAAGCTTCTCAAGGAAGCTTCACACTCCCACTATATATATGTGGTCTTTGTAATAGAATAGTCAATGATTCCTACCCACAGAAACAAACATGTAATACTTTAGTGGTTTAGGGTTTCATCCTCCCATTGTTGCATAAGCTTAGCTAGCTATGAACATGGGAGTTTAGTTTGTTATTCATCGCCCGGTTGTTGTTCCGCAAACAACCGGGCAAGTCATGTATATTTGTTGATTCATTATTAATAATATATACATAGGATGAAAAGTACAAGCTTGTGTTATTAGTTAGTCAATTGGTTATTTGTGTACATTGTTCTTCATTGTTCTTCACAGATTCATTATGTGCACAAGATTAGTGGACCAACAATTGGTATCAGAGCGGGTTGGATTAATTACTATCCAGATCCGTTCGAATGACTGCTAATAACATGTTTTACATGGTTTAAATCAGTAGTGTTTGGTTAAAAACTGCATTTACAGTAGCAGTTTTGAGGGGGAGATAATACACTACTGATGACCACTGGTAAAATAATACCCACTCATATCCTATCCTAATACACCCACCACCGACACTATCTATTCTATACTCCCCACTCCCCACCCAATTCACGTGTCAACCAAAACATATCTTAACACCAACCCACCACCGTCACTTTATTTTCCCAATCAACACTTTCTAAATCTCATCTTCATCACCTCTCAATCTCAAATCTAAATAAATCCAACCCGTTGTCTTCTATTCTATAAAAAAATCAAATCTTGCCTTCAAACCCCTCCGTTATTCGCATCCTGTAAACAATATCCTCACAAAAAAATCCAAAAAAAAATCGATCTTAAAAAACCCAGAAACCGTAATCATAAAAAAACCACGAACACACTTATGATGAATCTTGTTTACGATATCACATAACATCACTAATCCCAAACAGCCCGAAAACTCACAAGCAATTAATTAGAACATTGGTGAATCTATTTCTTGTGGCCACGAGATGGATTTAAATTAATTGAAGATTGGTTGTGTGTTTTTCTGAGATAGGTTCGTTCGATGTTACGGGTATGGTCATACTGGTTCGATGGTTATGATGTGTCGATAATTTCTGTGTGAATTCAATCAAACAGATTGGTTATATGTGTTTAAAAGGATTAGATGGTGTAATGGGTCTATGGTTGATTAATTGCAGATTGGTTCGATTGAGGTTGTTTGTTACTATGACGATACGCGACCAGATTTGATCTAAATCTAATTTTATGTCGATATTCAAACGGTTATTATAGAATTGATTTTGACGAGAGTCTGTGTTAAGAGATGAGTGTGTAGAAAAGATGAGATGAAAATCAAAGGATGTTTGATTGTTTTGTGAATCACGACTGATATAAAAATGTTTTCAGTTTGCTTAAAAAATATAGATGTTGGGTTTTCTAGTCTATACTCGAGTGTCATAGGCTGGTGATGTTGATTTTGAAAGTGAGCTGATGATTTTGAAAGAGAGCTGATAAATATTTGGCTCATGGTGGAAAGAGCTGGTGTTATCATGTTTGTATGTTCAAGCTGATAAAATAAAAATAAATAAAAAAAAATCAGCTCATGTTGGGAATACTAGTCCCTGAGCAATGGTCACGAGGTCACTGTGTATACCTACCAGCGAGAACTGAGCCTGATGAACTTGATATTTATCAGGGCTAGACGAGAACTGAGCATGATGAACTCTGAACTTAACTCAGGGGTACACCATGAAAAAGAGTGTTTGCCTCAGGGAATAATATCAACAGCAGTTGACGACATGTAGCTGATGTTTGCGTGAGTAGCTCAGCCAAAAGTTGTTCTTAAAGAACACACTAGCACCAACTCCCTGAGCATGTGAAGGTCACTGAGATGACACAGGCTTTGAGTACATGTCACTGGGCAAAAATAGCTAAACCCGCTGAACCCCCCAAAACGGGTAATCTGATTTAGATATTTGGTATGATGGAATTGGGAAGCTGATAAAATAATCAGTAAATGGTGTTTGGGTATTAAGTAGGTGCTCATATGGAATGGACAGATGGTGTGTTGAAAGTTTTTGGGTCCCTCGGTCTAGAACCATATTTGTGAACCTAGTCGCTGAAGAGAAGAACCCCAGATGTCTGACCTCATTTCTGAACCCCTGTCACTAAAGCTATGACCCCAGGTCAACGAACCCAGCCAACAACCCATCAGAACAGCTGAAGTTGCACCTCAGGTCATTGGAACCCTGTCAGCTGACCCCCATCAGCGAACTCCCATCAGTAAGCTGACCCCACAGAGGTTTTTGAACCCCCAGCTGAATGAACCCCCTGGTCAGCGAATCTGGTCAACAGTACCTGTCAACAGATGTCCCTGAACCCCATGGTCGTTGAACCCCCAGGTGAACACCAAGGTCGCTGAACCTTTCTGTAGCTGTGAACTTTCCAGCAACACTAAAACCCTGTCCCCAACTTCTCTCTCTGTCCCCAACTTCTCTCTTTGGACCCCTGTCCCCGAGTCCATAAATCCCCTGTCTCTGAACCCACAGCTAAATATCCCACAGTCATTTCTCATAATCACAGCCGAAACTCTTCGCTGATATAAAACCCTGTCAACAGCGAACTCTTGTCAACAGCGAACCCCTGTCAAAAGATGCTGCTAAAGCTGCATATTTTGAGGGGGAGAGAACCACGGACATACACACCGCTGTGATATTGATGTCGCTGTGATCCACATGCAACTGTGATATACCCACCCAAACCATACACAAAAAAAAAAAAATTCAGTTTAACAGGTATTCGCTGGCAAGATGACCAGCTGATCAACATGCTATCTTTAGAGCCTTCAGCTGTTGAAGGACTTGGTCACTCAGGAATTTTTTTCTCACACCAAGATAAAGAAAGAAGATATGTTCACAGCCCCCCTCCCCTCCCCAGCAGTTGTCACCCTCCCCTACCCCGCTGTAACCCCAGCCACAGAGTTTTTGAGAGACCAGGTTGTGTTACAGGGGTTTGATGAAACATTTATTATACAGGGGTTTGATAACATCAGGTGGTTGATAGGAGATGGAATTCAGGGGGAGTTGTATTTCAGGCGAGATGAAGACCATCACGCTATGCTTGTGTACTAGTATGTAGCCGATCAAAAGTTGCTTGGTTCCCTAGCAAATTTTGAGGGGGAGAGAAGCGAGGACAGAGGTAAACTTATGTTTATGTGAAGAAACATCAAGTTTACTCAAGCTACATACATACTATCATACACAACACATAACCTTCAGGGACTTAGAATGTTTACATTTGGCTGATTGAGCAAAGTCACTGAAGATGGGTTGCTGAACAAGTTGCATTGTCAGATCTTTTATGGTTGCTGCGTCAACCATTGACCACACTTCTCTGATTGAAGGTAAATGAACTCATGATCTACATTGATACAATATGCTACTTTAATATATGCTAGGGTGAAGCATATGGTCTTTATGGTAAAGCATATAATATACTTCACTGATGACCTAAGGTGAAGTTACCTTTATGAGTTCTATATAAGCATCAGGGAATTGGTTCAAGTGTTTCTCAAAGTACAAGATCAGACAATGCAGTTCAGTAACAACTACAACAGGTACAAGACGATACAAGTTAGCGGATGACTTGAACTAGTAAAGCTAGTTATTCTTGGTATTCATTGTTGTAACATAGCAGGTAAGAAGAAGCCTTTATGCTCACTTACTGCTATTTAACTTAGGCTACTTTTCTATCCAAATAGGGGGAGATTGTTGGGTCAATTCAGTGCCTGATTTGTCCCTTGCACAGGATTTGGATGTAAAGTATCCTAAGTAGTGTTAGTCACTGAACTTACGTATGTTATAAGTTCAGTGTGTCGTTCTTTAGAGTTCTTTAGAGTCTACGAGATAGACTCGTCATTAGCTGAGGCGGATCTCAGTAAGTGTGCAAAGAATCAAGGATGATGGAGTTAGTAAGTGATGACATAATAGCTTACTAACTCCTCAAGACTATTACTGATTACAAGACCTGAAGATGTTAAGAAGACCTGAAGAAGTGTCTTATGTATTAGTGGGCACTTGTCTTATTAGCAATGAAGACAAAGGTTCAAGAGGAAGGCTTACTTTGTCAAAGGTGCAAAAGATGAAGACAACAAAGTACAAGGTGGTTACTTGTACTTTAGTAAAGCTTCACACTCCCACTATATATATGTGGTCTTTGTAATAGAATAGTCAATGATTCCTACCCACAGAAACAAACATGTAATACTTTAGTTGTTTAGGGTTTCATCCTCCCATTGTTGCATAAGCTTAGCTAGCTATGAACATGGGAGTTTAGTTTGTTATTCATCGCCCGGTTGTTGTTCCGCAAACAACCGGGCAAGTCATGTATATTTGTTGATTCATTATTAATAATATATACATACGATGAAAAGTACAAGCTTGTGTTATTAGTTAGTCAATTGGTTATTTGTGTACATTGTTCTTCATTGTTCTTCACAGATTCATTATGTGCACAAGATTAGTGGACCAACAAAGACTAATACTAATATTTCTATTATTTGATAATTAACCTTTTAAATAAAAAAACTATCTAAAGTTCATGTTTTCTTAGACCACAACACCACGTAATCCTTGAGACTTACCGACCTCATTTTCATTCGTTTACCGATTCCATTCTCACTATCGGGTTGTTGGTTCGTTTCTTTGAACAATGGTCCTATCTCGATTACATCATCATTCAACACTTCTGTGTGATCGTCATTCCTGAACCCATCATGCCCCTTATCAACATTATCATTCATTTTGGATATAATAGATTTCTAGATTGTTCATATCAAATGGTATATATAGCTCGCATCTCCGATATCGGTTCCGTTGTTAATCAGCGGAAAATTAGAATTCTTGATTGACAAGAATTCAAGTTCCTTGATGGGGGTGTTTTCATAATCAAGAATTCTTAGTGATGGGTATTCGACAACTAAACCGAGGTAATGATCTAAGTGCTCACTTTTCTTGTTATGGTGTTACAATTTTGAAGAGAGTTTGTATCTTGAGGTTTCAACGGTGTGATACTACTGATAATGATGGTGAAATGATTTCTAAGAAAAATGAAACACGAAGGGGTAAATATACTAGTCTTGTATATAATATGAGATTTACTCTTATCACAACGCATACATCTCTTCCCCTAAAAATGGGTCTAGATGAAGAGTGTCTCGTTAGTCTCTTTATGTCGGGATTGAAGCTGGAAATTGAAAAGATGGTTTATTTCGACCAAAAACCCTTCACTCTGCATACCTATTGGAAAATTTGCAAGATGCGACTATTGAACTCATAAAAAGAAGTCTCACTTTAATATACTAATGTCGTCTTCGTCGCAAATTAATCTTTGAAAAGAAATGGAGAAAGAGAATAGGCAGTTAGTTGGTTGTCATGAATTTGTAACCAAATGAAAAAGTGAAGAAAGTGAATGTATGGGTTAATTACTCTTGATGATATTATTCATAAATTAGTGCCAAATAAATTATCTTATAAATCTTATGTGTTATTCACTTTTATTTTGCACGAGCCTATAGGCTCCAACTGCTCATAATGCTTTTATTATCAGGGGGCGGACACACATTATAGGTTCGGAGTGGTGGCGCCACCCATACCTCGACCAAAAAGACGAGATTTTAGTGTATTTTCTTTAAATTTAAGCGTTTTTTTTTTTAATTTCCCCCACTCGAATTTCAAATTTCCTCTACTTACACATTAAATTCCAATATTTAACAATGTAAAACCTAAAAATCATTAACTTTTAAGTTATAATACTCAATTTTTATTCGGATTTTAGTTTTTCACTTTGCTATCATAAAAAAAATTGCCCCCACATTAAAATTTCATGCGTCCACCATTGCTTACTATATAACCTGGTCATTAGTTATGCTAATATTATTGATTCATTTGTGAACTTCATCTTCTTTCTTCTAATCAGTATATAAATCATACATAGGTTAATACACAAATAGGTTACTAAACCTGGTCATTAGTTCTGCTAATATTATTGATTCATTTGTGAACTTCATCTTCTTTCTTCTAATCAGTATATAAATCATACATAGGTTAATACACAAATAGGTTACTAAAGTTTGCCTAAATGTTCACCTAAGTTACCAAAGTATTTTTCGTAACAATTAGGTTACTTTTTTATCGGTTACCTGTTATACTTAAGTATTTGTAACATGTTGTTACAAGTTATATATTAACGTGACAAGTCACATGCCTTTTAAATATAATTTCGTCTTTATTTACACGATTAAACTATTATCAGTTGACTTTTCATTTCTATGTGACATAATATTTTTTTAATAAAATAAGTTACGGGTAAATATCATAAATACTTTATATACTATAAACGTAAAGACTCATTATGTTTAACGAACACAAATAAATCTCATTATGTTGTAACACTCTTACATGTTACTTCCTATGGTTATAAAATCTTGAAGCGTATATCATTGTTGATACAAAAGTTGGATGATTCTTGCTTGACCCGAATTAGGCTTAATTCGGGTAGGCTAGGCTCCGGCTCTTGCACCAAGTGAATAACTTGTTGAAATCCTGCACACTAAAACAGCACGCGTTTGACTTACCGTGGGAATGTATCCCACGATTAGACTCCGACGTGAGAGTAAGTAATCGGTTTAGGGTTAGAAATCGGTTGTAGGTTGAGAGTATAGAGAATGTAATACCTCTGTGGAACCCTTGGGGGTTCCTTATATAGGCAGTGAAACCCTAATGGGCTGTCACTGTTACTTCGGCCCCAAGCATAAGATAATCACCATAATTAACTTGGTTTTTATCTTTCTAATTATGGTGAGTGTATATCATATACTTTGAAGCAAATCCCAATCCTGATAAGATTGTGATTCTGTCTAACCCTGTACCGGTCGTGCCGGGTCGTGGGTCGCGCACATCTTATGCGGCCACTATTCATTCAAGCCCATAAGCTCAAATGAAATTAATCCAACCCATTCGTGATGGGCTGGATACGGGTATTACCCGTGGGCCGGGTTCATGACCTGGTTGTGGACTATACGTCATCATGTCCCCCCAGTCTAGTTGTTACAGCCGTAGGCGTAACCTCTATACTAATCAATGCCCTTTATATATCGTTGTCGCAAACATAGCTGCACTCCAAAAAGGCCGGCCGGGACAATATTAATGAATGCATTAATGGTAGTCATTAGTCGGACGTTTTGTCTGCAAAAATGCACCAGACAGGCCCACTCTTGAGCCACATAAAACTGTCAAGAAGTGACATGTGGGTCCCTTCTGACGTTTAAGAAGTGTCAGAAATCCCATCCGTTAGATGGGCGTAGTGGTTTACACGTGGAAAACATCCGTAGCACCTCGTAACTCGAGGCAACCCTATAAAAGAGTTGGTGCGTGTAAATGTGTAAACACACAGTTAGCAACTCCATTTCCGCCATTGTTATACCTTCGCTCAATCCTTCATTACTTCTCCTTCTTTTTTCACGGAAATCCATCACACCAGGTTAGACCACCGCGCCCTTCTACTCTCATTTATAAATCATGGTGAAAGATAATCCTGTGATCACGGACGTGCTTAATGTGATGCCCGCTGAGAAATATATGGACTTTTTGTCTGAATATTACATCCCTGAGAGCGTAAACCCCACCTATCCAGGTGACGGCGAAGCTATCACAGACGCCCCTGCTGGGAAAATAGGCGTGTACACGCGCTTATTTGACTCGGCAAACTACCGCATCCCCCTATCTAGATTCCTTGTAGATGTGCTAATGTATTATGACTTCCATATAACCTAGCTCCACTGTATAGGGGCGTGCAAGGTTAAACAATTTGAGGTTACCTGCCACGCCTGTGAGGTAGCCCCCACCGTTAGTTTATTTATGGTTTTCTACTCCCCCCAAATGGTGAACGGGTGGTTGTCGTTCAAAAAAACGATCTGCAACCGCCCCCATGTGTTACAGGAAACCCCTAGGTTCCCTTAAGAAGTGGTACGACCACTACTTTTTCGTAGATGCCAAAGTGTTCCCTACCCCTTTTGTTCTAAAAACCAAAGTACGCTTTGACTACCCACCCTCATCCAAGGATTATAGCAGCCACGATGTGAAAACATTAGATACCCACCGCACTGATTTCCATAAGGGCCTGCCGGAGCACTTCCTATGCTTAATAGGGATCAGCCGCAATTATTTTGGGAGGGAGGATAGATATCCATGCTTTCTGACTGAGCGTAGACAGGGTAGGTATTCTTTATACATAAATATGCATATAAATGTGACTAACACTAATAATCATATTAACCCAAATGGTTGCTCATGTTTGTAGAGATGAAGTTGTTTGGACTATTACGCCAGGGTGACCCAAGCAAGGTTCCGCCGGGATCTCGACCCCTGAAAGAGGGCGGGGCCCCATTACTAGTCGTCGATGCTGACATGACTATCGCACTGGAGGAAACAACTGAGGCGCGGTCTGATGAGCAGGAACCAGTGATCCAGAAGTCGTCACTGAACTTCTCCAACGAAGACGGTGGTGAGCTGCTACTGGAGAATGCCACCTCCATCCAAGATGAAGAACAACCAACAGATCCGTCCATCAACCGCATGGTTGGTGATGACGATGAAGGAGAGGAGGAAGTGGCGCGGGAGTCCGGATCCTCCCATCAGCCAAAACCTACGCCCAAGAAGCACAAATCCACCAGGAGGGTGGTGAAGAATGTAGAAGCAGAGGCGGGGGAACACAACGCCCCCCCCCCCCCCCCCCCCCCCCCCCCCAAGAAGCTGAGGAAAGACCACCCTCAATTCCAAGAAGGGAGCAGCACCATACTGCCGTAGGAAAACCCCCCGCCACAAGCAGATACACATGTATGGAAGGCAACACCAGTGAGTGCTGTAGCTCCCACTATCACGGAGCCAATGATAGATGCGACGTAAGTACCTTTTGTTATACTTCATAATGTTTGCTTCCCCCATGAAACCACAAAAACTCATAAGTGTTTGTTTAAATAACAGGGTTGATCCTTCGATAGTGGCGCATGAGAAGGAAGTAAAGAGAGAACCTTCTCCCATGATATCCACGATGCCCCCATCAACTCCCCAAACTCACGAAGAGGAGCCTCGCGCCGAGGGTCCAGACACCAACCTACGCCTGGCATGGAACTTGTCCGCTTAACAAGATTAGAGGCAGAATCTGAGTGTAAGGAGTTCGTGGATCACTTGACTCCTCCCGCCTTAGCCCAATACCTAGACGAAATGAACCACTTGGTCCTTCTTGAGCAGTTCAACGTGGCCACGGCGCACTAGGTAACACTGGGAGCAGCCTTACGGTGCCGGCTGGAAGATTCCTTGGCCTGCGCTGACGTGCCGATAAGAGAATAACTCGTAGGGAAGAGCTTGTGGTGAAGCATGAGAAGACAATTAGCTCCATGCAGGCGTACTTGGTCGTGGCTGAGGCGACAATAAAAGAACAAACAAGCCACGCCAACGTCCGTAAAGAGCGTATTGCTGAGTTGGAAACTCTTCTTGAAGCGGCAAACAGCAAGGTACGCACCTCTTTGTATACAAATTCCGTATGTGTAACATCCATGCCTTTCTATGTAGTAACCCAACTGTTTTGCATAGGTATCCGCAGCCGAAGCCGCCACCAAGACCGCAGCGGACCAAGCATCCGCCCTTGCAGAAGAGCATGATACGCTGAGGGAAGAATTCATCAAAGAGCGGGCAGCCATGGAGGAGCGAGCAGCTGAGGTACTGGGTGAGACGGAGCGAGAACTGAACGTGCTGGCAACAGAATGCGCTGAAGTGTTGTGCCCCCCACTGCTTACGGCCATTGCTGGTCGTAGGTAGATGGTGGGCCAAGGGATGCGCCTAGCCGTGACAAGGGTGATGGAGGCTCCATAGTTTGTGCAGGCCTTCGCGGATGTCGTGTCGGACGGTATTAATCATGGCAGGCATGAGGGGTTGACCAAGGCTTCTGAACTGATAAGCATGAATGAAGACATCTATGAGCATGCCTATCATAACCCCGACGCGGAGGCCAAAATGACCACATCCATGGCCGCTCTTGGAGATATGCAGTACCCCTACCTGGATGACCTTGAAGCTCTAAAGGACGCCTCTAATGAGGACATCATGGCGAAGCTTACACCAGCCCCGATCCAGCTTACTCTGCCAATATATGATGCCAGTCTGAAGGTCGTGAAAGGTGAAAGGCTATTAGCGGAGGCGTTGGATGCTAACTTAGCCAGGGCGCAGAGTGGAAAGGACGCTCGTGGCGAAGCCCTACGTTCTATGATAGCCGAAGGAAAGAAAGAAGTATGAGAGTTCCTGCCTCCTTTGTAGTTTAACTATTGTAAACATTTGCACAACCTTGTATTTATTCGTCCGTGTATATACACGGATTCAATTTTTAACTCTATGTGTACACTTTAGAATATCTATCAAGATACATGCCCGTGGTGAGCACGGCAAGTTTTGTTTGGTTATATTGAAACTGGTTATTATTCCTTAGATATCATGTATCTGTTTGCATGACATGTCACGGCTGATTAAGAATAAAACCAAGTCTATAATTTACTAGACGTACACCGTGTGTCTTTATCATGTTCGGCACTATGTAAGTACGGCATGTGGAAACTTATTACAACGTCTTGTAAATAAGGTGTCTAGTAAGGATACATGATCCGCTTCACTGGGGTTGCATCTCTCTTATGCGACAAGTTGAATTATTAGGTTCACTTAATCCTTTTACCCCGCCTGGGAGCGAATAGTACATGTACGGTTTGAATGAATGCGTATGAACAAGTAATAACATACTAGGGAAATAACAAATAAATCTAAAAAACATAAGACAATAATTTGCACAAGAACAAACCATGGAGCTAGCTAGGCACCACGTCATTTTATTAGAACGGTTACGATTTTTTGACAGAATTAAAATCCTAAGACAAATAGAACCTAGAAAGCATGAAAACAAAAAATACATGGATCTTCATTGAAGCTGACCACAGCGAAGTGTCCATGCGGAGGTCGTAGCCCTTTCAGAGGTAGCATCTTTTAAGGTTGCAAATATTCCATGTAAGGTCCAAGTCACGGCCATTCATATCACGCAACTTGTACGCACCTAGTCCCAAAGCTTATGTGACCTCATACGACCCTTCCCACTTTGGACCAAGCTTCCATGTGTTCTCCGCGCGACTTGCCTCGTTAGCACGATAACCCGGTCGGAAGGAAACTCCCTTGACTTTGGAATCGTAATAAGCTTTATACGTGCCTTAGACTTGTCCTCATTGATGGCTTCCATCTCTCGTTTCTCCTCTAACAAGTCCAGATTGACCCGGAGTTGCTCATCGTTTGTGAGGTTAACCTCCGCAGTGCGGATTGTTGGCATCCCAATTTCTACTGGGATAACAGCCTCGGTTCAGTAGGCCAGCGCGAATAGAGTGTCCCTATTGGCTGTTTTGATCATTGTCTTATGTGCCCATAGGACATGCGGCAGTTCATCTACCCACTTGGCGCTTCTTTCATCCAAGCGTGCTTTTATACCCTCGCCCAGGCTTCTATTTGCCCGTTCTACGAGACCATTAGTCTACGGGTGTTTAACTGATGTGAAACGTCGTGTGATGTTCAACGCCGCACACCAATCCTTGAATGGATTATCCGCGAACTGCTTTCCGTTATCCGAGATGATATCGTCTGGCAAACCAAAGCAGCACACAATATTTTCCCAAACAAACTTTTTTACCTGTTTGCCCGTAATCGTTTTGACCGCCTTAGCTTCTATCCAGCGAGTAAAATAGTCCATTGCTACGATCAAGAACTTAACGCCCCCTACGGCAACAGGAAAAGATCCTGCGATATCAATCCCCCACTTATAGAATGGCCTGGGGATGTGATGGGTGTTAGTTCTTGCTGTGGATGTCGCAGTACTGGCATGTGTACTTGGAAATCGCTGCATTTAAGAATCATGTCTCGTACGTCCCGATGCATAGTCGGCCAATAGTACCATGTGCGTAAAGCTCGTGCCACTACTGATCTGGGGCCTGCGTGCATGCCGCACGACCCTTCATGTATCTCACTAATCACATAGCTAGCCTGGCGCGGCCCGACGCATCGCAGCCACGACTGTAGGAAGGAACGCTTGTATAGAACACCATCTCGGAGTTTGAAATGTTGCGACTTCCTTTTGATACGCCGCGCCGCCTTTTCGTCCTCTGGAAGGGTTTCATCAGTTAGATAGTTGATGATCGGGGTCATTCATGTAGGTCCCTCTTCTTCAACTATGGTCGCGATTTCTCCCCCTGTAATGGAATTTTCCTTGAGTATTTCAACCAACACTTGCTTGGATAAATGGGCAAAGCTTGTAGACGCAATCTTGCTAAGAGCATCCGCCTTCTTGTTCTCGCCTCTTGGCACTTGCTTGATGGAAAACTTTCCAAAAGCGGCGATGAGTGACTTGACTTTCTACAAGTATTGGATCATGTTATCCTCCTTGGCTACGTACCCTCCTAGGATGTGATTCGCGACAAGCCGTGAGTCCACATAGGCCTCAAGGTTGCGGACTCCCATCCTAGCGACGATTTTTAAACCCGCAATAAATGCTTCATATTCTGCCTCATTATTCGTGGCTGTAAACTCAAAGCGCAAAGCGTAGGTAAATTCCATTCCTTCCGGATTCGTGAGAATAAGGCCGGCTCCTGATCCGTTCGTGCACGAAGATCCGTCAGTAAACAAAACCCATGGTTCCGTTGGAATTTCTTCTTTTTGCACCATTGGTTCGTCCTCCTCAGGTTTCTCAATTAGAAAGTCTGCCAAAATTTGGCCTTTGATGGCTGTCCTTGGTCTATAGGAGATGTTATGCTCTCCTAGTAGGACACTCCACTTCTGTAACCTCCCGGCTACGTCCGGTTTAGAGATAATATGTTTTATTGGCTGATCAGTGATAACCACAATTAGGTGCGCCCGGAAGTACCCGGCGCAGCCTTTTTGCGGCGTAAACCAGTGACAAAACCAACTTCTCCATTGATGAATAATTCAACTCTGGCCCTTGCAATGCTCTACTTATGAAGTAAGCCGAATTTCTGGACTGAATCCTGATCAGTCATAAGGACAGCGCTTATTGCTCCGTACATAGTGGACAGATACATAATGAGCTCCTCCTTAGGTCGGGGTGCAACTAGCATGTGAAGATTCGCGAGATGTTATTTAAGCTGCCCAAAGGCTTCCTCTGCTTCTTTTGTCCAGCTGAATTCTCCTTTCTTAAAGCACTTCTTGAGTGTTTTAAATAGAGGTAGTGACTTCTCCGCGGACTTTGACAAGAACCTATTGAGCCCGGCCAACTTTCCATTGAGTGATTGTACCTCCTTGAGTGTCCGAGGGGATGGTAGTTGTATCACGGCGTCCGTCTTCTCCGGACAAGGCTTGATGCCGTTTGGATTAATCATATACCCAAGGAACATTCCTTCGGTTGCTCCAAACATGCACTTTTTTTATTCAGTTTCATGTTGATTTTCCTCAACGTGTCGAACGTCTCATGGATATCACAGAGAAGTGCTTACTCCGTATGGCTCTTGATGGCCAAGTCGTCAACATAGACCTCAAGGTTACGGCCTATCTGCGAGTCGAATGCTTTATCAACAAGTCGCTGATATGTCGCACCGGCGTTCTTTAGTCCGAACGACATTTTTGTGTAACAATACACGCCCTGACTAGTGTGGAACGTCGTCTTCTCCTCGTCTTCCTCCGCCATCTGGATATGATGATATCCTTTGTACGCATCTAAAAAACATTTGAAAGGGTATCCGCATAAGGATTCCACCTTCCAATCGATTTCTGGTAACGGATAGCAGTCTTGCGGACAAGCTTTGTTCAATTTTATGAAGTCCACACACATGCGCCAGCTCCCGTCATGCTTCTTGACCATGACCGGATTGGATAACCATTCATGGTAATATACCTCGCGCATAATTCTTGCGTTCACCAGCTTCCGTACCTCATCCAGTATTACCTGGCTCCATTCTGGTGCTTGACCACACTTCTTTTGTTTAACAGGGGGATATCCCGGGCGGATTTGAAGCTTATGTTATCGAATGCGGTACGCCCGTCATGTGCTTTGGCTCCCATGCGAATATATCAATGTTTGCCTTTAGGAGAGAGCACGTGGCCTTCTTCCCTTTTTCCGATAACGTTCCCCCTATGGCCACCTCTTGCTCCGGGTAGTCGGGGTGGATTACCATCTTCCAATTGGGGGGTGTTGATCCTTCCTTAATGGGAACTGACTGGACTGGTGTTGTCACGGCGTGGCATTCGGATTCCGGTACGATCGAATTGTAAATAGTAACAATTCCCCCTTCAACTGGGAATTTAATCATGCCGTGAGCCGTGGACGGGACTGCCCGTATGGCCAGGATGCCTGGTCTTCCAATAATACCATTGTACGGAGAGTGTGAACGTATCACCATAAAGTTCATCCATGTCGTGGTGGAATGCTCTTTATCCCCAATGGTTACCAGTAGACGCAGTTGTCCTATTGGCCAGATAGTGTCTCCACTAAAGCCAATGAGCGGCGACGTGGCCGGCACTAATTGGCTTTTAATCTCTAGTCGTAGTTATATGAAGCAATGTTCGTAGAGTACTTCTGCCGATGATCCTCCGTCCACATACATACGACGAACGTTGTGGGTTCCAATGCTTACCTCAATCGTGAGAGGTGCATCGACCACGTTGCTCGCCGTAATAGGAGGGAATGAGATCTCTTTGCCGCGTGAAATTTTTTGACTAACTTTCTGCTTTGTGCGGCGCTGCCATGATTGGATCATATATATAGTTGAAGGCTTGTCCTTTTGGGAGTCCTTCTTGTCATACTTTTTGTTATCCTTCCCATCCTTCCAATCCTTGACCAGATGTTTGAGTTTGCCTGATTTAATCAGTGACTCTATATGCTTCTTGAGCTGGATGCACTCCTCCGTGTCGTGACCCTTGTCATTGTGGAATTCGTAGAAGCGATTTCCTTGACGGCGGTCAACTGGAGTTGTCATTGGGGGAGGCCTTGGGAAGTTTGCCCCTTCCGTCAACAAGATATCTCGGTAAGTCATCTTTAAAGGGGTGAATTTGTCATCCGACCGCCCTCCTTTATTCTGGCTCTTGTAATCCGAGTTCCTTCCGTTGCCTTGGGTGCTTTGACCACCTGATTGCCTCTTGGGCTGGTCGTTCGATCGATAGTTATGATTTCCCTTTGTAGGGTACGCCGCAGCTACCGCGGTTTCTCCTTCTACAAAGTTTCTGACCCATTCCATGAGGTCGTCGTACCTCTCCGGTCGTTTGTCATTAAGACGCCTAATTAACTCCTTGTCCGTTATGACATGCATGTAATCAGAAATTTTTAGGAGCTCAGGGCACGTTTTTGTGTGCGTGCACTCGTCATTGAAACGTTCCGTGAAGTCCTCCGTAGACTCTCCGGGCCGTTGCTTGACGGTTGCTAACGAGACCGGATCCCTCTTATACTTCTTTCGCTGAGTATAATTGTTTTTTAACGCAGTGCATAGCTCGCCGAAGCTATCAATACTTCGGTGAGGGAGCCTTTCAAACCAATCACGGGCATTGCCAATCAAGGTCGAATTGAACATTTCGCACCATATAGGCATTGGCCATCGTTCAATTTTCGCATGCGTATCAAATATCTTTAGGTGATCGTCCGGATCACCAGACCCATCATAGGTTTTAACGCACGCCGGCATACGGCGCTTCTTTTCCTCAGAGTAGTTCTGTATGCGGAGAGTGAAGGCGTCCTCTCTGTCGTCGCACCATGGACGGGAAAGATCCTCCTCTTCGTCCCGATAGTAGGAATCATCATAGTATCCCTCATCGTCCGAAGGTGGTGGGGGGTATACCTAGGTCGGCGACGTCTGGGAGGATGGTCATCCGAATCTGACCCCGAAGGGCCGTGAGGTGGGGGCGGTGCCCCACTTCTCGGTTGGTTATGATGACCACTTCTGTGAGAAGAGCTAGGAGCTTTCTTCCCACCAGAATTCACCCTATCCCACACGCTGGTGCGGCGATTGTTCACGATGGTTTCCAACACCGGGCGTTCGGTGGAGCCGTCGGACCTATCCCCATCCTCATGGGCTTGTAGCAATTCATGCATGATGCGATCCGCTATGCACTCGAATACATTCCGAGGTTGAGGGTTTTCCTCAAGGGGAGTTTGTTCCTGTGGGCGCGTCCTCCTTCTCCTCTTACGAGTTTGAGGGGAAGTACCAGGCGAGCTACTGCCAAAGTTAAGCCTGTATTGGAGATTCCTTCCCAGGTTTAGCCTTGATGCGATGCCCGGGACGATTCTGTCAAAGTTCTACGTGAGAACACGCTCGAGGTCCTCGTCACCGAGTGAACCCACCTCCAATTCTGTCTCGATTTGTGACCTCTGCGGCTCCCTGATAGGGGCCTTTGGCGCACTCCCCGGATCAGGGTCATCCATTGTGATGGTTGGTGGTGGGGGTATTGTCGGACGTGCTTGCCCTACCAAGAGACTGAAAGATGTTCCGGTTATTCTGTTCGTCATTCTGGCCACCAGAGGACTGGGTGGAGATGAGTATCCTATCACCCGTGGACTTTCGATTCCCAGGATTCGTGTTCCTCGGGTTTCCTTGAGGGTGTCCCTTCGTCATTAGGAGAGATTGATATTAAGATTGAGTTTAGTTTAGTGTTTGGGTCCCACGGATGGCGCCAACTTGTTGATACAAAAGTTGGATGATCCTTCCTTGACCCGAATTAGGCTTAATTCGGGTAGGCTGGGCTCCGGCTCTTGCACCAAGTGAATATCTTGTTGAGATCCTGCACACTAAAACAGCACGCGTTAGACTTACCGTGGGAATGTATCCCACGATTAGACTTCGGCGTGAGAGTAAGTAATCGGTTTAGGGTTAGAAATCGGTTGTAGGTTGAGAGTATAGAGAATGTAATACCTTTGTGGAACCCTTGGGGGTTCCTTATATAGGCAGTGAAACTCTAATGGGCTGTCACTGTTACTTCGGCCCCAAACATAAGATAATCACCATAGTTAACTTGATTGTTATCTTCTAATTATGGTGAGTGTATATCCTATACTTTGAGGCAAATCCCAATCCTGATAAGATTGTGATTCTGTCTAACCCTGTATCGGCCGTGCCGGGTCGTGGGTCGCACACATCTTATGCGGCCACTATTCATTCAAGCCCATAAGCTCAAATGACATTAATCCAACCCATTCGTGATGGACCGGATGCGGGTAGTACCCGTTGGCCGGGTTCATGACCCGGTTGGGGACTATACGTCATCAATCATTTTGCTTAATAACTGTTTATTTTCACAATTATCTATTTGCAGGACCGTTTAACTATAATTATTTTTAACTATATTTTGATTTTTTTAATTCTTCACGTTATTATTCAACTTTTTTTACAAATGAAACTTTTTTCGTACATAAAAAACTCTTATTTATTTAAAATCATAAAAAAAGTTAAATCTTAATTTACGAAATCTTAAAATGGTGTAACTTTTTTCTACTTATTACAAATTAAATAATCTTAAAAGAAGTTAAACCTTATTTTTTCTTAAAAATATGTTTTTAGTACTTTCTAATTAGAATTAATTATAAAAAAATGTAAATGATTTTCGTACTTCGTAATTTTCTATATACAAAAATTAATTTCTTTTTTCGACTCACTACAATATTTAAAATCTTAACTTTTAAATCATAATAAAAAGTTAAATATTAAAATTTTAGAATTTTTTTGGTTACTTTTAAATTTTTTAGATAAATATTCTTTTCTAAAAAAAATGTAATTTGTGGTTTGGGACTTTAGGATGCAAATTTGTGTTTGGTAAAATATTTTTTTGATTGATTAGTGAAAAGAATACAAATGACATAGATATATAAATAAAAAACGATTGTAAACGGATAAATAGATACAAACAGATGATAACGTACAAAACATATGAAAACGCACGAAAACGGACGAATACGTAAGAAAATGAACGGAATAAAAATATATATGTAATTATTTATTGAGTGTAAATTTTTCTAAAGTTCAGTAACCTGTGAACTATAGTAACTTTCTTGTAACATATGAAACTTTCGTGGACAATGAAACTGGTAATACCGGTTGCTCACCTTAGGAGTAACCTAAAGATAATTTTTTTAAACGTTCAGTAACCTGTATGAATAATCCGTATATTTGAGTAACCTAATTTTCTGTAAAGCATCGACCTTTTATTAATAATTATAACTTACATACTATGAGAAGACAAACGGGCAAAAAGTTGCGCCGCTAGCCTTTTTTTATAGCAAAAACAAGTCTATTAAATACAACCTAATTATTACCAAAAATACTTTAATAACTTAAGTGAATATTTAGGCAAATTTTAATAAACTATTTGTTTATTAACCCATCATACATTTATAACCCACATATTATCAAACAAAAGAAAATGTCGAGAATAAATAAATATTAAACTTATTAGTCTTAGTCCCAAAGTAGGTTTAATTTTTTCGCAGAAGTTTAATTAAAAGGTGTTTGTTTAACCTATCTTTGAATTATTTTCATCAGTTCACACTTTTCAAATCTGACTTACAATATGAACTTAAAGATAACAACTAAACTGATATAAATATTACTCATGAACAACTTCTATAGCTTTTGAAAAGTACACTACTAAAAATGAAAAATAAAATTTGATTGAGACACAATACATTAGTAAATTGTTTAAACAAAGATTTGCCGAGAGTACTTGTCTCGATCGACTAGAATAATTTCAACAACAAAAAAGGACCCGCATATATTATCTGTAAAACAGATTCGTTGGATCTATTATTTATTTCCTAGTTATATACGAACAGTAAAATGTTTAAAAACAGTACAACATAAGATAAATGATTACTACGTACTACTCAGCTCGTAGTACAGTATTATTTTTGGTGGGGAACAGATATTAGTCTATAATTGCATTTGCTATCGTCTAGCAAAGCAATGGTCGTTTCTAGGCTAAGTTTCCAAACATTGTTTTCTATATATGTTAAAGTATTTTAAAAAGAGTTGGGCTAAGTTTCCAAACATTATTTTCTATATATGTTAAAGTATTTTAAAAAGAGATGGGCTAAGTTTCCAAACATTGTTTTCTATATATGTTAAAGTATTTTAAAAAGAGTTGAAAAACAAGTTTATGATCCATAACTTTGATTATCATGTTTCAAAAGTCGCCTATTTTGTTAAGATTCATTCATACATGGTTGTATTGTATGCCATCCATGTTATACACGTATATGCTTTTTATTTGCTTAGAATATTCCATCTTCTTACAACTTAATCATGAGAGATACCAATGTAATTGTCTCTTTTACAGAGGTAAATTATAAAAAGCGTCCATGAACTTTTTTATTTTTGTAAATTTGTCACTGAGAGTAAACTATAAGCAATTGTGTTACTATATTTCAAAATCTCGTGCAATTTTACCACTGAGTTGACGATTTTTCAATTTTCGCCGTTTTCTTCCGTTAAGTCCCACACGTGCCTGGCACGTGAAGGTATATTCGTTTTTTCCCGTGCCACCCCATCTCGTTACCCAGTATCCACCTTTCTCTTATGCAATTTTCGGCCCCGAATCCTTTTAGTCACTAGATTGTCCAATCATATACGTGTGGATTCGATATTGTATAAGCAAATAAACCCTCGGTTTTCAAAAACCATCGAAACAGTACTTCAATTTTTTCCCAAATAGTGTATCGAGTATGCAATGATTAATCTGACACAAATTGGAGACCCAAAATTGAGAGTTACGAGAGAAGATAATTCACATATCCCCCTTTCTACTTGTTTAAATGGTTAGGTTTTCCTTAATTTGCAGGTTTTTATAGTTTTTGTACATGTTTACATCATGCATATACTGTGTTGAATGTAGTTAATGTTGTAATTGTAGATGATAGTGTTTAATTGTGTGGTTATGGTGGTTGTTGATTGTTTATGTGTTGCTTATTTTCACAGAATAATCCGAACTTATTTACCCTAAAAATTAATCATAGTGGAACTTTTTCACCAAATCCTGGAAGGACATATGAGTTTCCAACAATAGCTTCGTATGATTCAGTAGATGTGAATCGATTTTCGCTTGTTCATTACCATTCATTCTTACGTGATTTAGGTTTCAATGATGTTAGGATTGTCCACTCTTATTTTAAGATACCAGGACAATCCTTAGATGAGGGATTGGTACCCTTAGATTTTGAGGAAAATGTAACAACATTAAAGAACTGCGTGACCACATCCAAAAAGATAGAGGCAGTCGGTTTAGCAACTATTGAATAGGATACGCAGGATGAAGTGTTCAATCGGGTGCATCCCTTGTTGGTCACGATGATGTAGGGGTGAGTGGATATAATGAAAGTTAAGCATCAACCGGGGCATTTAGTTATACAAGAATGATGAAAAAAATTGATTCAAGAAATCCATGTCGTGTTTATGGGGATGAGTGAATTGAGCCTATGCACCTTTCTGAGAATGAGCCTTTGGACGGCCTAAAAGAATTTACTGACATTGTAGAACAAGACGCAGATTTGGATCAACAGGCGGCTCCTGATGATCCCTATGTACATGATGAAGAGGAGTTCACGGTGGACGATCTTTGGATGGAACAACCTGATAAACCCGTAAATGCAAATGAAGAGGTCGATGAAGAGGTTGTTGATGAGGAACGGGATGTTGAAGATGAGGAGGATGTAGACTTTTTGAAAGAGACTGATGAAAGTGATTTTGAAAAAGAAGATACAACCCCCATGGAGCTAGAGGTGGACATGCACGATTTTGATCTTGATATACACATTCAAAATACGCAAAAACAGGTTATGAATGATGACTTTGAATATGACACTATGGTTGAAAACTTGGACATGGACGATTTTGGTAGTTATGTTCCAAGTGAGAATGAATTGTTTGGTAAAAGGAAGAGAAGGCTGAAAGTACTTAACCCAGACTACCACAACAAGGACAATGTAATTGTGAAGTTATACGTAGGCAAGGAATATACATATAGAAAGCAGATACATGAAGACATATGAAGGTATTCCATCGAGAGTAGAAGAATTGTTACATTCAAGAAGTGCGATAAAACTAAGATTGGAGCTTTTGTCATGGTAATGTGTTATGTCTTGGTCAAGATGATGCAGGCCTGGGATGGATGTTGGTCAAGAGGATGCAGGCCTGGGATGGATCTTGGTCAAGATGATTCAGGGTCTTCGATGGATGTTGGTCAAAATGATTCAGGCCCTTCGCTGTATGTTGTTTAAGATGATTCAGGCCTTCCGGATAATCCTTATAGTTCAGAGATGAAGGGCCAAAATGCAGAAACAACAAACTTGTGTGGTCAAAAGGTCTGGAAGAAACCCATGTGTAAATGGTCCCTACACGCCTCCAATCAAGAAAAATTTCGCTTTGTAATTTACGATTCCTATCTAAAGAGGTAACCAAATTCCTTGTATCAAATCGTAAGATCCTAATCCATACTCTAAATGTTATTTTTTAGCAAAAATACTATTTCAAACTCTCTGTTGATAAGGTTTCCAGAGCAAGACGAATGGTCATGAAAACATTAGAGGGTGTTCATGAAGAGCAATATAGAAAACTGAGGGATTATGCGATGAAGTTGAAGCAAAAAACCCATACGACTGTCAAGATCCAAGTTGAAACATACACCAATTTAACCCTTGATTCAAGGTTTTTAAACTAATTTATATATGTCTTGGTCCACTAATAGCAGCCTTTAGAGCAACTCAAAGGGAAATTTTGGGTTTGGATGGAGCATTTATTAAAGGTCCATATACTGGTCAAATCTTAACCGTTGTTGGTGTGGATGGCAATAATGGTGTGTATGGTAACTTATGCAATTGTTGAATCTGAGTGCAAGAGTTCATGGTTATGGTTCTTGACTTGCTTAAGAGATGACCTTAATTTGCAATCTAATTCAAACTTCACATTCATCTCTGACAGACAAAAGGTATAATCCTTGAGTATTAATTAAGTATGTATATTTTTAGTACCACCAAACTGAAATGTTTTTTTCTTGATTTAGGGGATATTACCAGCCATTGCAGAATTGTTTCCATCAGCTGAGCATGGATTCTGTGTTAGACACATTTATGAAAATATGAAAAAGGAACACAAAGACAAGAAATTTAAGGATCTTATTTGGAAGTGTGCAAGGGCATCAACAATACCTTAGTTGGAGGCAATAATGGATCAACTAAAAGCAGTTGACCCTAACGCTTGTGAGTGGTTAAAAAAATTCCTCCAACATCATGGTGCAGGGAACATTTCTCAAGTATGTTTGTTTGATTGGTTGCATATGCAATTTCCAATGTTATTACTTGACTGCTTATAATATGTCACATTCAGGGAGGGTTAAGTGTGATATCCTACTGAACAACATATGTGATGATTTTAACAGTAAGTTGGTGGATGGCCGAGATATGCCAATCATTGGGTGCTTGGCATATATAAGGGAGTATCCTATAAAGAGAATTGTAAATGTGTAGCAAGTGATAGATAAAAGTACTGGTTTGCTAACCCCAACTGCAACGCGTATTTTTAACTATATTAAGACCTTTACAAATGATTATAGTGTTCTTTATAATAGGGGAATCATACCAGTGTAAAGGACCTAATGACTAGTGTGTTGTGAAGCTCAACTTTAAGCAATGTGATTGTGGGAGATAGGAGTTAAATGGCATACCATGTAGGTATGCTGTTGCAGCATTGAACAACAGGGCAACTCATGGAGAATCTGTTGGGATACCAAAGGAATGGTGGCACCTTGTTATTGGTTGAAGACATGGAAGGAGACGTATCAATATAAGGTTGAACTTGTTAGTGGTTGTAGTTTTTTGCCAAGATGCAGGATCCCGAGTATGTTACTACCTCCTCACCACCATGTTCCTATAGGTAGACCAAAGAAGAAGAGAAGAATTTCCCAAGATGAAGTTGTTGAGTTGGCTATAAAGAAAATGGCTAAGACAAGAAAGTTGACTAGGCAGGGCATCCGGATGACTTGCATCAAGTGTAAAGGACAAGGTCATAATAAGAGACGATGCACTAGTGGAAGTTCGGGCCAATGAGTAACAAACAGTCAAAGAGCAAGCCAAAGAGTCTTAGATAGTCAGCCAATGGCGTCACAAACAACTCAAGCATCATCAGTAACAACTCCTACTAGTAAGGGACCAAGGAAGAATAGACAAAGCAAGAAAGTGGATGGTGGTTCTACAAAGCAGAAGAAATAAGGATGGAGCTGTGAGTTTCCGCAAGTGAATTTGCACCAATGAGAATTGATGGTGAAAAATGTTTAAAAAAAATTCCGAATAATATGTGTGTTTAAGGACAAAAATGTGATTCTTATACTTTTAAACAGTGTGTGTGTTGAGACAGTATAAATAATGGTTGTTTAGGGCCTGGTTGGCAATGGTTGTTGTTTAATTCAGAGGTTGATCTTGTTTAATTCACTATATACGTTCTAGTTTTTTTTGGCATACTGTTGATTTCTTTAACTAATTCAGTCAAACCTTCCCTTATCAGATAGGATTTAGACTAACATTTTATGCATACGATAAAGATGTAGACTAACATATAGGTTCAAACAAAAAAAAACCGTTTGTTGACTAATTAAAGTCAAACCTAAAGACCTATTCCCTAACACTCCCTATGTTGACTAAGTAAAGTCAAGATTGAATAGCTCTACCAAAACACATGAAAAAAACAGGTTCTCGACTCATTAACGGCCGAGTTGAAGAGCACCCTATATCCAAACATCCATCACAAGTCACAATAATCAGCAACCCCTAACACCCATTTGAATGATTCATAAATCATGGATTACGACATAACACAAATTTTATTTAACATGAAAAAGGTTAGTACAACCAGGGATGACCTTATTCCCTGAAACATGCAATTAAGCACAAACTAAGTTTTCAAACTATAAAAACTGGTATGCAAGGAACATAAAAATCCAGGATAAAAGAAGCATCTTCTTCAGTTTCTTCACAAGAGCTTCTTTCTCAGTCAACAACATCTATTTCTCATTCAGATCTTCTTCGAGCTCATTCCGGGCCCTCAAGAGCCTAGGTATCACATCAACTGCTCGGTAACACATTGGCGGGTAACTCTAACCAATAAAACCATAGCCAGGAAAATAGTAGAACCGTCGCCCCGGGTTCTTGTCAGTTCATGAAGTTTTTATTCTTCCGGGTTTGCCACATTCACGTATGATTACCATGACTACAACAGTGATGTGTTAAAGAAGATATATGACTAAAGATGAAATGTGTCAACATACCTATATATGCAAGCTTCCAACCACACGTGTTAGTAATTGCGGGAAAAGGATTCGAGGACAAAAATTGTATAAGAGAAAGGTGGATATTGGGTAACGAGATGGTGTAGCACGGGAAAAGACGAATATACCCTCACGTGTCAGGCACGTCAGGCACGTGTGGGACTTAACGGAAGAATACGGCGAAAATTAAAAAATCATCAACTGAGTGGCAAAAATGCACGAGATCTTGAAGTATAGTGGCAAAATTGCTTGTAGTTTGCTCTTAGTGGAAAATTTGCGAAAATGGGATAGTTTAGGGACTTTTTTGCAGTTTACCCCTTTTACAATCACCAATAATTCATCAAAACACCAACCTACTAACGTGTTTGTAACTCTAATCGAACACATGGGCTCGTATGGTGTTAAAACAATGCATGTGTATATAGCAAGGGTTGGAATTTAAGATACTACGTTAACCATTAACGTTACGAGTACGCAGCCGACATGGATCTAGTTTGGCACGTATGATTAACACATTAACCTTATTGACCACATAAAATTAAACTTAAGTGATTAAATTATCACCTCTACGGTTTCTCACACAAACACATCAACCAAGTACATTCAGAATGCTAGTCGTACTTCACGTATACCCAAACACCAAGTGCCTTAGCCCAAAATGGATCAAAAACCAAAACAGCCTAAACTGTTTTGTTTCCAGATATCGTTCACTGTCCAAGAAACCAGATTGCATTGTTGTCTAATATCGGACAACATTGTCCGACTGGAAAACCCAGTTCTATCCGAGAACAATCAGTAGAGGCCAAAAAACTCCCGTGAGTTGTTTCGCCTTAATAGCTCAATAAACCTTCGACTTAGAACTTATTATAGTTAAATTAAGATATAATCTAAGATACTATAACACTTGTAATAATTAGAAACAAAAAATATGAGATCGATCAATCGATTTAAGCTTATAAACTCTAATTTGAATTTAAACCCTAAAATGATTGAAGAGGAAAATAATGGCAGAGATTTTATGATTGTTGGATGATAAAATTTGTGATTTATGAGCAGGGGTAAGGGTGTTTATATACCCTTCACACCCAATTGTGATAAAGCTCAAAACAAGTTTATCTCTTCTATCACAAATGCTCTTCAACATTTATCACAACTCTTTTTCCTACTTATCTCAACATACAATGAACTTAGACACTCTCTAGAATCTTCTTGTGGCTGGCTACTTCAATTAGGACACACGGGATTCATGTCTTAGTTGTTCTCACTTCTTTGTCTTAAAGTTTTACATTAAAAGCTTTACATGAAATATAAACACACTCTAAGTGTTTAACATGTGTGCCCCAGGCTCACACATTTCTAGTTGTATATGCTTTAATGCATTCACATTATCCTGATAGCAAGAACGGTTCATACTCCACGAACATGGATCACTACCCATATGCATGTGGCTACAAATTCACACGGAACCCGAGTTTTTGCGGATGCTTGAGAACTTTATGAATTTTTTTATGTAATGTTAATTTTTGAAAAAAATATCGATTTTTTTAAATATATGTTAACTGCACTCCATTCATCAAAATATTTTCTAATATTAAAGTTCAAAATTTTATGTGCGCCTAACAGGATTTAGTCTGGTTCCATCTCTTGCTAACAATGACAGATTAATCATCGTGAGATTGAATGTTGAAATAAGCTACAACCGATACAGGCTAAAAAAACTTTTAGTCACACATTTATTACAAAAAATAACAAGTCCATTCAGTTAGTCACATGTATTAAATTTTGCATGTTGTCACGAGTTGTGTTGCTGAAAAAGACTTACGTCAAAATATTTAAGGCGATGAGAAGATATGACATGTGATAGAAAACTCTTATATAAAGATATACTACTGGTACTACGTTTAGGAAATAAAAGTTGATTATATGAAAGTTATTGGAAAAGCGTAATTTATTTTTCTTTGGTCGTAAAAAGCACTTGTTAATTAAAAAAAACATGCTAAAAAACTTTTCATGAAAAATCAACACGTTTTAAGTATTATATTTTTCTAAAAATAGCTAAACACAATTATATCGTAGTTTTAGTATAAAACGTCAAACTCATACGTCAGTGCATAATGACCTTGTCTTCAATCATACATGTGTAGCGGTCTTTTGTTACGTTTCATTCACCGTAATTTAACGGAATTGAATGTAATTGTAATTCGATTACATTACATAAACTGTTTAGTTCGCAGAATGAGAAGAATTGTAATTCATTTTACACTACGTAAGCTCTTTGATTTGCGTTGTAATTGTAATTCAGACATTACAATTACATCTATTTAAGAAATTCAGATTACATAAGAAGTTGAATGAAAAGTTTTAAATTACGTTGTAAATCAGTATTTTTATATTTTAAAGCATCAATATTTATAAATGATAATAATAGTTATTTTTTATAAATTATATATTATTATTATTATTATCATTATTATTATTGTAATAAATTGTTTTTAATAAAAAATTGTTATTATTAAAATTATTATTATTATTTATTAATAAAATAATTATTATTATATTAATAAAATAGTTCTTATTATATTAATAATAATATTATTATTATATTAATAAATATTAATATAAAATAAATATTAAAAATTTATATATTATATAAAAGTTTATTTATTAATAGAATAATTATTAAAAACTAATTATAAATAAAATAATTTCTATTAGAAAAATAATTAAATTAACCTAATATCAAAATATAACTAAAAGAAGTAATACTAAAAAGATTATTAAATAAACAGTTGTTAATAAAATAATTATCATTAAAAATATTAAAAATTATTTACTAATTAAATTATTATCATTAAAATAATCAATATACAATCCATACTGACCAAGCTTTTTATAAGCACTCCTAAACCCTATTTCAGCTTAATAACCAAAATAATCAGTTTATCCACCAAGAGCTTATCAACAAATGATCAACCAACACAAAAATTTCCAACTACAAACTAACTTTAAAACTAAGGAACACCAACTTCCTTCTTTAAACCTAAAACAAGCATAGACAATAAAATGAGTACCAATAAGCTGATAGTCCAGCTTATTTGTTAAATAAGCTGGATAAGAGCTTATTGCTACAGTAGCAATAGAATTCAGAAAACTTGAATTTTGTGAAATCAGACTTACAAAGTAAAATTTTGCAAGAAGATTAATTTGAAAAACAAGAACAAGTAACCCACAAGAATGTAACACTATATGAGCCAACTTATAGCTTATTTGTCAAATAATCTATAAGCCAACTTAACCTATAATGGGCCTTTAAAAATGGAAACATACTTTTAAATAAAACATAAAAAATGAAATCAAAAGAAAAGTAAATTTGATAGAAAAGTAAATGTGCAAGGAAATTAAAGTAATTAAAAACAATGGAACTCGATATTGCCTTCAATAATTCATATTAAGTTTACAAAAATTGAAAGGCAAAAATTAGAACAAGAGTCTGCTAGCTAAGCTATCATCTATTGATAATACATTAGAATAACATAAACCCTAAATCTAACATAATATAAACTTCCACAATTACCCCGGTATATGCCAACGAATATGCTGAATTTGAATCCCTTCTATATGATGTGCAGAGTCTGAGGGTATCTAATTTGTTGGTTATGAGTAAGGGCCAAGTAGAAAGATCTTGGCCATCAAATGGTCTTCACAATGCCAATCCCGTGACTTTGTCATAGATAGTGTGTCCCTATGTGCTGAGTTGGAAAGACTCAAGCACATGGATCTTGATTGTCTCATCCTCAATTTCATTAGCCCCATAGTAATTTAAGAAAACCCTTTGGATTGAGGTTTAATTCATCTGGTGGTGTGGGGTTTATCATAAGAAATTAGGATTAGATCTATTTTGGGCAAAATCCTCTTATTTTCCACGTTTTTAGGATTTAAAACATATTTAATAGTTTAAACTTTCAAACATTGCCAAAAGTAGTCCATGAAGTTGATATCAGCTTTATATAAGTTTACAACTTGGCAAATGAAGTCCTTCTACTTTTATAAACAAAGGTTGTGTTGACTTTTCACTATAGGCAGCAATGATCCCTCTCTTTATCTTTATATGAAACTTTTCCTAATTGGCAATTTCAGTCCCTTGAGTGTATAAAAATATTATCAAGGACCAATCTTGTAATTTTAGAAATCTTAAAGGACTTACAAATGTAGAATATTGCAATGGTATAAATGGTACTTGTGGGGAAGTTAAGGGGCATTTTGGTAATTTCACACTTCTTCAAGGGAAATTTGGTAAATTTAAGATCTTGAAGGTTTCAAAACCCGTATAATGATATTCGACTTTGGTTTTATCGTTCGTTTTCGTTCCTCGTGTCTGTTATGTCTTGTTTTTGGTATTCCTTTGTAATTACTCGATATTCGTGCCTACACATACACAAACAAGAAAGCATGCATATATTATGCACTTTTGATAATATTTTACTCATTTTAAGAATGTTTTAATAGAAGAAAAGATGTGTAATTAGAGTCACATCAAACCTCACCTTGAAAAGATGTAGTGCGTGTTGGTAAAAAAATGTAAGATATTACCTAGAGATATGTAGGACCATTGACATCCTCGAGGGGATTGGTCATGTAGCAAGTAGGTAATGGAATAAGATTATTTGAGAAGTTGAGTAGTGTCATGATACATTTCACCTATCTTATTTAAAGAAGTGCTTAGCTGATGCTAACCTTCATGTGTCGTTAAATGAGATTAAGGTAGACAGAACCTTAACAATTATGGATGAACCAATAGAGGATGAGATTTTCTAAGGAATTGGATAGTGTGTGTGACACGTTATACGTGTCAAATCTGATAAAGTGTTTGGCTAATTCATATTTGCATATGCCACTTGACAAATTGATAATAATAGAACTATTCGTTCTTATAAGACAAGAATTTAGAAATTGGGTATGGATGAGTTACAAAATACCTTCAAAGTAGAAGCTTGACCTATCGTAGTGATGAGAGGCTAAGTTGGTACGTAAGAGTACCTATAAAATCTTATATTTTTTCTTCAACATCTTCGTATGTTGAGATTTATATTTTACTATATATATGAGTTTGTGAGAATTCGAAGCGTGATCTTGAGTTCACGTGAGGATCATATGAAATCTAAGTATCCCCAGTTGTTTGTGAGTAATGGTAGTAAAACCAAGAGTTAAATCCCGGGACGAGATTTCTAAAAGAAGGGGATACTATAACAACCGTGGTTTTTGGAGGGTTAATTATAACCTATAAGGTATGGTTACGTATGTTATACTATAAGTTTTGTGTGTTATGTGTGTATGATATGCAGATCTTGAGAGATTAAACTACATGATTGCGGATCATGGTACTAGTGGTGGTGAAATGTGATGAAATGAGATCACTTTGACGTTTCGTTTTAAAGTTTTCATCATTTATGTGTTTTGCGTGTACGTATTACGTATAACATATTTTTATTATATGTATATATTATGTATTTATTAAGTTTTTAATAAACTTACTAATTATAGAAACTTTTGGAAATAAGACGCGAGTCGTAGAATTATTGGAAAGTCGAAAGTTTTAAGTTTAACGTTCAAGGTTTTATGCTAAAGGGTCTAAGAAGTAAACCAAATGTGTAATAAATAATTAGAGGGTCAAAATTGTAAGGTTTGGGAGTTAAGGGTAGAAATCGGCCGACTATAGGAAAAAGGAAAGGAATGAGGCCTAGTTTGAGCCCAAGAAGGAGTCTCATGCTAGTTTATCTATGAATACAAGTCCCCTTACCTCATGCACGAATTTTCCTACTCTCATAACATTAAAATCAGCAGAACATCAACAATGAAGGTCTAAGGTTTCACCAAAAAGTATTTTCCAAATGTATGATCATTTAATTAGTTTTCTTGTCCATTTAAGTAATTTAACAATTAATATGATGGAATTAGGGTTTGATCAATTATGATTTTGGATCTGTAACTAAACTTAGGGTTTCATAAAAACATGATTGATTATTAATTAATAACATTAATTATGTTCAATTAGGGTTTGATTATGCTAAATTTGAAGTTTGGGTTTAGGCAGATTTTTAGGTCAATTTATTGTGATCGTAACTTGATTATACATATAGTTTTTTGAGTGATTCAAAAGTCTAAAATTATCTACAGAGAGTCTACTTTACAATGGTGGTAATTAAAGATTTTATCTCAGTCGTTGGTTAAATGATTTTATAAGGTTCGGAGTCAAAACTGTGTTTTGGACAACAAGTGTCTAAGTTAACTTTGGGTATACTTCAGGTACTTAAACTTTGAATTGGCTATTGGGATTAACACCAAAGGTTATTTATATGTTATATGAGTCTCGTACCAAATTACAAGTCAATTGGAATAGTTTAAGTTCGTCTGCTATCATGAAACTGTTAGAGTGTAAATGCTGGCGAAAAATAGACACGTAGAGATAATGAATTTCGTAAAGGGTATTTGTATAAGGTTTTAGCCTTAATAAAAATTATAATATGAAGTCAATACATATAGGAAGGCTGGTTAATTTGTATAGAGATGAGTTGTTTAATTATTTTATCTATGAATGATGATGTATAGTCCCCAGCCGGGTCATAGACCCAGCCCATGGGTACTACCCGTATCCGGCCCATCACAGATGGGTGGAATAATGTCAGTCAGGCTTACGGGCTTGGATGAACAGTAACCGCACGCATGTGTGCGGCCCACGGCCCGGTACGGCCGACACGGCCGACATAGGGTTAGACAGAATAATATTCTGTCTAGGAATATCTTTATCCCAATAAGAGAGGATATTCACTACCAGAATTAGAAGATAACAATCATTCTAATTCTGGTGCTTATCTCTTCCTTGGGGCCGAAGCATCAGTGAAAGCCCACTAGGGTTTCACTGCCTATAAAAGGAACCCCCAAGGGTTCCACAAAGGTATGACGACTTGTACTCTAAACTCACATAAACCTTAAACCGATTACTTACTCTCACGCCGGAGTCTAATCGTGGGAAACATTCCCACGGTAAGCCTAATGCGTGCTGTTTAGTGTGCAGGATCCCAACCAAACGATTCACTTGGTGCAGGAGCCGGAGCCCAGCCAACCCGAATTAAGCCTAATTCGGGTCTAGCAAGGATCAACCAACTTTTGCATCAACAAGTTGGCGCCATCCGTGGGGCCCATTACACTAAGCTAGAGCAAAAACCTCATTCTGAATTTCCAATGACGAAGGGGCATCCGCCAGCTAACCCCAGGAACGTGAATCCTGGGAACCGGGAGTCCCAAGGGGAAGGGATTCTCATTCCCAACCAATCACCTAGCCGCCTAGCAGGCGGGCCGGGTAACCGTAGCGTTTTTCAGCCCGCAAGGGTGACGAGCACGATCTCAGTGACACCCCCGCCTACCTCAACCCTGGACAACCCTGATCCGGGGAGTGCGCCAGACCCTCCTAACAAGGAACCGCGCAGACCCTCGACGGAGGAAGAAGTGGAAGTCCTACCACTCAGTGAGGAGGATCTTACTCGAGTTCTCACGCAGAACTTCGAAAGGATCGTCCCAGGGATCGCATCAAGGCTGAATCTGGGGAGGAACCTCCAAGCCAGACTCAACTTTGGTGACAGTGGACCAACCACCCCCTCCCAAAACCGGAGAAAAAGGAGAACTCGGCCTCAGGAGCAGGGAACCTTTGAGGAAACCCCTCAACCCCGGAATGTGTTTGAGCGCATATGAGATCGCCTTATATAGGAATTAACGCAGTCCCAAGAAGGAGAAAGGTCGGATGGCTCACCCGAGCGGCCAGATCGAGAGCTGACCAGAACCACACGCCGCCCGAATGTGTGGGACAGAATGAACACGGGGAAAAAGGCTCCTGGCTCATCCCAAAAAAGTGGCCCCTATGCAAAGAATGGGGCACCGCCGCCATCCCCGGATCCATCCGGAGAGGATTCAGATGACCATCCGCCTAAGCGTCGCCGACCTAGGCGCACCCCTCCACCACCACCAAACAATGATGGGTATTATGATAGTCCTTATTATCGAGACGCGGAAGCGGAGGATCTTTCGCGTCCATGGTGTGAACCATGGGATGACCCTAGGCTTACCCGGCCATGGGCGGATCCCAGGGAAGACCCATTCACCCTCCGCATAAGGAACTATTCTGAGGACACCAAGCGTCGCATGCCGGCGTGTATCAAGACTTATGATGGGTCCGGTGATCCGGTGGATCACCTTAAAATATTTGATACACAGGCTAAAATTGAGCGATGGCCCATGCCCATATGGTGCCAAATGTTCAATTCAACCTTGATCGGAAATGCCCGCGACTGGTTTGAAGCACTTCCCCCACGGAGCATTGATAGTTTCACGGAACTACGCACGGCCTTTGAGAATAATTATACTCAAAGGAAGAAGTATAATAGAGACCCGGTCTCATTGGCAACCGTCAAGCAACGGCCGGGGGAGTCCACAGAAGCCTTCACTAAGCGCTTCAATGATGAGTGCACACGCACAAGAACCATGCCAGAGCTCCTGAAAATCTCTGACTACATGCACGCCATAACAGACAGAGAACTGATCAGGCGCCTCAATGACAAGCGTCCAGAGAGATATGATGACCTCATGGAAAGGGTCAGAAATTTCATAGAGGGAGAAACAGCTGTTGCCGCGGCCTACCCATCCCGAGGAAATGGGTACCGGTCAAATGACCAGTCCCGGAGACAGTCGGGCGGTCAAGGTAATCAGAACAATAACAAGGGCTCAGACTATAAGAGCCAAAGCAAAGGCGGACGGTCGGACGACAAGTTCACCCCCCTAAAGATGTCCTACCGGGAGATCTTGCTGACTGAAGGGGCGAACTTTCCAAGGCCTCCCCCAATGACCACTCCCCCGGAACGTCGGTAAGGAAGTCGCTTCTGCGAGTTCCATAATGACAAAGGACACGGCACGGAGGCAGCTCAAGAAGCATATTGAGTCGCTGATAAAATCAGGCAAACTCAAGCACCTAGTTAAGGACTGGAAGGACGGAAAAGACAACAACAACAAGAAGTATGATAAGAAGGACCCCCAAAAGGACAAGCCTTCGACCATATACATGATCCAATCTAGACAGCGCCGCACGAGGCAGAAAGTTGGCCAAAAATTTTCACGCGGCAGGGAAATCTCATTCCCTCCCATCACAGCAAGCGATGTGATTGATGCGCCTCTCACCATTGAGATAAGCATTGGAACACACAACGTTCGTCGCATGTATGTGGATGGAGGATCGTCAGCGGAGGTACTGTATGAACACTGTTTTGTGCAGTTATGCCCAGAAATAAGAAGCCAATTAGTACCGGCCACGTCGCCGCTTACTGGCTTTAGTGGAGACACTATCTGGCCGATAGGGCATATGCGTTTGCTTGTCACCATTGGGAATGAGGAACATTCCACTACGACATGGATGAACTTCATGGTGATACGCTCACACTCTCCGTATAATGGGATAATAGGCAGACCAGGCATTTTAGCTATCCGGGCAGTACCCTCTACGGCACACGGAATGATCAAATTCCCCGTTGAGGGGGGAATCGTTACTATTTACAACACAGTCATACCAACATAAATTCTTGGACAATTTGTCCTTTGCTATGGTTTCCTTGGTACGTCCGGGGAGCATCTTTGTAGTCTAGAGGTTCCACCTACGGTTGTAACAACTAGACTGGGGGGACATGATGATGTATAGTCCCCAGCCGGGTCATGGACCCGGCCCATGGGTACTACCCGTATCCGGCCCATCACAGATGGGTGGAATAATGTCAGTCAGGCTTACGGGCTTGGATGAACAGTAACCGCACGCATGTGTGCGGCCCACGGCCCGGTACGGCCGACACGGCCGACATAGGGTTAGACAGAATAATATTCTGTCTAGGAATATCTTTATCCCAATAAGAGAGGATATTCACTACCAGAATTAGAAGATAACAATCATTCTAATTCTGGTGCTTATCTCTTCCTTGGGGCCGAAGCATCAGTGAAAGCCCACTAGGGTTTCACTGCCTATAAAAGGAACCCCCAAGGGTTCCACAAAGGTATGACGACTTGTACTCTAAACTCACATAAACCTTAAACCGATTACTTACTCTCACGCCGGAGTCTAATCGTGGGAAACATTCCCACGGTAAGCCTAACGCGTGCTGTTTAGTGTGCAGGATCCCAACCAAACGATTCACTTGGTGCAGGAGCCGGAGCCCAGCCAACCCGAATTAAGCCTAATTCGGGTCTAGCAAGGATCAACCAACTTTTGCATCAACAAGTGATACAAATCAAGACAAATTTGGATAAAGTCTGAACGGGTTAAGTTTAAGGTATAACGAATGTGTGGAACACATAGAGAGTCGAAAATGAGTTATTAAAATGATAGATACTTATATTTCCATCATAGAGGTTGTTACATCGAGGTTGGGTTAGTATCCTAAACCGATGTTAACAATATGTTTATATACTGATGTATTATAGATCATTTGCGTGTTGTGTGAAGATATTGGATTTGATTTGCTTTGCAAAGGTGAGTTTTACTAAGCCCCTTTTCTTTTTAAAGTTTTGGGTTGGAAATGATACTTATGTTTTTTAAAGTACCGCTATACTTGTTTTAAATGATATGAACATATGTGTGTGATTGAGTATGAGTATGATATGTGATACACTGGCGGATTGCGCAATGGTATAGTAATACGCGACCATGTGTGAAAGTGTGGTATAGACACGACCGAAAACATCACATGTAGTGTGAGGGGTTGTCCGGAGTGCGATTCCTAGAGTGAAGATTTGCACCCTTTGTCAGGATGGTTGGATCTAAGCGCATTTCCTTTTTATCATAATTATAGATAATTATGATATTAAAATATGAATGATATGAGAATAACCATGCATTGGTTATGTGATAGGATGACTGACTGAGTATGTTTATATGTTCATGAGTTGGTATGCATGCGATAATTAAATGCGCTTTTAAACAAGTAACTCTCACCAACCTTTGTGTTGACAGTTTAATATCATTTTCAGGTTTTGCTATGATGATGATATAAGCTTTAGAGAGGGAAAGATTAGATGGACCAAAGGATTGCATTACGAAAGAAGTTGCTTACTGATTTATCTTTCATTGTGAACTTGTTATTTGAATGATGTATTTTGTGAGCGTTCATGTTTGCGTTTAAATAGATGTTATCATGACATGTTGTGTTGTGTTTTAATATATGTCATTTTTATTTTGTTTCTCTATTGTGATGCCATTGTGTCGTGATGATATTCTATTTGCTCACGCCTCGCGATTTTGCCTTGGCGGGGTGTGACATATGAGGGTGAAGTGACCCCAAAAAAGTGTATAAAATGGCACCTCATCAAATATCCTTACATTTGGGATTTGTTTATCTTCAAGAAAATAAGATTTTATGTTATGAATCATTTAAGTTCATCTAGATTATTAATAACATCAAAAACATGCACAACAGAATTATAAAGAATAATATGTTACCAACAAGGTTTTCTATTCATTCCGCATAGCCTCAATTCTATTTTATCAGTGATAGAGCATGTTACCAACGTAAAAAGGATCCCGAACACTTGTTCTTGGGGATAGAACCAAACAACTATACGTCTACATTATTGCTTAGACGATTTATGTGTACACACTAAACCCTACATGCAAAGGTCTTTTTAAATAGAGATGAATCTAGGGCTTTAAAAATGAAACAGAACTATATTTGAATCCTCACATGTTTATATGTACAACTTTCTAACGTATATTTGTCAGTAGGGATCACACAAACATAAATTTATAGACTGAATGTTTCAAGCATAAAAAACGTATATGAATTTTCATGATTAAAAATGAACTATATGTTAATTCTTTATTATTTGTTATTTTGTATTTTGAATTATTGATATATATTTTATTATGAAACATGTCGAATACTGCCAAAAATCACACTAGCCTTTTGACAGGCTTCTTTTGGCATGTTTGTGAAGCCCAACTATCTAGAAAATTCTTTCTTATCTTTAACTATTTCCTTTGTGTCGAATAGTGCCAAAAATCACTCCACCCTTTTGACAGGTTTCTTTTGGCATGTTTGTGAATCCCAACTATCTGGACAAATTCGTTCTTATCTCTAACTATTTCCTTTGCACAACCTATACTTCACCTACATTTTCCTCATCCTACAACTCTTAAGGCACACGGTACAGTTTGAGCCGTCGTGCTCGTGGCGTGAGAAAAATGAGTATCACGTCAGTTTTTAATCCATAACGCCAAAAATCACCACAACACCATATGGTAGTTCCATGGTTAACACTACATTTCTGGTGTTATGGTGACCGCATTACTTTTTTTCTTTCTTAAAATTCAACTAAAACAATTTTTATTTCTTAAAATTCAACTAAAACATCATATTTTATAGCTAATTCTACTTAACTAGCATTGTTTAGTACACTTACTAAGAATTTAAAAATATTAGGCTACAAAAGTCCATCGCATAAAAGGATATATACCCTAACAATGCGAGTTGTCTTCTTCCTTAAAAAGCGTCAGCAGAACAAAAGAAAACACACATCAGTTAAACATGTAACAACCAAAATATTATATAAACGCACGAAAACGGATCCTTAGTACGAGTTATAACAAAAAGATTATATAAACGCATGAAAACGCTACCCTTAGTACGTTGCGTTTTATAGGACCATTTGGTCTAGTACCTGCGACTTAAGACTCGAAAACACCAACGAGAGTGTGAGAAGTGTCGTTTTGGTATTGCGTTTTAGTGAATAAAAATCAACCATAGGGCTCTGAGGCCAGAGGGAGCGATGGCGTTTTTGCTTGGCTGGTGGCCTACAACGCCACTTTGGCCATGGTGCACCACTTCGTAGCTCGCGTCGTAGTTGCCAGCCAACAAAAAGTGGCCTTTTGTGAAAATTTTGACCGTTGGTAAATTAAAAACTATTTGCTTTTTCTAAAAATCTCCTTTTTCACAATTTAACCCCTTAAATCCTTTATAAAAACCTCTTTATCAAACTAAATTTTTCATACATTTCCATTATACATTCTACTCCGCAAATATATCATTTTCTTTCAACAAAATAAATATGGATCCAAACACTGATAACACATATGATCTTTGTGATATGTAACTCCAAGGCGATGCGGAGCAATACACCCATAGTTACTAGGAATACGAAAAATACCTAGATTTGTGTAATCAACAAAACGGAGGTTCGGGATCGGGATCAAGATCGATTTTGAATAAAACGCAAAGATACATACCTCGTCAGATAGAAGAGGCAGAACAACGTCTACTCGAAGACTATTTTGGCGACGAAGAGACCCGGTCTTGATGTTATAGAGCATGATACGGGTCATAACCTAATGCATGCGATGAGTACTTGCAAACTGCAGAACTCTTTTCCCGCGAACATTTAATTACGTTTACTAAATGCATATATGTGTTATATTATTGAACAATAATTTAAGAAAACCCACAACAAATTTGAAAACATATATGCATTTCATGTAGAGAAACATGTACTCCTAAGAATGCTCGGGAGTATTGACTGTATGGGATTGAGATTGGAAAAACTGTCCAAAGACTGTGCACGCTCATTTCAAAAGAATGGATAATATATACCCAACTATTATTTTAGAAGTTGTTGTGGATCAACAACTTTGGATTTGGTATGCATATTTTGGGGTTGCATGGGCAAATAGTGATCTTAATGTGCTATATGGTTTCTCGTTATTTGATGACGAACTTACCGATACAACTTTAGAATGTCCGTTTGAGGTAAACGAACACACATACACGAAATGTTACTATTTAGTCGACACTATTTATCCAAAATGGCTACTTTTGTCAAAACCTTTTCGGATACTAGGGATGAGCAAACCTTGAGGTTTAAAAGAGTTCAAGAATGTGCTCAAAAAGATACTGAACGCGCTTTCGGTGTCTTACAAGGTCGTTGGGACATTATACAAAAATCCGCACGTGCTTGTGAAATAAACTGGTTAAGAAGAATCATGTATTGTTGTATAATATTATATAACTTGATTTTGGAATATGAAAAATTCACACTGAATTTAAGAGATGTGTTCGTTTCTCCACAACCGAACATGGTTCAAACTTGGATTGAACGATGCGAAACACATGCGAGAAAATCCAAATAACATCGAGAGCACAACGATCTTTGACGAGCATCTAAGAAACAATTATAAATAAATTATAATGTTTAAGTTGATTACCTTTTATGTTTTTGTTTTTATGTAATATAATTGTTTTTCATGTAGTGTATTTTTTTATGAATGAAATGTTTTTTTATTTTATAAAATTTATTTAATTATATTATGAAATGAAAAATGTGCATGACATCACTTTATTCATGACTTATCATTCCTCACAAAATGCGGTGTCATAGAGATTTTGACGTCAAAGCGTATGTGACAACACTTTTTCCCCACGACACCACTTGTTCCCTAATTACACCACTCTACCACTCCAAATACTCTTAGAGCAGGGGAGCGATGGTGCCACAGCTAGTGCCAAGGGCTTTGGCGCGAGCTAACTCTTGGCGCATCACATCTGGCCTTACGCCAAAGGGAGTGGCACCATCTCGCTCAGCCATCACTCTTAATTTTATTTTATTTTATGATTTTTGTTCCTATTTATGTTTGTGTGTGTTGTTCTCGTAGTCTTTGAAAGTTTTGCGTGTGTGTTTATGTTTGTGTTTTTTTGTAGGCTGCAACGCACAAGGAGGAAGAAGAAGGTGAATTCTTTTTTATTTAATTTATTTTTTATTTAAACTTTGAAACTATTATCATTTACATAATTGTCTTTTTAAGTATTTTGCTTACATCGTTAGTTCTTTTTTGTTTTCCCCGTTAGTCTTAAATGAGAAAAAAATGAAAAAAATGTATGCTTATATATATAAATGAAAAAAACTGTATGTTTTTTTATATAAATGAACAAAAACTATATTATGTGTTTTTTTAATATAAAAAGAAAAAAAAGTTCCATTGGCATTATATAATCCTTAACCCTCAAAATGTGATGCTAAAGAATTTCTTATGCCAAAGAATTTCTGATGCCACCACTTTGTTCTACATAATAGACATTTTTTTAACACGAGCGATTAAGCCCCAGCTAGGGGTGTCGAAAAAGTCGACCCGACCCAAATCTGACCTGGACCCGACTAAGCCTATTCGGTTCGGGTCACTCGGGTCAAAAAACTTATTCGTGTCCATTCGGGTTGACTTGAATTGACCCGAGTTTTAAATAGGTATGGCTCAGGTTTATATTTTCTAGCCTTGACCCGAATTGACCCGAACCCGACTAACCTGACTTGACCCGACTCGATTAACACTTTTTACATTGTAAATATACTTAAATTAGCCACTTTTTAGACTTTTTACATATACTCTGGTTGATCCGAACCCGAGTTGACCCGGCCCGAGTGACCCGACCCAAACTGACTCGAATCCGAGTGACCCGAGTTCTATTTTATTTTTTTAGAACGGAAATTGTGGCTACATGGCCCCTAGCCTAGAAGGCATAGCGAGCCCACACAACCAGGTTGGGTCCAGCCAAGAAGGCAATAACACCCTTCTCTTTACACACGCAGAAGGAAACCCCTATTGCCCTAGACAAGACTCGAACTTGAGACCTTGCCTAGGAGGGTAAAACCTCCATACCGCTAGACCAGATGGCCTTTGGTGACCCGAGTTCTAATTAAGCTTAGGTTCTGGTATGAAGTTTTTAGTCTCAACCCGAGTTAACCCTACCCCAGTTGACCCGAACTCGATCGTGTAACCCGAATCACACCCCTAGCCCCAGCTGCTCCCGATGCTAAGAAACATTATTTCCCTTATGTTTTATATAATAAAAAAATTAGATTATTTCAGAGATTTTATAAAAAGTGTAGGTTGGAGGAAAAAAATTGGTCCAATCAGATTGTTTGATTTTGACACGTAAAAAAAGTCGAGCGATACAATTGATTGAAAAAATCAAAAGTTGAATAGAAATTAGTCAAAATTAAAAAATTTGTTGGATAGATTTGATGTAGATAAAAAATGATACAAATATATAGGTTAAATTTATGAAAATAAAATTAAAAGAAGAGGGAATAATTAATAAAACTTTATTGGTTGAATTTAAATAAATTAGATGTACTCAAGTGCAAACTTATAGTTTCTCATATTTTTTTATAGTTTTGAAAAATAAACAAATAAGCCCTTAAACTTTACACTATCTAGACTCTATACTTTAAAATACAACATATATATTGATTTAAATATTCAACTATTATAAATTTCAAAATAAAGCATAGTTTATTGTCTATATTTATTTTGACACTAAACAAAATCAAGCAATGTCATCAGTGTAAATTATTATTAATAGAAAATATAGCAAATATCAATTGATAATAACACATCATGAAAAAATTACGTAAAACTCGTGCGTACATGATTATTGTAAGTTTGTAACTATTTAAATATTAAAAATTAATGATAACTTTATAGAATAATATTTAACATTACGAAATCATGAATTTATAATCAGTCACAATATTTAACTTTTTAACAAATTTATTCAAATATTATTTACCCATTATATTATCTGTTCAAATTGTGTGCATGTAGGTTTGATGTAAACAGTTTTTTAATTAATAATTAAGATATAAGTATTTAAATAAAAATATTGAAAGTAACATGAGTATGAAATTCAATTAATAAAAATCGAAGTAAGTTTGTATTAATTTATAGGGAGCAGAGTAAAAAATATAAGATAATCAAACATCTAAAGGTTAGATGTGCATAAGAAGTATATAATTTACATCAAATCGCAACAAACGAAATTATTACTTAATTCATATTTTATTTTTAAGCCTCATGTGTGTGTACAGACATTAAAACTAGTTTTCTATATCTATAGTTCTATACTACCTATAAAACGTTTTAGAACTTCTCTTGAAAGTTGAAAACCATGCTAATTTAGGAATTGTTGAAAAACATTACAAATTATAAAATGTTGAAATTCTGTGGAATGTTTTAACTCTACATTAGGTTTCAATTCAAATTTGAATTATTACATTTCAATTCAATTTTTATGAAATGTTTGCCAACCAATCATTCAATGGAATGTTTCATATTTTTAACTTTGAAATGTCCATATGTCAGACTACTTATAATACATACAATTTCAATAGTGATCTATAAAATACATCCCAAATTTACCATACTACAAGCGGGAATTAACCTACATTTTACAAAAAATTCAAATTTCTACAACTTGTATAAACAACCCACATCTTTGGCTGTTTTATTCATTCATTCATCATTCATAACTATCATACATAAGTTGATCAAACATGAATACCCCAAATGAACGCAATGTCGATGTTGATCTTGAGGTAGTATGCTTTTGTTTTCTTTAATTTTCATATTTTTATATATGAATGCGTTAGTTTTCTTTAACTTTGAATACTTTCATTTTCTTGAATGGCAGCTTCACCCTCCTCTGGTCCTTTCCACCCAACAAAATGCTCAACACCCGATCCCTTTATACAACCCAAACTTGGTCAACTTGAATTGAGATGAAATAATTTTCATCTCAAGTGATGATGAAACTGACGAGGAAGTAGGGACTCCATCACCATTTAGCGTACTTTCTAGGAAAGGAGTTTTCTCTTTGGTTGATGAAAGTGAAAGTGAAAGTGATGAAGAATACATTTCTATGTATGTGCTTGGTTAATGTTAAAATTCTTTTTACAAGTTTAAAACAAAAGCAATGGATATGCATCCATTCTTTTATTACTGCTATTGTTCTTAGTTAATGTTAAACAACCTTGCTTAATATTTATGGTAATCTGGAACTTTATTAGTTCCTATCTTTTTTCACCATATACATGTGTTATTTACTTCCAAAAATGCCTTTATATTCTGAATCCTTGCATATGTTTCTGTTAATGCAATAAATGCCTAAAAACGTTACTTGCATTTTTCGGTCTCGCCTTGTTTTGATTACGACAATATGTAAAAACAAGCATTTACGAAAACAACAAAAAACGAATTCTTGAGTTCAAGTCTTTTTCATTTTACCCATTTTCACTTAAGGTGTGGATAAACAAGTACTAACCTTAATCAAGTGATCAAGTGATTTAATCTTTTCTTAAAACTCACTTTTTATTAAGTGTGACAAGTTTTTATTAAACTTTCTTTTTAAGAAATTTTTTTATTAAATTAATTATTTGAAATTTGAAAATGGCATATTCTTATTTGGTTAAAAATATCCTTTCAGGATATTTTTTATATCCAGATAATACCTCCACCACTAAAGGACAAAAAGGAGCGGAGTCTAGTCCGGCGGTACCTTAGCACCTAGGCGGTACCTTATCGATAAGGTACCGCGGGCTAAGATAAGGTACCGCGGGCAGAACTAGCCGTTGGCTCCTTTGTCCTATAAATAGTGGACCATTCTCAGCTTTTCATCTCACCTCTTTTGCACATTTATTTCCAGATTCAAACCCCTTCTTTAATCACTCAAATCTTTGATCATTTGTTTGATTATTACTTGTTTAAGAAGTGAATCTTGTTCTTCCATCCCTTCCTCTCCAAGTGCAAAGAGAAGAACACTATCCTAGTGAAGTGTTGAGTCCACCACCAAAGATCCATTGAAGATCTACTTTTATACATTTGTTGTTGTGTAATAGTTGTGAAGATCCAAGTAGTTGTGTCTATTTGGAAGTTGTGTATGTACTAAGTATAGTTGTGTAGATTGGTCCTAGCTACGATTAGGGCTCGACTTTTAGCTTAGAGTCGGAAATTGGTTAAACGACGTGTACGGTTTTCTCCACCATAAGGAGCTTGTTGTGTAGTGAACTCTCGAGTAAGGAGTACTCGAGGAGTAGAGTAGGAACGAGGAGTGAGCTTCGTTGCCGAACCACTATAAATCCTTGGTGTTTGGTTTTTATCTTTCTTTACCCTTAACTCTTTACATTCTTTATTCTTTATGCATATACATGTGTTAGTATTAGATTAGTTACACTATCATTCTTTATTCTTTGTGGATATATTTTTGTTAGTATTAGTTTAGTTACACTATCATTGTTCATATTGTGCATAAGAAGATTTCACATATTTTCTCAAGCCTAAGTTTTTGAAAAAGGATTTTTGAAAACCACATTTTAACAAGTAAATATAAGAAACTATTCAACCCCCCCCCCCCTTCTAGTTTCTACAATTGGTATCAGAGCGGGTTGCTCAAGAATTTTTAAAGTATATTGTATTTTAAAACTTGAATCGATCTATGGATTCCAACAAATACCTAGAAGGGCAATCTATGCAAAGACCATCACTTTTTGAAACCGATAGTTTTATTTATTGGAAAAATAGATTTGACACTTATGTGAAATCAAAAGATTTAGATCTTTGGCATGTTATTACCAATGGTGATTTTTTACCCTTTCAATGTAATGAAGTTTCTAAAACAAAAGAATTGGTCACTTTTGACAAAGCTAATGACGATACTAAAAAGAAACTTTCAAAAAATAATGAGGCTAAAATGGTGATTTATAATGCTTTGCCTAAGAAAAAGTATGAAAGAATTTTTATGTGTGAAACCGCTAAAGATATTTGGAACACTCTTTTAGTAACCCGCCAAGGTAATAGCCAAGTCAAAGAAAGCAAAATCGATTTTCTTGTCCAACAATATGAACAATTTGTCATCTTAGAAGATGAAACTATTGATAGTGCATTTGCCAGGTTTAACACCATTATTACTAGTCTAAAAGCACTTGATGAAGGTTTTTCTAGCAAGAACAATGTTAGGAAGTTTCTAAAGGCCTTACATCCAAAGTGGAGAGCAAAAGTCACGGCGATTGAAGAGTCAAAAGATCTCTCAACTTTATCACTCGATGAACTCATAGGAAACTTGAAGGTTCATGAGATGATAATTTTGAAGGACTCAGAATTAGTGAAAACCAAGAGTGGAAGGAAATCTCTTGCACTTAAAGCCAAGAAGGCACAAAGTGACCATGATAGTTCCTCGGAAAGCGATGACGAGGAGTATGCATTGGCGGTGAGAGATTTCAAGAAGTTCTTCAAGAGACGAGGTCAACACGTTAGGCAACCCAACTATGACAAGAAACCATTGTCAAAGAATCGGTTTGTCAAGAACGAAAAAGGTGATAGGAATTGCTTTAGATGTGGTGATCCAAATCACTTCATTGGTGATTGTCCAAAGCCCGCTCGTGATAAGAACCACACGGCGTTCGTTAGTGGCGCTTGGAGCGATAGCAGTGAAGATGATGATGACAACCCCAAAGAGGAGAAATGTCTAATGGCTCACACTTCTAAAGAGGTACATTCCGAAACCGAATATTATAGCAATGATAGTTCCACTTGTGATGATATTGAATTTGAAGGCAAATATGATAGTTTACACAAACTTAGTCTTAAATTCATAGAAAAGAATAAAACCTTAAAAACAACCAAAACTAAGCTTGAAAATGAGATCAATGAACTTAGGGAGAAATTGGCTAAACTTGAGAAAAATAAAGAGGTTGATTTAAGTTGCTTAAGTTGTGAGAAACTTAGATTAGAGAATGAAGATCTCAAGAGCACCTCCATTAAATTGGAAAATTTCATGAAAGGAACTAGTGCTCTTGATGATATGTTAAACAAACAAGTTCATTCTAAGGAAAGACTTGGTCTAGGTTTTAACTCAAATGAAGCCTCAACTAGTGAACCAAAACAAGTCAGGTTTTCACAAAAAACGCCCACTGTACGCGGTTCCAAATTGTATGGCGCGGTTCCTTATCACTATGGAAACGCCGCCATAGATAAGGTACCGCGGGCAGAGGATGATTTTGGTTAAAATCCTTAACTTTCTAAAAATTCTAAGTTAGATGAAAAACTAAAGCATCTTACTGTTAATAAGGTAAAATTACCCATACTTGACGACAATGCTATTGGTAAGTTCTACAAGCCATTAAGTAAACCTCTCATGGGAAATAGAAGTTTATCTAGACTATCCTCTACTCCACCTAGAGTACGGAATGAGTCTAAGCCAAGAAGTAGAACGACAACGCCTAGAAGAGATAATCAAAACAATTCACGATCTAGAAGTAAAAGTCCAACACCTAGAAGGAATTATCATAACTCTAAACCTAGATCAAATACACCTAGGAGAAATAATGAACAACAAAATGGTTACATGAATTACTACCCTCCTCTATTTTGTTCTCCATGGGGAACCCCTTCTTCATTCATGCATCCCAACCAAATGCAAGGGATGTTTGGAACTAACAATTTTGGACCCATGAGATATTGGGGACCAAATGTTTGATCTTGTGTGTTGTTACCTAGATATGCTTGGGAATTGATTTAGATCCCGATGAGTGGATTAAGGATAGTGTATGTTCTAAACACATGACGGGTAATCGAAGTTTGTTCTCGCATTACAAAGCATATGATGGAGGTAACGTCACATTCGCTAGTAGTCTACGTGGTAATATCATTGGCAAAGGTACGGTTTCTCTTGACTCCATGATCATTGAAAATGTTGAGCACGTAGATAACTTAGGATTTAACCTTTTAAGTATAGGTCAAATTTGTGATAATAAGTGTAAGGTCATCTTTTCGGAACATGACAGTGAAATCGTAAAAGATGGAAAAGTCATTGGAAAAGGTGTTAGAAAGCATGGGATTTATGTCATGAAGGTTAATAAGAAGTCAAAAGACAACATATGTCTTGCGACTATAGATGATAGTTCTACTCTTTGGCATAGGAGATTAGGTCACGCTAATATGCGTTTAATTCAATCTTTAGTCTCTAAGGAGTTGGTAAGACACCTCCACAAGATTAAGTTTGATAGTCACTTTTGTGATGCTTGCAAAGTTGGAAAGCAAGTTCACTCAAGTCACAAAGCCAAGAAATTGGTTTCGACCTCTCGGTGCTTAGAGCTCTTACATATGGATCTTTTTGGACCTTCCGCCATACGGAGTTATGGAGGTAACCTTTATACTCTAGTTATAGTTGATGACTATTCTAGATTCACTTGGACTAGATTTTTGGCATCTAAGAATGAAGCTTTCGATCACTTCGAAATCTTTAGTCGAAGAATTCAAAATCAACTAGGATGTTCAATTATTTCTATTAGGACGGATCATGGTAGGGAATTTGATAATGAAGTGCAATTTGGTGACTTTTGTGAAGCACGTGGTATTACCCATAACTTCTCGGCTCCTCGCACTCCACAATCAAATGGGGTAGTTGAAAGGAAGAATAGGACTCTCCAAGAGATGAGTAGGAAAATGTTAAACGAGCAATCTTTGCCTCAAAAATTTTGGTGCAATGTCGTGGACACATCGACTTATATTCTCAACCGAATTCTTATTCGACCTTTCCTAGGAAAGACCCCCTATGAGATTCTTAAAGGTAAGAAACCCTCATTAGAATACTTTAGGGTGTTTGGAAGCAAGTGCTTTATCCTCAACACCAAAGACTACCTTACCAAGTTTGACCCAAAGTCTTACGAAGGAATCCTTTTAGGTTATTCCCAAACTAGTAAAGCCTACATAGTCCTAAATAGAACCACGGGGGTTATTGAAGAATCACTCAACGTAACCTTTGATGAAACCCCTCCTTCTCCCAAGACACCACCATTGGTTGATGATGACTTGGATGAATTAGAAGTAGTTAAAGCCAAAGAGGTTAGAAAAATAGGAGTTGAAGACCTTAGTGTTGAAAAGGAAGTAAACATTAAGGGAGTCTAGGGATCATACCCTCAATAATGTCACTGGTGACTTAAATCAAAGGACCCTAAGATCTCAAGTTCAAAACCAAAGCAACTTCTTTTGTTTCGTCTCCTTGATTGAACCAAAGAATGTTAAAGAAGCTTTGTCGGACGAGAGTTGGGTCATTGCGATGCAAGAAGAATTGAACCAATTCGTTGCCAATGATGTTTGGGAACTTGTTCCTCCACCTAGAAGTTCTACCATTATAGGAACCAAATGGGTATATAGGAATAAGTTAGATGAAAATGGTGTTGTGTCTCGTAACAAAGCTAGACTTGTAACACAAGGCTATAATCAACAAGAAGGGATTGATTATGACGAGACATATGCACCGGTAGCTAGATTAGAATCAATTAGAATCCTTTTAGCCTACGCGTGTGCCTTAGCTTTTAAGCTTCAACAAATGGATGTAAATAGTGCATTTCTTAACGGTTTGATCAATGAGGAGGTATATGTGGCTCAACCTCCCGGCTTCATTGATTTTGAGAAACCGGACCATGTTTACAAGCTTAAGAAAGCACTTTATGGAATCAAACAAGCACCCAAAGCTTGGTATGATAGACTTAAAGCGTTTCTTGTTAAACATGAGTATACCATGGGAATGGTAGACAATACACTCTTTACAAAGAAGAAAGGTCCTCATCTCATAATTGTACAAATATATGTTGATGACATTATATTTGGCTCAACTTGTCAAGAATTGTGTGATGACTTTGCCAAAATCATGCATGATGAGTTTGAAATGAGTATGATGGGAGAACTTAACTTCTTTTTAGGACTCCAAATTAAACAAATGGACGATGGTATTTTCTTTAGTCAATATAAGTACTCTAAAGAAATGCTAAAGAAATTTGGATTAGAAGAATCTAGACCAATGAAGACCCCTATGGCCTCGGATACTAAACTCACCGTAGATGATGATTGTGAGTCGGTAGACAACACCAAATATAGAGGTATGATTGGTAGTTTGTTGTACCTAACGGCAGGTCGATCGGATATCATGTTTAGTGTTTGCCTTTGTGCTCACTTCCAAGAGGCTCCCAAAACCTCTCACCTTGAAGCGGTTAAGTGTATCTTCCGATACATTAAAGGCACTACACATTTAGGATTATGGTATCCTAAAGGGACCGGCGTAGAAACCATTGTCTACGCGGACTCGGATCATGCGGGAGACTATGTGGATCAGAAAATCACTAGTGGAGTTTGTACCTTCATGGGTTGTTGTTTAACTTCTTGGTTCTCCAAGAAACAAACCGCTCTTGCGATATCCACCACGGAAGCCGAGTATGTGAGTGCCGGAAAAGCATGCCAACAAGATCTATGGATGAATCAAGCGCTTGTTGATTACGGGATTTCTCTTGATGATGTTCCCATCATGTGCGATAATAAAGGCGCTATAGACCTTAGCAAGAATCCCGTGCAACATTCGCGAACCAAACACATAGAAATTAGACACCATTTGCTTAGGGATAATGTTCAAAAGGGGAACATTTCTATTGAGAAGGTGCCCTCCGAGGACAACTTAGCCGACATCTTCACTAAGCCACTTAAGAGGGAACCTTTTAATTACATACGTCTAGGTCTAGGATTAATGGAACATCTTCCTTGATTTCCTTCTTTTTATAGTTTATCACTTTGAGTCTTTTAAACTCCTTTTGAAAAATCTTCTCCTACCCTTTTCAAAATTCTCAAAGTCTCTTTCGAAAATGGTTGAGAAATTCGTTTGACATTGTTAATTCAATCTAAAAACGATTTTTCATAGATTCTCGCTATTAATCTAGAGCTTACATAATTCATATGTATGATTCTCTCAAACATAGCAAGAACAAGATAGAATCATGGAGGATCATTATGTCATGACTTAAGGTCTTGTCTTACACACCTCCTACATCGATTTTTTAATCCATGTATTTTGGTCAAATCTCTATTTGGTAAGTTTGCATATGTTTTCTTTGTCTATCTTTGCTTTTAAGCATATCCCTATGATAAGTTAGACTAGAAAAATAAGATTTGCTGAAAAATCTTCCTCCAAACACCAAACCCTGCCTCTGCAGGCGGTTCCATATGTGAACCGCGGTACCTTATTGATAAGGTACCGCCACCCTAGATAAGGAACCGCCTACAGTGCCTTCCTTTTTCGGGTTTTTGTCTGAAACTCTAGATTTGCTCCAACATTTTTGAGAATCTTTGTTTCAAACGCTTTGACCACCCCAAAAATACCCTAAGCCTTCCCTATTTAAACCATAAGCATTTTGCATTACTTCACATCCAAAATGTCTTATTCTCCTAATGAAAGCCTTGAATCTCCTCCATTTTCTCCAATTGCTTTCATTCCAAACCCACCCAAGAACACTCTTAATCACATGTCTCCTACCAAGAATGTTGATTGTGGAACATCTTTTCTTCCACCACCACCCTTTAGTGTTCTTCCTCCTTCTCATGATAATGTCATGCATCATGGAACATATTGTCAATGTTGTCAATATCAACACCTTGCTATGGCACACATCTATGAGGAGTTGAGCTACATCAAGAGTCTCTTAATCAAGCCTTCTCTTCACTTTGATTATGAGATCTCCAACAAGCCACCACCACCACCCTCCGCTATTACCTTGTATTTCATATAAGCATTGGTTGCTTATCCACAAGACACCAATTTCAAGCAAATCTTAGAATTCTAGAATAACTAGGATAAGATTTATGCTTTTGGCTTGTTCCTTTTTCCATACTTCTTTGTATGATGTCCTTTTAGTAACCTATATTGGATCTTTGTCTTTGTGTTTTCTTCTCTTTTATTTTTTTATGTGACCTATTGCTATATATTGTTGGTTGTTTCTTTTGTTCAACTAACCCTTCTATGTAGCTTGTCACCATATCTCGATTCCTCGGTGCCCCAAGCTAGGGGGAGTAAGCACCAAGGGGGAGTCTTTGCGAAGTCCGTTTCTTCAAACACCGACTTGTGCAACCTTTTTGCTTCGACAAAGGGAGAGAAATGAATAAACTCGTCTTCGAAAATCTTGTTTTTGTGTGATTGAGTTTATGTATTGTCGGAATCAAAAAGGGGGAGATTGTTAGTGCAATAAATGCCTAAAAACGTTACTTGTATTTTTCGGTCTCGCCTTGTTTTGATTACGACAATATGTAAAAACAAGCATTTACGAAAACAACGAAAAACGAATTCTTGAGTTCAAGTATTTTTCATTTTACCCATTTTCACTTAAGGTATGGATAAACAAGTACTAACCTTAATCAAGTGATCAAGTGATTTAATCTTTTCTTAAAACTCACTTTTTATTAAGTGTGACAAGTTTTTATTAAACTTTCTTTTTAAGAAAATGTTTTATTAAATTAATTATTTGAAATTTGAAAATGGCATATTCTTATTTGGTTAAGAATATCCTTTCAGGATATTTTTTATATCCAGATAAGACCTCCACCACTAAAGGACAAAAAGGAGCGGAGTCTAGTCCAGCGGTACCTTAGCACCTAGGCGGTACCTTATCGATAAGGTACCGCGGGCTAAGATAAGGTACCGCGGGCAGAACTAGCCGTTGGCTCCTTTGTCCTATAAATAGTGGACCATTCTCAGCTTTTCATCTCACCTCTTTTGCACATTTATTTCCAGATTCAAACCCCTTCTTTAATCACTCAAATCTTTGATCATTTGTTTGATTATTACTTGTTTAAGAAGTGAATCTTGTTCTTCCATCCCTTCCTCTCCAAGTGCAAAGAGAAGAACACTATCCTAGTGAAGTGTTGAGTCCACCACCAAAGATCCATTGAAGATCTACTTTTATACATTTGTTGTTGTGTAATAGTTGTGAAGATCCAAGTAGTTGTGTCTATTTGGAAGTTGTGTATGTACTAAGTATAGTTGTGTAGATTGGTCCTAGCTACGATTAGGGCTCGACTTTTAGCTTAGAGTCGTAAATTGGTTAAGCGACGTGTACGGTTTTCTCCACCATAAGGAGCTTGTTGTGTAGTGAACTATCGAGTAAGGAGTACTCGAGGAGTGGAGTAGGAACGAGGAGTGAGCTTCGTTGCCGAACCACTATAAATCCTTGGTGTTCGGTTTGATCTTTCTTTACCCTTAACTCTTTACATTCTTTATTCTTTATGCATATACATGTGTTAGTATTAGATTAGTTACACTATCATTCTTTATTCTTTGTAGATATATTTTTGTTAGTATTAGTTTAGTTACACTATCATTGTTCATATTGTGCATAAGAAGATTTCACATATTTCCTCAAGCCTAAGTTTTTGAAAAAGGATTTTTGAAAACCACATTTTAACTAGTAAATATAAGAAACTATTCAACCCCCCCTTCTAGTTTCTACAGTTTCGTCTATAATGAACTTCCAAATATAACTACATCTATTTCGAGATGAATATACACATACGTATGTATAAATACCACACCAATCGACCATATCACTTTCTAGTCAATACCACAACAATCGACATTAAAAAGTGTTAGAAGGAATTACTATTCAATACCGTGTCTGAAACAAACAAGAATTCCATTACCCTCAACTAGTTTGACACAAATTCTCAAGCAACATATAATGTTGAGCAGGTAATAGTTTATTGTTACTATTTTTTTGCAAAGGGTTTCTGATAATGCCTCATTATACATGTTTGTAATGATGCATTTGTCCTAGTTTTCTATGTAAATAAATAAAATATGCTATGAATTGTTACTAATTTGATGTTCAATTGTGATAGGAGAAGAATAAACATTGGAGAAGAGAATTGGAAAGAAGACGGAACAAAAAGGACCAAAAGATAAATAAATCTGGAAAACGCCAAAGTACGGCGCACTTTTGAGAAGTGCGGCGCACATTCTTGAAGTACGAATTTGAAGAACAATGCAAAGTACGACGCACATTTGAAAAGTGTGGCGCACTTTCTGTACTGTTACAAAAATAAATATGTCATTATGCATGACATTCATTGGGAAACCTTTGGGATACTTTGCTATAACTATTACCTCCGTTTTTGGGTTATAAAATGGCTACTATCCCTGTTGATCCCAAACTTAGATCGATTTAGCTTTGTGTAAACGAGATTGAATCAAGTTAAACACTTAGAGAAACTTTGTTGTATATGAAACAATCTAAGTATTATGCGGAATTAATACTTAGAGCAAGAACACACAAACATAATAAACCAAACTTTCACTTAAATTGATGATCGAACTTGTGTACAATGAAAGTGTAAAACGTATATTAAACTAAAACCTAAAGGCCTCCTTTTATAGATTAAGGAGCCTTGCACAAGAGTCTAACTATCAGCTATTCTAGGTAAAGATAAATATAGAAAATATAAAGTCGAACATATCTTTACTAGAAATACAAAACATGTAGACTAAGTATTCTATCAGTGCTTGGACTTCTTCTCATCAGCGCTTGATTTCTTCTTGTCAACGCTTGTTCTGTCAACGCTTGATTTCTTCTTATCAACGTCTAATTTCCTCTTTTTAGCGTCTAAGTGTCTTGGCTTCATTTTATTCCCAACAATCCTCCCCTAAACTTGATATCTACTATAGTAATCAAGTTTCTGAATAAAAATTAAGTACAAGGAGGATACTTACAAATACAAATTACTTTTTAATTAGGAAATAAATAAACCTAATTAGATCTTTGCCAACATCACTTGTGTAATCCATCTCCAGCTGTGTTGACACCATTTTTTTCAAAACTTCCTTGGACATGGGATATTCAGCATCCACAAGAAGATATTCAGAAAACTTTGTAGTACTCAAATGATAAACATCAGCTGCTGAATGTAGACGCCATTGAAGTCCACTGATAACATCCAGATCCTTCCATACTGGATCTTCATCATTTGGCTCACACATTCTCTTGAATGTAGACCAAATATTTATTCCATTGACTGAAGTAGGTGCTTCAGCCTCATACTTGGGCTTCATTAATCCCCAAAGATCTGCCAAGTCTTCCCTATCCAGGCTTGCAAACAAAGAGATAAGAGTTGTAAAAGTATGTACCTCCTTTCCATATTTGTTAATCATCCAAAACCCACTTGCATCTTCTTCATAATAAACTATAGGGTTTCTGGAATCATGAGGTAATACCTCTACCATATGTGAAGCTTCCAAAGGTGAGAGCTTAATACTCTTTCTAATAATTGCTTCACTGGGATTTACTCTATCCAAATTCTTTGGGAACTCAATTAGAACTCCCTTCTTCAAAGGCCTTGGTGCAATTAAAGCCTGTTGAATCTGCATCTCTTCTGCAAGTTCTTCCTTTCTTTCATCTGAAAGAAGTCTGATAGTATTCTGCTCTTGAACACTTGCCCATATAGGATAAGCACGAAACTCTAACTCATCAAAGGACAAACCCTTCAACTTCTGGAAAGTCCAACCTCCTTGATGACATCTGAGAAGCATGTAGTAGAGCTCCATTCTATCCTTCTTAGACTGGGAAATAACCTTGCTAGCCTTATACTTCAGAATCACCTTGCAATCTCTTTGAACTCTTAGTAGAATCTCCAAACCCCAAATTTGATCTGAAATGGTCATGTCTGGATTCTCCATAACCTTATTCTCTCATGCAAAGTACATCTGAGCTACTTCAGGCATCTCATAATCTACCTGATTTTTCAACTCCTCAATCCTCTTCTTAGCCAACTCATCACCATATTCAAGCCTTTCTGGATCTTCAATGATCATTACACTTGAATCAGTACTCTCATCATCACTGCCTCCCTTATTACTCTCAGAAGTAGCCACAAATGGTGACTCAATAGCAGCAATCTTCTTCTCCTTTTCCTCAAGTTGTGCAGCCAACATAGAATCAAACTGCACTTGGGTTGTATCCTTGGGAACTTCAACTTCTACCATAATTCTTTTACCTTTATCCAATGCATCAATAGTAGGTAAAGAAGTTGATGGTACCTTTGTAGACACATCCTTGATGATAGCTGATGACTGGGATACATCAACCACACCTGCAAGTCTATCAGCGTCCAAAACCTGCTTGTCAACGCTTAACTTACTCTTCTCAGCGCTTGGCTTTGTGAACTGCTCCAACATCTCAGTGAAAGAGAAATTTAAATTTGTAGGGGTAACCAATGAAACATCAAAACTTGGTTGCCTCTTCAAATCTGTTAGAGCCTCAGCTATACCCAAAGATTCTCCTTCATGTGAGTCTTTTTCACTCACATGTACCTGTTCATCCTCCCCTTTGGAAGAATCCTCCTCTCTACACCTAGCGTTAGCACCTTCTAAAATAATAATCCTCTCCCTCAATTGCTTGAGTTCAAGGCCTTGTGTGTTGACAGTATGTACAAGGTCTGCATTATGATTTTGCAAGCTAATGCGGACAGCCGTCAATTCCAACAATATGTAAGGTTCCAATATGTCCTCCTCTAGAATGGGAATTTGACCTCCCAAAGTAGTAGGGGTGAGCATGGTTCGGTTTGGTTCGGTTTTTGTATAAAACCGAAACCGAACAAACAAACATCAGTTTCTGATTTTTAGGAACCATTCGGTTTCGATTTTGTGTCGGTTTGGTTTTTCGGTTTTCGATTTACTTTCGGTTTGGTTTTTCGGTTTCTTCGGTTTCTATATGATTTATCAAGCTTCGCTTTTACAAGTCGATTTTGTATATACCATAAACCGATACGTTAAAAGCTTTAAATAAACAGTAACAACAAGAAACACAACATTAACAATAAAGAAAAAAATATCATATAAAATCCTAAAAAAATCATTTATGTGTATAAATAAACACAATAGTAACGATAAAAACCTAATTAAAAAAACAATCGAGAAAAAGCCTTATTATTTAGTCATGTTCAATAAGCATATGAAACAATGATTAGTTATTAAACATGATAGAATTAATCTAGTGTAGCATATTCATCGTCCATTAGTTTCGACGTGAACTTATATATATATTCTCATGTTTATAAAGATCGGTTCGGTTTATATCAGTTTTCTTTAATGCTAAAACCAAACCGGACCAAAAGCTTCGGTTTTTTTTAAATGCAAAAACCGAACCATCGGTTTTTCAATCGGTTTCGGTTTTTTAGGTTTCGGTTCTTCTGTTTTTTTCGGTTAAAGTTCGGATTTTCGGTTTCTTGCACACCCCTACAAAGTAGATTCATGGGGCATGGATGAGGTCTTAATGATGTTAGGACTGGCTTGGCCTGCATCTAAGCTAGAACCAATAGTCCCAGCCCCACTCATGTCACCAACCACACTTGTGGTGGTGGTTCTTTCTGCAACATGGCTAGGACCACTAGAGGAGAACACTCCAGCAGTCCTTTGGCATTTTACCAACCTAAATTCAGGGGGTTTAGAAGATGATGTGGATTGGGTGTCTGTTGGAAGGTTAAGGGGTGTTTGGGTTTGTTGTAAAAGGGTGTCAGCGTTTGGGTTTGGAGTGGCAACGCCAACATTTAACGTGTCAGCGTTGAAAGGTTCTTGGTCAACTTCCATCTGCTGGGGTGATGGTGGTTGTTCAGGGAATGGGTCTGGTTATGGTTGGGGGTCTGGTTGAGATTGTGCTGCTGCAATAACAGCAAGCATGGCTTGGGTGAGGGGTAGGTTTCTATGAGGTTCAGAATTCATCTTCCCAAAAATTGCTTTCTTTTGAACAGGGATCGTATAAAAATTATTGTGATCCCTATTGCAGTATCTTTATAAATCAAACACCATTTGTAAAAACCTTGGGTAAGCAAGAGTCATCTTGCTACCCTTATTATGACACATGCCATCAAAAATCATTTTTGAAAAATTATATTTTTGCCCAGTAGCAATACACACAATGGCACTCCCAATTGAACGGTTGATTTCATTGTGTGTAGTATATTTGGGACTCAAACATTGAAGAATGACATGTATCAAGTACTTCCAAGCCGGGGGAAATTCCTGTTTTGAATATTTGTTTAAATGGCCATCTTCTGGCAAAGGATAACCCATAGCTTAGAGTCCTTGTATAAAACCCGCATATTTTTACCATGAACAGTACACTTATGATCGTACGTACAGGATTAAAAATTTCCTTATATAACATGAACACGTATCACGAATATTAGTTACAAGAATTACGTACGTGTTATTACACGATAAGTATTAAATACGTGTTAGTACACGATAATTATTAACAATAATAATTATAATCACGAACATAAAATCATGAACACGAAATCACGAACAGATAATTATGAACTTACATATATTATTATTATGATGAATGTCGTTACGTACAAGTAATTATAATAACATGAATAATTAATAATTACATAACACGTAAACACGAATAATTAACACGATTATTCTTCGTATATTAAATCAAACACGGTAAGTCGTTACGTACGTAATAGTTACGTTTAAATGTATAAAGATAACCATGAGGAAAATTCACGACATTCAATACTCGATTACGCGCGACATTTAATAAGACGCGATTTAATTAAAAGTATAAGTGTTTGTTTGGCTGTTTAGACAAAGAGAAAAAGAGGAAGGACTTGGGCTCAAGGCCCAAGTGTGGTTGTTTGGCTTAAACAGGAAACAGACGCGGGGGGGGGGGGGGGGGGGGGGGGGGTAGTTTTATTTTTACTTTTAGACAGAAATCAAAGATAAACCCTAAACATATTAACAGCCGCCTCTTTTCCCTTTGTCTTCCTTGTTGCCGTCGACCAACACCAAAAGAAACAAGATCAAACGTGGCTTTTGAATCCAGAAGATCAAGGACGGTGTCGTGTTTATGCTCCTAAACCCTAAAAACGTAAGTAGTTCTAAACCCATTTTAATCAATGGTGTTATACGTTTAAATTAATCAAGAGTTCATAAAAGGGATTGGAAAACATGTTGTAAAAATAGGGAGTTAATCAAGGTTGTGGGTTTTGGTTCGGCTTGCACCCAAACCGAGAGTTTATGACTCTCGGTGGTGGTTATGTACCACCAGTCGCAATGCCTGGTGGGGTTTTTTTCTAACAGTGGCAAACAGCAGCCAAGCAGGGGAAACCACTAGCTGTGGCCAGTGGTGTGTTTGCTCAGACAGTGGGAACCGAGAGTCTATGACTCTCGGTGGGAATTTATAGCAAGCAGGGGTAACCGGCTACTGCCGGTGGCAGCAACACAACTGTCAGGGGGAAAACTGCCAGTAAGGGGTTGTTTGGTTTTTATTTTAGACGGAATTAAGGGGGCGTTTGGTGGGCAGTTTAAGGGCAATAAAGGGCTGTTTTTTTTGGTCCGGTTCAAGGGGAGCCGGTCCGGTTCATAGTTGGTATAATTTAAAACACGGGTTTGGTCACGGAAACATTGTACGGGTCACGTTTTCTACAAGTATAATACTTATATAAGTTACATTTTTTACAAGCATATTATTTTACCAAGAAATTTAAATTAATTAAATCATGGCTATATAATTAATTTAATTAAAACATGGACTTAGGTTTATTATTATTATTAATAATACATGATTTTAACCTAAGTATTTAATTATTAATTTTACACTATAGTATTAATTAATTATTAAACATGATGTAGTTAATTAATTATCATGACTTAGGTTATATTAATATTAAATATTAATACATGTTTAACCTAAGTATTTTTCATACACTTAATTTAATTAAACCATGATTATATTTAAATAGTTTATTTAATTTACATGTATTAATTAATAAACTATATTATAATCACATGACTTAGAATATTAATCCGTAAAACTTAAGCTTATCTTTTTAGCTTAATAATCCAGCTTATTTCTATTTATGGAAACTTTCTATTTTTAGAAACTTATCTATTTTAAGCAGTAAATCTATGTTGGGAAAATTTCATATATATCCCTCTTTTGATACTAAATTTCATATATATCCAACCTTACTTAAAAATTTCATATATATCCCTCCCTTTGTTGCAAAATTTCATATATATCCAATTTTACTTAAAAATTTCATATATATCCGATTTAAAACTTGAAATTTCATATATGTCCAAATACCTAATTTATATATAACTAAAAACTTAAAATACATATTAATTATCATTTAAACCTAAAATAACCATTATATCTATGTTTTCCTACCTAATAATATACACATCTAATCACCAAAACAATGAAAAATCATAAAAATTCCATAAAAAATAAATCTAACTAACCTTCAAATAAGATAATAAAGCAACAATCAGTATTCTTATCAAGTTGTAACACCACTTTATTTTTTATTCTTAAATACTTTGATAAAATATGTTTTCCATCAATGTGTGTGCATATAATAATTTGAGACATTGTTTATATAAAAATATATGAATATATACGTAAGTATAAGAAAAAGAAATAAATGTATAATAGTTATTTTAGATTTAAATAATATTCAATATGTGTTTTATGTTTTTAAGTATATATAAATTAAGTATTTGGATATATATGAAATTTCAAGTAAAAAATTGGACATATATGAAATTCTATGTTTAAAATTGGATATATATGAAATTTTTAAGTGAGGTTGGATATATATGAAATTTTGTGTCAAAAGAAGGGATATATATGAAATTTTTAAGTGAGGTTGGATATATATGAAATTTTGTGTTAAAAGAAGGACATATATGAAATTCTCCCATCTATTTTTGGGAACTTTCTATTTTTGGAAACTTTCTATTTTAGGAAACCTGCTATTTTTTTGAAAGTTACTTATTATTACACAACAAGTATAATAATACAAGAAATACACGTAATACTTAATCAGAATAGACAGAATACATGATAAACGCAGTATAAAGTTAAAATCAGTAAAACATGACATGAACATATAAAACAAGCTAAGATATGATATAAAATCAGTTACGTACTCAGTAATCAGAATACTTATACACATATATTATTATGTAGCATTGGTGAGATCGAAGTAGGACTCTCTTCCATTCGTCTTCTTCGTTCACTGGACATAAGGTACGGATTCTTCGTCCTTTCAGAATGGACATTCTTCCTTATTAGGATTTCTCGTATGCAGCCAACTGTTTTCCCCAGTATATGTTTTATATGTTTCTAAATTGCTTATGTTTAATTAGATACCTAAAGCCATATACATGCATGACCAGTTTCACCTAGTTATGGAGGTACCATAACCATAACACTGGAGGCACTAGTGTTATGACTCCACCACGACGGAGTGATAGCTCGTGGCGTCCCTTCAGCTTTTGGCCATATTATTATTATTATTATCAGGTGGGGCGTATGGGTGCATCCTAGTTTACATGTTTTCAGCAGATTATTCAGGTGAATGTGGTGTGTGCCTTGCATCCTTCACAAGGAGCTGATCCCTCCTACCCAAACAGTATATTAAATTAGAGGCAGTCCCTCTAATTTGCATGACGAGGTCACCCCTCCAAGTATTCATGCACGTTTATATTTCATGACCTATATTGGCTAATGGTAAACATGTTGAACAGTTTTTATAAGATAAACATAAGGCTTTTCAAACTATAAAACTAGTTTTATAAACATGTTCCAGGTTTTCCAGGACTTAATCAATTTCGCTGCTATATATTTTACATGCTTATATTATTCATTTCATGCTTGTATATCCGTGCACTGAGCGTTATGCTCAGCCGTTACTTTCCTTTCCATGTCCCAAACCGGCAGGTACCCAAGGACGGACTCGATCATTTGGAGGACATGCATAAGATGGAAGCTGCCATAGACTTCTTCTCCTTTTGCCTTCATATACTTATGCTTGTTTAGTCTTTCATTCATTTCTTTTACTTTATTATGTTTTGGGCTTATGTTTGGGAACCGATGTTTGATTCCGGTTTTCCCTATGGTCTTGTATGTTTTACTACATATTAACTTGCATGCTTTGATGACACGCCATAATTACGCGTGACATTTCATTTATCAAAATGGGGTGTTACAATTATGGTATTATAGCCCAAGGTTTCGACCTGTAGGCTCTAAAACTTGAACTATGACTAGTGGGTAGTCATCAGGAGCTTCCTAAGCCAACGTTTGTTATTCCACGTATTGATGTTTTCAGCACATTGTTGTTTTAACCATGATGTTTTCAGCACCTTGATGTTTTAACCTTGATGTTTTCATCGATATTGTTTCACTAATATGGATGGACAACCGTCATTCATATTTAGTTATGTGTCATTGTTTCATGCATGATGTTCCTCGTAAACTGTGATTAATGTGAAGTGAACCCCAGTAGTTCATAATTGGTCACATAAAATTTTTTCTGTTAAGTTTTGACAGCTGAGTTTCAAGTTAATTATTTCATGTATCATTGTCGCAGGTTTATGACTAAGTAACCGTTGGTACAGGACCGGTCCTATTTAGTCGCATGTGCTTTTACCGAAACTTTTAACTTTGGGACCGACCCATAGGCATCCCCTCGCCATGTCTTTTGTTTTGGGACTGACTAATACAAGGCTTTTGACACCCCGTATAAAAATTAAAGTTCTCGTTCTCGGTATCTTAACGAATTGATTTCCGGCTTAAAGTACGACTCAGTTGAATTTGGTAAAACAAATATTTTTGGTTGATTTTAAATTAAAAAGTGCGAAGACTTAAAAGTAAATGACGTAAAAGTAAAATGCGTTAAAATAAAAGGCGTTAAAATAAAACTAAGTCTAATTAAAGGAAGGGGTGCGATATTAAAAACTTTGAAAAGTAAAATAATTAAATGACTTAAAATTAAAGCGTGACGAGAATTAAAAATGGACAAAGTACTAAAGCGTAAACTTAAAAATTAAACAAGACAAAACACTAAAACAAACTCACCGTCGGAATATATTCCGATCAGACCATGATCGGAATGTACCTCGTCGGAATATCGATCGTAAAACCCGATCGGAATATGTCACCTTTTCTCTGATCGGAATAACCAAGCTTAAACCCCAGATCGAAATGTTAGAACCAACACTGATCGGAATAATTTACCTTTGATCGGAATGAAGAGTGGGATACTGATCGGAATGAAGAGTGGATTATCAATCGGAATGCTGTCACCACTTACCTGATCGGAATACCACTAATACCTCTGATCGGAATACCCCAAACCCACCAATCGGAATGCTGCTCAACACCCTGATCGGAATATACACAAATCCCTCCAATCGGAATATCGAAAACCCTTTTCTGACCAAGCCAAAGAGCTATGGTCGGAATAATAAACCCCTTTCCGATTTACTTGATCGGAATACAGAAGAAAAAGCACAAAATAAGCTAGAAAATTAAGCTTCTAATCAAATAAGCACACACGAAAATCCTAAGGCAAATCGTATAAGAAAAAGCTACTAAACTGAAATTTAAAGACTTTTATAACACGAAAAGAAAAGGTTCACGAAAAACAAACTTTTATATAAAAATAAATTTTATAAAAAAACACTTGAAAACTTAAAATAAACACAAATAAGCTATAAGAATCAATAATCCAAAGCAATCAAAAGCATAAAAACATAACCTTTAATCAAATAAGCAAGAAAATGAACACATAAACATAAAGATCAAGCAAAGAAAGAAGGGTAGAATGAGAGATTAAAACAAGAAAATTAAAGAACACTTACTTGGAAATTAAAGGAATTAAAAGTGCAAGACAAGTATTTAAATTGACATGTATTTAAAGAGCAAGTAAATAAAGATGGAAGAACTAGTGTCACTCTAGCCAACAAAAACTAATGAAATGAAAATGAAGGCTATATATAGGAGATTAGGAAGGTGTTTAGAGGAAGCTTCCTCCCCTCCTTCCTTTCTTCTTAATTGCATGATCAAGTCCTTAAGCTTCTTTAATCTTCTTAAATATTCTTAATACTTGGACTTTGTTTTGGGATTTCTTCGAACTCGTCTTTTAATTCTTCAATAAATAAGACTCGAGTTCTTCGGCTTTAAGTAAACTTCCGTCTTTTGACTTTTTCTTCGATAAATCTTCAGAATTGGTCTTGGACTTCCGTTCTTTTCGCACCCTTGACCTCTTGACTTCATCTTTCATCTTTTTCTTCAATAAAAGTCCGTGAATGCCCGTGTTTTCTCCACTTTTCACCTTTTCATCCTAAATCACAACAAAAACACAAACCACGCATAATTTCGACATAAATGACATAAAATACACGTTTTGGCTCGGTTATTATTGTAATTAAGTGGTAAAAATGATGGGTGTTTACACACCTATCAAATCCCCTACACTTGACCATTGCAATGTCCTCATGCAATGCATTAGTTACAAAGCATGTTTACACTTTTCATCATAATCAATCCATAGTGGCTTTATTAAAGAGATAGAAAACTATAAACATTCAAAGTAAAGAAATCAAAAGCATACCTTGGGTTTTGAAAATGTCATGAATAATCATCATCCTCAAGTTTTCACTTTCTCCAAACCAATCTTAAAAACGAGATCATTGTTATTATAAGTTAATAGACTAACACGAACTCATGTGGGCCAATTATTCACTTAGACTCCCTTATTCCTAGGGGTATCTCTTATATTTTATCATTGTCTTGAATGATCACGAAGATGCATTGTTGACTTATTTTGATAGTTATTTAGTCCGAAAATAAAGTGAACGATTTAATCAATAGATAGCTAAAGGAAAAAATATTTTAAAACTGCTTCTCGGCACCTCATAAAGTTCATATCTTTGGCATAACTCGCTTCGCGATTTGAGACCTTTCTCGGACCGATATTTGGCAGCGACTTCATACTTCAAACCTTGAGAGACGTTCATGAAATTATGGTCTTCTCTTCATAATAGAATTTCTTCGCTAGAAGTTTTGAGAGATTCTTCATATTTGGACCACGACTTCTTCATTTTTCTCCAATCTTTATTTTGGACTTTGATATACAACGATCCGCCTCCTTTTATGACTTGGATCTATTTATCCTCATACCTTGCTAGGGTCTTTTCGGATAAACTTCTCCATGACTTTTGGGGAGTTTTTGCTTTTCGTTGTGTGTCTCGATCCTTCATATTGATTTTCGATAAATGATTCTTCACATCACTTTGGATCTTTAGCAACAAAATATAGCCCTCATGCCTTGTTAGGGCCTTTTCGGACTCGCCAATATTCGCGTCCCGCTTCAATAAGTTATGCCTTGGCTATGAACTCTAATCCATACCGAGCAACTTTTAAACGATCTTGGGCTAGAAGCTAAGTAACTTTTCAAATCGTACAACCTTATTTATTGCAGATAAATTTATTAACAAGCGATGGGAGAATATGCTTATAATTAACTCACATAAATTCACGAAAGAATACCAAACTTATAATTGGCTCTAACATCTCTCGTTCTCCACAGTTTAAAATCTCAAGGAATGAGACTCGTGGATGCTTAGCCTATTAAACCAAAGTTTTGGGTTTTCGAGTCGCCTATAGGATCTTGCAAACTCTTAGACTTTTTCAAGTTTAGAAATCGCATTTTAGAGTTCCCTTGATAAACGACTCTCTAGGATCAATTATAGGAACTTGCGAAAAGTTCTTGTTCTTAACCCGTGAGAGTTAAGACTTTCGCGTTTTATAGCTCCCTATATAAAAGCCTAGCAAAACTTGACTTAAACACGTTAAGGATACTAGCTAGAGTAACTCAGATAAGTAAACTCGGGTTGAGTCAAAAGATTCACAACGTCTGAAAATTAAAACCACTTTATTAAAGATTTATTCTAGTAAGGAAAGAAAATAACTATACAAAAGTAAAAACTAATAGGCCAAAATAGATCAAAAATTTTGAAAAATGTCGAAAAATTGATTTTCCGGTTAAAATGAGGACAAATACAAGGTAAAGGCCACTTAACTTCGATAGAAGTCCCCCTACACTTAATATAAACATTGTCCTCAATGTTTAAGCATGTGGGAGTAAACTCCCCTACACTTAGGACATTGTGCACGTTGTTTAAATCTCGCTAAGGAAAAGACAACTAAAGAGATTCCTATTTTAATATTGAGAAATATAAAATAGTGAATCGAAAAGAGTTTAGGATAGAACCGGGAAGAAGTGAACACGGAATCACGGGACGTCAAGAATCATCAAGAGTGGATCATTGAGCTCGAATCCCTGATTAAGAGAGGAGAGGAAATAGCAAACACCAACGGGTCTCCCCTACACTTAGGATAAAGAAAGCTAAAAGATAGATGCATGGGTTGCCTCCCAAGAAGCGCTTGTTTTTGTTACCGAGTCGTAAGCCTGACTCGACCTTGATCATCATAGGGAGAAGCATGAAACATATCCACCAGGATCAAAGACATAGTTTTCGTCCATCAAGTAGCACAAGCTTAAGGCGAACAAGGCAAGCCAAAGAAGAAGAGCCAAGGTTCCCTTAAGCAAAGATGGAGCACGGTGGAAGTAAGGGTGAAGTGGTGCAAGCAGATTTCCATAAGTTCCAAAGATATTTCCTTTTATTTCATCAGACGGATACTGAGATGGCTGCAGAATATCAATACCGGGGTCGAACACCTTTTCCTTTAAGGGAAAATAGCACTCAGGCTCAGCAGAGTGTGAAGAAGATCCGCGAAGAAGCACAACCTCGTCCTCAGAAGTGGGACAAAGAGGTGTTAAATCATATGTGTTGCGGATATTGGTGTCGACCGATTTCTTCTCCTTTGAAAGAATGTTCTTCAAATCCAAAGTAGGATCAAGACGATAATCTTCAAAGTCCAAAGGAGGTGCATCACTCTCATGAGGGAAGTAAGTGTTGAGAAACGTAGAGAAGTCTTCCTCAAACGAGTAATCGTCCAAAGTAGGATCGAGTGATGGCGGAGGATCTTCATCATGTGAAGAATCGCTCGAAAGAGTATCAGCCTCATCAAAATCATCATATGTGGGCAGATCGGGATACTCGGAAGTAAGGTCATCATAATCATCCGAATCTGAGCTAGAATCATCATCATAAGCATCAAAGATCGGTGGAGAATCATAAATGGGAGAAGCGTCCAAATTGGATAGAGAATGATCCACATCATCTTGAAAAAGTGGATTATCATTGCAAGACTCGAATAGAGGATTGTTGTAGACGACAAAGTCATCAAGCACATTAATCATATTCACTGATTCTCGTCCATAGGATTTGCTTGTAAGCTTCCCCATTTTAAAAACTTGTGAATCATTCCCGACTCTTAAGATTAACTCACCTTCGGCCACATCAACTAAAGCTCGTCCGATTCTCAAGAATGGCCGACCAAGTATTAAAGGAATACGAGGGTCCATTTCATAATCAACAACGACAAAGTCGACCGGGAAAGTAAATGTGCCAACTTTAATGAACACGTCTTCGGTAATACCAACAGGGTAAGCGAGAGTGCGATTTGCAAGTTCAAGAGTCATCTTTGTTGGAGTGAGGTCGGGCAATGATAGTGTTTTCCAAACACTCAAAGGCATAAGATTAATACTAGCCCCGAGATCAGCAAGGGCAGTAAATTCTTCAGTTTTGTTTAAAACGCAAGGCAACACAAAACGACCGGGATCTCCAAGCTTTTCCGGAAGTTTTTTAAGAATAACTGCAAAGCAGTTTTCATTTAAGCGTGTGTTGGCGAGCTCAATCAGCTTTTCCTTCTTGTTAAGCAATTCCTTAAATGCTTTGACAAACTTCGGCATGTGGACAAGTGCTTCGAGAAAGCTAATGTTGAAGTTCATTTGAGAGATCATCTTCACATAGCTCGATACTTCAGAGTCATCCTTGGTTAGCATTTTGGTCTTGCCTAAACGAGAGGGATAAGGGATATTGGGTTTGGGTGGTGAAGGTGCAGGTTTAGGTAAAGGTTGATATGTTGAAGGGTCCCTCCTATGTACATCGTCATGACGAGGCGGAGACGGTAATGGTGCACTAATACTAGGTGTAGGAGGAGTAGGGATAAATGGTGGTGGAGGAGGTGTAGATGATGGGGGTGGGATCGGTGGTCCTACGATGGTGACTCGATTACGGGTAGTAATAGCACTCACATTTGCTCGTGGATTGGTGACGGTGTTTGAAGGTAGAGAACTTGAAGTAGAAGGTTGAGCTGCGGGCAAGAAACTAGCAAGCATATTCTTCAAATCATTTGTTTGATTGCTGAAGGAGGATTGAATATTATCTCGAAGCTCGGATCTAATCTCATTTCCTTGCTTGGTGATATCTCCTTTTAGATTGATAATTTGGCTCTGCAGATTCTTGATTTGCTCACCTTGGGTTCTCATGATGGCTTCAACATCGGGGTTAATGGGTGGGGTTTGTTGAGCGGGTGGGTGATAAGGATTAGAAGCTCTTGGTGGGATTTGGTTGCTTCTAGCGTAGTTGTTGGCGGGGTTTTGGTTTTGAGGAGAAAAACCGGGTGAAAGGTAGTTGTTGGATCGGTAACTCAGCAAATTTCTATCCCCTTGAGGTCGAGCTTGGTAATTTTCCGGTGAATAATTACCATAAGCTGCATACACATTCTCCGTATTTCCTTGTGTAGAAGGACAATCGGTGTATGAGTGAGGACCGACGCATGTTTCACAAGAAGGTGCAACCGCTTTAACTTGTTGTTGTTGTTGGTTTGAAGCGAGAAGTGTGATACTTTTGCTCATTTCAGTCATCATGCGGGTGAGTTCGGTCATATCAGGGTTTGCTGAGGTAGAAGAGACATTGACTCTCGGATTGTTCCTTGAAGAAGCAGGGGAATCCCAGTTTTTGTGGTGAGTAGTCATGTTCTCAATAAGCTCTCTACACTCCTCGGGTCTCCTTTTCATGAATGTGCCACCGGCGGCTGCATTAATCGTATCATGATCACGAAAAGTCAATCCGTTGTAGAAAGTATCAATTAAGGTCACAGGGAGCATGTTGTGGTTTGGACAACGATCAATCAAGACATTATATCTCTCCCAAGCATCAAAAAGAGATTCATCGGGATCTTGCATGAACCCGCTGATTTGATTGTGAAGGCTTGTGACCATGGATGGTGGAAAGTAGCGTGATAAAAAGCGTTGAGTCATGTCATCCCAAGTGTGAATAGAATTATTCGGGAGACGATCAAACCATTTCTCGGCATGATGTGATAAAGTATGTGGGAAGAGTTGTAGGCGAAGAACATCCATTGTGGCACCAGGAAACTTCATGCTTTGGGTGATTGTAATGAACTTGTCGAGGTGTTTGTTGGCATCATCATCAGGCATTCCTCTAAAAGGGTTTGTTTGCACTTGCTGAATCATGTGGTGCTTCAACGAAAACTCCGGAGCCGTGATTTGCGTCGGTGCAATCGGTCCTCCTCGTCCAAACATGGTAGGTTGACAAAGCTCCTCCATTGTCCGAAGATCGGGCTGTGGAAGAACATTGTTGTTATTATTGAGGTGCGGTGGATTATTGTTGTTGTTAACACCTGACATACTTAAATCTTCTCGAGTCTCGGGCTCTTGATAATTAGAAGATCTAGTACGCATACACCTGAAAATGCAAAAGAAAAAGAAACCAAACACAAAGACAATATATATACACAATAAAGATAAAATCTTTTTGGATTTTTGAAACTTTTAATTTTTATGGATTTTTATCAATTTTTAATTTTTATGGTTTTTTGAAAATTTTTGTGCAAGAAAATAACGCTCACAAGTGAACGGATCCCAAAAAAACAACGCGTCTCTCACAGAAAACCGTTAATCTTTACGAAAAGAGCTGGCAGCGGCGCCATTTAATACAAGGCTTTTGACACCCCGTATAAAAATTAAAGTTCTTGTTCTCGGTATCTTAACGAATTGATTTCCGGCTTAAAGTACGACTCAGTTGAATTTGGTAAAACAAATATTTTTGGTTGATTTTAAATTAAAAAGTGCGAAGACTTAAAAGTAAATGACGTAAAAGTAAAATGCGTTAAAATAAAAGGCGTTAAAATAAAACTAAGTCTAATTAAAGGAAGGGGTGAGATATTAAAAAACTTTGAAAAGTAAAATAATTAAATGACTTTAAATTAAAGCGTGACGAGAATTAAAAATGGACAAAGTACTAAAGCGTAAACTTAAAAATTAAACAAGACAAAACACTAAAACAAACTCACTGTCGGAATATATTCCGATCAGACCATGATCGGAATGTACCTCGTCGGAATATCGATCGAAAAACCCGATCGGAATATGTCACCTTTTCTCTGATCGGAATAACCAAGCTTAAACCCCAGATCGGAATGTTAGAACCAACACTGATCGGAATAATTTACCTTTGATCGGAATGAAGAGTGGGATACTGATCGGAATAAAGAGTGGATTATCAATCGGAATGCTGTCACCACTTACCTGATCGGAATACCACTAATACCTCTGATCGGAATACCCCAAACCCACCAATCGGAATGCTGCTCAACACCCTGATCGGAATATACACAAATCCCTCCAATCGGAATATCGAAAACCCTTTTTCGACCAAGCCAAAGAGCTATGGTCGGAATAATAAACCCCTTTCCGATTTACCAGATCGGAATACAGAAGAAAAAGCACAAAATAAGCTATAAAAATAAGCTTCTAATCAAATAAGCACACACGAAAATCCTAAGGCAACCCGTATAAGAAAAAGCTACTAAACTGAAATTTAAAGACTTTTATAACACGAAAAGAAAAGGTTCACGAAAAACAAACTTTTATATAAAAAAAACTTTTATAAAAAAAACTTGAAAACCTAAAATAAACACAAATAAGCTATAAGAATCAATAATCCAAAGCAATCAAAAGCATAAAAACATAACCTTTAATCAAATAAGCAAGAAAATGAACACATAAACATAAAGATCAAGCAAAGAAAGAAGGGTAGAATGAGAGATTAAAACAAGAAAATTAAAGAACACTTACTTGGAAATTAAAGGAATTAAAAGTGCAAGACAAGTATTTAAATTGACATGTATTTAAAGAGCAAGTAAATAAAGATGGAAGAACTAGTGTCACTCTAGCCAACAAAAACTAATGAAATGAAAATGAAGGCTATATATAGGAGATTAGGAAGGTGTTTAGAGGAAGCTTCCTCCCCTCCTTCCTTTCTTCTTAATTGCATGATCAAGTCCTTAAGCTTCTTTAATCTTCTTAAATCTTCTTAATACTTGGACTTTGTTTTGGGATTTCTTCGAACTCGTCTTTTAATTCTTCAATAAATAAGACTCGAGTTCTTCGGCTTTAAGTAAACTTCTGTCTTTTGACTTTTTCTTCGATAAATCTTCAGAATTGGTCTTGGACTTCCGTTCTTTTCGCAATCTTGACCTCTTGACTTCATCTTTCATCTTTTTCTTCAATAAAAGCCCGCGAATGCCCGTGTTTTCTCCACTTTTCACCTTTTCGTCCTAAATCACAACAAAAACACAAACCACGCATAATTCCGACATAAATGACATAAAATACACGTTTTGGCTCGGTTATTATTGTAATTAAGTGGTAAAAAGGATGGGTGTTTACACACCTATCACTGACCCATAGGCGTCCCCTCGCGCATATAAGATTTTATAAACTGCATCATGCATTCATGCATAAAAATTTTCTCATAATTTATTGGCATAAAATTTTTTCATGTCCCCTCATAAGTTACGATGTCTTTATGTCAAGTACGCTTTCATACTATCATGGTTAACTTCAGTTTCATGCTGATTATGTTATACACTCCTTCATGTTAAGTTGTTTCATGTTTATTCATGATGATTTCGTCTTCATGTTGATTACGTCTTATGTCTCTTTTGTTGCTTATGCTTTCATGCAAGACACTGTTGGAATTCATTTAAATCCTACTTTCATGATAAGTCATGGTTGGTTTTCATTAATCAGGCTTCAGGAAAATCATCGTTGAACTTTGTGTAACCACACTTTAACGTTTCTCTATGCAACCAGAATGAGGTATATACTGGCATTGCCAGGTTATCATGATGGTTTTTCTAACCGTTTAACCGATTATACTTCCTTTAAAATCATGACAAAGGATCGACCCCATACCGATCATTTCATGTGCATTCCGTGTGTACTCCATGTACCGTATTCCATGTGTATTACACGTACCTTAATCCATGTGTATTTCACTTGCAATACTTCACGAGTATTCGCTAGCCGATTCTGAATCATCTCAGGCGTATGTTCACTTGCTGATATTCTACGAGATTGCTGATGCCGCTCATAACTTGGAGATGTTACTAAATGTTGATGCTGCTAATGTTTGGAGACGCTATGAGATGCGGATGCTGTTCACAACCTGGAGATCCTACAAGACGAAGACAAAGGCATTAGAGCAAAGCAATTGGACGAGAAGATGCTTCACCATCAGACGATTTCCATCAATCATTTTCCCTAATTCTTAGTTACATGTCACACGTCATTCTGTTGTCGTTTCAGTCATATGAGTGCAAACCAGTACCAGCCGGCCACTCATCTGAATAGTTACATGAATCACAGTCATGAGAATGACCGTCATGGAAATGACAGACAAGACGATAGTAACCACTACTATGACAGCAACGATCCAAACAATCGCAACCGAAGATCCGGACGCAACGCGATCAGAAATACAAAGGATCAGTAGTCGAACCGATCCGCCAATTCTGACATAATAACCTAATATTTGTAGTTCTATGTATTTCACATCTTGAGACACATGTCAAGACATCAGTCAAGACACATGTCTCACGTATACTTCCTGAAGACACATGTCAAGACACCAGTCAAGACACATGTCATGCTTATATTTCACAAGACACGAGTCAAGACACATGACTCACGTCCAATTCGGGAACATTCCTAAGAAATTCAGGGTACCCTCCAAAGGGTATATCCATTTTGTTGTGCCATGTATTAATCAGGCAATAAGAATTTCAGTACCATCACCGGTGTATCACTAAGGTCAGTCACGTTCGCTCGATGACACTTTCATTTATTTCACCATATTTCATATATTCATGACCATGAAGGACGCCATTCGTATTCCCTATGTATACGAAGGTTTTCCTTCAGCCTAATGATGAGATCCAAACTGCTAACGCATTACCTCTGACAGATGTGAGTTGAATCCTAATCATGGACTACGAACAGCACACCATGTTACTATTCATAATTACGTACAGTGATGTTCAGGCACCTGAATACATTTAGTAGGGTTTTCCATCAGGAAAATTTGTACAAATTATCTATGTTTTACGAGCACGTGCTTTGTTATCCATGACTGCTAAATTTTTCTAGCTGTCAGTTAAGACACGACTACGGAAGTTCCTTTTTCGCATAACCAGCTGATTATTCCAAATCTTCCCATACAGTTCAGAAGAACCTCCAAGGAGAAGGACGGTACCATGAGATTATGGGTCAATTACCGTCGATTTAAACAAATCACCATTCATACCGTTATTCTCCTCTGCATATTGACAAGATCGGATTTGTTTAGGGTGTTTAGCACTTTTCAAGATCGGATTCATAATCATGCTGCCAACAGTGACGAGTGAAAGAGCAGGACATGTCCATGACTGCTATTCGTACACGACTCGGTCGTGCTAGATTCATGATTTTGTATTAGTCTCATAAGTGCTCCAGCAGCATTATGGACTTAATAAATTGAGTTTCCATGAACTCATAAACAAATTCATCAGTGTTTTCATCTATGACAACCTAATCTTCTCTAAGTCTAGAGAAGGGCACGATGACCATATTTGCACTATGTTGCAAATTCTACGGCAGGAGAAATTTCACCCTGAAATTTTTCAATATAAATTCTGGTTGATTACAGTGACACGCTGAATCACATGGATTCTCACGGTTAATCTTACCATGACTCAGCTTATGCATAAAGGTGAGAACCCTACACTACGTTAGGTGTTCCAAGAAAATCCTACGCTAAGAGAAGTCTAATTTCGGAGACTCAGAGTTCCGTAAATTTCTATGTATCAAGTTGTTAGAAATACGTTTTAACGTATATTAGAAGTATCGGTCACTCCACAATATGATTTATGTTGTAATAGCTCGTAGTTAACAATTAGTTAAATGTTACTTATTAAGTTAAGTAAGAACCGGTCCATGGGCTTGTCATGGACCGGCCCAAGCCCAATGTTTGCTTGGAGTATAAATACCCCTTTCCACCATGGAAAGGGGTTGGTTGTTGTTCTTGTTTTCATATTAATAAAAGACACATTTTCTCTCACTTTCTCTCTCTAGTTTCTCTCACTAGAAAACATCAACCCACTTCATAGATTCATAGGTTATCAATATTCTACATTTGGTATCAAGAGCTATGGGGTGATTTAAGGTAAGGATTGTGTTGTTTTTTTAGTTTTTGAATCAATTAGTGATCTTTAGAAAAAATCAATCTTGAATCTTGTTGTTTTTGGTGTTTTTGTTATTGGGATTGATTGATAAGGATTGGGTTTAGCTTATTTTGGTAAAAATCATAAAACTTTTTGTGGTTTTTGATCAAAAAATCGGATTTAAAGCTGTTTTCCAAGTCTCGAACTATATTTCCAGTTTATTCCGAATAGAGATTCCGAATAGGAAGGTTTTCAGAATAGCAGGTTTATTCCGAATAGACATTCCGAATAGGATAATTTTCAGAATAGCAGGATTTTTTTTTTCCGAATAGACTTTCCGAATAGAAGATTTTCCGAATAGCAGCATCTTTCCGAATAGGAAATTCTTTCCGAATAGCAATTGTTTCCGAATAGCCAAAAACTTTCTGAATAGCCAAATCTTTTCGAATAGCCAAACTTTCCGAATAGCTTTCCGAATAGCCGATTATTCCGAATAGCAAAGTTTTTCCGAATAGCCAATTGCCAAACATTCCGAATCGAAGGATTATTCCGCATAAGGATTTCTTTCCGCATAAGGTTTTTTCAGCATAGGGTCTATTCCGAATAGGGCATTTTCAGAATAGGGTTATTCCGCATAAGGTCATTCAGTATAAGGGTTTTTCAGCATAGGGTTATTCCGAATAGAAATTATTCCGAATAGGGTTTATTCTGAGTTAGGGTTATTCCGTATAAACAAGTTCAAGGGGTATTTGAGTTTTTTCGACGATCTTTAGTGGATTTAATCTTGATTTCAACCAACACAACACAAATTCTCAACCTTTCTTCACTGCTCGATCAACCGATAATCTTTGAGTCTCTTAAGTGATCACAATGAATCCGAGTTCATTAATGCCTCAGATGACATCTCTTACGGATATCTCAATCATAACGGGAACTGATAGTCGCCCACCGATGCTTATTAAAGAGGTGTTTGAGGCATGGCAGGGCCGTATGATGCAATACTTGAAGGGCAAACCAACATACGGAAGGCTTATGGTCAAATCGATTTTGAATGGTCCACTCGACTATGGTACCATTGTGGCAAATAACGTGTCTCGACCAAGAGAATATGAAGAACTCACACCGGCACAACAACTCATTGCTGATGCTGATGAAAAGGCTCTACAGACTCTTCTCCAAGCTCTTCCGCATGATATTTATCGCATGGTAAGTCAATATACGGTTGCCAAGGATTTATGGGAACGTCTAAAGGTGTTGCTACAAGGTACGTCTCTTACCAAACAGGAAAGGGAATGTCAGTTGTATGATCTGTTTGATAGATTCACGTACAGCCCAGGGAAACGCTACACGACTATTACTTCAGATTCACTACTCTAATGAATGATCTGAATGTATACAATCTTGTGATTGCTCCATTCCAGGTTAACACCAAGTTCTTGAATACTTTACCTCAAGCTGAATGGGGTGAGTATATTACCGATGTTAAGTTAACCCGGGATTTGCATAAGTGCAACTTAGATCAAATCTATGCTTTTCTTTAGCAGCATGAGAAACATGTGATTATGCACCGTTCTCCTCGAGGTATGTACCCTGATTCCTTAGCTTTGATGGCGAATCAACCAAGCTTGTCACACAACAACACACCTTATATCTTGGGACATCAAGCTTATCATCCATCACCTTACATGACACCGACCTTCCCCCAATACTCGATTCTACCACAACCACCTACCTCACATCAGCAACAATATCGGTTCAATGCACCTTCACCACAGTATGCTTCACAACTTCATCCAGCAAATATTGCACCTTATGCTCAGCCTTCATATTCTTCTTATCAAGAGAATGCAGCATATCCAACAAGCTACCCTGATCAAATGAGTATTCCTTCTAGTGATTATGCAGCTCATCAAGACCAAGCAATGTATTGTGATGATGAGGAAGTCCCCATTCCTGTATTCCAACAAGGAGCTGACCCAGTTGAAGTGCTAACCACTATGTCTGCTTATCTCACAAGGACTTTAAGCAAACGAGGATACAGAGGATCAGCTCCTACCAACAATCAGTTGAGGAATTCATCCAATTCTCGTCAACAAGCTACTATTGAGAATGGCAGGGTAATGGTTCAGCCTATTCAACCATATCAGGGGAGACCTACCACATCAACTACCAATGCTCGCACGGTCAATCAGGCACCAATGGCCAATCCTGCTCCACGGGCTAATTCCACGGGCAAGTTGAGAATGATTACATGCTACAACTGCAAGGAAGAAGGACACATGTCCAGGGATTGCAAGAAACCCAAGAGGATAAGGGATGGACAATGGTTTGCAGAAAAGATCTATCTGGTGAATGCTCAGGCACAAGGAAGAGAACTTGATGAAGAGGAGCTTGCATTTCTTGCTGATCCAGGGATTGCTGAACAAGACACTGTCACTACACAGAATGCAGCTTACCAAGCCGATGATCTTGATGCGTATGACTCAGACTGTGATGAATTCCAATCTGCAAAGGCTGCTCTCATGGCGACTATCTCCAGCTTAGGGCCAGAAAAGAGATCTGAGGTACTTATTAATACCACTGATAATACCACTGATGTTAGTATTCAACCACATCAAGTTGTGCAAGAGAGTGCTGATTCGAATGAATCTTCGGTGGTGAGTCTTTCAAATGAGGAGACAATCAATGATAGTAATATCAATGTGAGTCCCCAGATTTTGAGTGAGTCACAACCGGGAGCCATTTCAAATACGCATACTCCTGCTCAACAAGATTTGGTCATGGTTCCTGCTACATTACTTAGCCAAATGAATGCTGCACTCTTAGAAACCTTAGCTAAGAATAAGAATTTGTCTGATGAGCTTGCCTTAAGCAATGAGAAAGTTCAAACCTTGGAATTAGTGCCTTCGTCTAGTGTTCTAACTAATCCCGAATATGATCATTTTAGAAACAAACAAATGGGTCACTTGCAAGAAATTGAAAACTTAAGAGCAAATTTGTCTAATGAACTTAAAGAAAAGGAGTTAGTGGTCACTAATTTTCAAAAACTTCAAACAGATTTTGAATCACTCGAGTCTAAGAAGAATGAAATGGAGATTAATGCTACTAATAAGATTAGAAGTCTAGATTATTTGCTTTTAAGACAATACGCTGCTTCTCAACTAGTGCACTTATTTGATGCTTCATTTAGAGAATTTAACTTATCACGTCAAAAAGGCCTTCCCCCTAATCCACGGTATGCAAAACAAGCTTTAAGATATAGTCCTAGACTTTATAATGCAACTCAATTAGGATTGGCCTTAGACCCGATTGTTTTTCCCGATGATCGAACAAGTAAGGATCTAGTTGATGAGGATCGGTCATACAATTCTGCAAAATATCCCGAGTGTGATTATTTTAAAATGAATAAGGAGCTTGCAAAAACGGATTTTAGAATTCGCTTCCATATGGACAAAGATCTCATTACAGCACCAACCTACATGTTGAATGAAGAAAACCCTAGTACATTTCCTACACTTGTCAACATGGAAGGTCCTAAGGAAATTCCAAAGGATCTTCCACCGGTTAGCACTGTATGGTTAAACTTGCAAGAGATTAATCAATACTTTACTAATTTTGACAAGGTCATTTTGGAATGTACGACTTCAAATGGCCTAAACGCTGGAGAATGGGCTTTCGAACACATGAACGAGGTGTTTAAAACTGAGATCAATCCGTTTGTCGAAAGTCTAAAAGGAAGTTTTGCATCTCTTAAGGAAAATCTTGTGTTTGAAATTGGTGAAGTTCAAAAAGTGTTTTATGAAATGGACACCGCTTACGAACTACAACTAATTGAAAAAGAAAAGATTTTAACCGAATATGACCGATTCTTGTCTGCAGTAATCTCGTGTGATGTGCTTACTACTGTAAATGTGAATTATTCGAATGAGCTTACATCCGCTATGATTAATTGTGATGCTGTGAATATTTGTGAGAATATATGTGATGATGTTTGTGATCTCTCTGTAAATGTTGCTGATACTGTAAATGAGGTAGATAATCATTCTTCTCACGAATCTAACGCTGAGTTTTTAAAGCTACAAGATTCTTACAATTTACTGTCAAAACACTTTAATCAACTAGAACAACATTGTATATCTTTAGAATTAAAACAACAAACTCAAAATGAGGATCTTTTGATAACAAATAGTTGTGAAAACGGTGTTGAGACGAGTGACAAGATGATTGCAATTGTTAAGGCATTAGAGGAAGAGATTATGAGATTGAAGAGAGATGTGTCATCAAATGAAACACTCAAATTGGAACTAGAGGCTGCAGAGTCTAAAAACCAGGTCTTATAAATTAGACTTTCGTCTGTTCTAGGGGAGATGGATCGGACAAGACAGGGACTATCCGCTCTTTATGGTTCACTAGAAGAACGCTTCGCTTTTAATGCGGCACAGCAACAATCATATGTTGAACAACTGAACCAAAAGTGCGAGGAAATCTCTGACTTGAACATCCTGCTAATTGACAAAAATATGGTTTTGGCTGAGTTAAAGGAGACACTTCTTCTCACCCGACAAGAAGTTGTTGATAACTTAGCTACCGACTCTGCACCGTCCACTAGTGCTCCAACAACCAAGTCAGTAGTGCTTTATAAGAACCCGCTTCATAAGAGAAACCTGGTTACCTACGATGATTATATGAGGAATGCCATTAAGCATGTAGATCTTGTTAGGGATATCTTAGACGATCTTTATGCCTTAGATCCCTCAAGTAGCTACTACTATTCGACTCATGAATATATTAAGCGAGTTCAATATTGCTTAGCATATTTGCAATACATAGGTACACCAGGTTCTGCACTACTCACTAATAGGCCCATTGCTGTAACTCTATTTAATAAGACTCCAGGAGCAAAACCGTCATTGGCACAATCAAGTAAGGCACCTTTAAAATCTGTTGCTAATATTCCCACTTTGCCTTCTACAGGATTAAAAGAGACTACTAAGGCTAAAGGATCGCCACTCAAGAAAGATAAGATCAAGCCCTCCACTAGTAGTGCCAAAAAGAAGAAAGTAGAAGATCACCATAGGAATGTTAGTTCAGTTTTAAATAAAAAGAATCATGTTAAGACTAAAAGCTCTGCGCCTGTGCAGAAGCCTAAACCATTCGTGAATTCTAATTTGAATTGTTGGAATTGTAATGAATGTATGTTTTCCCAACGTCATGATTTGTGTCTTATTGAACATGTGAATGAAATGAATGCCATTAAGAATGGTCTTGAATGGAAGCCAACGGGTAGAACTCGTGCCCAGGTTGGCTGGCAATGGCGTCCCACTGGTAGGACCTTTACATTAGATGGAACAATGTGCCCTTTAACTAGGAATGCATCCATTGAGGTTAGGTCGGAGCGTCCTTTAGTTAGGAACACTCGCACTCAAGTATGGAAACAGCGCCCTTTAATTAGGTCAGCCCCCACTATAGTGCCTATCAGTGAAGAAATACCTCAGGATTTAAGCCAACTAGAATCTACACCACCCACTAGGAAGAAAAAGGCTAGGAAATCTAAGAAACCTAGAGTTAGCAAATCTAAGATTATTAAATCTGTACCTGCTAATAACAAGGAACACTCAGATTCCGATACCTCTACATTGTCTTCGTGTGGTGATATTTTCAGGTGGTCCAAATCATCCTGTGGTATTTGGACTCCGGTTGTTCAAAACATATGACCGGAAATCGCTCGATGCTCCGAAATTTCGTCAGCAAGTTTCTTGGTACGGTTAAATTCGGGAATGATCATATAGCAAAGATAATGGGGTATGGTGAATATCAGATTGGAAATGTGACGATTTCAAGGGTATACTATGTAGAAGGTCTTGGTCATAATTTATTCTCAGTAGGACAGTTTTGTGATTCCAACCTTGAGGTTGCTTTTCGACAACACACTTGTTTCATCCGCAACTTGGAAGGAAAAGATTTGTTGAAGGGATCTCGTGGTGCAAATCTTTATACCTTGTCCTTACAAGACATGATGGCCGCCTCTCCAGTATGTCTTCTCTCTAAAGCATCTAAGACCAAGTCATGGTTATGGCATCGCAGATTATCTCATCTTAATTTTGATGCTATTAATCATCTGGCTAAAAACAAATTAGTTCGTGGTCTTCCAAAGCTTAAATTTCACAAGGACCATTTATGTTCTGCGTGTTCAAGGGGGAAAAGTACCAAGAAATCTTACAAGCCCAAAGCTGAAGACACCAATCAAGAAAAACTTCATCTTTTGCATATGGATCTTTGTGGACCAATGAGAACTGAAAGTGTGAGCGGTAAGAAATTCATTCTGGTTATTGTGGATGATTTCTCCAGGTTTACATGGGTTAGATTTCTACGTACAAAGGATGAAGCACCGAAGGCTATCATCACTTTTCTGAAATTCATTCAGGTACGTTTGAATACTACTGTCCGCCGTATTCGTACAGACAATGGAACAGAGTTCGTCAACCAGACTCTTCGTGATTACTATGAAGGAGTTGGTATCTCACATGAAACATCCGTTGCACGCACTCCACAACAAAACGGTGTCGTTGAAAGACGGAATCGTACACTTATGGAAGCTGCTAGGACTATGCTTATTTATGCGAACGCTCCATTGTTCTTGTGGGCAGAGGCTATATCTACTGCATGTTTCACCCAAAACCGTTCTATCATTCGGAAACGCCATGGAAAAACACCTTATGAGCTTCTACATGACCGTAAACCCGATGTTTCATTTTTTCATGTGTTTGGTGCTCTTTGTTATCCAAACATTAATAGTGAGAACTTGGGTAAGCTTCAACCGAAAGCCGATATAGGTATTTTCATTGGTTACTCACCGTCCAAGAAAGCATACCGAATTTACAACCGTCGTCTTGGCAAGATTGTAGAAACTATGGACGCTGATTTCGATGAGCTGACAGCGATGGCTTCTGAGCAACACAGCTCTGAACCCGCGCTTCATGAGATGGGAACCGGTGCTATTAGTTCCGGATTAGTTCCCAATAATCCTACTTCCACATCATTTTTACCACCATCAAGGCCCGAGTGGGATAAACTGTTTCAACCGTTGTTTGACGAATTCTTTGATCCCCCAAATGATGAAGTTCAAGCACCTGTAGTGATAGCTCCAATCCCTGAAGTTGTTGCTCCTGCAAATGAAGCTTTATCAAATGCATCTTCAACTAACATTGAACCGGATGCACCTTCACCAAGTGATTCTCAAACTACACCTGAATCGTCACCCCTACTTGTGCCTAATGATGTGGAAGAGGATTCTATTGATCACGACTTGGAATATGCTCACCTGCAAGAGCTTCCTTTCTTTGGTGTAGCGATACCTGAAAACCCTTCAGCCGCGTCTACCTCAGAAGAAGCTCCTTCTATTGTTCACTCTAGACCACCTAGGATTGAAAAACACAGCACCAAATGGACAAAAGATCACCCTATCAGGAATGTTATTGGAAATCTAGATCGACCAGTCTCTACACGCCATCAATTACAAGAGAGTGCACTCTATTGCTACTTTGATGCATTTCTCTCTGAAGTTGAACCTAAAAATTGGCAGCAGGCTATGACTCAATCATCTTGGATTGAAGCTATGCAGGAGGAACTAAATGAATTCCAACGACTTGAAGTATGGGAATTAGTTCCTCTCCCTGACAAGGCCAACATCCTTACTTTGTTATGGGTTTATAAGGTTAAACTTGATGAGATGGGTGCGGTATTGAAGAATAAGGCTAGATTGGTCGCTAGAGGATATAAACAAGCCTTGGGTATAGACTTTGAAGAATCTTTTGCTCCTGTGGCAAGATTGGAGGCGATTAGACTATTCCTTGCGTATGCTGCTCATATGAATATGATCGTCTATCAAATGGATGTGAAGACGGCATTTTTAAACGATGAACTAAGGGAAGAAGTCTATGTTAGTCAGCCGGATGGGTTCGTTAGCACAGAGTTTCCTAATCATGTGTACAAGCTTAAGAAGGCTCTCTACGGGTTGAAACAAGCTCCACGCGCGTGGTATGATCTCCTCTCAACATATCTCATTGCGGAAGGCTTCTCCAAAGGCAAAGTGGACCCCACTCTATTCACTCTCAAGGAAGGCAACGACATGATTCTGGTACAAATTTATGTTGATGATATAATATTTGCTGCCACTAACATAGAATTGTCAAATCGCTTTGAGAAGATAATGTCCACACGCTTTCAGATGTCGATGATGGGAAAAATTTCATTTTTCTTAGGATTACAGATTTCTCAGAATCCCAGAGGCATCTTTATTAATCAATCCAAATATGCTCTAGAATCTCTTAAGAAATATAACTTTAAAAATTGTGACCCCGTGGACACTCCAATGGTGGAGAAATCCAAGTTAGATGAAGATATGAATGGGACTATTGTCGATCCAAAACTTTACCGTGGGATGATCGGCACCCTTCTATATCTGACTGCTAGCAGGCCTGATTTGCAATTTACTGTATGCATGTGTGCCCGGTATCAGGCTCGGCCTACCAAAAAGCACCTACATGTTGTGAAAAGGATCTTTCGGTATCTAAAAGGAACACTTCATCGTGGTCTATGGTATCCGAAAGATTCCTCTATTGCTTTAATATCATACGCAGATGCCGATCATGCTGGATGTCAAGACACGAGGCGTAGCACTTCTGGATCTGTGCAACTCCTTGGAGATAGATTGATCAGTTGGTCTTCAAAAAGGCAGAAAAGCGCTGCAATTTCTAGCACGGAGGCTGAATACATCGCCATGTCCTGTTGTTGTGCTCAAGTCCTTTGGATGAGATCACAATTAACTGACTACGGTTTGGGATTTAACAAAATCCCGATGTATTGTGACAACAAGAGCGCCATTGCCCTTTGCTGCAACTATGTTCAACACTCCCGGGCCAAGCACATAGACATTCGCTACCATTTCATTAAAGAACAGGTGGAGAACGGAGTGATTGAGCTGTATTTTGTCACTACTGAGTACCAGCTGGCGGATATGTTCACCAAAGCCTTAGATCGAGGACGAATCGAGTTTTTGATCGACAAGCTTGGCATGAAATCATTCACTCCAGCGACTCTCAAAGAGTTGGCAGAAGAATCAGCTGAATAGTCGTGGTAAACTATTCAGAGTATCCTTTGTTCGTGATCATGTATATTATAGTAAATATATAAACCACAAAAGAAAAATACAAAAATATAAAACCAAGAAAACCCATAAAAAATATAAAACCTACAAAAACCATAAAAATTATAAAATCAAGAAAAACCAAAAATATTTTTCGTTTTAAAACGGGCATGTCTTTTAGTACGGTAATATTTACGGCCTTAGAAATGTCGATTAATATTGACACGGTGCCATAAATAGAGTCCGTATAAAAGTTGTACATTTTTAAAACATGCCCATTATGGCTTGTAGTTATTTCTGACTGCAACCCGGTTTTCATATTAAAGTCACGTATTTCCTTGGAAAACGTTGGCTCACAACGGGAATTAACTTTCTCGGGCGTGATTTACAAGCCAAATCATGCAAAGGGATCAAGTTTACTTTACAACTTGATCTTACACAAATTAGTGTACGTCTCAGTGCATTATTTTGTCAAGATAAGAGAAATCTTGTCGACACCACGAATCGATCTTTTTCAAAACATCAATTGGAAAATGTTTTTCATCATCATGTGCCTCGTTAAACAATGACTACAGCTCTTTAAATAGAAAACGGGTCATCGTTTAAGGGGGAGAAAATGTTACATCATCTTTCACATCAAAAAGATCTTCAAAAGTTTTCAAGGAAACTCAAAAAGCTCAATGGTTAATGGTTGGTTTGCTTTGGCATTTGTCTTGTTGTTGCTTATAAGTTTGTCATGAATAGATTTGTGCGTGTGTTAAGATAGGTTAATCACTAAGGCTCGGGAATTTAACATAAGATAGGGTCAAAATGACAAGTATTAAAACTTGGAAAAACAAAAGAATTTTGATTAAAGAAAGAGGAAAAGTTGAGGGGGTAAAGTTGACAATATGTCAAACTTGTGAAAATTTGACCTAGTCAAATTCATCCCCCCCCCCCCCCCCCGTCTCTTCTCTCTCTTTCACTTTTCTGATTGTTTATCTCCTTTGCCGCCATTAACATACTAGAACACAAACACACGAAATCAAACACAACATCTCAAAATCATTCATCTTCTTGTTCAAGATCTTCAAAAGGTATTAAATCGGCTTAATCATTCATGCAAAACAATTTAATTAACTCTTTTTAACTGGAATCAATCAATTTAAGTTTCTGCTTAATTAGGGTTTAAATTAATTGGGGGTTTTGCCTGGGGTTGATTCGGAATGGCTCGAATTGAACTAATTTGGTCCTTAGAACACTTGAATCAAACGAATAAGTGCCTAATTAGAATAATCGTAACTGATTGAACTTTCCGAGTAAGAATGACTTTCCGAATAAGGCATTTATTCAGAATAGAAAAAACTTTCCGAATAGGAGGATTATTCCGCATGGAGAAATCTTTCCGCATAGAAGCTTTATTTTCCGAATAGAAAGGTTATTCCGCATAGACAGTTCTTTCCGAATAGGTACTTTATTCCGCATAGACAAAATCTTTCCGAATAGGTACTTTATTCCGCATAGACAAAATCTTTCAGAATAGGTACTTTATTCCGCATAGACAAAATCTTTCCGAATAGGTACTTTATTCCCCATAGACAAAATTTTTCCGAATAGAACTTTTTTCCGCATAGGTTGATCTTTCCGAATAGGAGATGTTTGATTTATTCCGCATAGGCCAAAATGTTCCGAATAGACTTTTTATTCCGAATAGGGATTTTATTCCGCATAGATTGTTTATTCCGCATAGGCCTAATGTTCCGAATAGACTTATTATTCCGCATAGGATTTTTATTCAGCATAGATTGTTTATTCCGCATAGACCAATTATTCCGAATTGAATGATTATTCCGAATAGAAGATGTTTGAATGGTTTACAAGCTTAAGGGATTAGGTCATATGTTCTATGCTTAGGTTTAAAGTCATAATGATATTTATATTTGTATGTTTCAACCTTTGTGTTTTATCTTAAGCAGAGACGATGACTAACCCTACAGTACAACAAATACAAGACGCCAAAGCCACCGCCATTGCCGAAGCCAAGACTCTTAAGTTTCTTCCAAACAACTTCCGTTTGAAGGAGGTATCTCATTCTACCCATAATGGATTTAAGGTAGGTACAGCCATACTTGATAAATCTCATCTCAAGCATGCGCTAAGGAGAAGTGCTTCAGTGCCTTATGACTACCTTTACGAGTTCTGGGCTACCAAAGAGAGGACGTCGAACAAAATCACTTTATCCTTGGACAACAAGCAGCAGACGCTTACTGTGTCAGACTTCAGGAAGATCTTTGGATTTCGGCCGACACTCAAAGGTCTATCATACTCAGCCAACCCGACTAAGGACCAGATCACGGAAATGTTCACTGCCATTGGATGTCTTGACATACGAACCGTGTCTGAGTTCACTACTGCCAAAGTTGGTCAACCATGGAAAGCTATTTTTGGGATTCTTAGCCGATGTTTCACACCCAAAACAACTGGGTTTGATGATGTTCGTCCGCCAATCATCAAGATGTTTTACGGTATGTTCAAAGGTATGGGTATTGATTATGCATCATTGCTATGGGAGGAGTTTACTTTTCAACTCTTCACAAACACGAAGGGTAAGGTTAAAAGTTACCAGTACCCTAGGTTTATTAAGCTGATCATACATTACTTTATGGAAAACGATGCATCCATTGATAAGCGTGCAGGTAGTCGTCACCACACGGTAGATGATGATGATTTGGTAGACTTAAGGCAGGAGACTCATTCGAATACGGTTATTCCTGGTCCCATTCCCAGTCATCTTCTGACCGATGAGATTATTGCATCTGATGATTACAAGAACTTGCTACAAGAAATTGAGAATCAACGAGCAAGCCTTCTAGCAGGTGAAGACTCATCTACCACGGTTAAGAGCAAGGGTAAACGGAAGCAAACAGCTTTACCTGAACCCAAAGCCAAAAAGAAGAAGACTGCAGTTAAGAAGGGAAAGGGTATGGCTGATGAGTTAGTTCTCCACGATGAAGAAGATATTGATGATCCTACTCTTAACAAGGCTGAGAGAAAAGCGATGAAGATAGCTATGGAAAGGAGTAGGAAAGACACGGGAGGTAGTGGTTCGGGTGCACGGGTAAATATTGAAGAAGAGTACGTGGAACCAGATGATGTGTTTGAGTTTGGATCACCTGAAAAGTATTCTACTTCGAAGGAGACATCCACCCCCCCTGTTTCAGCAAGTGTTGAAAAAGAGTCTACTCAACCTTTAGCAACTCAACTTCCACCAATACAACCCTTACCAACCAGACCGGTTTCAACACCATTTCTTCCACCACCAATAACTCCCATCCTTAGTACCGTAGTCATAACCGAGCCTATTCCATCAACCCAGAGCAGCTCTGCAACGTCTACAATGGCTGCATTGGTAATGGCCGAAATGTTGGATAAACATACGGATAATCACAAACGAGAGATGGATGAACTTCGCCAAGAGCTACATAGACGAGTTCAAAGTGAAGAAGCATCTAGGAAAGCTCAAGAAGAGTTGATTGCTAAGTTCGCTGCAGACATGGAATTTACACGTAAAGCTCATGCAGAAGAACTTGCTCGGGTTAAAAAGGCTGAAGCTGATAGGCATGCAGCACGAATTAAGAGACTTCGAGAAATTAAGGATAACTATAAAGAGCAGAAAGAAGATCTTGAAACTTCTATTGAGCAGAGAGTGAAAGAATCCGTTGAATCTCTTATGCCTAAACTGCGTGATGAGTTGAAGACACTTGCTGCTGATAACTTGATGATCAAGTCATCTAATCCTTCAGAAGCCGCCTACAAGATTGCTTATGACTTGACGGATTTTGAACTAAAGAAGATCCTCAAAGCTCGAATGAGGGAACTTGGATCGTTTGATAAATCTAGGATTCAACGGGCTCTCTTCAAATCCCTGAATGACGCTATCATGGAGGATGATAGGTTGTTCAAGACGTTTGGAAGTGTGGTACCCTACCACATTCTCCCTGAGGAAGAAAGGGAAGAGAGTGAAGAAGAAGAGGGTACTGGTGGAGAAGAAGAGGAAGAAGAAGAAGAAGAAGAAGAAGAAGGAGAAGAAGAAGGAGAAGATGATGATGGTGGTGATGATGATAAGGATGATGATGATGAGGATGATGATGATAAGGATGATGATGATGATGATGATGATGAGGATGATGATGATAATGATGGTAATGATGGTGGTGATGGTCACCAGGAGAGTGCTAGGGGGAGCAACGCGGATAACGATAAGGATGATGATGGGGGTGAACAGCCTAAAGAGGGGGATAAGGTTACCAGCTCAAAGAAACCTGCTAAGTCTGGAACCAAGTCCAAGAAAGATGCAGCGCAGAAGGACAAATCAACATCAACGGAATCAAGACGATCTAAGTGACGCCACGATGTGAATGCTACAACAGCGTCATCGATTCCTGGTACTTCTATTGCTGTATCTATACCTATTACCACTAACCCTATTAGTCCTGTTGTTGTTGCTCCTGTGATTGCAGAATCGGTAACTGAACCTGAAGCTGCACAACACTCACCTGTTCATGACACTGCCGAGATGCCTGAATCAGAACAAGCAGATGTTCACGTCTCCACTCCTCTACAACAAGAACCACAATCTACAGTTCCAAGCACAAGGGACTGGGCAGACACGTTGGAGATTGACGAGACTGCACCACCACAAGCTTGGATCACGGCAGCGGCGCAATATGATCTGATCACAGACGCTGACAAAGATGTTTTGTATCTTCGTATCCGCAGTCCGATTGACTTATGTGCATTTCTTGCTCATGAGTATAAGACTTCGGTTACTCCATCTTTGGTGAAGAAAGCGCTGAAGGATAAGAGACTTCGCGCCAAAACCCGGTTAACCCAAATGGAGTTCGAGTATTATGCCGATGAGATCCTGAAAGCTCTGAACACCGTTCAACGGCCAGGTCTTCATGAATCCGAAAGAGCTCCACCTCCACTTGATCCTACTCAAGATAATCAGATTGCTCTCGACTTCTTCGTCACCAATGATCTTGTGTATCTTCTGAAGGGGTCATCAAAGTACGCAACCTCCCTGACCTTGCTGAAAGCTGCCAACTGGGGAACAATACCCTTTATTGAGGAAAAGGTAAACCGACTCTGGGTCCCAAAGATAAATCGTAATTATGATATGTATGCTGTTATAGGTGCATCTCATTGGGACGAACGAGTCCGAAGGGCGTACAGGGGTTGCTGCCTAGTCAATTCTGGAAGTAACGTTAGATCCGATATCCGCATCTCCAGCATCTTATGGTTGAAAACTGAAGCCAAGAATGGCTATTATCATGTGACGGAGATTCGCTTGAAAAGGGAGGATGACAGAGAATACAAAATCCAGCAGGGAGATTTTTCCATCATCCGCCTTGAGGATATCGAAGATATGTTGCTTCTGATGACCCGAGATCAACTCACACATATTCCTCGTGAAGACCTCATTGCCTTGAATACAGCACTTCGTATGTTCACACGAAGCGTTGTTATTAAGAAACGAGTTGAAGATCTTCAGTTGGGAGTCGAAAGCTATCAAAGGAAGCTCAACTTAACCCGTCCAGTGAATCAAGTTCTACCTCAACATGTAGATAGGTGTCCCTATACCGGCATTTCTGTCCCGAATTGCGGCATTTTCTACTTGAACAGTCGAGGCTTAATGAAGTTTATGAGGGTGGGTGAGCTTTATAAGTATAGTGATGGGACTCTTTTACAAGTAAGAGGAAAGTTGGAGCATCTGAACTCGGGTGGGACTTTGCCAGAGATGACGGAGGATTGGCATAAGGGTTATCGGCAGATGGCGAATTATGTGATCAAGAAGATTGATCAAAAGCTCCGTGAACGTAGATTGATGAGGAGTTTGGAAAGATTTGTTGGTGGTAGACCATATCTAGTGCACCACAAGCTACTGCAACGATCCATTTAATGGGTCGTACATTTCAGGTCCACTTTATATTGGTTTTCAATTGTGAATATGTATATTTGTGAATATTGTGCTTTAATGGCTTGATGTAGTGTTAAGGTATGATAATTTTTCAAGAATTTCTCACGAGATTCTAAATCTTTCAAAATATATCATACTAAAGCACTACAACTATCCCTTATTAACTTAAGGGGGAGCATGAACATGTTCTATGGACAAACATCGATTTCATTTTTACCCAAAGACCGGTTAATCTATTCAATATCCCAAATATTAATGGTTAACATTTTGGATAAGGGGAGAAAATGGGATTAAGGAGATTTAAATGATACTTGGCTAAAAGATGAAAAAGACTTAACGATTATCCAACTTAATATGTGTAAAGCACGTGTTAAGGGGGAGCGTTTTTGATGAACAAAACACCTAAGGTACAAAACTTTTGATTTCAATATCACAAGTACCTTAAGTGATTTTCAATGATTTTTCATGGTGGCAATTCCTTCCCAAAACACACTTAATTCACGACGAATGTGGTGACAAAAGGGTGGTAGGAATAGGTTTAGTCCAATGATTCATCAGAGCCGATGGAATCTTCCCAAGGATAATTCCCTAGATAGAATTAGAAGTCCTAGGAAAGATGGAGAAAGAATGTGAACGTAGCTGAATGCCGACCAAGTACTTAAGCTAGCACTGGAACAATCACAACAAGGTGCTAGTGATGACGTATTGGTAAGCATTGAAGGGGTTGAAGAATGAAAAAGAATTGTAAAGATAAAGGGTGTAAAGAAAGAAGCCCTCCTTACAACTTTAGGCAGAAACCGGGTCAATACATATGCTATTGAGGTCATTTTTGCTAATGATTCTCGGTATTGAAGAAAGACATCATAGACCCAATGATGCAATGCACAACCCTTTCCAGCTAACTCAAATATCTCTCAAAAGGTATTTGTTTTAATCACACGGAGATCAACACGTTATCTATTGGTTTATTCACTCCGAATAGACTGGTATTGAAAAGGTGGCACTCCTCTCCAGCCATCGCTCACTAAATCAAAACGCACAATCGAGTCTAGAGCCAAGAGATCATCAAAAGTCTCATTAGGACACTTTCCATTTATTCCTTGCTTTCTCACACACTGTGAAAAGTAAGAGATTTTCATGAGTCCTACGCAGTATTCCTGTAATATTTCCAGAACATCCGAGTAATACGTAAGTATTACGATGAAGATGGAAATCCTGCTTGAGCCAACATCAAACAAGCTCATGGTAGGTTACACGTGCGGTTCTTTTAGAACCAATCTTGTGAAAAACTGGAAAGAAACAGTGGTTTAATTCTTAATTGAACTTAAACTCGTTCCAGGCCTCTACGCATTATCATATGATCTTGCCAGAACACTCAGAGTGACTCTTTATTGATCACAGTGACGAGTGGAAATCCTTCTAGTGTTAACATCAAACAGCACTTGGTAGGTGACGTGCAAGATTCTTTATAAATTGAGCTCGTGACAACTGGAAAGCAACGATGGTGAAAATCTTAATTGAAATTCACTTGTTCCAGGTTTCATGAATTGACGGCTTCAAATCACAAGGATAAATTATCCAAGTGATTCACTCTTTATGTTCGCAGTCAGCTTTGGACGGTCGAATAAAGAGAACGGGTTTACCCGCGAAATCCTGTCAGGAAGTTACTTAATTGAAACTATCCGTCACGGGTACGATATCTAATATCGTCCAACGGTCTTCACCGACCGGAGGTAAAATGCTACCGAATTAGAATAAAATGTTCAAAGCCATTTTATTCGTGTCGTTGTTGTGTACCTGTTAAAGACGGTGGCGTTGCTGTGTACCTGTTGAAGACGGTGGCGTTGTTGTGTACCAGTTAAAGACGGTGGTGTTGCGGTGTACCTGATGAAGTCGTTTTTCACATGCTTATGTTTTTCTGCAACAAAGTTCAGCAAAAATTCAAGAAAGTACAAGATGAAGTCTTCCGCTGTACCAAACTCTGAAGCTTTCGAGAATTCAACAAAAAGACATAAGTGTGTGGAACATGAAGTCACGAGGAGGCAAATTCACAAGAAAGGCAAAGATCGCACGTGAAAGGCCAAAGAACAATGCTCACAAGCCAAAGCCTAAAAGATCAAACCAACATATTCACAACAAAAGAAAGAAAAGAAGAAAAGACTACGAGCTAAATAACGAAGACTTAGTATAGTATGCTAGGTTTAGAACTTTGTAACGTGGAGTGACCTCCCTTAGGGGGAGATTGTTAGAAATACGTTTTAACGTATATTAGAAGTATCGGTCACTCCACAATATGATTTATGTTGTAATAGCTCGTAGTTAACAATTAGTTAAATGTTACTTATTAAGTTAAGTAAGAACCGGTCCATGGGCTTGTCATGGACCGGCCCAAGCCCAATGTTTGCTTGGAGTATAAATACCCCTTTCCACCATGGAAAGGGGTTGGTTGTTGTTCATGTTTTCATATTAATAAAAGACACATTTTCTCTCACTTTCTCTCTCTAGTTTCTCTCACTAGAAAACATCAACCCACTTCATAGATTCATAGGTTATCAATATTCTACACAAGTTTCTACGAAGCAAGATATAGTTACGTTCATATCTAAATACTTGTCATATCAACAGGCTAGGATAGAACATCAACAGACTAGGATGTTTTTCCATCATCAGAAATTATGAGCAGAAATAGGACAAGATCTTCATGGATTTTGGTTACCAGATTAACGCAAACTCAGAAGAAGCAAGATGTTATCTGGGTTATTGCCAACAGTTTTATCGAGTTTGCATAATCCTTACATCCGCAAGGATTTCAAGAACCAACAGATAGATCAGACATGTTCCAGCCAAGGCATATCCGATCACTTGGTAATCCCTCAGCTATCGGGCCAGACAAAAGTTCACATTGTGCTTCTTATTTGCGTTCACGTCCTTGTTCTAATTTCACGACTTGCTTTTACGCTCACGTTCGTGACACTATTCACGTTCATGATCGTATCCTGGCCTACAATTGTATGTTCATTTTCGTTCTAGAGGTTTTGCAAGAACTTGAGAGACCAGACTCAAGTTTAGTAAAACTCTCTATCCTCAGACAGACGTTTAACGTCACATTCCACGTCTCACCTTATTGCGTTTGGCGTTACCGCCGTTATATTCCATGTTCAGGATATGTTTCACATGTCATGTTCATTCCACGTTTCTCATATCACGTTCACGATATGTTACACGTACCATTGATCACGATATGTTGCCATATTATACTCGCCATACCTCCACGTATCACGTTCAAAAATTTTCACGTGTCACGTTTAAAAATTTTCGATACTACGTTTCAATATGTCTCGCGCATCGTTGCTAATTATCAGTTAGGTTAGATTATTTGGCATCGTAATGTTTCAGTTACCCTTGCATGTTAACTCTTATTTCCTCGATCGAATTCAGGGGATCTATCTTACGTAGATGACAATGAACTCGTAGAGTTTTCAAGTCAAGATCAGGAGGACCAAGATTTATCATTGTGTCAAGATCTTGAGAAGGAATCGTTCCAAGAGGGAAGCCACTTGGAAACGGACAAGTTCATCCGGACTTCTTATCCGTTTTCTCTTATCGATTAGATATGTCCTTTCAGTCACGTCACGTTCTATGTCCTTTCAAGACATGTCACGTTCTACGTTCCCTACCATGTCACCTTCATATTCCGTTATCTTACATACCCTTCCAGTTTAATTCGGGTGTATTTCTCTTTCAGTTACATTATCTATAATTCGGGGACGCATTATTCTTTTTAGGGGGGAAGAGTTGTAAAACCCGCATGCTTTTACCATGAACAATACAGTTATGATCGTACGTACAGGATTAAAACTTTCCTTATATAACATGAACAAGTATCACGAATATTAGTTACAAGAATTACGTAAGTGTTATTACACGATAAGTATTAAATACGTGTTAGTACACGATAATTATTAACAATAATAATTATAATCACGAACATAAAATCATGAACACAAAATCACGAACATATAAGTATGAACTTACATATATTATTAATACGATGAATGTCGTTACGTACAAGTAATTATAATAACATGAATTATAATAACATGAATAATTCATAATTACGTAACACGTAAACACGAATAATTAACACGATTATTCTTCGTATATTAAATCAAACACGGTAAGTCATTACGTACGTAATAGTTACGTTTAAACGTATAAGGATAACCATGAGGAAAATTCATGACATTCAATACTCGATTACGCGCGTCATTTAACAAGACGCAATATAATTAAAAGTATAAGTGTTTGTTTGGGCTGTTTAGACAAAGAGAAAAAGAGGAAGGACTTGGGCTCAAGGCCCAAGTGTGGTTGTTCGGCTTAAACCGGAAACATACGGGGGGGTAGTTTTATTTTCACTTTTAGACAGAAATCAAAGATAAACCCTAAACATATTAACAGCCGCCTCTTTTCCCTTTGTCTTCCTTGCTGCCATCGACCAACACTAAAAGAAACAAGATCAAACGTGGCTTTTGAATCCAGAAGATCAAGGATGGTGTCGTGTTTATGCTCATAAACCCTAAAAACGTAAGTAGTTCTAAATCCTTTTTAATCAATGGTGTTATACGTTTAAATTAATCAAGAGTTAATAAAAGGAATTGGAAAACATGTTGTAAAAATGGGGAGTTAATCAAGGCTGTGGGTTTTGGTTCGGCTTGCACCCAAACCGAGAGTTTATGACTCTCGGTGGTGGTTATGTACCACCAGCCGCAAGGCCTGGTGGGGTTTTTGTCTAACAGTGGAAAATGGCAGCCAAGCAGGGGAAACCACTGGCTGCGACCAGTAGTGTATTTGCTCAGACAGTGGGAACCGAGAGTCTATGACTCTCGATGGGAAATTATACCAAGCAGGGGTAACCGGCTACTGCCGGTGGCAGCAACACAACTGCCAGGGGGAAAACTGGCAATAAGGAGGTGTTTGGTTTTGATTTTAGACGGAATTAAGGGGGCTTTTAGTGGGCAGTTTAAAGGTAATAAAGGGCTATTTGTTTTGGTCCGGTTCAAGGGGAGCCGGTCCGATTCATAGTTGGTATAATTTAAAACACGGGTTTGGTCACGGGAACATTGTACGGGTCACATTTTCTACAAGTATAATACTTATATAAGTTACATTTTTTTTACAAGCATATTATTTTACCAAGAAAGTTAAATTAATTAAATCATGACTTTATAAATAATTTAATTAAAACATGGACTTAGGTTTATTATTATTATTAATAATACATGATTTTAACCTAAGTATTTAACTATTAATTTTACACTATAGTATTAATTCATTATTAAACATGATGTAATTAATTAATTATCATGACTTAGGTTATATTAATATTAAATATTAATACATGTTTAACCTAAGTATTTTTCATACACTTAATTTAATTAAATCATGATTATATTTAATTAAATCTTAGAACTTATAGTTTATTTAATTTACATGTATTAATTAATAAACTATATTATAATCACATGACTTAGAATATTAATCAGTAAAACTTAAGCTTATCTTTTTAGCTTAATAATCCAGCTTATTTCTATTTATGGAAACTTTCTATTTTTAGAAACTTGTCTATTTTAAGCAGTAAATCTATTTTTGAGAACTTTCTGTTTTTAGAAACTTTCTATTTTAGGAAACCTGCTATTTTTTTTAAAGTTACTTATTATTACACAACAAGTATAATAATACAAGAAATACAAGTAATACTTAATCAGAATAGACAGAATACATGATAAATGCAGTATAAAGTTAAAATCAGTAAAACATGACATGAACATATAAAACAAGCTAAGATATGATATAAAATCAGTTAAGTACTCAGTAATCAGAATACTTATACACGTATATTATTATGTAGCATTGGTGAGATCGAAGTAGGACTCTCTTCCGTTCGTCTTCTTTGTTCACTGGACATAAGGTACGGATTCTCCTTCCTTTCAGTATGGACATTCTTCCTTATTAGGATTTCCCGTATGCAGCCAACTGTTTTCCCTAGTATATGTTTTAAATGTTTTTGAATTTCTTATGTTTAATTAGATACTTAAAGCCATATACATGCATGACCAGTTTCACCTAGTTATAGAGGTACCATAACCATAAAACTGGAGGCACTAGTGTTATGACTCTACCACGACGGAGTGATAGCTCGTGGCGTCCCTTCAGCTTTTGGCCATATTATTATTATTATCAGGTGGGGCGTATGGGTGCATCCTAGTTTACATGTTTTTAGCAGATTATTCAGGTAAATGTGGTGTGTGCCTTGCATCCTTCACAAGGAGCTGAGCCCTCCTACCCAAACAGTATATTAAATTAGAGGCAGCCCCTCTAATTTGTATGACGAGGTCACCCCTCCAAGTATTCATACACGTTGATATTTCATGACCTATATTGGCTAATGGTAAACATGTTGAACAGTTTTTATAAGATAAACATAAGGCTTTTCAAACTATAAAACCAGTTTTATAAACATGTTCCAGGTTTTCCGGGACTTAATCAATTCCATATTTTACATGCTTATATTATTCATTTCATGCTTGTATATCCGTACACTGAGCGTTATGCTCAGTCGTTACTTTCCTTTCCATGTCCCAAAACGGCAGGTACCCAAGGACGGACTCGAGCATTTGGAGGACATGCATAGGATGGAAGCTGCCATAGACTTATTCTCCTTTTTCCTTCATATACTTATGCTTGTTTAGTCTTTCATTCATTTCTTTTACTTTATTATGTTTTGGGCTTATGTTTGGGAACCGAAGTTTGATTCCGGTTTTCCCTATGGTCTTGTATGTTTTACTACATATTACCTTGCATGCTTTGATGACACGCCATAATTACGCGTGACATTCCATTTATCAAAATGGGGTGTTACACCTTGTTCTAGCTCTGTAATGGGTAGGGTGGTTATACCATCTGCATCATTAAGATGCAAAGCTTGGCGAACCAGAGCTTCAATAACCACCTATGAAACCCTATGTACAATAGCAGTCAATGTAGTCACATTATTAACTGTTGAGGAAGTGATAGTATTCCAATACTGATTAATATGTGTGACAGGGATAAGAGGAGCATGAGAAAGTGCATACCTTAAGGGGGATGCATTCAAATACTCAACCATCTGAGTATATTGAGGAAACAGAGTATGATCAACTTGTAAATAAGCAACCATGTTATGCTGACTTCTGAACCCCAATTCTAAATCTCTAGGTTTAAATTTTGGCGTCATTGATGTAGAAAGTTGTGATAAAAGTTATGAAAGATGAAGGTTTGAGAAAATTTAGTGAGACAAGAATAAGCAGTTACCCTATTTCAAAGAGATGAGCCAAATATATAGGAGAGGTGAAAACATGTGATTGGTCAAAACATGAGGTAGTTATATTCAAAATATAATCATGAAGATCTTGAAAATATATAACTTATCTCTAGCATTAATAAAAAGTTACCAACTCCTAAAATTACGGCCCATATTTTCGTCAAAAATAAAAACTGGGTAGGACCCAATGTCTATCAACGGTCAAAAATAACTTATTAGCGCCCAACGGCTATATTCTTGTCAACGTTGGATTTTGCCATGTCGACGTCAAAATTTGTTGGAAATACGTTTTACGTATTTATGAAGGATCGGTCGCTCCAACGATAATTATGTAATGGGCTCGTGGTCTACTTAATGATGTATAGTCCATATAGCCCACATGTAGGGTGGGCTATATATATACCCCTCCTAGCATGTTAGGAGGGGGTTGGTCATTCATTCATACACTTAATCATTAATCTAATCTTACTTTCTCTCTCTACTTTTCTTCCCTCTCCTTTCTCTCTCTACACCTAATCTCCATCTTCCCCATCTCTTCCACCAAATCCATAGATCTAATCCTTCAATTACCAAATCCTTAGAATTAGTAGGCCTTCAATTGGTATCAAGAGCCATGGTTGAATCTTAGGATTTGCTTATTTTTTTATCTTTTGATTTGGTGGTAAAAATCCCTTCTTTTCTAATTGTTTATCAATTTTTTTCATCATTCTATCAACTTTTTATCAATTTTTATAAATTTTATCTATTTTTATTTTTTATCAGTTCTATTTTTTTTTCGTATGTTTTTACCATCAGTTTTTGATTATCAGTTTTTTAGTCTCATTTTATCAAGTTTTTTAATAATCAGTTTTTTGTTTTTCAATAATCAGTTTTTTTATCATATTTTGTCTAATCCTTTTTTAATCAGTTCCTTTGTTTAATAATTTTTTAATCAGTATTTTTTTTCAGTCTTCTTCTTCATGTTTTTCTTAACAGTCCATGAGTCCAATCCCGTCCAAAAATAGTCCAAACAGTCCAAAAATTCCATGAGTCCTATCCAATCTGTTAAAACTGTCAATCAATCTTTTTTATCCAAAGTTATCAGTTTTTTCGTTGTCAGATTGTGTCTTTCCGAATAGACCATTTTTTTTTCAGCATAGGAAAAACTTCCGAATAGACAACACTTTCCGCATGACAAAAAATTCCGCATGACACAAAAAGTTCCGCATGACACAAAGTTCCGCATGACACAAAGTTCCGCATAGACCAACTGTTCCGAATAGACCAAAAGTTCCGAATAAGAAAAAACTTCCGAATAGGAAAAAACTTCCGAATAGGAAAAAACTTCCGAATAGACCAAAACTTCCGAATAGGAAAAAACTTCCGAATAGAAAAAAAAAAAAAAAACTTCCGAATAGAAAAAACTTCCGAATAGGCTTTTCTAACAACTCGACCCAAAACAGTGACTCAAGCCTCACCGACACCTTCCCTCACAGACTCGACAAACACAAACCCCCAAAACTCATTTACCCACCCTCGACCCTCGAACCACTCACAACCTCCTCTCGTCTCTCACAACTCTCGACAACCGACTCCCACACCTCTCGAACCCTCACCCGATACCTCCCACAATCTCTCGACTCCGACAAAAACAACAACGTCTAGACCCTCACCCTCGAAAACTCGACTCCCACACTCGACAAAACTCACACCTATCAAACAAACCTCTCGACAAAACTTTTGTCCAAAATACTCCAACCCTCTCTCACTCTCGATAATCAGTTTCGACTCAACACAACACCCTCCCTCGAACAACAAACACCCTCTATCCCCAACAAAAACAAACACCCAATCTTTCGACTCCCTCTCTCGACTCCATCCTCACCAAAACACTCTCACCCTCGCTTACAACACACCCATACCAGACCCACACTTTTAAACCTGACTCGAACAAACTCAAGACTCAAAAAGATCTCAGTTTCATAACGACAAACTTTCATAGATCCAACACAGACTCAACAGAAAGACTCTTACAGATGAGAGAAAGACTCTGAAATAAGACATAATTAAACACCCTACCTGTGACCCTATAAAGGACCTTGTTGTTGTTCTTGGACAACAGTTGTTGCTCTACTCTTCGTGGCTGACAGGTATAGATGTGTTCGTGGCTGAAGGTGAAAGGTGCATAGTTTTGTTGTGCTCAGCTCGTATGGTTTAAGAGATTGATTAGATAGATGATGGTTTGTGTTATAGTCTTAGGGAGATAGATAATAGTTTTGAGAGATTTGAGATTATTGACTGCGTTTTTTTTTTTGTTATCTGTTCGTTTGAGAGAGAGAGAGATAAAGGTTTTGGGAAGATTGGAGAAGACGGTTGAGAGAGAGATTAAGTTTGTGAGGCGGACATAACTAGGTTATAGTCAAACAGGATTATTTAATTGGGCGGATATAACAAGAAATTGAGTGGGGCGGTGGCATCACTTTAATTGGGCCACGTATCTTGTATACAGACGAAGATAAGACACGCGTTGGTTAAATCAGATTTTGTATAACAAGAAAGTTACTTTTTAAATTAAGTAACTTTTTAGTTAACTAAAATATATCCGATTTTTTATAGTTTCACAAATAAATCAGTTTTTTTTTTTTTTTTTTTTTTTTATTTTTATATTTTAAAAAGTTATTTTTATTTTTATTTTTTCTTATTTTATTTTCCATTTTAAAATATCAAAAGTTTATTTTTTTTGTTTGTTTTGTTTAGTTAAATTTATTTTCTATATTTTGTCACGTGTTGGTTTTTTTTGGCAAATCGTATTGAGGCGGGTATTTTAAAAGTGTTAACGTGGAAAAATATTTTGTGGCCGGATTTGACGACAAAGTGACGAGTCAAGGTGACGGGTTCTATTTTTAGCGACTACGGATTTTTGTTCAGATTTTATTCATAATCTTTTGAGCCGATAACAATTTTTGAGCCGAGTCGTATTGTTCAAACCCGACAACAACAACAGCCACATCATTTTTCCTCGATTACCAATGGAATCGTTAAAATCGACACTTAAAGAGGGAGAATCGCATCAAGTGCAAGCCAACGCTAGGGAAAGTGGTATAACTTCATTTCGAATGCTTCAGTATCATCTAGTTAATCTTTCACGGATTCAAGGAGGGAGCGAATTTGTGACAATCTTTGGACAAGATCGTCATATATTCTTCGACTCCATTTTTACCGCTTTGACCCAACTCGCCGAGGAACTTAACAATAAAAGCTTTAATCACTCTGCATCGGCACTTGCTTATAAGGCTCTTGTGACACAACTCACGCCTTTCCTCCAGTTCAATATCATCAAGTCTGAAAGTTCAATAATTTGCCAATCATTTCTTCGAGATACACATACTGAACTTCGAGTCTTCCGTGATACAATTCTGAAACTCATGACATCAGTCTCGTCTTCGATTTATCAACAATCACAACTTCAGCAAACGTATGATAATGGAGTGCAAGAATCAATGCCGCAGATGCAAGAGGAGAATTGTCATACGGTTGAAAAATTGGAGCCTAAAGATGGCAAGAGCACGGAATCAGGAGCACAACATGATACCAGTGGTACGTCAGGGATTGTTCACGAGATCACTCTTGATGACACCTTACCCGTTTATGACGAAGAGCCTGCAAACATGGTACAATGTGATGTTAATTATGATGTATATGCTGATGACATACCGCATATTGAGCATTCGAAACCTAATTATGACAAACATGGGATGGAAAAGAGTGATAGAAATACCACTTCTGATTCATCCGATGTGAGTCATAATGGGGGAGAGATTATTCAGAATGCTATAGTTCATCATGATAAATGCTTTATAACTGCCTCGTTAACTGATTCTGATTCCAAGATTAAAGAGCTCGAAACGATCGTAGCTCGGCAATCAAAAGATCTTGAGGATGCCAAACTTGATTTTTCTAAGAAAACGGTCAAATTTGAAACATACTTTGAAAAACTTGAAAAGTCTAACGTTGTTCTTGAAAGAAAATTGGATCAAACTGTTCTAGATTCTAAAGCTGAAAAGGATAATCTTTTGAAACAAATTCAACTGCTTGAATCTAAGTTGGCATCCCAAGATAACGTGCTCAAAGAAAATGAAACATTAAAGGCTCAAGTACAGGAAAAGGTTTTTGCTATAGCTGCGTTGAAAAACGAGTTAAGGAAAAGTAAAGGACCTGGTGTGGACACTAAGCTTGAAAAACCATCAATCTTGGGGAAACCGCCTACAAATCAGTTCGTCAGACAACCGACTGTCAGACAACCTACTGCATTTGGATCCGAGCGATCACAATCCTCGAGACCGCGGTTTGCCTCCCAAGTTGATTTGGTTCATCTTATAAGACCAGTCACTCCAGCAACTAGGCCCAATGTGATCACTCCAGCTTTAGCAAGACCAAATCATATGATTGCCTCTAGTTTCCCTAAAAATATCAAGACCACGTCTAGAACTAGTTCAAATGACGTTTGCCATAAATCTGGTCAAAGGGAAGCTATTCAAAAGACACATGTAAGAGATAGCAATGTCCAACCTAGTCAGATGCCTTCTAGATTACCCAACACTGCTAACCGTAGCATGCCATCTTCTAGGAGCATCGATCAATCATCTAGGAATTATTCAGACATTAAATATGCTACTTGTAAAACATGTAGAAAATGTGTCTTTACGGCAAATCATGATGCTTGTGTCAAGAAATTACTTGATGAGGTGAACTCCCGTGCTAGAATTAAGTCCCAGTGGATAGCTAAAATCAAACCCTTTGGTAAAGTTTGGCGCCCCACTGGTAGAACTTTTACTCTTGTAGGAAACGAGTGCCCTTTAACTAGGATAGTCTCCGATTCTACTAAATCTACTAGGGAGGAAACTGATAAAGATGATACTTCACTTACGCCTAAACTTAAGGTTTTCTATAAAAGGAAACGTTTGCCAGCCAAGACTAGTGAATCATCTACTCAGGTCGCCTCTGAAACAAGTAAAGCCAACTGTGAACCCCCACGTGCTTCAAGAATAGATATCTCTAACCCATGCAAAAGTATACAAACTCCTAATGAGAATGCAGGTACCAAAGTTGATGTTCCAAAAGAACGAAGCGGTCCAATCGTTGTATACCGCTCAACTAAGGACACTCTTAGAGTTTGGTTGCTGAAGAAGCAGATATCAGAGAAACAAATGTCTCAGGGGATTCATGGTTAAGCTGCAAACAAGGACTTACAGTCACATAACAGACTGTAACTCGATCTCAAAAGACAGGAAAGTTCATCCCGATGATGACTTATCCTAAAAACGAGAAATTCATTTTTCTCGGGCATGAGCTTATGTTAAAAACATTCCACGTTTTTAAGCTCATGCACTAGGATTTATAGTCACATCACAGACTATAACTCGCTCATCAAAGAAAGGAAAGTTTATCGCCGATGATAAACTTATCCTAAAAACGAGAAATTCATTTTTCTCGGGCATGAGCTTAATATCAAAAACATTCCAAGTTTTTAAGCTCATGCATTATGGTTTATCATTAAATATCAGATGGTAACCCGTGCTTCAAATAAAGGAAAGTTTATCGCCGATGATAAACTTATCCTTACAACGAGAAAGTAAATTTTCTCGGACACGAGCTTACATTTAAAACCATTCAAAGGTTTTAAGCTCGTGTACACGACTTCTAAGTAAATGTCAGCTTAGGACTCGTTCTTCAGATAAAAGGAAAGTTTATCGCCGATGATAAACTTATCCTTAACAACGGGAAGTTTACAACTTCTCGGACTTGAGCTCGCTTTTAAGATATTCAACATCTTAAGCTCAAGTAATTGTTTTTCAAAACTTTGAACACAATTTTTCAAGAATTTCTCAAAAGGTTTTTCTAAATCTTTCAAAATTGTGTGTTCAAAAACGTTTTGACAAAACGAGCATGTCTTCTGGAATCGATAATATTTACGAACCTAGAAATGTCATTCAATAATGACACGGGGTTGTAAATAAAGTTCGAGCAGAAGTTCAAATTATTAAAACATGCTCAAAATGGTTTGCTATTATTTCCGATAGTAACCCGATTTTCACTTTGAAGTCAAGCATTTCACCGAAATGCTTTGACTTCAAAATCCGAAGTTATCAACTCCTCAATCCGAAGTCCGTTGCAATTGATATCTACATACTAGACGATGCGACTGCTCAAACGACGACTACAGCTCTTTAAGTAGAACACGGGTCAACAATTGAGGGGGAGCAATTGTCCAGCATTCAGAATCTTTGATGCCGACAGTGCCATAGTTCACAAGTTAGTGTCAAGACAACGATATCAATTGTCCATGTGGTGTAAAGGAGAAGATAATTTCAGAAGTTACGAGGAAGACCAACATTCGTGAACAAGAACCATGTGCTTCTTTCATATGATGTTCTCCATCATTCAGGTCCAACCTCGTACATTGCTAATCTTGTGAATTCATTATTATATCTGATCTTTGCACGTAATACATATCTTACATTTGTGTTTAAAAGGTATTTAATTTACGTCTCAAGTACACCCTCATTAATTTGAGGGGGAGCTTGTTAATATCACGAAGATAATTGGATTTGCATTTTTCTTCCCAAATTTTCTTAAAATGTTATTAAATCAATTGATATTAAAAACATCGATTGGGTTAATATTTTTAATATGGGGGAGAAAATGTGATTTAATATGGGATATGATCAATCATAAATGGTTTGACTTAACGTGTTAGCTCATCCCGACATGTGCGAAATGTTTTCGAATATCGTAGCATATGTTAAGGGGGAGCAAAATGGATTTGCACTTCAAAATGGATTTCATGGTGACATATACTTACCCAAAACATCTCTATTCACGACGGTGACGATTGTGGTGACATAAGGATGGTAGGATAGGTTAAAGTCCAATGATTTCTCTAGAACCGGAGGAATCTTCCCAAGGACATTCCATAGCTAGAAATAGTAGTCCTTAGGAAAGATGGAGAAAGATTGTGAACGTAGCTGAATGCCGACCAAGTACTTAAGTTAGCACTGGAACAATCACAACAAGGTGCTAGTGATGACGTATTGGTAAGCATTGAAGGGGTTGAAGAATGAAAAAGAATTGTAAAGATAAAGGGTGTAAAGAAAGAAGCCCTCCTTACAACCTTAGGCAGAAACCGGGTCAATTCATATGCTATTGAGATCATTTTTAATGATTCTCGATATTGAAGAAAGACGTCATGGACCCAGTGATGCAATGCACAACCCTTCCCAGCTAACTCAAATATCTCTCAAAAGGTATTTGTTTTAATCACACGGAGACAACACATTATCTATTGATTTATTCACTCCGAATAAATTGGTATTGAAAAGGTGGCACTCCTCTCCAGCCTCCGATCACTAAAATCCAAAATGCACGATCGAGTCTAGAGCCATTTGAGATCATCAAATATCTCATTAGGACACACTTTCATATTTACTTGCTTCTTCACACACTGTGAAAAGTAAGAAAGTTCTTAAGAGTCCTACGCAAAATCTTCATGATCTTGCCTGAACATCCGAGTAATACGAAAGTATTTACAATGAAGATGGAAATCCTTCTTGAGCGAATATCAAAAAGCTCATGGTAGGTGACTTGTGCGATTCTTTATGAATCAAACTTGTGATAACTGGAAAGCAACAGTGGTTTAATTCTTAAATGAATTTAAACACGTTCCAGGCCTCTACGCATTATCATATGATCTTGCCAGAACACTCAGAGTGACTCTTTATTGATCACAGTGACGAGTGGAAATCCTTCTAGTGTTAACATCAAACAGCACTTGGTAGGTAACTTGCAAGATTCTTTATGAATCAAGCTAGTGACAACTGGAAAGCAACGATGGTGCGGTTCTTAATTGAATTTCACTTGTTCCAGGAACATGAATTGACGGCTTCAAATCATGCGGATAATATTATCCAAATGATTCACTCTTTACGTTCGCAGTCAGCTTTGGACGGTCGAGTAAAGAGAACGGGTTTACCCGCGAAATCTTGTCAAGGAGGTTCTTTATTGAAACTACCTGTCACAAGTACGATATTTAATATCGTCCAACGGTCTTCACCGACCGGAGGTAAAATGCTACCGAATTAGAATGAAATGTTCAAGGCCATTTCATCCGTGTATATGGTTTGTTGCTAACTGTCTTATGCAGCGTAACAAGAAGGTGGCATTGCGGTGTATAATCCAAAGAAGTCGTCACCACATGCTTATACTACATACAATTAGTACTTCAACAAATTCAAGAAAGCCTGAAGGTCAAGTCTTCCGCTGTATCAGACTCTGAAGCTTTCAAGAATTTAAAGGTATAAGTATGTGGAACATGAAGTCACGAAGAGGCAAATTTCACAAGTGATGAATGCACAAGGTCAAGGCAAGGAAACATGCTCAAGACTCAAGTCAAAGATCATATCAAGCATATTCACAAGAACAAGATCGAAGACTCAAGCATAGATGCTAGGTTTAAGATTTTGTAAAATGGTGTGACCTCCCTTAGGGGGAGTTTGTTGGAAATGTGTTTTCCCAAAGAAAGTCTCGGTCACATCATTATTAGCATAGATCACGAGCCATAGAATATTTAGAACTTTGTAACTTGGAGCGACCTCCCTTAGGGGGAGATTGTTGGAAATACGTTTTACGTATTTATGAAGGATCGGTCGCTCCAACGATAATTATGTAATGGGCTCGTGGTCTACTTAATGATGTATAGTCCATATAGCCCACATGTAGGGTGGGCTATATATATACCCCTCCTAGCATGTTAGGAGGGGGTTGGTCATTCATTCATACACTTAATCATTAATCTAATCTTACTTTCTCTCTCTACTTTTCTTCCCTCTCCTTTCTCTCTCTACACCTAATCTCCATCTTCCCCATCTCTTCCACCAAATCCATAGATCTAATCCTTCAATTACCAAATCCTTAGAATTAGTAGGCCTTCAAAATTGGTCTTAGCAACGCTTGGAAATAAAATTGTCAGCGTCCAAAAATAAAAATAATTTAAAAGAAAAAGGACCTTAACAAAGTAATTTATCCTAGTGAAGATAACTTAAAGACTGAAAATCACTATAGTGTGGCAAGCACTGTCCAATCACGCACACTTGCTTAAGCAAGATAGACATAATTGTCCTCAAGTGTCCCTTGCTAAACAAAGTTCTTAACAATGAAGTTATCTCATAAAATCCTTTGTAACTTCCCATGTAAGCCTAATAAAAATCATACCCAAGTCTCCCAACCGACCACATCCAATTCTAGGTCAAAAAGTCTTGGCAGCGTGCAAAGTATATCAACTTTGCATGCTATAGTGCCTCACGATTTAGTAAACTAACTCGTACTCACCAGTGGACACAATCTAAAGTTGTGATAAGAATATTATATGAATACCCAAATAGTGTTGTCTTCTGATGACGTATAGTCCCCAGCCGGGTCATGAACCCGGCCCATGGGTACTACCCGCATCCGGCCCATCACGAATGGGTTGGATTGATCAGTTAAGCTTACGGGCTTGAATGAACAGTGGCCGCATAAAGTGTGTACGGCCCACGGACCGGTACAGCCGGGACAGGGTTAGACAGAATCACAATCCTATTAGGCTTGGGATTTACCTTCAAGTATAGGATATACACTAGCCATAATTAGAAGATAACAATCAAGCTAATTATGGTGATTATCTTATGCTTAGGGCCGAAGTAAATATTGAGCCCATTAGGGTTTCACTGCCTATATAAGGAACCCCCAAGGGTTCCACAAAGATATTACATTCTACATACTCTAAACTCACATCCGATTCTTAGCCCTAACCGATTACTTACTCTCACGCCGGAGTCTAATCGTGGGATACATTCCCACGGTAAGCCTAACGTGTGTTGCTTTAGTGTGCATGATCTCAACAAGACTATTCACTTGGTGCAAGAGCCGGAGCCCAGCCAACCCGAATTAAGCCTAATTTGGGTCTAGCAAGGATCATCCAACTTTTGTATCAACAAGTTGGCGCCATCCGTGGGACCACTACACTAAGATAGAATAAATTTCATCTCGATCTCTTTCAATGACGAAAGGACATCCGTAAGGAAATCCCATGAACACGAATCCTGCGAATCGGAACTCCACGGGGACGGGATACTCATCCCCACTCAGTCCCCTAGCAACCAAACAGGTGGACCAAATAATCGAAGCGTTTTTCAGTCTATGGGTGGGATAGGCACGTCCGCTAATACCCCACCACCAACCATGACCATGGACAACCCTGGCCCAGGGAGTGCGCCTAAGACCCCTAACAAGGAGCCACGCAGGCCATCAACTGAAGAAGAAGTGGAAGTAGAACCACTTAGTGACGAAGACCTCGCTCGTGTTCTCACGCAGAACTTTGAGAGGATCGTCCTGGGTATCGCCTCAAGGCTAAACCTAGGTAGGAACCTCCAATCTAGGCTCAACTTTGGCAGGGTCGTGACCAGCACCTCTCCTCAGACTCAAAAGAAGAAGAGGGCAAGACCCTAGGAACAAAACCTCTTTGAGGAGAACCCTCAACCTCGGAATGTGTTCGAACGCATAGGGGATCGTGTTATGCAGGAACTACTACAATCTCGTGAAGAAGGAGATAGATCCGACGACTCAGCCGAACGGCCGAACTTGGAATTAACCAGGAACAATCGCCGCACAAGCGTGTGGGATAGGGTGAATACAGAGAAGAAGGCTCCTAGCTCTTCTCATAAAAGTGATCCTCAGCTGAGAAGTAGGGCACCGCCCCTTCCCCCGGTCCCCCGGGAGAAGATTCTGATGACCATCCACCCAAGCGTCGCCGACCTAAGCGTACTCCTCCACCACCATCGGACGATGAGGGGTACTACCGTGGCCCTTACTATCGTGAGGTGGAAGGGGAGGATCTCTCCCGCCCATGGTGTGACCCCAACCTCTCCCGTCCATGGTGTGATCCTAGGGAAGATCCTTTTACCCTCCACATACGGAATTACTCCGAGGATAAGAAGCGTCGCATGCCAGCGTGCGTCAAAACCTATGATGGGTCTGGTGATCCGGATGATCACCTAAAGATATTTGACACGCAGGCAAAAATCGAACGATGTCCCATGCCTATATGGTGCCAGATGTTCAATTCAAACTTGATTGGCAATGCCCGTGATTGGTTTGAGGGACTTCCTCCCCGAAGCATCGATAGCTTCACTGAGATGCGCATTGCGTTCCAAAACAATTATACTCAGCGAAAGAAGTATAATAGGGATCCGGTCTCATTAGAAACCGTCAAGCAACGGCCTAGAGAATCTACGGAGGACTTCACGGAACGTTTCAATGACGAGTTCACGCGTACAAACACGATGCCGGAGCTCCTAAAAATTTTCGATTATATGCATGCCATAACAGACAAGGAAATAATTAGGCGCCTCAATGACAAGCGACCGGAGAAGTATGACGACCTCATGGAAAGGGTCAGGAACTTTGTAGAAGGAGAAACCGCGGTGGCCGCAGCCTATCCTACAAAGGGAAACCACAACTATCGATCGAACAACCAGTCCAGGAGACAGTCGGGTGGTCAAAGCAACCAAGGCAATGGAAGGGGCTCGGACTACAAGATCCAAAACAAAGGAGGGCGGTCGGATGAAAAATTCACCCCCCTAAAGATGACTTACCGGGATATCTTATTGACAGAAGGGGCGAAATTCCCAAGGCCTCCCCCAATGACAACTCCGGTGGACCGTCGTCAAGGAAATCGCTTTTACGAATTCCACAACGACAAGCGCCACGGCACGGAGGAATGCATCCAGCTCAAGAAGCACATTAAGTCACTGATCAAGTCAGGCAAACTCAAACATTTGGTCAAGGATTGGAAGGATGGAAAGGATAACAAAAAGCACGATAAGAAGGATCCCCAAAAGGACAAACCTTCGACTATATACATGATCCAATCTTGGCAACGCCGCACAAAGCAGAAAATTAGTCAAAAATTTTCACGCGTCAGAGAAATCTCATTCCCTCCCATTACGGCAAGTGACGTGGTTGATGCACCTCTCACGATTGAGGTAAGCATTGGAACACATAATGTTTGTCGTATGTATGTGGATGGAGGGTCATCGGTGGAAGTAATTTACGAACACTGTTTCGTACAGCTACGACCATAAATAAGAAGCCAATTAGTACCGGCCACGTCGCCGCTCATTGGCTTTAGTGGCGACACTATCTGGCCAATAGGACAACTGCATCTGCTAGTAACCATTGGGAATGAAGAGCATTCCACCACGGCGTGGATGAACTTTATGGTGATACGCTCACACTCTCCATACAATAGGATTATTGGAAGACCAGGCATCCTGGCCATACGGGCAGTTCCGTCCACGGCTCACGATATGATTAAGTTCCCCGTTGAGGGGGGAATTATTACTATTTACAATTCAATCATGCCAGCATCCGAATGTCACGCCGTGACGACACCAGTCGAGCCTGTTCCCATTAAGGAAGGATCATCGCCCCCCAATTGGAAGGTGGCAATCCATCCCGACTACCCGGAACAAGAGTGTCCATAGGCGGAACGCTCTCAGATAACGGCAAGAGGGCCATGTGCTCTCTCCTAAAAGCGAACCTGGATGTATTCGCATGGGATCCTAAGCACATGACGGGTGTGCCGCGCTCGATAGCAGAACACAAACTTCAAATCCGCCAGGGATATCCTCCTGTTAAACAAAAGAATCGTGGTCAAGCACCAAAGCGCAGTCAGGTAATACTGGATGAGGTACGGAAATTAGTAGACGCAGGAATCATGCGCGAGTTATACTACCACGAGTGGTTATCCAACCCAGTCATGGTCAAGAAGCATGACGGGAGTTGGCGCATGTGTGTGGACTTCACGGACTTGAACAAAGCTTGTCCGCAAGACTGCTATCCGTTACAAGAAATTGATTGGAAGGTGGAATCCTTATGTGGATACACTTTCAAGTGTTTTTTAGATGCATACAAAGGATACCATCAGATCCAGATGGCGGAAGAAGACGAAGAGAAAACGGTGTCTCATACTAGTCAGAGCGTGTATTGTTACACAAAAATGTCGTTCGGACTAAAGAACGCCAGAGCGACATATCAGCGACTTGTTGATAAAGCCTTCGATTCCCAGATAGGCCGCAACCTTGAGGTCTATGTTGATGATCTTGTCATCAAGAGTCATACGGAGGAAGCACTTCTCCGTGATATCCAGGAGACGTTTGACACATTGAGGAGAATCAACATGAAACTGAATCCAAAAAAGTACACGTTTGGGGCCACAGAAGGGATGTTCCTTGGATATATGATTGATCCAAACGGCATCAAGCCTTGTCCGGAAAAGATGGACGCAGTGATACAGTTACCATCCCCTCGGACACGAAAGGAGGTACAATCACTAAATGGAAAACTGGCCGGGCTAAATAGATTCTTGTTGAAGTCCGCGGAGAAATCACTACCTCTATTCAAAACACTCAAGAAGTGCATCAAGAAAGGAGATTTCCGTTGGACAAAGGAAGCAGAGGAAGCTTTTGATCAGCTTAAACAACATCTCGTAGCCCTTCCCATGCTAGTGGCTCCCCGACCTAAGGAAGAGCTCATTATGTATCTGTCGGCTACACACGAAGCAATAAGTGCAGTACTCATGACGGATAGGGATACAGTCTGGACTTTGGTCTACTTCATAAGTAGAACACTACAAGGGTCGGAGTTGATGAAAAGGTTACGCCGGTACTTTCAGGCGCACCTAAATGTGGTTATCACTAATCAACCAATAAAACAAATCATCTCCAAGCCAGACGTGGCCGGTAGGCTACAGAAGTGGAGCATTCTACTAGGAGAGCATAACATCTCCTATAGACCAAGGACAACGGTCAAAGGCCAAATCTTGGCAGATTTCCTTATTGAGAAGCCAGAGGAGGACGGACCAGTGATCCAACGAGAGGAAGTTCCAGCAGAACCATGGGTTTTGTTCACTGACGGATCCCCGTGCACGGACGGGTCAGGAGCTGACCTTATCCTCACGAATCCGGAAGGAATGAAGTTTACCTACGCCTGCGTTTTGAATTCACAGCCACTAATAATGATGCAGAATATGAAGCGTTGATTGCAGGTTTAAAAATCGTCGCTAGAATGGGAGCCCGCAACCTTGAGGCTTATGTAGACTCACGGCTTGTCGCGAATCACATTCTAGGAGGTTACATAGCCAAGGAGGATAACATGGTTCGATACCTGCAAAAAGTCAAGTCACTCATAGCTACTTTCGGGAATGTTTCTATCAAGCAGGTACCAAGAAGTGAAAACAAGAAGGCGGACGCTCTTAGCAAGATCGCGTCTACAAGTTTCGCCCACTTATCCAAGCAAGTCTTGGTAGAAATACTAAAGGAAAAATCTATAACGGAAGGGGAAATCGCAGCTATAGTTGAGGAAGATGGACCTACATGGATGACCCCGATCATCAGCTATTTAACTGATGAAACCCTTCCGGATGATAAAAAGGCGGCACGGCGTATCAGAAGAAAGTCGCAGCACTTTGAGCTCCGAGAAGGTATTATGTACAAGCGCTCCTTCTTACAGCCGTGGTTGCGGTGTGTTGGACCACACCAGGCTACCTATGTGATCAGTGAGATTCATGAAGGGTCATACGGTATGCACGCAGGTCCCCGATCCGTATTAGCACGAGCTTTACGCACAGGATATTATTGGACTACTATGCATAGGGATGCACGTGACATGATTCGTAAATGCAGTGATTGCCAAGTGCACAGACCAGTACCGCGACATCGCAGCAAGAACTGACACCCATCACATCCCCATGGCCATTCTATAAGTGGGGGATCGACATCGCAGGACCTTTTCCGGTTGCTGCAGGGGGAGTTAAGTTCTTGATTGTCGCAATGGACTACTTTACACGCTGGATAGAAGCTAAGGCGGTCAAATTCATTACTGGCAAACAAGTTGAAAAGTTTGTTTGGGAAAATATTGTGTGTCGCTTTGGCCTACCAGGAGAAATCATCTCGGATAACGGGAAGCAGTTCGCGGATAATCCATTCAAGGATTGGTGCGCGGCACTGAACATCACGCGACGCTTCGCATCTGTTAAGCACCCGCAGACTAATGGTCTTGTGGAGCGGGCAAACAGAAGCTTAGGCGAAGGCATCAAGGCACGCTTGGATGAGCGAAGTGCCAAGTGGGTAGACGAGTTGCCGCATGTTCTATGGGCGCATAGGACTATGATTAAAACAGCCAATTGGGACACTCCATTTGCGCTGGCCTACGAGACCGAGGCTGTTATACCAACAGAAATCGGAATGCTAACCATCCGCACGGCAGAGGTTAATGTCGTCACGAACGATGAGCAACTCCGGATTAATCTGGACTTATTGGAGGAGAAAAGAGAAATAGCGGCCATCAATGAGGCCAAGTCCAAGGCACGGATGAAGGCTTACTACGATGCCAAGGTTAAAGGTGTTTCCTTTCGACCGGGAGATTTTGTTTATCGTGCTAACGAGGCAAGTCGCGCGGAGAATACAGGAAAGCTGGGCCCCAAGTGGGAAGGGCCGTATGAGGTTACGGAAGCCTTAGGACTGGGCGCGTACAAGTTGCGTGATATGGATGGCCGTGACTTGGAACGTACATGGAATATCTGCAACCTTAAGAAATGTTATCTTTGAAAGGATACGACCCCCGCATGGACACTTCGCTATGGTTGGATTCAATGAAGATCCATGTATTTTTTGTTTTCATGCTTTCTAGGTTCTATTTGTTCTAGGATTTTCATTCTTGTCAAAAAAATCGTAAACGTTCTAATAAAGTGTCGTGGTGCCTAGCTAGCTCCACGGTCCGTTCTTGTGCAAATTATTGTCATGTCTTTTAGATTTCTTTATTATTATTATAATATGACATTTCTTATTCATATGCATTCATTCAAGCCGTACATGTACTATTCGCCTCCAGGCGGGGTAAGAGGATTAAGTGAACCTAATAATTCAACTTGTCGCATAAGAGGGATGCAACCCCAGTGACGTGGATCATGTATCCTTGCTAGACACCTTATTTACAAGACGTTGTAATAAGTTTCCACATGCCGCACTTACATAGTGTCGGACATGGTAAAGACGCACGCCGCACGTCTAGTAAAATATAGACTTAGTTTTTATTCTAAGTAAGACGTGACATGTCATGCGACGCAGATATATAATATCTAAAGGAATATAAGTAAGTTTCCAACTATCAAAATTGTCGTGACTACCACGGACTCATAAATATTATTCTAAATGTTAAGATAATTTTACAAAAGATAAAGTGCCGTGGACATCCACGGACGAATGTTTTGTTACAGACCAAATTGTTCAGAAGTTAAATCAATACGGGAACGCCCTACATTGGGGGGGGAGAAACTTACCTATCTCCCGCTGCTCTTCGGCTACTCGAGGCAATGCCTCACCATGATCTTTCCGGTCCAGAGCCCGAGCCGCGTTCACTTCCAGTACTTCACTTAATAGTTGCTCACCAACTACGATCCTGGTGACGTCCTCACACAAGGGAAGAGTGAGTTGGCTGAGGGAGGGTGTGAAGTGAGTCCGGGAGTGTCCCTCCTCCTGCGAGAAGGCACCAAGGCTTAGCTTCTCCATGATCTCCTTTTTGGACGCATCCTTTGTAGCCTCGAGCTCAGCTAAGAAGGGGTACTCCAGATCCCGCATGGCAGCCATGGATGCGGTCATCTTCTCTGTGGCTCCAGTGTTAAAGTAAGCATGTTTAGTCAAATTCTGCTTCTTACTTATTAACTATGCGGCCATAACCATCCCCTCATGACGGTCGTGGTCAATGCCATCCAATACAAGATCTGCAAATTGCTGCACTAATTGAGGGGCCTCCAACACTTTTGTGACAGTCAGGCGCGTCCCATGACCCACCATCCACCTACGGCCGACAATGGTTGCTAGTAGTTGAGGGTACAATACTTCATCGCGGTCTGCGGTAAGGGCATTCAGCAACATATTTTTTTGTGTGGAAGCCTCCATCAACTGTTCCGCGACGGCCCTTTCATTGGCAAGCTCCTCTTTCAGCATCTCCTCACCCTGGATCAATGCATGTGCGTCTTCAAGCTCCTTTGTAAGGGTGGACACTTGGTTAGAAGAGGTCTTCGCCAAGGCTTCTGCCGCGGTCACCTGCGTGTGATACCTTAAGGATTAGAGTATAGAATAATGTGGATGTGGTATGATGCTGTACGGATACATACCTTAGCTGTTGCAGTCTCAAGTTGAGCTTCAAGCTCGGCTACACGTTGATCATGAGCATTGGCATGCACAACTTGTTCTTTGATGGTGGCCTCAGCAGTAGCAAGTTGGGACTGGAGGGCGGTAATCTGGGATTCATTGTCTTCAATCATCTTCTACCTCTGGTCATTCTTCCTCTTTAGAGAATCAACATACTCTAAGGCGGCCTCAAATCTTACCCGCATGGAAGTACCCATAGCCATATGTAGAAATGTAAATCTATGCTTATGTTTTTAGAGAGAGAAAGAGATAGAGAGATGGTGGATTACACACACACTTAGAGAGAGGAAACCAATGTTTACTATGTGTAAATTATGAAACCACACACCCTCTCCATCAAAGGAGAGGGTTTATATACCCAAGCCTTGTAATGGGCTTAGGCTTACACGTTTGGGCCGGCCTACACATGTTGTAGGCTAGGCTTGGACATGTTTGATAAATAAAGAAAGTTAACTAAACTACGAGCTATTACATGAACTATCGTTGGAGTGACCGATCCTTCTTAATACGTAAAACGTATTTCCAACAATCTCCCCCTAAGGGAGGTCACTCCAAACAAGGGCGTTACCCAAGTTACAACAATAAAATAAACCTAGCATACTATGCTTGTCTTGAGCTCGTAGTCTTCGTCTTTCCTTTTTCTTTTTCTTTTATGGTGAACATGCTGATGTGATCTTTGATATCAATCTTGAGCATAAATCTCTTGCCTTGATCTCATGCATCCATCACTTGTGATCTCCGCCTCTTCGTGACACCATGTCCCACATACTTATACCTTCGTAATTCTTGAAAGCTTCAGAGTTCAATACAGCGGAAGACTTAACTTTTAGGCTTTCTTGAATTAGATGAGGTATTAAGTGTATAAAGCATAAGCATGCGGGGACAACTTCTTCTTGGATTCCGCAACGCCACCGTCTTCAAATGTCGCAACATAAGTAGACACGAACGAAATGGCTTTGAACATTTCATTCTAGATCGGTAGCATTTTACCTCTGGTTGGTGAAGACCGTTGGACGATATTAGATATCGTACCCGTGACGGATAGTTTCAATTAAGTAACTTCCTGACAGGATTTCGCGGGTAAACCCGTTCTCTTTATTCGACCGTCCAAAGCTGACTGCGAACATAAAGAGTGAATCATTTGGATAATAATATCCGCATGATTTGAAGCCGTCAATTCATGTTCCTGGAACAAGTGAAGTTCAATTAAGAACCGCACCATCGTTGCTTTCCAGTTGTCACGAGCTTGATTCGTATAAAATCTTGCAAGTTACCTACCAAGTGCTGTTTGAGGTTAACACTAGAAGGATTTCCACTCATAACTGTGAACACTAAGGTATCACTTTGAGTGTTCTGGCAAGATCACTAAGATATTGCGTAGAGGCGTGGAACGTGTTTAAATTCAGCTAAGAATTAAACAGCTGTTGCTTTCCAGTTATCACAAGTTTGATTCATAAAGAATCGCACAAGTCACCTACCATGAGCTTTTTGATATTCGCTCAAGAAGGATTTCCATCTTCATTGTAAATACTTTCGTATTACTCGGATGTTCAGGCAAGATCATGAAGATTTTGCGTAGGACTCTTAAAATCTTTCTTACTTTTCACAGTGTGTGAAGAAGCAAGGAAATATGAAAGTGTGTCCTAATGAGATATTTGATGATCTCAAATGGATCTAGACTCGATCGTGCATTTTGGATTTTAGTGATCGGAGGCTGGAGAGGAGTGCCACCATTTCAATACCAATTTATTCGGAGTGAATAAATCAATAGATAACGTGTTGTCTCCGTGTGATTAAAACAAATATCTTTTAAGAGATATCTGAGTTAGCTGGGATGGGTTGTGCATTGCATCACTGGGTCCATGATGTCTGTCTTCAATATCGAGAATCATTAAAATGATCTCAATAGCATATGTGTTGACCCGGTTTCTGCCTAAGTTGTAAGGAGGGCTTCTTTCTTTACACCCTTTATCATTACAATTCTTTTTCATTCTTCAACCCCTTCAATGCTTACCAATACGTCATAACTAGCACCTTGTTGTGATTGTTCCAGTGCTAACTTAAGTACTTGGTCGGCATTCAGATACGTTCACAATCTTTCTCCAACTTTCCTAAGGACGACTATTTCTAGCTATGGAATGTCCTTGGGAAGATTCCTCCGGTTCTGGAAGAATCATAGGACTTAACCTATCCTACCATCCTTATGTCACCACAATCTTCATCGTCCTGAATTAAATGAGGTTTGGGTAAGTATATGTCACCATGAAAATCCATTTTGATATGCAAATCCGTTTTGCTCCCCCTTAACACATGCCACGATATTCGAAAACATTTCGCACATGTCGGGATGAGCCAGCACATTAAGTCAAACCGTTTGTGATAATATCCCATATTAAATCACATTTTCTCCCCAATATTAAAAATATTAACCCAATCGATGTTTTTAATATCAATTGATTTAATGAAGTTTTAACAAAGGTTTTGGGAAGAAAAATGCAAGTCCGTGTTATCTTCATGATATCAAACGTATGAGATATGATACCGATTTGTAACATGATCACATATTCACCATATTAGAAAAGAAGTGACAAGGTTGGACCTGATAGTTGAGAACATCAGATGATAAGATCAAATGGTTCTTGTCAGCATATGTTGGTCGCCTCGTCACGTCTGAAGTCGTCTCTTGACACCACGTGTACGATTGGTATTGTTGTCTTGACACCAATTAGTGAGCTTGGCACGTTCGGTATCGAAGATTCTAAATGCTTGACAATTGCTCCCCCTCAATTGTTGACCCGTGTTCTAGCGAAAGAGCTGTAGTCGTCGGTTGAGTAGTCGCATCGTCGAGTATATAGATACCAATTGTAGATAGCATGGTTGTAGAGATGATAACTTCATAAAAAACAAGACTTCTCTTGTTTTAACAAATAAATGCACTAAAACGTACATAGATTTGTGTTAGACCAAGTTATAAAGTAAACTTGATCCCTTACAAGGTTTTAAAGTAAACCTTGCCCGAGAAAATTAATTCCCGTTGTGAGCCAAAGCTTTCATAAGAAATACTTGACTTTAATATGAAAACCGGGTTGCAGTCAGAAATAACTACAAGCCATTTAGGCATGTTTTATGAAATATTTGCAACTTTTGTACGAACTCTATTTATGGCGCCGTGTCGATATTAATTAACATTTTTAAGGCCGTAAATATTATCGTACCAAAAGACATGCCTTTGAAAATTAAAGTAAAAATATTTTTGGATTTTTATGAATTTTTCAATTTTTATGGTTGTTATATGGTTTTATATTTTTGTATTTTGCTTTTGTGGATAAAAATACAAACAATATATACAGATGATCACTAAGGATACGGAGAATAGTTTTACCACCACTATTCTTTCGCTTCATCTGCCAGTTCCTTTAGAGTCTCAGGCGAGAAGGTTCTCATACCTAGCTTGTCGGCCAAAAATTCAATTCGAGCGCGATCTAAAGCCTTCGTGAAAATATCCGCCAATTGATACTCAGATCTGACAAAGTAAAGCTCTATTACTCCATTTTCCACTTGCTCCTTGATGAAGTGGTAGCGAATGTCAATATGCTTCGACCGGGAGAATTGAACGTTGTTGCAGCATAAGGCAATTGCACTCTTGTTGTCACAGTACATCGGAATTTTGTTGAAACCTAGACCATAGTCGGTTAATTGCGATCTCATCCAAAGAATTTGAGCACAGCAACCTGACATAGCTATGTATTCTGCTTCCGTACTTGAACTTGCAGCGCTTTTCTGCCTTTTCGATGCCCAACTGATTAATCGATCTCCTAGTAGTTGCAATGTTCCACTCGTGCTACGCCTTGTATCTTGACAACCCGCGTGATCCGCATCTGCATATGCCATTAGTGCAATAGAAGAGTCCTTCGAATACCAAAGTCCCCGATTAATGGTTCCTTTAAGATATCGAAAGATCCTTTTAACAGTAGCTAAATGTAACTCAGTAGGCCTAGTTTGATACCTAGCACACATACATATAGCAAACTGAAGATCAGGTCGACTGGCTGTGATATACAGAAGTGTACCGATCATTCCACGATAAAGTGTCGGATCAACGGCAACTCCATGTGGATCTGCATCAAGCTTATATTTTTCCACCATTGGAGTATCCACAGGGTCGCAAGATTCCATCTTATACTTCTTTAGCGATTCAAGGGCATACTTGGATTTATTGATAAAGATGCCTCTGGGACTCTGAGATATCTGAAGACCTAAGAAGAATGATACCTTGCCCATCATTGACATCTTAAACTTGGAAGACATGAGTGTCCCAAACTCATCCGATAAGGTTTGGGTCAAGGCTGCAAATATAATATCATCAAAATATATTTGTACCATAATCATATCTTTACCTTGTTTCTGAATGAACAGCGTGGGATCCACCTTGCCTTTAGCGAAGCCTTGCGTAATGAGGAATTGTGACAAAAGATCATACCATGCGCGAGGAGCTTGCTTCAACCCATAGAGAGCCTTCTTAAGCTTGTACACATGATTAGGATAATTAGGATTCACAAAACCATCCGGCTGTTGAACATAGACCTCTTCCTTGATTTCACCATTAAGAAATGCCGTCTTCACATCCATCTGATAGACGATCATATTCATATGGGCTACATAAGCGAGGAATAGTCTAATAGCTTCCAAACGGGCAACAGGTGCAAAGCATTCCATAAAGTCGATGCCCAATAATTGCTTGTATCCACGAGCTACTAGTCGAGCTTTGTTCTTCAATATTCCGCCTAACTCATCGAGTTTCACCTTGTAAACCCATTTCAAAGTGAGTAATTGCACTTGATCCGGGCATGGGACAAGTTCCCATACTTCAAGACGTATAAATTCAATAAGTTCTTCTTGCATAGCTTCTATCCAACAGGATTGAGTAAAAGCTTCTTGCTAGTATAGTAGCTACGGCCCAGCCTTCTCCACCTTCTGCCCTGGGTAGAAGTCGAGCCTCCCCAGAATGTGACTTCTACGGAGGTAATAAGGGTGTAATTAATATTGAATGAAGTTTATGTAGACTGAAAGCTTAGTAAACTAGCCCAATTATTCATGTAACTAGTTAAAGAAGAGAAAGAGCGAAAGTCGAGGTACGAGACACGAAGGAGTTAGAAAATAATAGAAGCTGTAACGGAAACAGAGTTTTAGCTGGCTCATTAGAGCAAGTGAAATATACGTCAAATTGGCTTCTTTATAGGATTCTCGTCTGATTGAACAAGAGCGTATGCACCTCCTTTTCTCTTTTATTCCGGGAAATATATAAGTAAGTGAGTGCCCCATGTACTAATTATTAACCGTTCTTTCAGTTGGGACTTTCAAGCAAGCCTTGCGAAGGCAGCCCCCTTTCTCGCGCATCAAAGACTTCATTTCCCGCAAGTGACCAACCGAAGCCATGCAATTTCTTATATTATAAAAGGAGTGCTAGAATGTCTTTTCAATTGTAGGGGCGCGTTAGCGCTAATATAAAGCAAAGGGCTTTTTCAGCTGTATCCAGAACGAATAGGAGATATATCAGTACACCATCCATGGGACACCTTTCGTAGTGAGGGAAGTCCTCTGTTTTTAGGTTGACGAGCTACTTTAGTTTCGTTTCCGAAAAAGCATAAAGCCCGGTATTTTCGTAAACGTAAAAGAGGGACGAGTGACAAGGGACTTGAGTGACTCACCCTAATCTATAAGCGGGAGCAGGTATCGAGTCTTGTGAGGGCTTTGATTTGCGCGTTAAGGGCAGTTTCTGAGGATGCGTAGTAGCGCAAAGAGCACTCTTTGGACTTTAGATATTAGAGGCGCTTCATGTCTTAGGTTCAACTTCAGTGAGAAAAGCATCAAAGTGACAAAACATTGCACTTTCTTGTAACTGACTTCGTGTGGATACCGGACGATTAGGGTCACCAATAATAGAATCTATAGGATGATCCTTTGTCCACTTGCTGTCATGTTCACAAATCCGTGGATTGGAGTAAACTGTAGAAGGAGCTTCCTCTGAGGTGGACGACCCGGCTTGATTAGGGTCGGGAATAGGTACACCAAAGAATGGAAGTTCACGCATTTGAGCGAATTCCAAATCGTGATCATCATCATCCTCTTCATCATCAATAGGCATGACATGGGTAGTTGAAACATGTGTTGGTTGAGAATTACTCGTTGAAGGTATATCTTGACCAATTGTAGGTGCAGATGTGTTTGATTGCACTTCGGTTGCTGGAGTGACAACTTCGGTTACCGGAGCTATTACCTCAGGGTCTGGAGCAACAATACTTGGAGGAGTAAAGAATTCATCAAAGAACGGTTGAAACAACGTATCCCATTCAGTCCTAGAAGGTGGTGTAAATGATGATGAAGTAGGGTTGTTTGGGACAAGACCAGAACTAATGTTACTGGGTCCCATTTCATGAAGTACGGGTTCAGAGCTGCTTTGCTCAGAAGCCATTGCTGTCAGCTCATCAAAATCAACATTCATAGTTTCGAGGATCTTGCGAGAGTTACGGTTGTATATTCGGTATGCCTTCTTTGCGGGTACGTAACCAATGAAATACCAATATCAGCCTTTGGTTGAAGTTTTCCCAAATTGTCACCATCATTATTTGGATAGCAAAGAGAACCAAATACATGAAGATATGATAAATCTGGTACTTTTCCATTGAGAAGCTCATAAGGTGTTTTACCATGGCGTTTACGAATTAGTAACCGGTTTTGGGTGTACACTGCTGTAGATACTGCTTCTGCCCATAAGAACAATGGAGCCTTTGCGTAAATTAACATCGTTCGAGCAGCTTCCATAAGTGTGCGATTTCGCCTTTCAACGACACTGTTTTGTTGTGGAGTGCGAGCAACGGATGTTTCACGAGAAATGCCAACTTCTTCATAATAATCACGCAAAATTTGATTCACAAATTCGGTTCCATTATCTGTACGAATGCGTCGGACAGTAGTGTTGAGACGCACTTGAATCATCTTGAGAAATCCGATGATGAATTTAGGTGCCTCATTTTTTGCTTTAAGAAATTTCACCCATGTAAACCGAGAGTAATCATCGACGATGACGAGGATGTACTTTTTGCCACTAAGACTTTCAACACGCATTGGCCCACAAAGATCCATATGCAACAGATAAAGTTTCTCTTGGTTGGTGTCTTCAGTCTTGGGTTTGTAAGACTTCTTAGTGCTTTTCCTCATTGTACACGCGGAACACAAATGATCCTTGTGAAATGATACTTTAGGAAGACCACGAACAAGTTCGTTTTTCGCCAAGTGATTAATAGCGTCAAAGTTAAGATGAGATAACCGTCGATGCCATAACCATGACTTAGTCTTCGATGCTTTGGAGAGAAGACATATGGGAGAAGCGACCATCATGTCTTGTAGAGACAAAGTATACAAATTATTCCCTCGAGTACCTTTCAATAAATCAACCCCTTCCAAATTACGAATGAAGCAGGTATGCTCTCGAAAAGCAACTTCTAGGTTTGCATCACAAAATTGTCCCACAGAAAATAAGTTGTGACCAAGACCTTCCACGTAATACACTCTTGAAATTATAACATTCCCAATATGATATTCACCATAACCCATTATCTTTGCAATATGATCATTACCAAATCGAACCGTACCAAGAAACTTGCTGACGAAATTCTGAGCTGAGAGCGATCTCCGGTCATATGCTTGGAGCAACCAGAGTCCAAATACCAGAGAACAATTTGGACCACCTGTTTTCAATAACAACAGTAGACAATGCATTGGAAACTATTGGTTCCGGAGTGTTAGAAGATACAGATATAGAATTATCAGAATTGCTAACATTTTTTAGACCCTTAGATTTCCTGCGTTTTCTAATGTGAGTTTTATCACTAACAGGTTTTACTGTTCCAACTGTCTTAGGTTTTGGATTATTCGCGGGCACTACAGTGGGAGTAGACCTATTTAAAGGGCACTTGGTTCCTACAGTAGTGTCAGTGTTCCTAGTTAAAGGACACGCTTGTGTTTTGGTAGCCTTGGTACTCCTAGTTAAAGGGCACGCTTTCTTCGCTTTAGTGGGAGTGATCCTAGTCAAAGGGCACGTATTTCCTACTATAGTGAAAGTTCTACCAGTGGGGCGCCACATCCAACCAACTTGGGTTAACACTTTCCCAGTCGGTTTCCATTCTAATCCATTTTTCCGGGCATACATCTCATTCACATGGTCAATAAGGCAAGAATCATGACGACTAGAAAACATACATTCATTGCAATTCCAACATTTCAAATTAGAATTCACACTAGGCTTAGAACGTTGCACAACCGCAGAGCCTTTAAGTTTAGCTACATGATTCTTTTTATTCAAAACAGAAATAACATTCCTAGGATGGGCTTCTACTTTCTTCTTCACTTGACTACTAGATGGGGGCAAGATCCTATCTTTCTTTTTGTTTCTTTTAAGCTTAGATCTTTGAGCCTTAGTAGTGGTGCTTACTCCTGTAGAAGGCAACACGGGAATATTAGAAGCTTGTTTTGATTCCGCCTTATCTTTAGTGACCAAAGTTATGGTTTAGTCCTAGGGCCCTTATTAAGTGGTGTGACGGCTATAAGGTTCCTTTTGATTGCACTAGAGGACGATGCTGAGACAGTGGCTGCGTTATCCACAACATTCTTACCTTTTAGAGTACGAAGTGTTTCCTTTAACTCAGCCAAGACCAGATTCTTATCACAAATTTGTTCCCTCAAATCAGATATTTCCACCGACTTTCGATTCAATTGTTCAATCAATGATTGATTCTGTGCAGTGGTATCAACACATGCGGGCTTTACTGAATCGAAAAGTCGTGTATTTTTCTGTTTTAAGTTATCAACTTTGGACAAAATCTTAGAAACTCGATTATCTAGATCTAGTTTAAAATTCTCAGCGGCCTCAAGTACGTTCACACAGTTAAACTCCTTAGATTTCTCTATTTCTATCGGCAGAGATGTAGCAACTTTGTCACTTGGCTGACATTGTTTTGATTGTAAATTCAATCGAAAATTCTTTTCAAAATTTGCATCATCGATATTAACACCTTTGAATGACGTTTCAAAGATTTCTTTAATAAATTGTTGCTTGCATTCAAGCGAAATACAATGTGTTTGAATCTCATCAAAACATTTTGAAAGCGATGAATATGAATCTTGAAGCTTTAAAAATTCAGCGCAGATTCGTGACAAGTACTATCTACCACAGTATCCATAGATTCAACATTATGCACAATAGAATCATTATCAACACTTTTATTCACACAGACAGAAACTATATCATGAGACATCACTTGCTTCAGAAGCATATCATATTGGCATGAAACCCGCTCTATTTCAAGTAAACTGTTTCCATAGGCATCATCCATTTCATTGAAAACACGTCTAACTTCTTCTATTTCCAAAAGCAAATCTTGATCAAGAGTACTAAGACAAGCTTTAACATTGTCTACAAACGGAACAATTTCGTTTCGGAACGCAGCTCTAGTGTGCTCAAAGTTCCGTTCACCTTCCGTTATGGCCGAAGCCGTCGTACGTTCCAAAATGACCTTGTCAAAATCGGCTAAGTGTTGGTGAACCGCATTTAAGTTAACGGACGCCTTACTTACCGGTGGAATTAAATCCGTTTTAACAAGTGTAGGAGACGTACTAGGAAGGTTTTCATTTGATAAACTTTGGGGCACAAGAACTATCAATTCAGCTAATTCCTTTTGTAAGCGAATGCGTGTCTTTTTCGAAAATTGATCTTTGTTATGTTGATCATAATCAATTGTATGGAATTTTGAAATCATTTTAGAATGAGTTTCATCCGCAAGTGATTGTGTCTCCTCAGTACTACGAACAAAAGGTGCTTCTTTCGATTTGCCAATTATGGTCATATCATAAAGACCGGGAATATATTCCTGAGCTTGTTTTGCATAACCGGGATTAGGTGGTAAATCTTGAAGACGCTTAAGTTCGAATTCTTTAAATGATTTAGTTAAAAGATGAACCTTTTCTGTGGAAGCGTATTGTTTTAAAAGCTGTTGTTCTTTGAATTTAAGAAGTTTGGTAGCATTAATTTCTGATTCAACCTTTTTAGACTCGAGAGTTTCGAAATCCATTTTAAGTTTCTGAAAATCATTGACAACCGACTCCTTTTCTTTTAATTCATTAGAAAGATTAGCTTTTAATGATTCTATTTCTTTCAAGTGTTCAATCTTTTCAAAACGAAATTGGTCAAATTCAGAACATGTTATTTTCTCTGCTTGAGGGACCATTTCAAAAGCTTTGACCTTTTCTTTATGCAACGCAAGCTCAGCAGTTAGGGTGGAATTGGTATCTACGGATTGTCTGAGGGCCATATGCATTTGATCAATAATATGTTTAGGCACCATTACCAAATCATGTTGAGCATAAGATTCCATACCCGTCGTAGCATTTGGTTGAGGTTCACTCAAATGTGTAGAATTGGGTACCACATCATTTGAGTTACTAGTTCCCGAATGCTGTTCGAGGTTGTCATTTTCATGTCCAACTTGATGTTGGTTATCATCAATATTATTAGATGTGGTTGGTACCTCACTGATGACATCAGAACCGTAGTGAGAGAGATTAGCAACGAGAGCAGCTTGGGCAGAGTGAATGTCATCACAATCTGAATCGTATGCATCAAGATCGTCCGCTTGATAAGCTGCATTAGAAGTGGAAACAACTGCAATTCCTTCAGTATCTGCTGCCCCTGGGTCTGCAAGAAATGCTAACTCCTCTGAATCCAAAATCTTCCCCTTAGACTGAGCATCAACCAAATACATCTTCTCACGAAACCATGCATCATCCCTTCTCCTTTTCGGCTAAGTGCATTCCCTAGCCATATGACCTTGTCCTCGGCAATTGTAGCAAGTCACAACCTTTTTAGGACCAATAGGACTTCCATTTCCATTAGCTTGAGAATTCACAGCTTGAGCAGTCACAGTCCTTGCAGGAGTTCCATATGAATTTTTCCTTCCCTGAATAGGTTGCACTGTTACTTGACCATCTTGAACAGTAGCTTGTTGTCGAGGATTTGAAGAGGTGCGGAGCTGATTGTTTATTGGTGGAAATCCTCTAGTTGCAACAAGTTTTGACAAGTAGGCAGTGAGATGGTTTAGTACATCAGCTGGCCTATCATTTGGAGTAAAGACCGGTGCTTGGATTGGCGGAAGTTCATTAGAGTAGAAAGCTTGTGATGGTTGTGCTTCTATTGGAAAATATCCTTGCTGAGGAGTATAGCCCATTGGAGAAGTGTTGGCTTGTGATGGTGATGTCTGGTATGGTGGTTGCTGTAGAAAAGATTGTTGATGAACACTTAGTTGATATGCTTGCTGTGGCATCATTAGTGGTTGATAAGATGGTTGTTGTGGTTGCTGATAGTTGTGTGGTGGTGTCTGCTGCAAGTATGATGGTTGCTGATAAGTATAAGCCATGTTTTGTTGAGAAGCATACATTGCAAGTGGATCATGAACTTGAGGTGTAGACAACCGAGCCTCGATCACATGGCATTCGTGTTGTTGAAGAAAAGCTTGAAGTTGATCCACATTGGTGTTATGCAAGTCCTTAGCCAATTTAACATCCGTAACGTATTTTTTCCATTCTGGAGGAAGAGTGTTCAAATACTTGGTGTTCAATTGAAAGGTAGGAATTGCCATGCCATAGATGTTAAGCTCAATCAACAATAGGGTAAATCTCAAATAGTAATCATTGAGAGTCTCCCCTGGCACATAGGCAAACTTATTAAAAGTATCATAAAGCTTACACTCTCGTTCTTGTTTAGTTAACGAGGTGCCTTGCATTAGAACCCGAATTCTATCCCATAACTCTTTGGCAACTTTATGTTTGCTGACGAGTTTGTAGACATCTGGAGGAAGGGCTTGGAGAATGATGTTTGTAGCATACTTATCACATTTGTCTTGAATCTTCATATCTCCAGTCAACTCACCCGTTGTGCGAGGACGAGTAGTCGTACCTTCCGTCACTGTACCATAATCTAATGGTCCATTGAGCACCGATGCCCAAATGAGATGTCCATTCTCTTTGTTCAACATGTAAAGTTCCATTCGGGAAGTCCAATCCTCGTACATAGACTTCTCCAACATTGGTGGACGATTATCCGTACCCGAGAGGATGGACTTATCCGTAAGAGATGTGTACTCCATTTCAATAAGTTAAGATTTACAAAGTTGATCGAACAATGAAATAAGGTTAAGTATTTTTGTGTTGTTGTGAGTTAAAATCGAGAAACAATGTTAAAATCCCCTAAAATATGTTCTCGATAAACAAAAAATTACAAGTCAAAATTACACACGATTGTTCGAAATTTTTTAAGGAATAATTTTTGGATTGTCGGAATGTCAGATCGGAATGTCACTATCGGAAAGTCCAGATCGGAATGTCACACAATCTTAATGTCCAGATCAGAATGTCTCTATCAGAATGTCACTATCGGAATGTCACTATCGGAATGTCAAGATCGGAATGTCACACTATCCTAATGTCCAGATCGGAATGACCAGATCGGAATATCCAGTTCGGAATGTCCAGATCGGAATGTTGCTAAAATAAAATGGACAGAGTGACGTCACAAGAATCCTTAAAGCCGTCGGAATCCCAGATCACAATGTCAGATCAGAATGTCACGTCGGAATAAGGTGTTTAACTCCAATGATCACAAAGTGGAACCAATAGGTTATTGCGATCAGACCACCCTCACGTTGTACTTTCCGATGGAAACCTTGCAAGAATTTCGGAATGATGAGAAACAAGAAATTTTGCAACTTTCGATCCAAAAAACTTGAGTTTTAGCCAAAAACCAAGATACCCAAGATACTACGACACGATTAAAGACTGTATTCGACTTTAGAACACCAACAAACACGAAAATTTTTGATGATTCGGCAAAGAAAACTCAAAATCCTACGATATGCTTACGAAAGCATACACAACACGAAAACCAACCTATATTTCATCCCAAGCTCTGATACCATTTGTAGAAATGTAAATCTATGCTTATGTTTTTAGAGAGAAAGAGATAGAGAGATGGTGGATTACACACACACTTAGAGAGAGGAAACCAATGTTTACTATGTGTAAATTATGAAACCACACGCCCTCTCCATCAAAGGAGAGGGTTTATATACCCAAGCCTTGCAATGGGCTTGGGCTTACACGTTTGGGCCGGCCTACACATGTTGTAGGCTAGGCTTGGACATGTTTGATAAATAAAGAAAGTTAACTAAACTACGAGCTATTACATGAACTATCGTTGGAGTGACCGATCCTTCTTAATACGTAAAACGTATTTCCAACACCATATGATGAACCAAGGCACCATTATATTCATCCACTAAGTCTACATGACTTAGTGAATTTATATCCTTTACCAGACCGGGTGGAATGCAGTTGTTCAGATAGTCCCGGCATTCTTCAGCTTCCCTCATTCTAGAAGCGGTGCTTATCTTCCAATCAGGGTTGAAGTGTGTATGGAGTCCGGACACCGGTATCTCTTGTGAAGCCGTGGGAGTATCTTCCTCAAAGGTTGGGCCAGATCTGGTCGCTGCAGCATGCAGGACAGGTTCCTTCTCCTTCCTTGTCCCTTGGACATGTGCGGCACCATCTTGTTCATCCCTGCAACAAAAATTGGAATATACATTAAATATTGTTTACGGAAGGACGTACCTTTTACTTAGACGAGAGAAATAACGACAAGCATGTGCGGAAGACTTACACGTTGGTTTTCTCCAGCTCTGACGTAGTGGAGGGCACTTGAGTGATTGGCTCGACATCTGGTAACGGCTCGTCCTGAGCTGTGGGAGCACCTTGCGCCGTCCATGAGGCTTGGTTTGTGCTCTCCCCAGATTGGTAGAGAGGGTGGTCCTCACGCAGTCTCTTTGCGGGGGCGTTGTGTTCCCCTATCACGGCCTCAGTAGCTCTTTTTACCCGTTTACTCTTTCTGCGGGTGCGCTTTGGGACAAGTTGGGGTCCTTCCTCCTCCTCCTCCTCCTCCTCTTCTACGCATTCCACCTACTCCTCATCATCGCCCAGCATTTGGCGAAGGCTGGAGGTGGTTCTCTCTATGTTATCACCGTGTTCCTCCTCATGGGCAGGGGTGGCAGTCTTAGGCGGAGAGGAGGGCCCGACTTCATTCTCCAACATCAGATTGTCCCCATCCTCGTTGTCAAAATCTTCGGGGGTCTTTATAACTGTTACGTCCTCGTCATATTGGGGGTCCGGAACGTCTGTTAGGGCGATTATCACATTGCAGGTATGCTCGAGAAGGGGTAGCTCGTTTTCTCGTCTAGGGCGGGCTCCTTCTGGTATGGTTTTAGGATCACTCTGGCGTAGGACTCCAAAGAAGTTCATTTCTGTAAAGCAAAGAAGTGTGTTAGTTTGGACAACGGATTTATATATATTTAGGAGTGCGGATACTATACCTACCTTCACCACGCCTCCTCCAAAACACAGGGTATCTGTTGGATGGGCCAAAGTAGTTGCGGCTAATCCCTAGCAGGCAAAGGTTTGATTCGGGTAGATTCCTATGAAACCCTGTCCTATTCCTATCTATTTCTTGGGAATGTTGGACATTATATGTACCAGCTCATGGAGGAGGGTCAGGAGATACTCTATGTTTAAATGCAAACTCAGTCAGCCAAACTACTGCGTCAATGAAAAAGTAGTGGTCGTACCAATTTTTCAGCGAGTCCATGGCTTTATTGTGTGCTGTGGGGCTGTTTGGGGGTCGTTTCTTAAAGGAAAGCCACCCATTCACTAAGTTGGGGGTATAAAACAACCTAAACTACTGCGTCAATGAATCGTGTGGTTGGGAAGAAAGTGGCAAGTGAGACGTCAGGTGGGACCCACGGGTCACTTCTGACTCAGAAGATTGCGTCGTTCGAGGTTCTGACTGTTTGCACTTTGTTAGTCAAATTGGCAGATGAACAGTCAATTGTGTCGGGATATGCGGTCATACGTAAGACCATATTCAATGTTTCATTTAATTTGTCTCGGTCGTCACATGCGGCTGGGGTACTATAGGAATAAATTCCTCACAAGGTTGCCACGTGCGGCCGAAACATGGTTTTCCAAATTCAGCATTTCAAAATGATCTTTCTTGGTACGTCCGGGGAGCATCTTGTTAGTCTAGATATTCCGCCTGCGGCTGTAACAACTAGACTGGGGGGACATGATGACGTATAGTCCCCAGCCGGGTCATGAACCCGGCCCATGGGTACTACCCGCATCCGGCCCATCACGAATGGGTTGGATTGATCAGTTAAGCTTACGGGCTTGAATGAACAGTGGCCGCATAAAGTGTGTGCGGCCCACGGCCCGGTACAGCCGGGACAGGGTTAGACAGAATCACAATCCTATTAGGATTGAGATTTACCTTCAAGTATAGGATATACACTAGCCATAATTAGAAGATAACAATCAAGCTAAATATGGTGATTATCTTATGCTTGGGGCCGAAGTAAACATTGAGCCCATTAGGGTTTCACTGCCTATATAAGGAACCCCCAAGGGTTCCACAAAGGTATTACATTCTACATACTCTAAACTCACATCCGATTCTTAACCCTAACCGATTACTTACTCTCACGCCGGAGTCTAATCGTGGGATACATTCCCACGGTAAGCCTAACGCGTGTTGCTTTAGTGTGCAGGATCTCAACAAGACTATTCACTTGGTGCAAGAGCCGGAGCCCACCCAACCTGAATTAAGCCTAATTCGGGTCTAGCAAGGATCATCCAACTTTTGTATCAACATCTTCAATTACAGTCTCCATGTTGTCAATATCATCTTCAGATTCTCCTCCATCATCACCTGAATGAACCTCTTCATGTACTATTGAAGGTTCACCTTGTTCAAAAACAGTGGAAGAGAATAAATGGTCAAAGGAGTTGTCAACGCCTGGACTAGGTCTGTCAACGTTTGAGCCACCAACGCCTGAATTTGGCCTGTCAGCGCTAGATTTTCCTTTGTCAGCGCTTAAAGATTCATGCATGTTTTCATCAATAGGTTTCTCTTGTGGACCATCTTTTTCCTTTCCAGCAGCAGCAGCAGCAGCAAATCCATCTGTCCATATGGGAATGGTGACATACTCAAGTATGGGAGCTGATTTGACTGCTTGTGATCCTACTTCCTTATCAACCTGTATACTTGAAATTTCAACAACTGGTTCTTCCACAACATTTGAATTCACTTTCACAATGTTTGGATTAGTAACAGACATATAATTCAAGGTTCTAGATAATGGTTCTAAGTCAAAGAACCAATTTGGTCCACTCTCAGGATCACTAGGTTTACTTTCTAAAAACCTAACATGTACCTTTTCAAGTATACGTTTTTCTTTTTAATGTAAACCCTATATCCTCTACTCTGCACTGAATAGCCCATAAAATAGCCTTCATCACCTTTAGCACTAAACTTTCCTAAGGCATCACTAGTATCAAGTACAACTACATGACATCCAAAGGGTTTAAGAAAACCCATATTAGGTTTCCTATTCCAAAATAGCTCATAAGGTGTCTTATTGTGGATTTTGTTGATCAATGCCCTATTCTGAACATAGCAGGCTGTATTCACAGCCTCAGCCCAAAAAGCAATGGGAAAATGAGCATCAACCAACATTGTCCTAGCTGCTTCTATGAGAGTTCTATTCTTCCTTTCAGCCACCCCATTTTGTTATGGGGTTCTAGCGACACTAAACTGCCTAGTAATCCCTTTATTGACACATAAGTCATCTAACAACTTATTTCTAAACTCACTACCATTATCACTTCTAAGAATTTTAACCTTATTCCATGTTTTCTTTTCAATTTGGGTAATAAGTTAATCAAAATAGTGGCAGTTTCACTTTTCAAAGCCAAAAAGAAAGTCCAAGTAAATCTAGAAAAATCATCAGTTATGACAAAACAAAAAGATTTACCATTTAAGCTTTCTATATTAGTTGGACCAAACAAGTCCATATGTAGCAAGTGAAGTGGTTTAGAACTAGAGTGCACAAGTTTAGAGTTAAATGAGACTTTGTGTTGTTTGCCTTTAAGGCATGCAACACAAGAGTGATCATTGTGGAACTCCTTTTCAGGCAAACCATCAACTAAACCATGTATCACAAGTTTGTTTATGTTCTTAAAATTTATGTGCCATAACCTTCTGTGCCAAAGATTACTTTCATCAACTGAAGCTTTAGCATATAGACATGACAAATTATTATTCATCCTAATTCCATTAAGATTCACATTATAAATTTCCTTATGCCTAGGTGTTCTATAATTAATAAACTTCTCATCAGGTATTTTAAAGTCTTTGCTTAACACCAAGCATTCAGTATCAGTGAAAAGAACCTTATTTTGTTATCACAAACTTGTGATACACTAAACAGATTATAATAAAGTCCTTTTACCAAAAATACGTTTTCAAAGTTGTTGGTGATAAGAGTGCCTTTGCCGGTAATGGTTCCATATCCTCCTCCAAAGTACACTTTGTCACCATCTTTATTGGGGGTAAAATTGGTCAAGTAATCTTCCTTCCCCGTCATGTGCCTAGAGCATCCACTATCCCAATAGCCATAATCATTTACCTGCTTTAAAATGCCCTGCACATAAAGAGAACAAATTAGTTTCTTTGGGAACCCAAGCCTGAGCAGACTTGGATTCATTTGGTTGTTCAACAAGAACATATTTAGTCCTTATAGCAACCCCTTGTTCATCCCTTTTTGGATTGAACACCCAGTTAACCCCCATTGGTTTAGTTATGACCTTTGAAATATAATAAAATCTGTTACATGTCATAGAAATCCCATCTGAATTAGGGTTTTGGTCTTGTTTGGGTCTCCAAGTTAAGCTATAAGAAGCTTTAGACCCCTTTCCCTTTGGTTGCAAGTATTTGTCATTACTTGGTCTAACAGCGTTGGAAACATTCCTATCAACGTTAAAATTGTTCTTGATAGTGCTGAAATTACCCTTATCAGCGTCAAACCTAGGGTTTGCTACAGGAACCCATTGTCTGTTAGACCATGTATTAGTCTTTTGAAAAGGCCTTTGTCCATGAGTATTAGACCCTTTAGTAAAGAATGGAGCTGGTCTAGTAACTTGTGGACTTTGCTGGACATAAGGTCTGGGTTTGACCATGGTTGACTTTTTATCAGCGTTGACTTTTGAAGCATTGACACACTTATACGCCAAATGTGAAAAACTCCCACAACTATAACAAGCTTTTCTAGACATAACCCTAGGTCTAGATGAAAAGAAACCTGTCCCATTATCACTAACTTGACTTTTTGGTGACCTAGGTTTTCTATACATTTCTGCATACTTAACACTAGGTTTTCTATAACTAGATGAACCAAGGTCAACAGTCTTTCCAGTAGAAGGGTTAGTCACAATTATGGGTGTAGACTCATTTGGGCTTTCACTAAGCATGCCACCTATAACAAACAAAGTAGGATTGGCTTTCTTCCATTGGTCCAAATCAGTCAATTTCTGCTTATATTCCTCTACTGGAGTAAGAACTCTTGATGGAGGAATGAATTCCTTTTCTTAGAGTTCTGGTATACCAGTCCAAGACAAATCATTTCTAAGGACACCATAGAAGTTCCCAGCAGGTGGTGGAACATCAGCATACTCTTTCATCCCAATCCCAGTCATATCCCTGGAGTCTCTTTGTTCACTAACACATTTTTCTAGGGTTTGAGAAGCTTTATCAAATCTTTGAATTTTAAGCCCTACATTATCTTTGTTTTTGATGGCCTCATCCAACTCAGCTTGTATTACACCTTTGGATCTCTCCAAAATTCCCTGAGGTCAATACTAACTTTAAGGTCATGTGACAAAATGTTAATTTGATCTTTTAGGTCAAGCTCCATTTTCTTATAATCAGCCACAGTCTTTTCAGTTTGAGCAAGTGCAAGTTGATAATTAGATAACTTGCATTTTTCATCAAAAACATCTGATTTTAACTTTAAAATTTCTTTGTTAAGTTTTTTAGTGTTTAAATGACAACCTTTACTACAAAATGCATCATCATATACCTCATTATCTGATGAAGATGAAGAATGTGCCATGAGAGCATAGTGAACATGCTCCTCTTCCTCCTTCTCTGCAATCAAAGCCTTGTTCTCTTCTACCTCCTTGGCCATAAAGCTCCAATCCCAGCCAACACCATCAATTTCTTGCATGGCAACCATAGCCTTTGTGTCTTCAACCTTGATGATTTGGCTTGAAGGTTTTCCAGCATCAGACCTCCTTGGAGATCTGCATTCTCTCAAAAAGTGTCCCATTCTGTGACAATTGTAACACTTAACTTTGGATTTATCAAACCCAGCAGTGTCTTTAGCATTAAATGTCATATTCTTCTTGAATCTCCTATTCCATCTATTGGCCCTTATGCTTGCAAGTGCCATATTCCATTTTATGTCCATCTCCTCCAAGTTCTCATCATGATTTGCTCAAGGTCCTCATATGTAATCACTGAACCATTGGGCAATGCAGCAATGTAAGCACATACTGTATCTAGATCAATACCAACAGGTTTAATCCTTGGTGAGTCAACATTATATGTGTCAGCGTCTGAATGTAGGGCGCTGACAAAGCTTGATCCAACGTTGACACAAGGTGATCCAGTAATAGGGTGCACGTATGACTCCCTTTGATCAATTTGACCTTCACTATGTGAGAAGAAAGCCATGTTTCCAGAGGTAGATTTGCTTCCTTGATCCAAAAGAATTTCATTCTCTATAATCTTTAGTTTATTGTAGACGTCATCAAACGTGGAACTTTTGTGAGCATTGGTAGCAATAATAGACCTTTCTTCAATCTTCCATGTATCACCAAGACTTTTAAGAAAAGTGGTAATGCTCATCATCATCATACACTGTTCCCATAAAGGACAATTTGCTTGTGATGTCAAGAAGTCTGCTTCTCACCCCACTTAGCTTTTCATTGGGAAGAGCTTTGAACACAACATACTCATGCAAGAGTTGCTTCTTCTTCTCTGAGGCAGTATCATCATTACCACCATAATTGACTTGAAGGGCTGCCCAAAGCTCTTTGGCAGACTCAAAACCTCTATACTTGTGCTGATTTGTTGGTCCCAAAGAAAGTTTGAGAATGCTTAGAGTTTTCATGCCATTCCTTCTCTTTGCAATGTCTTTAGTTGCAACAGCTCTTCCATCTAAAGGTCTTTCTTTTCTATCCTCTTCAGTTGAGCCCTGAATTGATCTTCCAACAATAGCAGCAGCAATCCTAGCAGCCTTATCGAATGTGTTTCCATATTCAATAATTTCCCATAGAGTGTGATCATGGATTTGAAGATACTACTCAAAATTGAACTTCCATAGCTCAAAGTTGCCAGGGTATAGCATGGGGATTTTTAGATTGTGACTAGAGGAGGAAGTCATCTCTGGAGTAGACATCTTGTCTGGTTTTTAGGGTTTCTTAAAAAATTAGGGGATTTGGCGATTTAGGGTTTTTAGGGTTTCTTTAGATCAAAGTTCCTCAACAAGCTCTGATACCACTTGTTGATCCCAAACTTAGTTCGATTTAGCTTTGTGTAAACGATATTGAATCAAGTTAAACACTTATAGAAACTTTGTTGAATATGAAACAATCTAAGTATTATGCGGAATTAATACTTAGAGCAAGAACACACAAACAGAATAAACCAAACTTTCACTTAAATTGATGATCGAACTTGTGTACAATGAAAGTGTAAAACGTATATTAAACTAAAACCTAAATGCCTCGTTTTATAGATTAAGGAGCCTTGCACAAGAGTCTAACTATCAGCTATTCTAGGTAAAGATAAATATAGAAAATATAATGTCAAACATATCTTTACTAGAAATACAAAACGTGTAGACTAAGTATTCTATCAGTGCTTGGACTTCTTCTCATCAGCGCTTGATTTCTTCTTGTCAACGCTTGTTCTGTCAACGCTTGATTTCTTCTTATCAACGTCCAATTTCCTCTTGTCAGCGTCTAAGTGTCTTGGCTTCATTATATTCCCAACAATCCCTACCATTCCACCATTACCATTTTGGTTGTGGTGGTTGAAGAAAAATAATCAAGGATTCCTCAATCCTTGATTCATTCTAAGGAAAGGGTTGTATTAGTCATAAGGGTGAACTAAACTTGGTTCATACTTATTGTTGTTGTGGTAGAGGAAGTGCTAGTAGTTTGATTGCTTGTGTAACTTGTGGAATTAAAGCTTTGCACTTGGAACATTATATTGATTATAATCACTTTGGTATAATTCTTATTTTAATTCTTGTTATGAATTCCGAATTTCATTATTTTAAAATGTGTTTTATTTCCAGTGATTATGGAGTAGTACTCGTGTGGATGGTTTAGGCATACATGAACCATGAAGAGATCATATTAGCTTTGCAGGGGCAAAGTGCGGCACACAACTAGATTTATGTGGCGCACTTTTTACCTGGTTCTTGATTATTAGCATGGTTGAGATGTTTTTGTGCTCAATACTATTATATTTGATCATTCTTATGTATTTGGTTCATTCATGATTATAATATGTTCGAAAGTGCATATATGATTAAATGGATTTCATGTCATCTATTAAATGAATCTTGATATTTGCCTTGTAGAAATTGGTGAATAAAATGCATAACAACTCTTATATGATTTTGTTAATGCTTTGTCATGGGTTCGAAAGAGTGTGGCTCAGTGAGTACTTGAATTATTGAAACCAGCATAAACCGATCTTAATGCATTTGATATAACATGATCAATAGGTCGAAAGAATTTCTTGTTATGTTAAATAGTTGTTGCATGTGAGACTAGTCATCCACATGTATTCATGCATTGTTTATCTGCTTGTAATCCATCTTTGCTATATATCTTTTCTATGTTCTAGCCTTAACCAAACGCACCTTTTATCATTTGATAAGTATAATCTTTAGAACTTGTGACACTCTATATATAACTGTTTTTACATTTTAACAACAATCCCATGGAACGATCTCGACTTACCTTTAGACTTTACTATAAAAAAGGGTATACTTGCCCGTGTTTGTATTTTAGTCCATTGTTGGTGATCATCTAGTTATATAAATTTAAGACTTGCGAAACGATCATCAGTTTCAATGTATGTATTGTTTCAACTATTTTCTTATTGTGTTCTTATAGACAACCAATGCTATAACTGATGTTCAAGTTGATGACAAATGAAGAGCACGTGCTACAATACCACAAAAGGATCGAATATGGGTTGACATGGTTCGTGAAGAAATCAAAGCGATGTTGGACATAATTGAAAATGCAGAATATCGAATTGAAATCAATACCAATGATGTTGAAGGTTTGATGAAGCTTATGCTACATAAAATGAAAAGTACATTTAACTTGATGGAACGTTTGGAACCATATTTTACTTAGTAACGTTGTTACTGTTTCTTAATCTTGTACGTTGTTTATGTTTTCAAATAAACTTAATAATCATAAATTATATTCATGAGATAAACTCATTTGCATCTGGTTAAACTTTATTGTATTTATTTGGTTTTATGTGACATTGGTTGTTCTTAATGATTTGCAAGTTTTTAAATTTTTTTATGTAGTAGATAATTATAAATATTAGTTTGTGTTTTATTGTATGATCTTTTTTTTCAATAGTTTTTGTAGTAGATAACTACAGACCGTATATTTAATTTGATCTTTTTGTGTTTTTAATATCTTTCAATTAATTGTTAAAACAATACTAAAATATATATCAAATATATAATTCTAAAAATAAAACAAAGATACTTACAAACCGTGTTTTCATTTGCTATAGATACAATAATTCTAACTTTGGAATGTTACATTTTTATAATTTCCAATCTTTTATTTTTTTATTTATCTTTCTTTTCATTTGAGGTGAAGATATTAATTAACCCTATTATATAAATTAATCCTGTTATATTGATTTCATTTGTCTACACTCGTAAAAATCACACACAAAAACACCTTCAATACAACTAAATTCTAATGAGTTCCATAATGCAAAGAAGTAACCTAAGCTATGCTATAGATGATGACGTTGACATGCAATATCAACCTACAACCAATGTCCAAGTATTTTTTTTAACACTAAACATTCAATTCTTGTTTTTTTATTCATATATGTTATTTTATACAAACTGTGTCTACATTCAGTCTTTGTCTAATGCTTATAGGTGTTCACTTAAATTATTCTAATATTTATAACTATATTTCAGGCTTGATGTAGACATGATTTCGAACCCTAATGTTGTCGACAATATCATTGAGGCAAACGATATATACAGATAAATTTCAAAATTTATGGATATTCACGGCTCTTAATGTTGTTATACATCACATTAATCATCCATAATTTTTGTAGGTACTAGATCAGTACTTTACCATGGACTCTTTCAAATCCTTACTAATCCAAAGGCATGATACACGTTAAACAGAGTCCATGTCGAATTTGTTTGGTTGGAAGACAGAACAAACAAATTGTACTTCATTTTTCAAGATAAATATGTAAGTTGCTATATAACTATATGACAATAACTAATCAACCCAGAACATCCACTACCCTTTTTATCTTAACGATTTATGCCAGGGAGAAAAAATGGAAACGAAAGTGCCCCAAGACCTGGTGGTAAGCTGTATAAACAGAGCGTTAACACAAACTTTTTCTTCAATCGACCATTTCCAAGTTGGGTATGTCGACCCAACTGAAGGTTTATTAACATCATAACAATTATATAAAACCCTAAACGAGATCAAAACACATATAGCGGAAGCGATTTAACAAGATCATAATAATAACACAGTTATAATTAATCGAATTAGGATTACATACATTTACGCTAAAGCAAATCCACAAGACGAAGAATGAAACACCAATTCGGGTTTATACCGTAGTACACCAAGATATAGTCTAAAGTAAGACTATATTACGATCTTGTACACACGTAATACAACGAGCTAACCGTTATTCTAGCACGTGAAAACCGAGCTACAACGCTTGTAAATAATCTACCCAACAACCCTAGAGAGGGGCTAGGACTAGATTATTAACACAATCGATCAACCAAGAAAACCAACTGAAAACCCTTCGTGGGTTACACCTTGCGATCGGCCAAAGAGAGAGGAGAATGAGAGATCCAAGTTGTGTAGATTATGAGGGATAAGGAGTTGTATTTATAGGCCTCAACCCATTGTAGCCCAAGTAAATAAAAGGAAACTCCCCCCCCCCTGGAGCCCTAACCGACCGACGAAACACCCCTTGTGGGGTGTTCCGGAACTTTCCGTCCTTCTTTCTTTTTATTCCTCTTACTATATATTATTTAACACTTGTTAATACTTAACTATTAATTAATTAACGATCGTTAAAATTATATAGTTATTTGCTCGGTTTAATTTAATAAATATAATAAATGTACTTATTAAATAAATTAATTTTTTACGTATTGAGTGCAATCCCGTAATCTCGAGTTCGATCCTATCACGCGACTATTAAATATAAGTCCATAAACTTACAGCTCCCACTTGGACATATTTCGAATATCGTGATTAATTGACTAGCGTTTAGTTACACTTAGCAATGTCTCTAGTACAACTCGAGTAAGGTCTCTTGGACAAAACCTTTTAACGATTCTGCATCATCATTATTATCTTTTTATTTCTAATACAATGTTAATAAGGATATGGATCTCAGTCATTCCTTTCATTAACCATTATGTTTCTCGTTCACAGATTCAGCAAGATTAGCAAAACAAATTTGGGTGTGGCCACACAAACATCTTACTAATCCTACGAGGGGCCCAGTTGTATTAAACTCCAAAACGAAATTTGGAGGAAATAAATCTCATATTGACTACGAGCAAAACTTATGAATTTTGCAACACTTCCGAAAATAATCCTTATAGCTACCAGTTACGTTTAGTGTTAGATTATTCCACAGAGATGCACTAGATTCACAACAGTTTTCTGGTATCTCAAGTCTTAGGATAACTATTTATGTTTTTCTTAATGACAAAGATCCATAAAGAAAAACATATAGTTGGGATAAGTCAAATATTCGATTCATCGAATATCATCCAAAATCGATCAATATACTTTCAAGTGTATACTCTATCACTATTTTGATTTGTCTTAATTTAATAATATTCTCATATTATTAATCGATAACGGACATTTAGCATAACATTTATTCATGAATTAAAACATGTAAAATAGGATACACTTATTAAATAATAAAAATAAACGAAATCCAATCTCTATTTCATTATATAATAATGTCATAACATCCTTTATCCAAATACTAATCACAAATTATTGCATGAGTTCGCTAGTTAGTTGCAGCCCAATCGCCTTGGCATGTTTAACTACCTTTGGTCTAGGCAAAGCCTTAGTTAAAGGATCGACTAAGTTATAATCTGTGTAAACTTTTATTGATTTGATTTCACAAGCTTCAACTTGTTCTCGGACGTGGTGATGTCTACGCATAAAGTGTTTGGCGCCTTTCATGACACCAGGGTCATTGGCGAATATTATTGCGGTAGAATTGTCCCAATACATATTTATTTGGTTCTTTTATTGCAAGCATCATCCCAAGATCTCCAATAAAATTCCTAATTTAAACCACATTTAGTTATGTATATGGATACCCTCTGAATACCAAAACATTTTTTTTCGTATTCCTCAAATACTGCAGAAAATGTTTAACAGCAACCCAGTGGAGCTTCCCTGGATTCCGTTGGTATCTACTGACCAAGTTCTGGGCAAACGCCACATCATGCCTTGTACATCTAACAACATACATTATAGATCCTACAGCCGAAGCATAAGGCACCTTCTGCACGTATGCCTCCTCTTTAGGAGTTGCTGCATCCATCTCATGAATCAGATTATGCTTAACTTCCATAGGTTGAAAACCTTTCTTGGAATTATGCATGTTATACTTCTTCAAAATCTTATCTATATAAGCATCTTGACATAGACCAATTAACCGTCTTATCCTATCTCGATAGATCTTAATTCCCAGAATATATGCAGCTTCTCCTAAATCCTTCATAGAAAAACATTTACCAAGATAATCCTTAACAGCTTTAAGTCTTGGAATGTTACTTCCCATGATTAATATGTCATCAACATATAGGACTAGGAATACTACATCACTCCCACTAGCTTTGTGATATACACATGGCTCATCACGATTCTGAATAAATCCAAACTTTTTGATTTCTTCATCAAATCTTTTATTTCATTGACGTGATGCTTGCTTCAAACCATAAATGGACCTTTGAAGTTTGCACACATGTCCTGGATTCTCAGGATCAACATACCCTTCTGGTTGCTGCATATAGATGTCTTCATCTAAGTGATCGTTCAAGAAGGCAGTTTTAACATCCATTTGCCATATCTCATAGTCATAGTATACTGCTATAGCTATGAGAATCCTAATAGCTCTTAAGTCTACTATAGGAGAAAATGTCCCCTCGTAGTCTACGCCAAAAGTTTGAGTAAAACCTTTAGCTACTAAACGAGCTTTATAGGATTGCACTTTTCCGTCCATGTCTGTTTTCTTCTTGTATATCCACTTATGTCTCACTACTTTAGCATTCGGTGGTGGTTCTACAAGAATCCAAACATCATTTACTTTCATGGAATTCATTTCCTCATCCATAGCAACCATCCACTTATCCTTTGCAGGATCAAGTATGACGGATTTATAATTAGCGGGTTCACCAAGATCCCCTAACTCATCATCATCCTCTATGTTAAGACATATATTGTTTTTTTTTTGCGTTTTTAATCCTTGCGGATCTACACAGAGGAACTAATTCCGGTGGAACCGCCAGACTTTCTGGTTCTACAGGAATTACATCGCTAGTGTCTTCAGAAGGTAATGTATCTATATGACTCTCTTCAAGATCATAGTTTCTCCCACTAAATTCTTAATTTACAAGATCAGATTCAAGGAACTCTCCATACCTAGCAACAATCACTTTGTTCTCAGGTGGATAATAAAAGTAGTAACCCATAGTTTCCTTAGGGTATCCTACAAAGATATATTTTACAGGTCGTTGTTGGAGTTTGTCACCCGAGTCATGTTTCACATACGCCTCGCAACCCCAGACCTTTAAATAATACAAATATGGCTTCTTGCCATGCCATAATTCATATGTGTCTTATCGACCTTCTTTGTGAGAACCATATTTAAAATGCGAACATCAGACTCTAAAGCATAATCCCAAAAGGATAAAGATAAAGTTGTAAGATTAAACATAGATCGCACCATATCTAATAATGTACGATTTCTCCTTTCGGATACACCATTTTGTTGTGGAGTATAGGGAGAAGTAAGATGCTGAACAATTCCATTCTCACTTAGATAATCTATAAACTCTTGACTTAAATATTCACCACCTCTATCAGAACGAAGAGCTTTAATCTTCTTCCCTAATTGCAGTTCCACTTCTGCTTTAAACACTTTGAATGTTTCAAATACCCCATGTTTATGCTTAAGTAAATAAACATAATCATAACGGCTATAATCATCCGTAAATGTTAATAAGTAGCTAGCACCTTTCCTTGACGTATGTCTAAGTGGTCCACACACATCAGTATGTATCAGTCCAATTAGATCAGTAGCTCTTTCAATATTGCTATTAAAAGGTTTCTTGGTCATCTTTTCAGAGATACAAGACTCACATTTATCAAATGATTCATCATTGGTATTTTCCAAAAGACCTTCACGTTGAAGCTTTTGTATACGAGTCTTCCCAATATGGGCAAGTCTACAATGCCAAAGATAAGAAGAGTTCTTGTCAAACTTTCTCTTCTTACTCATGCTAAAGACAGATTTATTTTTCTTGGATTCATTATCATGCATGTCTATTTCAAATACACCATTCACATAAATTGCATTAAACTAGAAAATACCATTTTTCCAAACAGAACTTCCATTATTATCAATCGTGTGAACGAATCCATTATTTAACAAACAAGAAAAGAAAATAAAACCCCTAACAATTGTAGGTGCATAATGAAAATCATTTAAAATCAGTACTAAACCCGAAGGTAAAAGTAGATTAAATGTTCCTATAGCTTCAACTGCTACTTGTGCGCCATTGCCCACTTGCAGAAATTGTTCCCCATAGGATAGCTTCCTTTCTAGATTAAACCCCTGTAGCGTATTCAAATGTTAATACCGCATCCCGTATCATATACCCAGGAATTTAATTTGTATGTTAAATTGAACAATTCAATCATAAATAAAGTACCTGAAGCTGCAACGCTCTGCTCAGACTTCTTCTTTATTTCTCGCAATTCTTCGAGGTAAAAAGGGCAATTCCTCTTCCAGTGACCACTTGCCTTGCAATGGTGACAAGTCTCATCCTTCTGAGATCTATTCTTCTTGACAAAGTTCTACTTAGGTTTTGAATAAGTCGCAACTTGTTTGCCCTTATCACCCTTGCCTTTGCATTTCTTCTTATTCGCTTGCGGTTTTGGCTTACTACTCTACCCTTTTGTATGGTTAGTACAGAAGGCGTAGTGGTAAATGCCTTGTCTTTTAACCCCTTTTCATAGTCAATGAGCATTGCATGCAAATCATTAATTGTCTTCCCCGTGCTATGCATATTATAGTTTCTAACAAAATCATAGAAGTCCTTGTTAAGGGACCTATTGATCAAGTTGATAGCCATATTATGATCATAGGGTTGTCCTAGTGCAATGAGTTGTTCTATATAACCCCTCGTCTCCAAGTAATGGGCACTTACATACTTTCCTAGAGCTTTCTTGCAGCTATGCAAAGCATCTACCAAGTCGTAGATCTCCACAGCTTGCGGCTTCTCGAACATAGCCTTGAGCTCATCAAGCATTCTCTTAGGTGAAAATAGCTCATACTTCTGTTGAAGTAGAGGAACCATTTTCCTAGCATTAAGCAAGCCACCTCTGTGTGCTTCTTAACATTAGAAACATGTGCAAGCCTTTGCGCATCAGATGCTCCTTCAGCAAGATCCTCCAGATAGGGAGTAGTTAAGATATCAATAGTACCCGCTGCTCTCAAGACAATTCTTAGCGAGCGATACCAATCATTGGAGTCTAGGCCAGTAAGTTCAGGACGTTCAAAGAAAGCTTTGAACGCGGAACTTATAGTGTTATTGGTGGGTTGAGCCATTTCTACAGAAATAAGTTCAAATATTAGTATTTTCGATAACAAAATACTTTCAAGAAAATAAAATTACCCTGGTATAACAACCATATTATTTTCCTTGAATTCTAGAACTATATTGACATAAAACCATTACATCATTTGATCTGCTAGTAATGAATGTACTCAATATAGCGACTTGTCGAACAATTCAATTGACAAACAATTTTCAATTTCTAGATATTTAAGGGATTTACATTACCAAAAAAACGTTTTGCATTGTAAACATGTTTCATCCCTTCTGAATGCCTTAAGTTTCCAGATCTCATTAAATAACTTAATTAAGTCGTCTAATATGGGTACGTAAAACCATCATACGAGTTCTATTCTACAAATGGTTTTCTCTCCATCACAACATCACCCAAAAATCTCATTTGATGACGAAGTAAGTGTTCGTCAATTAGGAGCATTCGACTTAAATTTCAAGGGTATAAATTTCGATGTCAAAATCAATGTATGGAGAAGCATGCATACAACTCCATAGCATAAGTTTAATAAAACATTTAGTAAACTTTTTCACGAGACTAAATTTCTTCATAAATTATGTTGCGGTATTGGTTAAACCAATTAAAGAATTTACCCACAACTACTCACAATGTACTTTTGCTAGAACTCGGCTACGCACAAAGCAATACCCTTAATTATTGTGTTTCGGATGTGAATTTGTGGTAAATCACCCTTAAGGTATAATTCAATTAATAATCGTAGGTAATTTCAATTTGACGTACAGGCGAGCCGGAAATTTGGTCAGCGACTAATGACATAACACCTCCTTCCTTAACCGGGTACATGACCAGCGGTGCGTTATACCCACTTTATAGTTGTCAAAAGGAGTAGGCCGTTAGATTATTATTGCAATTCACCAATCAACATAATCATATGTAATTTAAATCTCTAACAAATCATTATTTTAATATGATTTAGTCCATATTATTTCTTTTCATGAAAAACCTTTGTTTACAACAATTCAACAATTTTAATATAAACAAGAAAAAAACACTAAATCATAAACACATAATAACAATTTATATGTGCAATAAATGAATCAAATAGCCATATGCATACGATTTATTCAATAATCATCAAATCTAGGCCTTTATACTTATGTAAAAGTCTTCCCTAATTCTAGATGTATTGAATCAAATAATCATGTAGCACATAAAATCATATAAACATATAATTTTACGATCCATAAAAACATGCACGTAATCATGGATTCCCCATAAATCTTAACAATGAAATCTATACGGATCGTAACCATTCATGACATAACAACTAATCATGCAATTTAATCTAAAATTATCCCACATGTAATTTAGTGTTTCAAAACAATTCTTTTTTTTTTTATTAAAAATTCGACCAAAAACCCTAATTTTAAAAAAAACAAAACCCTAATTTTATGAAAACCTAAAAAAACATGTAGTTTTAACTCAAAACAATTATTAGTTAGAAAACTTTAGATTTTTGATAATTATAACATGCTAAAACGACTCTCGATGCCACTAAAGGTTTATTAACATCATAACAATTATATAAAACCCAAAACGAGATCAAAGCACATATAGCGGAAGCGATTTAACAAGATCATAATAATAACACAATTATAATTAATCGAATTAGGGTTACATGCCTTTACTCTAAAGCAAATCCACAAGACGAAGAACAAATCACCAATTCGGGTTTATGCCGTAATACACCAAGATATGGTCTAAAGTAAGACTATATTACGATCTTGTACACACGTAATACAACGAGCTAACCGTGATTCTAGCACGTGAAAACCGAGCTACAACGCTTATAAATAATCAACCCAACAACCCTAGAGAGGGGCTAGGACTAGATTATTAACACAATCGATCAACCAAGAAAACCAACCGAAAACCCTTCGTGGGTTACACCTTGCGATCGGCCAAAGAGAGAGGAGAAGGAGAGATTCAAGTTATGTAGATTATGAGGGATAAGGAGGTGTATTTATAGGCCTCAACCCATTGTAGCCCAAGTAAATAAAAGGAAACTTTTGCCCCCCCCCCCTGGGAGCCCTAACCGACCGACGAAACACCCCTTGTGGGGTGTTCCGGAACTTTCCGTCCTTCTTCCTTTTTATTCCTCTTACTATATATTATTTAACACTCGTTAATACTTAACTATTAATTAATTAACGATCGTTAAAGTTATATAGTTATTTGCTCGGTTTAATTTAATAAATATAATAAATAAATTTATTAAACAAATTAACTCTTTACGTATTGAGTGCAATCCCGTAATCTCGAGTTCGATCCTATCACACGAATATTAAATATAAGTCCATAAACTTACACCAACAAGCTACCCACGGTTTGAAAACTATAGTTTTGTACGCCGGGATTGGGTAATCATGGTCAACAAAAAAAACACAAGTTACAAAACTTTTGTGTGGTGATGAAACTGGGTTTCAACGGCGCTTGTGGATCGTGTCCATTAGGTCGTGTAATTCTAATAAAACACAAAGGAGGATGTTGAATGGTAAATAACATGACAGGGGGAGAACTGCTCACTCGCGCTTTAAGATTCCCATCAATCTTACTACAAACTCAATATGCAATGTCAAAAACAAAGTGGGCTCGCTAAAATGCTTTGTAAATCCAAGTTGATAGTATGTGATGAAGCCTCAATGGCTAAAAGAGAAGGTGTGGAGGCGGTAGATCAAACTATGCAAGACATTACCAGGGCAGAATTTCCTTCCAATGGCAAGATAATGGTTTTAGGAGGGGACTTTAGACAAATTTTAAAAGTTGTAAGACGTGGAACACGAGCGCATATTTTAAAAGTCTCATTCTCCAGATCTCATTGAATGCCTTAAGTTTCCAGATCTCATTGAGTAACTTAATTAAGTCGTCTAATATGGGTACGTAAAACCGTCATACGAATTCTCATTCTACAAATGGTTTTCTCTCCATCACAACATCACCCAAAAATCTCATTTGATGACGAAGTAATTTCAAGTGTTCGTCAATTAGGAGCATTCGACTTAAATTTCAAGGGTATAAATTTCGATGTCAAAATCAATGTATGGAGAAGCATGCATACAACTCCATAGCATACGTTTAATAAAACATTTAGTAAACTTTTTCACGAGACTAAATTTCTTCATAAATTATGTTGCGGTATTGGTTAAACCAATTAAAGAATTTACCCACAACTACTCACAACGTACTTTTGCTAGAACTCGGCTACGCACAAAGCAATACCCTTATTTATTGTGTTTCAGATGTGAATTTGTGGTAAATCACCCTTAAGGTATAATTCAATTAATAATCGTAGGTAATTTCAATTTGACGTACAGGCGAGCCGGGAATTTGGTCAGCGACTAATGACATAACACCTCCTTCCTTAACCGGGTACATGACCAGCGGTGCGTTATACCCACTTTATAGTTTGTCAAAAGGAGTAGGCCGTTAGATTATTATTGCAATTCACCAATCAACATAATCTTATGTAATCTAAATCTCTAACAAATCATTATTTTAATATGATTTAGTCCATATTATTTCTTTTCATAAAAAACCTTGTTTACAACAATTCAACAATTTTAATATAAACAAGAAAAAAACACTAAATCATAAACACATAATAACAATTTATATGTGTAATAAATGAATCAAATAGCCACATGCATACAATTTATTCAATAATCATCAAATCTAGGCCTTTATACTTATATAAAAGTCTTCCCTAATTCTAGATGTATTGAATCAAATAATCATGTAGCACATAAAATCATATAAACATATAATTTTACGATCCATAAAAACATGCACGTAATCATGGATTCCCCATAAATCTTAACAATTAAATCTCTACGGATCGTAACCATTCATGACATAACAACTAATCATGCAATTTAATCTAAAATTATCCCACATGTAATTTAGTGTTTCAAAACAATTCTTTTTTTTTTATTAAAAACTCGGCCAAAAACCCTAATTTAAAAAAAACAAAACCCTAATTTTATGAAAACCTAAAAAAACATGTAGTTTTAACTCAAAACAATTATTAGTTAGAAAACTTTAGATTTTTGATAATTATAACATGCTAAAACGACTCTCGATGCCACTGAAGGTTTATTAACATCATAACAATTATATAAAACCCAAAACGAGATCAAAGCACATATAGCGAAAGCGATTTAACAAGATCATAATAATAACACAATTATAATTAATCGAATTAGGGTTACATACCTTTACGCTAAAGCAAATCCACAAGACGAAGAACAAATCACCAATTCGGGTTTATGTCGTAATACACCAAGATATGGTCTAAAGTAAGACTATATTACGATCTTGTACACACATAATACAACGAGCTAACCGTGATTCTAGCACGTGAAAACCGAGCTACAACTTGTAAATAATCAACCTAACAACCCTATAGAGGGGCTAGAACTAGATTATTAACACAATCGATCAACCAAGAAAACCAACCGAAAACCCTTCGTGGGTTACACCTTGCGATCGGCCAAAGAGAGAGGAGAAGGAGAGATTCAAGTTGTGTAGATTATGAGGGATAATGAGGTGTATTTATAGACCTCAACCCATTGTACCCCAAGTAAATAAAAGGAAACTTTTGCCCCCCCCTTGAGCCCTAACCGACCGACGAAACACCCCTTGTGGGGTATTTCGGAACTTTTCGTCCTTCTTCCTTTTTATTCCTCTTACTATATATTATTTAACACTCGTTAATACTTAACTATTAATTAATTAACGATCGTTAAAGTTATATAGTTATTTGCTCGGTTTAATTTAATAAATATAATAAATATATTTATTAAACAAATTAACTCTTTACGTATTGAGTGCAATCCCGTAATCTCGAGTTCGATCCTATCACACGACTATTAAATATAAGTCCATAAACTTACACCAACAAGCTACCCACGGTTTGAAAACTATAGTTTTGTACGCCGGGATTGGGTAATCATGGTCAACAAAAAAACACAAGTTACAAAACTTTTGTGTGGTGATGAAACTGGGTTTCAACGGCGCTTGTGGATCGTGTCCATTAGGTCGTGTAATTCTAATAAAACACAAAGGAGGATGTTGATTGGTAAATAACATGACAGGGGGAGAACTGCTCACTCGCGCTTTAAGATTCCCATCAATCTTACTACAAACTCAATATGCAATGTCAAAACAAAGTGCAATCGCTAAAATGCTTTGTAAATCCAAGTTGATAGTATGTGATGAAGCCTCAATGGCTAAAAGACAAGGTGTGGAGGCGGTAGATCAAACTATGCAAGACATTACCGGGGCAGAATTTCCTTCCAATGGCAAGATAATGGTTTTAGGAGGGGACTTTAGACAGATTTTAAAAGTCGTAAGACGTGGAACACGAGCGCATATTTTAGATTCAAGTCTCCGAATGTCACCGCTTTGGCCTGTAATTAAAAAAATGTGATTAACCATAAACAAGAGGGCGCGAACATATCCATGGTTTTCAAATTTCCTGTTACGTGTCGGTGATGGAGTTGAATAGGTCATCGGTGAAGACTATATACGAATACCCGATGACATGACCATTCCATACGCTACCGATGATGCCTTAAAAGATGTATTAATCAATGAAAATTTTCCTTCCTAGGCTAACAACGTTCATACATCCATTGATATAGTTTCAAGAGCAATATTATCAACTAAAAATGAACAGTTGACAACATTAATGAAATGTTGATTGGCAGATTTCCTGGTGAAGAGAAGGTTTACTATAGTCTCGATGAAGCGGAAGATGCCACACACATAACATGTATCCTCTTGAATTCTTAAACTCCCTCAATGTGAACGGATGGCCACCACTCCACATTACTTGCACTTGAAAATTGGATGCCCGATTATTCTTTTTAGGAATCTCGATCCGACAAATGAATAATATGCAAACGATTTGATCCAAATGTCATCAATGTTGAATTTGCTGTCGGGCAGCACACTTGAGTTAGAGTTCTCTTGCCTAGAATTCCTTTTGCTGCATATGAAAAAGACATCTTTCCTTTCAAGCTAAAGAGAACATAATTTCCTGTCTGCATTTGCTCTGCCATGACTATCAATAAAGCTCAAGGGCAAACAATTCCAAATGTGGGTGTCTATTTGCCCGATTTTTTTTACTCACACGGCTAGCTTTATGTTGCGTTGTCTAGAGGGATCTCACGTGCAACTACCAACGTACTAGTGAAACCATTCAAAGAGTTTGGTGAAGGAGTATACACCTCAAATGTCGTGTATCAAGAAGTTTTACGCGACGAGTTACATCGATTGTTAGATTTCATCTTATACTTGATTTAATGTTTCACTTTCAGTTTCAATTACAATTTCATCTTACCATTATAAAGCTTATCGTTGCTTAGTTGTCGCTAAACAATTCCGCCGCTATGCGCAAGTATTCGCCTAGTACCTTATAAAAGGTGTGTGAGGATTGTTGAAAAGTTGAAAATTTTCCACATTTCCTAATATAGCATTCAACATTATTTTATTATCGGTTCACGGGTTTAACCCATGAGTCAAATCGGTCGAGTCACAAAGTTACCGGATTGACTACTGGGTCAATCTAGTCGAGTTATCGGGTCACGAGGTCAACCACCGGCTCAACAGAGTCGAGTAACCGGGTCACGGGATCCACCAACGAGTTAATCCGATCGAGTCACCATGTTACTGGTTCGACCACCGAATCAATTATCATATCATTAATTATTCGAATCAATTATCATATTGTTAATTATTTATCGTTAGACAATTTTCATAGTTATGCGCGAGTAAAGATATGATATAAGATAAGTAATTAAGAAAAGAGAAGTAAAAGTGAGAGCAATAAAGTCAAACAGAAAGAAAGAGACTTTGATGAGAAACTAAAGAAACGGCAGTGAAAATAAAAATGACAGTTATGTTGTTGTAATGTTTATTTTTTGAGTTGTTGTGAGCTCCTTAAAACATTGAAACAACATTAGTGATAAGCACGCCTCCATTCTCTTCCCTGTCTTTCTTTCTCCCCATCACTTTCTCTCTCTAACACACTTTTCATATTCTCAATTCTGCTCCTAATAATAATAATAATTTATTAGATCTATATATATTTCTGCTACACTAAGGTAATTCATTTTGATCTATTATCATATGATGATGTTGCTTATTGGACTGTGTAATTCTAGTTGTCGTATGTTATAAGTTGTTGAAGTTTGTGCGACCTTTTATTATTATAAGTTTGTGGATTTTTTTTTTTTTTTTTTTTTTTTTTTTTTTACATTTGGATTTGAGCTTACTGCACATGATGATGAATCTAGGATTATCGGAGAAAGTTTTATCGAGATGCTAGACGCTTAGATTCAACCAGTTTCATTCGAAGTTTGCATTTCTTTTCGCGCCTCCACATGAATCTGACTCATATGCTTGTGTGCTTATTGGAATACGACTTATTAGACAAAGCGTTTTTTTGTGTGTGTGTGGAAATTGATGTTTTGCCTTTGATTTTGAGCCTCCACATGAATCTGACTCATATGCTCGTCAATCAGACCATAATTCAATCGTCTTTGACTAATTATGAAATTTGATTCCACTTGTTTAATGAAACATACGGGAACTATAATATACTCGTAGGATTATCAGATATAATGAATTAAATGATACAAATATTTGGAAATTGCTTGCCGTTTGTCGAGATGTCAGGCTCGTATTCAACTGAATCATACATTTAACTTTTAGCAACGTAAATGAGAAGTGAAGGACTTTTTTTTTTTTAAATGGAATGAATATGGGAAACTGATGAATTAGAGTTTTATTTGATCGAGAATCAGACGAGAAATGACTTTTTGTTGACTAAATTTGATGGAATTGATATGGTGTAATATACTTTGACCATCAAGGACTTGTGGGATTATCATACATTGGTACTGAAACTTCTTGGAATAAGCGTTTTTGTGGTCCATCTAGATGTTACACTTACAATGCACTGAATATAACTTAGCTTTTGGAATTAGGATTGCTGTAGTTCTATTATCATTGTTTTTATTTGTTTGATACGAAATTGTGGAGATTATCTTGATTATCGAGATGTTAGACCCACTGATTACATTGGAAGTTTGGTTATATTGCATTTATTTCTGTGCCTGCACATGAATCTGAGTTATATGCTTGTCAAGCAGAACATATTTGACTCTTCGTTGACTATTTTTAATAGCATGCCTAAGGAAAATACATGAATTTGAGATAGTTTGCTTGTGAATCAGAAGAAAATTGATTTTTCTTTTGACTGTTTTTTAATACAATTGCTATTGGGAATATATGGATTTAGGGTCTTATAGTCCGGTGTGAATTGCTTTGACCATAATGGACTTGTAGGATTATCGTACAATTGTATTAGAGTCTCTTGGAACAAGGGTTTATTTTGGTTTATCGAGATGTTAGACTTACATTGCACTGAATATAATTTAGTTTATAGAGATATAAACACCTGACCTTTTAACAGAAGTGCAATTTATATTTCGGTAATATAATGTAGTCTTTGGAATTATGATTCCTGTAGTTCTGTTATTGTTAGGTTTTCTTCTTTTTTTTCTTCTTTTCGTTCTCTTATTATTATATCATAGTGAATAGCAAACCATTGTTGTGTCCCTTATCAAATGAATACTTTTGCACTTCTGTTATTCTTGATCTAAATCTCTTAAACAAGGTTGACTTTTAATGCAGATTTAAGGGGATTTCAGGACTACATCGCAGTATTCCGGTTGTGGCTTTAAGTTAGTCATATACTTGATTTATTAAAACATGTCTGTTTCTATGAGAGATTTGGATCCAGCCTTTCAAAGTGCTGGACAAAAAGCGTATCCTTTGTCTCTTTTATATCAAGTTATAATTTTATTTTAGTGGATAAATGTAGTTAAGGTAATCCAGTTGCTTTATTAATGTAAATGATACGAGTTACGCTGAAACCTTAGAATGCTATCAATTATAATTTATGTGATGTATCTAGTTTAATCATCATGGATGTTAGCCTCCTCTGCGTTCCTTAACATTATACAGAGGAATTGAGGTGTGGCGGATAGAGAATTTTAAGCCAGTGGCAATTTCACAGTCTTCTCATGGCAAGTTTTTTACAGGGGACTCCTACGTTATTTTGAAGGTTAGTTTTTGAATTTTACTACCGTTGTATATATGTTTATCTTTTCTTTCTTCTGTATTGTTTTGTGCGTATTTTTTAATTCTTATTTGTAACTGTATCTTATGATGTTATTTATCACATGATCTTTGGTATAAACTATGTGTTTTCCTATTTGTTTTCCTTTTAACAAATACTCGGTATTATAGTATTAAGTTCCTTAGTTAAAATGTGCATTTGTTACATAAAGTTGTTACAACATGCGTTAGGGCTTAAATGAGTTTGTTGTCACTATCATGAATTAGATACTAACAATATAAATGTAGCTTTATTTTGGGTTCTTCGTAAGAAGTGTAATACATATGTAAGGGAGCTTATGCCAATTTATAGCAACGAGACTTGATTTTTTGAATTTCCTCACAATATAGATCACTGTTAAAATTCAAATTTCTTAGGTAGCATTACTTTACATTGATCAACTGATGAAATAGGTTTAGGTATCAGCAACAGTGTTATAGTACTCCATCCCTTAAAGTAGGGATGGCAAAAGCACCCGAAACCGATCGGGAAAACCGAAATCTGAACCGATTGGGTCGGGTTCGGATTCGGGTTGGCGGGTTTGGATGCGGGTTTGGGTTGGGATATTCTATTTTTCGCGGGTACGGGTTCGGGTTCTAGTAATACCCGCCCCGTTTACCCGTATACGTACCCGTTTACCATAACCAGTACCCACTTTTATGGCTATTTTATGTAAGTTTTGATCTTGTGCGAAATAGTAGACGAAGATTGTTAAACAAACAAAATGCTCATATTAGTTACATTTTGTATGCATTAAGATGTTTGCGATCTTTGTAATTTTAAAAGAAAAACAATGATTTATTCGATACATTAAATTGCATGATATGATATAGAATTAGTATTCTTTATCTTCTAAAAACTTAAAGAATATATTAGCGTATTTTGATTGTTTTTCATTGGTTTTTCTTAACTTTATACGCACAATTATGTTCAACGAAATTTAGATGTGGATACCCGATACCCGCGGGTAAAATCCGAAAATCCGATGGATAATACTAATCGGGTACCCGTCGGGTATTGGGGTGGATGCGGGTTCGGATATAATAAACGGTTGCGGGTACGGGTTCTCTAAAACCCGACCCGAACCCGACCCGTTGCCATCCCTACTTGAAAGTTGTAGTAACACCTCTATGGAAATGTTGGACTGACGCCAAACGCCTACATAGTGGATACTCTTCTAAAGTGTATACATCTGGTGGAACAAAATTACTACCATCAGAATTTCTATATTTGATACATTTGTAAGATGGTTCGGCTTGAAATTTGACTAAACAGAACCATAGCAGTCAGTTGGACATCCCATAATGGAAATTATTGGAAAATTTATAGTTTGAAACTACATTTTGATGCAAGTTAACACTTAAAACAAGGACGCACAATAAAGAAGAAAAACAAAAGGAGCCATTAACAAGCATGTTAAGTGGTTCTGAGTTAGCATAATATACTTCTTTTGCCAAAGTTCAGAAACAGTTGTTTTCATTGTTTACTAAATCATACATTTACATTCAATTTTTACAGACTATAGCTTTGAAAAGTGGTGCATTACGCCATGACATCCATTATTGGCTAGGTAAAGACACAAGCCAGGTGCGTTGTCATTTTAAAATACTCTATTTTATCTAAATCTCATATTCCTTTTCCGAAATTTAGTCCTACTCTTTTATTTAATTTCTTTCTCTTCACTTTTTTTGGTTACAGGATGAAGCTGGAGCAGCAGCCCTGAAGACGGTTGAACTTGATGCAGCTCTTGGAGGACGTGCTGTTCAGTATCGGGAAGTACAAGGTCATGAAACAGAGAGGTTCCTATCTTACTTTAAGCCATGCATCATACCTCAAGAAGGTGGTATTGCATCTGGTTTTAAGCATGTTGAAGCTGAAGAGTATAAGATTCGTATGTATACTTGTCAAGGACAACATGTTGTTCATGTGAAAGAGGTAAGTTTGTGTTCTCACTGCTTCATTGTTACAATCGTTCGTTTTGGACTATTCATTTTATTAAAATTTAATTGATTGGTGGCAGGTTCCTTTTGCTCGATCTTCACTCAATCACGATGACATATTTATCTTGGATACCGCTAATAAGATATTCCAATTCAATGGTTCCAATTCATGCATTCAAGAAAGGGCCAAAGCATTAGAGGTTGTTCAGCATATCAAAGATACTAACCATGATGGGAAGTGTGATATAGCCACTGTTGGTAAGTGGATAGGGATAGCAAATTCAACCCCTTTGCTTATATATTGGCTGATTTGAGTTATGTTTTATTTATAATGACTCAAATGGGTTAAATAAATGAAGTTAGTACAAATGAAACGGGTCAAATGGGTTTAAAATCGCACAAAGTGCTTCTTTTACGCACAAGATTGTGGACACAGTTTTAGGGTCATCTCAACCTATGCAAGAGTACTCATTTTAAGTTTTCCACCAGATACCTGACCCACCATTTTCTTTTATTATACTGGTACTTTAAATCTGAATGATCTTCACAAATGAAGTCTTCTTTTTTAATTTTATGAATAGAGGATGGAAAATTGATGTCCGATGCTGAAACCGGAGAGTTCTGGGGTTTCTTTGGTGGGTTTGCTCCACTTCCTAGGAAAACAGCAACGGATGATACCAGAAGTGCCGATGCTCTTCCCACTCAGCTATTTTGGTAATACGCCCTCACCGTTTTAAGTTTCCCACTCTGCTGATTCTTATTGATTATGTATGTATGCATTAAATTAAATTAGTAGACCAATAGGTGTGCTACTACTTGTAAGAGTCAGATGCCAATAGTTAGGTTGTCTGTATTTCCATTACATGGAAATGAGCATAGTTTGAAGGTTATGACCTTAGATAAGCTATAAGCTCCACTTGATAAGTTCATAAGCCCTAAAAAGTGAGCTTATTTGCTTTTTAATTTTTACATAACTCATAAGCTCACTTAATAGGTTAACACAAACACCCCGTGAGTATTAGGAGATGGTACATTTAGCTGTACCATAAGTATTTGATTGACAGAACGTAGTGGACTTGTCTACCTTAAATAAGAGGGAGAAGGACTGGTAAATTGAGATGCATACATTCAAAGATTTTTCTTGTTCAATATGGTTATACATACTTTTGGGTTCTTGGGTTTATTCATTAAAACTTTTGGTTTGACCTATTTGCTAACATCGAACTTTGAATAGAACTGGGTTGTTCCTGTGAACAGACATCATTATTTATCAAATGTATATGCAAATTAGAACAGCGTTACTTTCTCTTATGATAGTGGTTCAACGGATTACTGGATTTACTGGAAAATAACACTAGTTCCATTGGGAGATCCCAGCTCTTTCGAGTTCCAGCATAGAAGTTAGAGTGGATGGTTATATACGCATTTTTCTATCTTTTGTGAACATGCGACTTTATTATTGAATACAGTTCGTGAAGCATCTGTAGAATGTGATAGGTCCTATATGTTAGGCATTGAAAACTATTAATGGAGAGGGAGGGGTTTGATGGCCTCCAGAAGAGACCTTTGTCAGATGACACATAAATTACTTTTTATACTTTTACATTCTAATGCGTTCAAGAAACCTGCTAAGAGACGACCATAATGCATAATATCCTCTCAACGTGTTAGAATAACTTGTGAGCATTGAAACTAGCAAGTAACAAATTATATAGTAACCACAAACTAGAGAACAAGCAAGAAAAGAACATCGCTATTTTACATGAATAGTCCCTTCCCATGAGGTAAAAACCAGTCAAACAGCAAGCAGTAAAACCTCATTTTCATCTAATCATTGGTAGAATACAGTTTATGATAACATGAAATCGCAAGAACAAGCTAGTAACAGAACTTCTTCCAAGATAATTTCAGTAGATTGGAATAATTACCACTGATTTGACTGTCTAAAAACAATTTTACACAGTTCAAAACAAACTAACCTGAGTCGTCTATGTCTATATGTGGTTAAAATTCTAGCTCAATCTAGACAGCCTTTGGACGTCCTACAGCTGTGGGATGATTTGATTTAAACGTTGCTGGTCGTTATGCCTTATTTTTGTATGAAACATAAGAGGAGTAACTTAAGTAACTGGTATATAATCAGGGTAGCTCCTAATGAGCCTAGGCCTTAGGGTATAACACTATAAACTATATGGTTTGAGCATTTTCCACACATGTTAGGACCAAACAACCCGAGATATCTCCCCAGATCCATATGATACCAAACTGAGAGCCTAAATAGTTTGAAGGTATAAAGATTAAAGACAATATTAGGTTCATGCATGAGTGAGGTGCAGAAATCTTTGTATGACAATAACACTTTCGAGTTGGTGAAGTTATCGGAAGGTAACAAGGAAGCAGATAGAATATACTGTAATACCAGTATATAAGGCATGATTGGTTGTTAATGGGTTTCAGTTTCAAGAATGGAGTTGTATTTGCAATATTTTTTATTGCCCATGGTTAAAATGACTTCAATTCAAACTCTCTTTGGGATAGCTGCAAGGTGTGAGAAATTGATCGAGTAGACAGATGTGAAGATTGCATTTCTTCATGGTGATATGGAAGAAGAAATCTACGTGGAATCACTAGAAGATTTTCAGATGGAACGATAAGAGGATTATTTGTGCAAAATATATGGAGAGCTTGTATGGTTTGGAATAATCTGTGAGGCAGTGGTATAGGAAGTCTGAATATGAGATGTAAGCAACCGGATGAGAAGAGTGGAATATCCCAACTTACCGGCTGTTGATTTAGAGCTTTCCACATAACAGTTTTGTTATTTTCTTTGTGCCGATTGTTGGTCTGATGGAATTTGGTTACTCTAGATATATGTTAATTTGTGACCATCAAAGGTCAGTTCATCCATAGACATCCCGCCAAAACATATTGATATGGGATTTCAATATGCTATTATTATGAAAGTTCAGTTCGTCTTTGGTAACATTCAACTTTTCTTTTCCGACTTTCGATGGTCAGGCCCACAATTATAATTTCCTGCAACTTGTTTGGTGAAAATTTCATACCCAATTTGTTAATTTTGGTGTTTGGCGATTTCATCAGCTTTATTTAGGCTATTGGCTTCTTGTTACCTCAAGGGTACTGGACCGTGGTTTTTACCTTTCACATTGAACAACTTTTCATGTGAATATTTGATGTTCTTTAGTAGTGTTGGTGATAGCGGGGTTTCTTTGGGGGACTCTAATTTTACCTTTTACTTGAATATCCAAAGGCTGTATCTTAATTTAGTTTTTAGGACTATTTACTTATTGCAGAGAAAAAGTGTCTGCCTTTTAACTTGGGTGTTGATGTTACTTCTGAGGAATGTTCTATAGCTCATCAACAACAACGATTATTTCAGTTTCATGGGTTTGTATAGGTCTAGTTTACCACCATCACTGTAACATACCATCAATATAACACATATCTTACTCACATTCCTAATTCTTTAGTATCGGAGAATAACTATGAAGAATATTCTCTTGACCCAACCTTGTCAGTTGCCTAGTGTTTACTGGATCATGTCATTTTGGTTCATATTGCCTCACGTTTTGATTATTTTCTTTGTTAGTTATGCAACTTATAGGAATGTTTTAACTGAAAATATGCTCATATCATCATTCTATTATGAAACTGCGAATGGTTTTTATATCTTACCATGGAGCAGCCAGTGTTTCTTACTCTTTTAATTTTTTTTTATTTAAGTCTCGAGAAGGGGCAGGCAGAACCTGTTGCTGCTGAATCCTTGACGAAGGAATTACTAGATACAAACAAATGCTATCTTCTGGATTGTGGGGGAGAAATTTATGTATGGATGGGGAGAAGTACTTCTCTTGATGAAAGAAAAGCTGCAAGCGGAGCTGCAGAAGTAATATTTCCACGCTTTCATCATTCCAACACTTTTACATTGATAAAATGCATCATCACTAATTGTTGCGGACCTCAATTTGTAGGAATACCTTCGTAGCCAGGATAGAACAAAATCTCATATTATCCGCGTGATTGAAAATTTTGAGACGGTAACTTTCCGGTCAAAATTTGTCACGTGGCCTCAGTCAACTGAGGTGGCAGTCTCTGAGGATGGTAGAGGCAAGGTGGCTGGTTAGTAATTACGTGCTACGCTCTTGCTCTGCAGAATACTTTAAAAAATAATAATTTTGGAATGTTCCTTGACTAGTAATTGTGTGAGTGATTATTTCTGTCTTTTTGGTTGATTATTCAGCACTTTTAAAGCGCCAAGGGCTCAATGTGAGAGGACTACTTAAAGCTGCTCCTACGAAGGAGGAGCCTCAACCATATATTGATTGCACTGGAAATTTACAGGTGATCCTTTGAATATTGATTTTGATTTTCTTATTATAGGAGAAAAGAACAAGAATAAGAACTCGCAGTTAGTGTTACGTTGTTTTCTATTTTTGTATTCATCTGACCTGCTATGCACAGGTTTGGCGTGTGAATGGTCAAGAGAAGATTCTTCTTCCAGTCCCTGATCAGTCAAAGTTTTACAGTGGAGAATGCTATATCTTCCAGTATACATGTCCGGGTGAAGATCAAGAGGAATGCCTTGTAGGGACATGGTTTGGAAAGCAAAGTGTCGAGGTACGTATTTTTCAATCAATATATCTGAACTCAGTCTTCATATATTGTCAATGCATTCATGAAGCATCGCCTTTATGGGTTAAAGACCGATGCAACATGAGCCATATAGTATAATATACATGTATCAATCAATTTAATTTGGTGCTTATATACATTACCAAAATATATGTTGCAGGAAGACCGAACTTCAGCTACTTCACAGGCAAACAAGATGGTCGAGTCACTCAAATTTATGGCTTCTCAGGTTGATTGCTCAACTGAACATTAATGTAACATCACATGTCTATTGATAATATCACTATGTATTTGTACTGATTATTTGGTCTCTTGCATTTTCAGATGCAAATTTTTGAAGGAAATGAACCTATCCTTTTCTTTGCAATCTTTCAGAGCTTTCTGGTTCTTAAGGTGTGGTTCAGCTAAGCTCGTATCATTTATACCAAATGCTAGAATAAATATATCGACCCGAATATGCTGAGCAAAATGTAGCTTTTCACATCTATTGACATGAATCGTAATTTTATGAATATTAAGGGTGGTCTCGGTGATGGATACAAGAATTCCATATCAGAGAAGGAACTGCCTGATGAGACTTATAAAGAAGACGGGGTCGCACTATTCCGTGTTCAAGGCTCTGGACCAGAAAATATGCAAGCAATCCAAGTTGAACCTGTAAGTCTGTCATTAGTGTTGGAGATTAATTACATTTTCAGGTTCAAATTCAGTGTTATCTTCATGGTCTTAGATTCTGACTGGACTGGTACACTAAATGCTACCACTGTGTAAAACAATATACTTGCTATACCTCTTTGGTCTGAGTTGAATTGTTAATCATCAATCAAGACGATTTACTTTTTATTTCTATTTCTGATATGTTGGCTTTTAATCTTATTAGTAGTATATAAGTTTAGTTTTCATCACCTGCAACTTTTTTATTCTGTTTTTGATTTGCTCAGGTGGCTTCATCGTTGAACTCTTCTTACTGTTACATTTTACAAAATGGTTCTTCTGTCTTTACTTGGATTGGGAATCTTACAACTCCTGAGCTCCAGGAACTTGTTGAGAGGCAACTGGATGTGATAAAGGTTTGAAAATTAAGATATATACTGAAATGTCTTGAAGGGTGTATCTTAAAGCTGTATGGTTTTCCTGTTATTTACTTGTCATGGACAATATTTGCAGCCAAATATGCAGTCCAAATTACAAAAAGAGGGTTCTGAATCTGAGGCATTTTGGGAAGTTTTGGGTGGGAAATCTGAATATCCGAGTCAGAAGATTGCTAAAGATGCTGAAAGTGATCCCCATTTGTTCTCATGTACATTCATAAAAGGTTAAAGCGACTACCTTTTAATTACCACCATTTTCTTCAATTCCTTTGTTACTTGCTAGAAATATACTGATCCGTTTTCGTTGCTTGTTGCTGACACTTGTGCTGGCTCAGAAGATTTGAAGGTTTGTATTACCTCCTATGTATTAGTATTGCATACTTGTATTTCTCTATATCTAATATGTATTATGCTGTTTTAATTGTAGGTGACTGAGATATACAACTTCAACCAGGATGATTTAATGACTGAAGATGTATTCATCCTTGATTGTCACTCGAGCATTTTTGTTTGGGTAGGCCAGCAGGTTGATCAGAAACTAAAATCACAAGCATTAGCTATTGGGCAGGTATATGGTTACACCTTGTACATTTATTATTTCGTTTTTCAACTAGAAGTTGCTGGAACTGATATGGCTCTGTGATAACACTCTTGAAAATATAACAGAAATTCCTGAAACATGATTTTCTTCTCGAGAAATTATCTCTTGAGACTCCAATTTATATAATAACTGAGGGAAGTGAGCCACAGTTCTTCACACGTTTCTTTACATGGGATTCATCCAAGTCTGCTGTAAGTGATCACCTTGCAATTATAGGTAGAGGTTTGGCCAGCTAATTTTACACTCCGTTAATATATTTTTTTAATTTGGTTGCAGATGCATGGAAACTCATTCCAAAGGAAGCTGTCTATCCTAAAAAATGGAGGTCGTCCAACCTTGAATAATGTAAGTTACAATTTCTCTGTATGTTCATCCTCGAGCATGCAAAGTTGTTTTCAAGGCAACCAGTCCTGTGCTCATTTTGCATGTTCTGTTTGATGGTTGATGTTTCTTGTTTATTTGGGTTGAATTGGGTTATTTTCAACAACGGGTCAAAATCATCAATAATTGGAAATTTCATTGTCCATGTTGGTCGCTTGCACTTTACTACTTGATTGCATTTTTTCACTATATTGCAGAAATACAACTCTTATGTAATAAATCTTGATAAATAGGATGCCTTTATTTGTTTCGAATATATGTTCTAGCCTTGATTGTGTCTGCCACATCCTTAAATGTTTAGTCGCTCCATTTTATATGTTTACCAAATGTGCATGCTCGTAGTGTTAATAAGATACTTCTTGTATTAATAGAAACCAAAAAGGCGAACAGCTGTATCACATGGCGGAAGGTCTGCAGCAACTGAACAACCACAACAACGTTCAAGAAGTGTATCTTTTAGCCCAGACCGAGTTCGTGTGAGAGGCAGATCTCCAGCCTTTAATGCACTTGCTTCTACATTTGAGAACGCAAATGCAAGGAACTTATCAACTCCACCACCTCAAGTGAGGAAGCCTTATCCAAAATCTGGGCCCACTGATTCATCTAATGCTGCTCCTCGGTCCAACGCTTTAGCATCACTAGCTGCCACTTTTGAACAACCTCCACGTGAACCTCTTATGCCTCGTTCTATCAAACGTAAGTTTTTTTTTAATAATTTCTTTTTATAAATAAAATAAAACACTAAACGGGTGTTTGGATCTCTGTTTAAAAAGTGATCACATGATACTAGATTATTAGAATCGACAAACCACCGGCAATCCTAGGGATTGTATGATGTAGAAGTTAGTGTTTCTATGTGCTTTAGTTTAGTTGGGCGCTTTAGTGTTTGGCAAGCTTCATTTTTTCAATAATTAATAGTGGTTTTAAATTGACAAAAGAGGAAGGTTTTGTGAAAAAGAAAGATGTTTTGGTGTAAAAATCTTTCAAAGCAGGTCTATAAGAAGAGGTAAAAAAGGTGTTTAAGTTATCTTGAGATAACAGTTACTCCCTCAGTCCCATAATAAGTGTCCACTTGGACTTTTTTAGTCTTTTCAATCTAACTTTGACCATAAATATTTTTATTCGTGTTATATAGTACTTGATGAAAATTATACCATTGAAAATACATTTAAAAACGCTATCTATACATATAACTTTTATCAAGTTTTATGCAACACAAATACAAATATTTATGGTCAAAGTTGAGTAATAAAGACTTTAACAAATGAAATTGTACACTTATTATGGGACGGAGGTAGTATGTCGCTGCTTTTGCTTCTGATTATCTTCTTATATTAAGATAATCAGAAGCAACTTGTCCAACATGATAAATGAATCATAATCCGATATTCAGTTCCAAGATGAACCAAATGCACCTAATTAACAGTTAAAATACTGAAACTTGTTACTATCTTGCCATGTATGTAGCTCGGCCCAAGTCGCCACCGAAGTCTGATTCAAATTCCAAGGAGAACGCAATGAGTGGCAAAATAGAAGCCCAAACAATACAAGAAGATGTTAAAGAAAATGACGTTGAGGACGAGGAAGGGCTCACATTGTACCCATATGACCGCCTTACAACAGTATCCTCCGACCCTGCTGCAGATATTGATGTAACCAAGAGAGAGGTATAGTTCGCAAAAAAAATAAAATTTAAGTAGTCGTATGATTTCTTTATGTATAATTGAAAATTGAAAATTTAAAACTTGCTGTATGCAGACATATCTGTCATCCGCTGAATTCAGGGAGAAGTTTGGAATGACTAAAGAAGCCTTCTACAAGCTGCCAAAATGGAAGCAAAATAAACTGAAAATGGCCCTTCAACTCTTCTGAGTTCTATGCAGCCTAATTTATAAATTGGTATGCTTTTTTCTTCTTTCATTGCATTCTCATCTCTCAGTTGTCCTAAATTTTTAGTATAAGGTAACAAATTAATGCATCGTCTACAAGATATTTGTAGTTGCAGTTTAAGACCGACACCATTTGGCCAAATATAGCATTTTTTTGTTATTGAGGTTATTCCCAACGGACAAAAAAATTGTTAAAAATGAAAAAAGGTTTGACGGATTGAAGGATCATAAAAATATATGTGATGCTTGAAACCTCCTAAAACATTAAAGTTTTGATTTTGGTGAATTATTATAGTTTTGGTAATGATATTTTGACATGATTTTTAAAGTGCTTCGCTTTAACCCAAATCTGAACTGACCTGTTTTGACCAGCCACCCAACCCGTGTTACCCACCCATTTGGCAACATCTATCCAAATCCCCACATTTAAATCACATGAAATATTTGGTTTGTTCTAACCGTAGTTTATATAAAAATTGTTTTGACAGTGGGCGGCCCAGTTTTTTCGTGTTCTAGTGTGATAGTGAGAGCAACGGTGCTTTTTATATCTGCTTCTGCTCTCACGATGCTGGTTTACGGTTTATATGAGAGCTGGAGTATAAACTTCAGTTAACTGTACTTTCGTCTGGTCTCATATGTAGCTGCATTCATCGTTCATTTTTTCTTTTCCGAGTCAGTTGCATGGCCATTTATTTTATGGTCAAAGGTTTGTTGTGAGCTTGCATTTTTGGTTGCTTTTTCTTTTAATTTATTTAATTATTAATTTTCAACTGAGCTATAGGGTTTGCATATGCAAACACATTTTTAGATTGTATTGTACTCCGAGGTGGAGGTGTGTACAGGACAAGCGAGTGTATAAACTTGTCAAGTTAATAGTAAATTGTTTGTTTTGTGTTGTAAATTTATTCGGATACTTTTATCATTGTAATTGACATTATCATAACACAGTTTTTCATTTTTGGAGTATTCTGGTATTTTTTTTTTTGCTTTTACATATGGTAGAAATATTAGTTATTGAGACGTCCTTTTATATTTGGCTGCATTTCCATTAAAAGACTGCCAACGGCAATCTTTGAAGAAAAAGTTTACGACTACTAATGATGATGGTCTTTTACCTTTTTTGTTTAGCTATCGATATATGTCACATCAACAATCACCAGCACTGATATACTGCTAAATGTTGACTTTTATCTTTACGATACACGAATCAAGTGTTGTTTGGTTACTATTTATGGGCTTATGGGTGTGAAACAAGTATGAAAGAGATTGTGATGGTGGTTTGTGCTTGGTATTTTCTCTTGTGGAAAAACTTTTTTTTCATTGACATTCTAATTGTTGGATACATCTGTCTTTTGTTCCTTCATTTTCAACAGACAAATGGCCCATTATGATGACAGTTTTTATGTTGTCTTATTCATTGATGTGAAATCATTGCATCGATTGAAACTCTAATCTTCATGACTTCATGCCCCTAAATGTTAAATGGATTAAACTTGGTCGCTATACCGCCATTCCTTGCCAAAAGCAAGAAAACAAAACTAAAGGACCCGTGAAAACGGACCCAACCGACAACATCATGGAAAAAGGCGTAATGCAAACAATGATGGTGATGTAAACAGTTTGGCTCAACAATGATAAACGCACTCGCCAGCAAGTGGTCAGTGGTCACCCCTTTAGAGGTGTAAATAAACCGGATAAAATCGGTTTTGGATTTTTTAAAACCGGTTTTCATAAAACCGGATCAGTTTTTTTCGGTTAAAAATTTTCGTTATCGGTTTTTTTTTCCGGATCGGTTTTTCGGTTAAAAATGTTCGGATCGGGTTTTTTCGGTTAAAAATGTTCGTATCGATTTTTTCGGAATTTATTTACAAACATTAAAAAAAAATACAACCATAAAACATTAAAAAAAAATACCACAATAATTATTACTTCAACAATACAATCATACAACTTCGTAATATTTATTTAAACACTACAATAAAACAACCATAATCACTAATACATTTCGAGCTTCGGCATGGTCATCACCCGAAAAATATTAGTATACTTCAAGTATGTCGAGCTTCGGCATTGCCATCACCCGTTATACTCAAAGTATATCCTCTAAATATTCTTCTACATCTCCGGCTTCAACTTTTATATCTTCAAACTCACCTTCGTCTAATTCGGTAGTTGGAGGTGATATCCCTAATTCAACTTCTTCGTTTGCTATAGTTTCTTCAACGCCGTTTAATATCGGACCTTCCAACGATATTTCATGTTGTATCCTCTCTACTCCGTCCAAATAATCTTTCAAACATACACATACTTCCAAGGATTAAGGGGTAAGTCTTGACCTTCTTTCGGATATAATTCTACCGCTAACCGAAAAAGCCGACTCGAAAGCTACCGTCGAAGCTTGAATCGTAAATAAGTCACGAACCATAGCGGCTAAAATTGGATAAGTTAACTTCATTTTTTTCCACCATGCCAAAATGTCAAAAGTTCCTATATCCTCGGGCCTAATAGTTTTTTTTAAAAAATCGACTTATATTGACCCAACTCGCTTGATTTCAATGTTCGTTGACGCTTGTTAGCGTCTTCATATAAAAGATTACAAAAGTTTATATCAATGTCACGTGACACCCTTCCTATTTGCGATGTTCCGGCCCCCGTTTGGTCAAAAGATGTGTTTTGTTATCCATCATATTTTGTTGTATATATTGCAAATAAATTTCCAAAAGTATCGTTAAATTTAAAATTTTGGGAGTCTATATAGTTCATATCGGGTTCATTAGGGTTTGGCCCAAATTAAGTCTAAATTCGTCGATATTCTTCTTATTATATTTTCGACCCCCTAAAAATTTATCATTGGATTAAGTGCGACGGAACAAGTAAAAACCAAAGGTATACTAGCAAAATATTTTACAAATTTCTTTTTTTATAGCTTTAACCATTTTTTTAAACATTCGACAAGATGACATTTTTAATTCGTCTAATTTTTCCGTCATAGCAAAAATTTACCTTAAAACTAATGGGCTAGTTGGGTAATAAATACCGAATAATAAAGTTGTTGACACTTTAAACATTTGTAAATTTTTTGTCAATTCATCTCATTGTTCCCAATCTTCGTCGCTTATCGAAGTTGACCTATTTTTACCAACAAGTTTTTCATTAAAAGCTGTAGAAACTAGAAGGGGGGGGGGGGGGTGAATAGTTTCTTATATTTACTTGTTAAAAGATGGTTTTCAAAAAAACCTTTTTCAAAAACTTAGACTTGAGGAAATATGTGAAATCTTCTTATGCACAATATGAACAATGATAGTGTAACTAAACTAATACTAACTAATGTATATGCACAAAGAATAAAGAATGTAAAGAGTTAAGGGTAAAGAAAGATCAAACCAAACACCAAGAATTTATAGTGGTTCGGCAACGAAGCTCACTCCTCGTTCCTACTCCACTCCTCGAGTACTCCTTACTCGAGAGTTCACTACACAACAAGCTCCTTATGGTGGAGAAAACCGTACACGTTGCTTAACCAATTTCCGACTCTAAGCTAAAAGTCGAGCCCTAATCGTAGCTAGGACCAATCTACACAACTATACTTAGTACATACACAACTTCAAAATAGATACAACTACTTGGATCTTTACAACTATGACACAACAACAAATGTATAAGATTTGATCTTCAAAGGATCTTTGGTGGTGGACTCAACACTTCACAAGGATAGTGTTCTTCTCTTTGCACTTGGAGAGGAAGGGATGGATGAGATAGATTCACTTCTAAACAAGTAGTAATCAATCAAATAATCAAGGATTTGAGTGATTTAAGAAGTATGTTTGAATCTGGAAATATATGTGCGAAAGAGGTAAAGAGAAAATCTGAGAATTTGGATTGAAAGTGTTCTTGGGTGAGTTAGGATTGAAAGCAATTGGGGAAAATGGAGGAGAATCAAGGCTTTCATTAGGAGTATAAGACATTTTAGGAAGTGAAGTATGGCAAAATGCTTATGGTTAAATAGGGAAGGCTCAAGGTATTTTTAGGGTGGTCAAAGAGTTGAAACAAAGATTCCCAAAAGTGTTGGAACAAATTTGGAGTTTCAGAAATACCCGAAAAAGGAAGCACTGTACGCGGTTCTTTATCACTTATGGCGGTTCCTTATCGCTAAGGGACCACGGTTCATATATGGAACCGCCTACAGAGGCTGTGTTTTGGTGGTGAAGGAAGATTTTTCAATTCAGCAAATCTTATTTTTCTAGTCTAACTAATCATAGGGATATGCTTAAAAGCAAAGATAGACAAAGAAAACACATACGAACTCACCAAATAGAGATTTGACCAAAATACATGGATTTTAAAATAAAAATCGATGTAGGAGGTTTGTAAGACAAGACCTTAAGTCACGACACAATGATCCTCCATGATTCTATCTTGTTCTTGCTATGTTTGAGAGAATCATACATATGAATTATGTAAGCTCGAGATTAATAGCAAGAATCTATGAAAAACGTTTTTAGATTGAATTAACAATGTCAAAACATTTCTCGACCATTTTCGAAAGAGACTTTGAGAATTTTGAAAAGGATAAGAGAAGATTTTCAAGAAGAGTTTAGGAGACTCAATAACTCAAAGTGATTAAAGACTCAAAAGAAAATAAGAGACTCAATAAATGGAAAGCAATTAAGGAATATGTTCCATTAATCCTAGACCTAGACGCAAGTAATTAAAAGGTTCCCTCTTAAGTGGCTTAGTGAAGATGTCGGCTAAGTTATCCTCGGAGGGTACCTTCTCAATCGAAATGTTCCCCTTTGAACATTATCCCTAAGGAAATGGTGGCGAATTTCCATGTGTTTGGTTCGCGAATGTTTCACGGGATTCTTGCTAAGGTCTATAGCACCTTTATTGTCGCACATGATGGGAACATCATCAAGAGAAATCCCGTAATCAACAAGCGCTTGCTTCATCCATAGAGCTTGTTGGCATGCTTTTCCGGCACTCACATACTCGGCTTCCGTGGTGGATATCGCAAGAGCGGTTTATTTCTTGGAGAACCAAGAAGTTAAACAACAACCCATGAAGGTACAAACTCCACTAGTGCTTTTCCGGTCCACATAGTCTCCCGCATGATCCGAGTCCGCGTAGACAATGGTTTCTACGCCGGTCCCTTTAGGATACCATAATCCTAAATGTATAGTGCCCTTAATGTATCGAAAGATACGCTTAACCGCTTCAAGGTGAGAGGTTTTGGGAGCCTCTTGGAAGCGAGCACAAAGGCAAACACTAAACATGATATCCGGTCGACTTGCCATTAGGTACAACAAACTACCAATCATACCTCTATATTTGGTGTTGTCTACCGACTCACAATCATCATCTACGGTGAGTTTAGTATCCGAGGCCATTGGGGTCTTCATTGGTCTAGATTCTTCTAATCCAAATTTCTTTAGCATTTCTTTAGCATACTTAGATTGACTAAAGAAAATACCATCATCCATTTGTTTAATTTGGAGTCCTAAAAAGAAGTTAAGTTCTCCCATCATACTCATTCAAACTCATCATGCATGATTTAGGCAAAGTCATCACACAATTCTTGACAAGTTGAGCCAAATATAATGTCATCAACATATATTTGTACGATTATGAGGTGAGAACCTTTCTTCTTTGTAAAGAGCGTGTTGTCTACCATCCCCATGGTATACTCATGTTTAACAAGAAACGCTTTAAGTCTATCATACCAAGCTTTGGGTGCTTGTTTAAGACCATAAAGTGCCTTCTTAAGCTTGTAAACATGATTCGGTTTCTCAAAATCAATGAATCCAGGAGGTTGAGCCACATATACCTCCTCATTGATCAAACCGTTAAGAAACGCACTCTTTACATCCATTTGTTGAAGCTTAAAGTCTAAGGCACAAGCGTAGGCTAAAAGGAGTCTAATGGATTCTAATTTTGCTACCGGTGCATATGTCTCGTCATAATCAATCCCTTCTTGTTGATTATAGCCTTGAGCTACAAGTCTAGCCTTTTTAGGAGACACAACACCATTCTCATCTAACTTATTCTTATAGACCCATTTGGTTCCTATAATGGTAGAACTTCTAGGTGGAGGAACAAGTTCCCAAACATCATTAGCAACGAATTGATTCAATTCTTCTTGCATCGCAATGACCCAACTCTCATCCGTCAAAGCTTCTTTAACATTCTTTGGTTCAGTCAAGGAGACGAAACAAAAGAAGTTGCTTTGGTTTTGGACTTGAGATCTTAGGGTCCTTTGATTTAAGTCACCAATGATATTATTGAGAGTATGATCCTTAGACTCCTTAATGTTTACTTCCTTTTCAACACTAAGGTCTTCAACTCCTATTTTTCTAACCTCTTTGGCTTTAACTACTTCTATTTCATCCAAGTCATCATCAACCAATGGTGGTGTCTTGGGTAAAGGAGGGGTTTCATCAAAAGTCACGTTAAGTGATTCTTCAATTACGCCCGAGGTTCTATTGAGGACTATGTAGGATTTGCTAGTTTGGGAATAACCTAAAAAGATACCTTCGTAAGACTTTGGGTCAAACTTGGTAAGGTAGTCTTTGGTGTTGAGGATAAAGCACTTGCTTCCAAACACCCTAAAGTATTCCAATGAGGGTTTCTTACCTTTAAGAATCTCAAAGAGGGTCTTTCCTAGGAAAGGTCGAATAAGAATTCGGTTGAGAATATAAGTCGATGTGTCCACGGCATTGCACCAAAACTTTTGAGGCAAAGATTGTTCGTTTAACATCGTCCTATTCATCTATTGGATGGTCCTATTCTTCCTTTCAACTACCCCATTTGATTGTAGAGTGCGAGGAGCCGAGAAGTTATAGGTAATACCATGAGCTTCACAAAAGGCACCAAATTGCACTTCATTATCAAATTCCCTACCATGATCTGTCCTAATAGAGACAATTGGACATCCTAGTTGATTTTGAATTCTTCGACTAAAGATTTCGAAATGATCGAAAGCTTCATTCTTAGATGCCAAAAATCTAGTCCAAGTGAATCTAGAATAGTCGTCAACTATAACTAGGGTATAAAGGTTACCTCCATAACTCCGTATGGCGGAAGGTCCAAAGAGATCCATATGTAGGAGCTCTAAGCACCGAGAGGTTGAAACCAAATTCTTGGCTTTGTGACTTGAGTGAACTTTCTTTCCAACTTTGCAAGCATCACAAAAGTGACTATCAAACTTCATCTTGGGGAGGTGTCTTACCAACTCCTTAGAGACTAAAGATTGAATTAAACGCATATTAGCGTGACCTAATCTCCTATGCCAAAGAGTAGAACTATCATCTATAGTCGCAAGACATATGTTGTCTATTGACTTCTTATTGACCTTCATGACATAAAGGCCATGCTTTCTAACACCTTTTCCAATGACCTTTGCATCTTTTACGATTTCACTGTCATGTTCCAAAAAGATGACCTTACACTTATTGTCACAAATTTGACCTATACTTAAAAGGTTAAACCCTAAATTATCTACGCGCTCAACATTTTCAATGGTCATGGAGTCAAGAGAAACCGTACCTTTGCCAATGATATTACCACGTAAACTACTAGCAAATGTGACGTTACCTCCATCATATGCTTTGTAGTGCGAGAACAAACTTAGATTACCCGTCATGTGTTTAGAACAACCACTATCCTTAATCCACTCGTCGGGTTTCAAATCAATTCCCAAGCATATATAGGTAACAACACACAAGATCAAATATTTGGTCCCTAATATCTCATGGGTCCAAAATTGTTAGTTCTAAACATCCCTTGCATTTGGTTGGGATGCATGAATGGAGGAGGGGTTCCCCATGTGTTGGGACATACATATTTGATGATTACAAAACCTATAAGCAGAGATGAAGACAGAAGAAACAATAAGGACCTAATATGTAATATTAGGTTAGCTTTGATAATAAGCTAGGGTTGTGATGTAACCCTAGTACCTCTATTATATAAAGAGGATTAGGCACACATGGTTATTCACTGATTGAGATACAATGTAAACTAAAGGTGTGTGTGCGTCCTCCTGGTGTCAAGCCTATAAGGCACCAGGAGCTAGTAGTTATTAGTATTTTATGAATAAGAAAGCCTTGTTCATAACTTTGATTGTGTTCTTTATGTTCCGCTGTGCTTATTACAATCATTGTTATTATATCCCAGATGAGTCTAGATCCTAAGACTCAACAAGTGGTATCAGAGCTTGTTGGCTCTCGATCTGGTTGATCTACAAGGTTTTCATATGTTGTTTTCTGTTTTTATATAAATAAAGTTGCTGATCTAGGGTTTTTCCCAACAAACCCTAGATGATTCGGTGTTGTGTTACTACTGTCATTGGTTGCTGCTGTTCCTTGGTATTGCTGCATTTGTTATGATGATTCTGCTAGCTTTGGTGAGTTGGTCATTGATCAATGATGAACCCTAGTAGAATCTGCACAAGAATTTCAGAAACTGCTGAATGTACATCATGAATGCATTCATGGTGTATGGAGATTTGTGGGAAACAAAGATGAACGTCTATGAATCTGTGTTAATAGATGACTATCATCAATATATTTAACAACAGCAGATTCGTGTTTAATCTATATCTTGGCTGCTGTGATATTCTTACAGAAATTCGTTTAGGGTTTTAAAACCCTAGCTTCGTTTTTATGGAGGCAGCAGACAAAGAAGAGTAGGGTCGCATTCATGATGGTCTCACGACTGATCTCATATCAGATTCATGATGATGAAACCATTTTGAGGTTCAAAATGTTTGAAACGTATGGTGGTTAATTAGGGTTTCACAATCATGACTTATTTGACCTTTTGATTGTTACCTGGTTCGTGTCCTTAGGGTTTGAAAACCCTATTCGGGTGTTTTTGGTTCTGAGTAAAGAGTATGATGCTACAAGCAGATATTATATGGTGTGCTCGTGAGTGTTGTGATCCATAGTCGTATGGTTGCATGATTGTGTAAGGGCTCTATGGCTGCATGATTTTTAGAGTTGAGAGCTCTTGTATGAATTGTTGCTGCATATGGATATGGGGTCCGAATCAAAATCAGGGATTCGTTTGAGGTATGGACTTTTCTTTCAAATCTGTTATTCTCATATGAAATCCTGATTTTCTGGCCGTAACTTATGGAAGCAGTTGAATGTAACACGTTATTTTGGAAAGATGATTTGTGTTTGAAAATCCCGTATTTTATGGAGTACAAGAATGCTACAGTTATGGGTGTAATGTGTGGGTCAATATGTGATTCCTATTGTTTAGGGATTATTTTTCCTTATTTCATAAATACTCCCTGAATAACTGAAGATATAGTTTTGCAAAAAATTTTGTGGGATTTGCATGCGTCATATTTGGACACAAAATGGGATTATGGTTCTATATGGGATTCCATATTTATCACGATTTTCATTCAAGGCTGATGTGTGATATGTGTCAAAGACGTGTGCTGCTAGACGTGAGAATATCTTTCCCATAAGTTTCGGAATTTATTCATGCACGAGATTATGAGTTTGGAAAAGGTCAAACTCTTATTTGCTTTTAGGATGGTATATTACGTGGGTGGTTTTTTAATTATATGATGGAATATATGAGACATGCTTCTCTTCCACATGGTAACTTCCTGATTTACCTGAGGGATTCGTTTTTATCGTTTATTTATGGAAGTGGCATGGATAAAAGGTCAAAACGTGGGCTGGTGGTTATTTAATGTTCCGTGAGTTTTGGAAAATCCTCATAAGGCTATATATGGAAGTTGTTTTTGTGATCCTGAAGCCAGTATTGTTTTTGTCACGTGAGGCTATTTCAAGAATATATTGCTTTCTCCTTGAACGTAGCTAAGACAGTTATGATGCGAGATTTTTGGAAGATACACGCTTTTGATTTTCCTGATTTTATGGAGATGCTGTTTTTGGACGTGAATATGGGACGTACTATGCTAGTTATGAGAAGCATACATGGACTCTAAATGTATAAGTTCTGAGTCACGTTTATATATGGGCTTGGTATTACACAAGATGGGCTCCAAAGTTTATGTACAGTCCATGATGCCAATTCAGCAACAACATTAGTGACGAATTAAGTGTCACTAAAAGGTCATGGGAGGAAGGAGCTATTACTTTTTGTGACGCTTCTGCAAAAGTATTAGTGACAGTTCATGAGTCACGCATTATATTGGAGAAACAGTTTTTAGCGACATATTTGAGACAGCAACAGCAACAACTTGGTGATAGAATGTGGGTTTTTTTTAAAAAAAAAAAAAAAAAAAAAAGAACAGGGTTCGAGATGCCACTGGTAGGTTTTTGTTGGTCATTGCTACTGGTGAGCTATGGTTACTTCTGGTCATTGAGGTTGATGCTTGATTATTTATTTGATGTTGTAGTTGAGTTTCACAAATTTGTTTCTTATTATATCCGCATTTAGGTGAGCAATACACCTTGTCTTTGGACTAAATATATTGTTACAGCTTACAACTGGCTCATAGTTGTGAAGGTTAGCAGTTCCCATGTACCAAAAACTGTTGGTGAGCAATACACCTTGTCATTTTGATCAAAATTATATCATTTTGACTAAATATATTGTTATAGCTAACAGCTGGCTCATAGTTGTGTGGTTATCAGTTCCCGTGTTACAAAAACTGGATAAAATGCATGATATAAGACACAAGTTTGGGAGGTTCCACTTCTTCATCAAATTGGTTCTACTTGATTTTCTTCATCAGTGATCACTTCAAGGTACCTATCGGATTGGACATGCATTTCTTCAGGGGAAGCATACATGGATCAAGGGGAAGCTTAGCCTTCATGGTGGATACCTACTAGTCGGTTCCTACTGGTCGTTACTACTGGTAGCTCCTACTGGTCGCTTCCTACTGGTCGTTACTACTGGTCGCTCCTACTGGTCGCTCCTACTGGTCGTTACTACTGGTCGTTCCTACTGGTCGTTACTACTGGTCGTTCCTACTGGTACGTTATGTTTTTTTCTGGTGGTTTTGCTGGTTCCTGCTGTTCGTTTATAAAAAAAAAAAAAAAAAAAAAAAAAGAAAAAAAAAGAGGGGGAGTTCATCTTGACGAGGGGTATAGATCGTTTCGGAGATTCAGATTATGGTATAATTCTTAACTGGAACAGTTACACGCTCTTTTACAAATATTTGGGGGGCATATGATACCATACAGTTCATGATATGATCATCACAAAATTAGCATGATCATAAGCATCGAGTGGTTTCTGGTTGATCCGTCAGAGCTCACTGAGACTATCGGCCATTGCATGTGATCGCCATGCATATATTGACTACAAGAATTATTCAAAGACATTTTATTACATGATATTGTAATATGCATGTCTTTTTCATACTGAAGGAAGATATGATCTATGCCACTGAGTTCAAGATTCAAGAGATGGTTAGTATGCTTGTTTATATACTTAACCATCTACATGCATCACTTGAGGGGAAGCGTCTACGAGTTGCACAAGACCCTATTTGCTAATTACAAAAAGGGGAAGAATAGTTAGATGTGCAGCTTATTATCGTGATGACATGTTCGAGCATTGTTTCTTCATGCACGTTGTTTTGTAATATCAAATAGGGGAAGATTGTTGGGACATACAGATTTGATGATTACAAAACCTATAAGCAGAGATGAAGACAGAAGAAACAAGAAGGACCTAATATGTAATATTAGGTTAGCTTTGATAATAAGCTAGGGTTGTGATGTAACCCTAGTACCTCTATTATATAAAGAGGATTAGGCACACATGGTTATTCACTGATTGAGATACAATGTAAACTAAAGGTGTGTGTGCGTCCTCCTGGTGTCAAGCCTATAAGGCACCAGGAGCTAGTAGTTATTAGTATTTTATGAATAAGAAAGCCTTGTTCATAACTTTGATTGTGTTCTTTATGTTCCGCTGTGCTTATTACAATCATTGTTATTATATCCCAGATGAGTCTAGATCCTAAGACTCAACACCATGGGGAATAAAATGGAGGAGGATAATAATTCATATAACCATTTTGTTGTTCATTATTTCTCCTAGGTGTATTTGATCTTGGTTTAGAGTTGTGGTCATTCCTTCTAGGTGTTGGAGTTTTACTTCTAGGCCGTGAATTGTTTTGACTATCTCTTCTAGGTGTTGTCGTTCTACTTCTAGGCCTAGACTCGTTTCGTACTCTTGGTGGAGTAGTGGATGGTCTTGATAAACTTCTATTTCCCATTAGAGGTTTACTAAAGGGCTTATAGAACTTATCAACGGCATTGTCGTCAAGTATGGGTAATTTGACCTTGTTAACAATAAGATGCTTTGGTTGTTCACCTAAATTTGACTTTTCAGAAAGTTCAGGATTTTCAACAAAACCTCTTTCTGGCCGCGGTTCCTTATCTAGGGCGGCGGTTCCATAGTGATAAGGAACCGCCCCATACAATCTGAGACCGCGTACAACAGACGATTTTTCTGAAAATCTAACTTATTTAGGTTCACTAGTTGATGCTTCATTTGAGTTAAAACCTACACCAAGTCTTTTCTTAGAATGAATTTGTTTGTTTAACATATCATCAAGAGCACTAGTACATTTCATGAACTTTTCCAATTTAATGGAGGTGCTCTTGAGATCTTCATTCTCTAATCTAAGTTTCTCACAACTTAAGCAACCTAAATCAACTTCTTTATTTTTCTCAAGCTTGGCTAATTTCTCCCTAAGTTCATTGATATCATTTTCAAGCTTAGTTTTGGTTGATTTTAAGGTTTTGTTATTTTCTATGAATTTAAGGCTAAGTTTGTGTAAATTATCATATTGGCCTTCTAATTCAATATCATCTAAGGTGGAGCTATCATTGCTATAATATTCGGTTTCGGAATGTACCTCTTTAGAAGTATGAGCCATAAGACATTTCTCCTCTTTGGGGTTGTCATCAACATCTTCACCGCTATCGCTCCAAGAACCACTAACGAACGCCGTGTGATTCTTATCGCGTGAAGGCTTTGGACAATCACTAATGAAATGATTTGGATCACCACATCTAAAGCAATTCCTATCACCTTTATCGTTCTTGGCAAACCGATTCTTTAAGAATGGTTTCTTGTCATTGTTGGGTTGCCTCACGTGTTGACCTCGTCTTTTGAAGAACTTCTTGAAATCTCTCACCGCCAATGCATACTCCTCGTCATCGCTATCCGAGGAACTATCATGATCGCTTTGTGCCTTTTTGGCTTTGAGTGCAAGAGACTTTCTTTCACTCTTGGTTTTTAGCAATTCCGAGTCCTTCAAAATTATCATCTCATGAACCTTCAAGTTGCCTATGAGTTCATCGAGTGATAAAGTTGAAAGATCTTTCGATTCTTCAATCGCCGTGACTTTTGCTCTCCACTTCGGATGTAAGGCCCTTAGAAACATTTCCTAACATTGTTCTTGCTAGAAAAACCTTCATCAAGTGCTTTTAAACTAGTAATAATAGTGTTAAATTTAGCAAAAGCACTATCAATAGTTTCATCTTCTAAGATGACAAATTGTTCATATTGTTGGACAAGAAGATCGATTTTGCTTTCTTTGACTCGGCTATTACCTTGGTGGGTTACTAAAAGAGTGTTCCAAATATCTTTAGCGGTTTCACACATAAAAATCCTTTCATACTCTTTCTTAGGTAAAGCATTATAAATCACCATTTTAGCCTCATTATTTTTCGAAAGTTTCTTTTTAGTATCGTCATTAGCTTTGTCAAAAGTGACCAATTCTTTTGTTTTAGAAACTTCATTAAATTGATAAGGTAAAAAATCATCATTGGTAATAACATGCCAAAGATCTAAATCTTTTATTTCACATAAGTCTCAAATCTATTTTTCTAATAAATAAAACTATCGATTTCAAAAAGTGGTGGTCTTTGCATAGATTGCCCTTCTAGGTACTTGTTAGAATCCATAGATCGATTCAAGTTTTAAAATATAATATACTTTAAAAATTCTTGAGCAACCTCGCTCTGATACCAATTGTAGAAACTAGAAGGGGGGGGGGGGGAGGGGTTGAATAGTTTCTTATATTTACTTGTTAAAAGATGGTTTTCAAAAAAACCTTTTTCAAAAACTTAGGCTTGAGGAAATATGTGAAATCTTCTTATGCACAATATGAACAATGATAGTGTAACTAAACTAATACTAACTAATGTATATGCACAAAGAATAAAGAATGTAAAGAGTTAAGGGTAAAGAAAGATCAAACCAAACACCAAGGATTTATAGTGGTTCGGCAACGAAGCTCACTCCTCGTTCCTACTCCACTCCTCGAGTACTCCTTACTCGAGAGTTCACTACACAACAAGCTCCTTATGGTGGAGAAAACCGTAAACGTTGCTTAACCAATTTTCGACTCTAAGCTAAAAGTCGAGCCCTAATCATAGCTAGGACCAATCTACACAACTATACTTAGTACATACACAACTTCAAAATAGATACAACTACTTGGATCTTCACAACTATGACACAACAACAAATGTATAAGATTTGATCTTCAAAGGATCTTTGGTGGTGGACTCAACACTTCACAAGGATAGTGTTCTTCTCTTTACACTTGGAGAGGAAGGGATGGATGGGATAGATTCACTTCTAAACAAGTAGTAATCAATCAAATAATCAAGGATTTGAGTGATTTAAGAAGTATGTTTGAATCTGGAAATATATGTGCAAAAGAGGTAAAGAGAAAATCCGAGAATGGTCCACTATTTATAGGACAAAGGGCCAACGGCTATATCTGCCGGCAGTTCCTTATCTCACCCGGCGGTTCCTTATCGATAAGGAACCACATAGGCACTAGGGAACCGCCGGAGTAGACTCCGCACCCTTTTTGTCCTTTAGTGGTGGAGGTCTTATCTGATTATAAAATATCCTGAAAGAATATTCCAAATCAAAAAAGAATATGCCATTTTCAAATTTTCAAATATTTAATTTAATAAAACATTTTCTTAAAAAGAAAGTTTAATAAAAAAAACTTGTCACACTTAATAAAAAGTGAGTTTTAAGAAAAGATTAAATCACTTGATCACTTGATTAAGGTTAGTACTTGTTTATTCATACCTTAAGTGAAAATGGGCAAAATGAAAAATAATTGAACTCAAGAATTCGTTTTTCGTTGTTTTCGTAAATGCTTGTTTTTACATATTGTCGTAATCAAAACTAAGCGAGACCGAAAAATGCAAGTAACGTTTTTAGGCATTATTGCATTAACAAAAGCGTTTAAAGTATCACGTTGTCGTAATATATTTTCAAACATAATGCAAGTAGAATTCCACCTAGTATTATTATCATAGCAAGCTCCTAGGGGTGTATAACCACATTGTTGACGAAAACGATGATAGTTTATTTGTCGTTCGTTACTCGAACTATATATAGTTACTAATAAACTCCTAAATTTTGTCTTTAAATCACCACATAATATTAATGCCGCTTGCACAGATAAATTTCTAACATGAGCAACACACGGGAATGAAAAAATGCACCATCTAATACGAGTTTTATAAGTAACTTTAACAAATTATAGCTTTAGTATTATTAGATGCATTATCTAGTGAAATGGTAAAAACTTTATCATCTAAATTATATTCAATTAAAGTATCATGTAAAATTTTTCTTAAATTTGATCCCGTATGAGGATAACCAAATAGTTTAAAAGCAATTGTCCGTTTCATTAATAAAAAAGAATCAGGATCAAACCAATGAGTCGTAACGACTAACTAAGAATTTGCCATACCATGTGGTGCGGTCCAAGTATCCGTAGTTATAGAAAGACCATATTTATAATTACGAAAACCATCAATAATTTCTTTTTTAGCCGTTTCCCATGATTTAAATGCATCACTTCTAAGAGTAGTAGGACTTACATGTTGATAACGCGGTTGTAGCCTTTTTTTTATGATCTCCGTAAGCTTGACATTGTCGAAGTGGTTGAATGGAAGCCCTTGTTGAATGACAAACTTCGTAATATCAAGTCGAACCGCATCATTATCAAATAAAAAAAGGTAACCATCCGCACCAATAGTACCATGTTCCGAACCACCCGCTTGGCTATCAAGCGCCCCAGTACAACCGTTCCAATGAGTACGTAGTGTAGTATTACCCGACGTGCAATAAAATTTACTACACTTCTTGCAACGCGCCTTTTCCACCCCGTCTTTCATAAGACAATAATCGTAATGTGACTAGAAATCGCCTTTTCGCGCAGTCGTAATATATTACAAAATATCATCATTTGTGTATTTTCGTTTATTACTAGTGGCATCAGTGCTTGCATTAGTGGAAGCTTGTTGTGATTGTGTATTTTCCATTCGGGATTAGAAAAAGTATAAAGATTAGAGAATTGAGAAGGTTTTTTGATATGTTTTCAACCCCAACTAAAAACATGTATTTATACTACGTTACGAGCCTTAAAAACTATCAAACACATAAAAAAGCACCAAAATCCGTGTCAAACGACTATATAGCCGTTGATGTCTGCTGGTGTCTGTCATAAAAAAAACCCCGGATAAAACCGAATTTTTCAAAAAAGTAAAAAAAAACCCGGCTAGTTTGACTATTTAGAAAAAGCGGTTTTAACCTGTAAAAAATAACCGGTTTAAAATAACGGATATATTTTAAAATATTAAAAAAAATAAAAATATATTTAAATATTTAAAAACCGGTTAAAACCGGGTTTTTTAAACCGGTTAAAACCGATATTTTAACTGGTTTTTATCCGATCTACTAAAAATCGATAAAACCGGTTCGGATTTAAAAACGGGATCGGATAAATAAAAACCAGGTTTTTGAAAAAACCGGATTGATTTTTTGGACCGGATTTTCAAAAATCCGGTTTAGAGTTGCACCTCTAACCATATTGAAGTTCTGAAGCGGATAAGGAGTCTAACATAACTAGGCGAAGGTTCGAAGAAGACGTTCTTCCGCTTGAATGTCATTGCACGACTCGACCAACTAACCACTAACATTTGCCGTTCTAAAAAAATTTATTTGTTTTCTCAACTCTCAAGTTCAACTGTCTAATGACGAGCCATAGAGTCATGCCACGTGAGTTAGACGAAGTAAAATCTGAAATTAACATGATATTATAAATTTCGTTGCGACTTTTAGTAGTACCTAAATTGTTGATGGTTGAACGTAATGAAACACTTTGGACAACTCCTTTCCTACACAAGCAACCAAATGGTATGGGAAAACATCACCTGAAATGACAATTTGGTTTTATCATGTATAATAATAATATGATACATTGGATGTAACGAGCTAACAAATCTTTTAAATGTTAATGTCTCAAATAACAAGTTTAGAAAGTATGGTTAACAACTTAACATGTTCATTACATATCTATGAATTTGTGGCAACATTAAAAACAAGATGAGGTTGGCTTCTATCACAAATGTGACATTTATGTCGTGTTTCTAACAAACTAGCTTTCATAATTGCTATACTAACTCAGTAAACCTTCAACATCCGTTGCTTTAACGTTACCAAAGTGAAAAGTGACGTTGCATATGAATTAAATTCTATTACACTAATAAAAAAAGAACTTGTATCGGAAAACTAGATGAAACGAAATTTTTTTTACGCCACATGACTTTTATGTGTGTATATTTGCGCAACACTATTAGTTTTTGTTATTGTCACTTTTGACCAATGTCTCTTTACTCCTTGTTTTTACTTAGAGATAGGTGTAAATTGTTTATATTTAAACTCCTCGCTCTAGATTAAGTATAATGTTTTTTTTAATATCTTTAACATTTGATTATTTCTTATTTTTTAGTTTTCAAAGGAAATAACAAGTGTTAAAATATTAAAAAAAACGTCATACTTAATATTTTGTTTTTGGAATGTAAGACTTGTTATTTTTTGTTTACGTTGTATTTATATTATAATCACAAAAATCAAATACGATCAAATTCTTATATTTTTATATGATAAACTAAAATCTTCAAATAATGTGCAAATTTCGTACGTGTATAAAAGTTATAACTTGTTCAACACAGAAACATTACGATTTCCTAAATCCTTATTATATACAGTATCTTTTATGTTTTCATACTACTTTCAAAAACGTAAACGCACAAAAGATGATAAAAGACACTTTCTTAAAACTTATTGCACTTAACGAAGAACAATTGCAACAAAAGATAAAGGATATCCCATTGAGTGATTTGTCGCCAAATCCGTAGACGAAACTTTTAAAAGACATGCCAACTTCGCCAAGCAATGTTCTATTATATAACCTAACTTCTACGGATGTTTTTTTTTCTTACATCAACATCTTCGATTTAAAGTAGGTATGATCATATTAGGATTCACTATAACACATCTGGTAATGAGTGGTGAAGAAGACCTAAATCGAGAAATCGTTATAACCAACACGGTAAGTTTGTCTCTAGAATCGAGTGACATCGCACAACTAATATGGGACGTTTGTCTGGATGAATTTGATGTTTTGTGCAACAAAAAATGATAAACCTACGATGTGTACACTGCAGTTGTAGAACTAAAGATGTATACATTACACAGACGGAACTTGAAAATGACATCTAAGAGGCAGAATTATGGAAGAATCAGAGGTTTTCATGAGGTCTCGAGACAATTCTGAATTTTTGGATACCAAAAACATTTTTACTAACATTTTCTTTAGACTTAGTTCAAAGAAAGAAAAAACACTTTCTTTAGACACCACTTATAAACCCCAAAGGTACCCAATACTCTTAACCGCATTAGAATCCATCCCTGCCAACGTGAAACATGCCAACTCTTGTACAATAGTATAAATAAATATTCAGAATATATACCTCAATAAAAACAAACCAAATTTGCATGGAAAATAAAAAAAGTACTACTAAACAAAAAAGATTATCTTTGGACCAGATAATATAAAAATTGTTTTTTAAATAAACCAATCAACTAGTATGATTTAGTCTCTAGTACTATTTTATTCCATCTTTTGTTTTTTTAGTAGGTTGGGATAATTCGACCTTTCATTTAATAATAAAGCCACAGAAAAGTTTACACTTTTAAATGAATTGATTGACATATTTTAAAGTATAGTGTTTTGATATTTATATTTTTATAAGGATAGATATAAATAAAGGGGTTTTTAACAAACATTCATAGGGGTGTTTTTTAAATTTTTATAGTTAAAAATATTTCTAAATGTAAACTATTTATTTCTATAAATACATGATTATAACATATATAGTTAATATAAGTAAGTTTTAATATGATATATATCAATTACTAACTATGTTAAACATGGTATATTTGAGATTATTAAATATTAATTTTTTAATTATAAAATGTTTAAAAACCACATGGTGGTTAGCAAAACCTATAAATAAAATTGATATAAGAATATATATATGTCAAGAAACCATATATTTGAGTTTATCAATTAATATAAAAAGTATGCAAATCATTTCCCTTCATTTTACCAATAAACTAATCATAACCATTTTTTTTATCTAACAAAAATACATTTTTAAAAAATTAATATCTTACAAACCGTTAATCGTTACGTGAAACGAAACATACCATCGTAACAAAAATTAAATCATATTTCTATCGAGGAGTACATATATATACTTTCGATTAAATACATTTTTCTGAAAAATTTATATATAATTCGGGTAACCAATTAACTAGTATGATTTAATCTCTAGTATTATTTTATTCCATCTTTTGTCTTTTTAGTCGGTTGGGATAATTCGACCTTTCAATTAGTAAAAGCCATATTTGACTTCGATGGTAAATTGGGTATCAACAAACTTTTGTTAGATGCTTCTAGAAGTGTTTGGTGACTTGGTCCACGATGATGTCTATTTTAAAACTAAGGTGGTGTTTGTTTCATTAATATGTTTTGGGTCTGAATTTGACTACCGTCTCTTACCAGTAAGAGGCGGTCATAAAGTCTGAATCTGAATGAAATAAAGTTGTTTGTTTTTTATAATTGTCTGAATGATTTTTTATTATCTTTTCTAACACATGCTCTCTTTCACTTATGCCAACGTATTATGGTTATAACTTCAATTTTTCGGGTTCATGCTTAATTTATAATCGAACAAACCTGTAGAGTTCATCCTAATAATTCCAAAATTCATAAAATCATTCAGCTCATAAAACTGATATATAAAAAAGGATTGCATTTTGTCTTGGCCCAACCAACATCCCTCATTGACTAGCCCAAGACATTGTCCAGCCCAACTTATAACTAAACCTAAACCTAAAATAATATCTTTTACCCTAGTAGATTCACACACATCGTGCGCAACAGAGCAGTCAACACCCCTTATACTTCACAATCAGTATCCCACATCTATACCTACAGCCACAATATTCAAATCTTGGTATCAAAGTACAAATAAAAATTTCATATTCCATAATATTGTGTCTCATGAATCATGATGCACGCTTTTAAAGTACTTGTTGGTTTTTAGCTTGATGCATGAACGATCCAAGCCTCATACGTTGGTAAAGATCCAAGATTGTAATTTGAAACAATGATGAAAGGGTATGGGAAATAGCTAGTCAGATCTAGTAAGAGCTACTCACCGCCTCTGATTCAGTCAGATGTATATCATCTAACCGTGTCTGACTCAGGAAAGAAAAACAAACAATCTTTATGTCTGACCGCGTCTGACTGGTAAGAGTCAGAGGCGGTTCAGACTTTTTTTTCAAAAACAAACACACCCAAATGTTCGCGTTTTGATTAAATCATTTTATTCATAATGCGTAATCTTTGATCTTATTCAAGTTCGTTTTTCCAAGCTCACAACAAATTAAAATTCCAACCGATCTCAAGTTCTTAATTGTTTTTGGTATTAACAAAGTTATTTGGTATCTATGTCTATTTCAAAGAATCATGTAAAAAAGTGAAAAATATTATATCTATGTATCCGTAAAACAAGTTGCAAATACCACACTAATAGCACAAAGTACAAGTATTAAATGCACAAATGTAAAATTGCTCAAAATGTAAAGGAAATAAAAGTACAAGGATTAAATGTGTAAACTCATAAAGTATAGGGACCAAAAGTGAAAATTGTAACAAATTATGTGAACAAACTAACAAATATCCAAAACTACCAAACAGAATTTGTAACAAACTGAAAATAGGAGGACTTAATGATGCAAACCCTAGAAAACTACAAGTTTTGAAAGCTAATACAAAAATTCAGAAAGTGCAAGGACCTATTTGCAATTTAAACTAGTTTTATAACAAAAACGGGTAACAAAGTAACAATAAGCTCGTTTGAGCTTATTTCCAAACCAAATTGACTCTAACTCTTTTCAAAAGACTTAAAATTGAAAATAAGCTAGGCTGATAAAAAGAAATGAGCTGGATTAAGCTAAAACGCAAAGTAGCTTATTGGAATAAGCCAAGTTTAAGCTAAAAGCTTTTCCAAACAGTCACACTTCGATTTTTCTGCTGGAAATGATTAAGCTAATGACAAGAAGCTTGGAATAACAACAAGATTTGAAAATGATCAAGGAAATAAGCTGGAAACTGGAAATAAGCAAAATCAGCTTATCGTTGACCAAGCGTTGACCAAAATTTTCCAAAAAACTTATTTTCTCAAAATCCACTCAGGACATGTTTGTGAACAGATTTGTGAAAGAAAAAGGGAAGTTTTAAGAAGTAGAAATGCTGGAATGAGATAAGCAGTTGACTATGATTACAGGAACTTGAAAATGCTAAGCAGCTTATTTATAAGCTGAATTCTACTTCAAATCTGCAAACTATATAATCTCACTTGGTAAATTTAAAATCTTGTATGTTAAGCTATAACTGGCAACAAGAATCAACTAAAAACATTAAATAACCTAGAAATGATAATGGATCAAAAGTTGCTAGTTTTGACTGATGAACATTTGTAAAGACTGACCCAAAGTTTTTAGTGGCCAATTGCCTGTTTGACTCTGAATTTGACTATAAAACTTTGCAAGTGAACTTGTATACATCTATTGAATGTAGATGAACTCAAAACAACAGGTCTTAACTACTGATTCACAAAATTCACTATGATCCAAACACTAGTTAAAAATTGATATGAAACTTTTGTTAATACTTTTTGAGTAAAAGCTTTTGGAAACACAAATGATTTATCAAGACTTGTTTAGTAACTGAAATGAACTGTTATGACCACAAAAATCAGCTGAATAACACTAAGGAGCAAAATTTGGCTAACTAATAAATTTTAGACTGATGAAAAGCCAAAATGATCAAGTAAAAATGATTAAAAGACTATGAGACTAAATTCTATCTATCAAATCATATCAGAAACACCACAAAAACTACAAATCAGTCACAATATAGCAGATAAGATTTATATCTAAGAACTGAGAATGGCAAAGCACTTTAGTGGAATTTAAACAAGAAAAGTTATTCCTTTTAGCTAGTAGCCACCTTTGATGGAGTAGAGGAGCGCTGAGCTCTCTAAGATCAACATAATCAACAAGTTTCTACCACCATTGTATGATATGTAAATCTTGCTTATATTTTTAGAGAGAGAAATAGATAGAGAGATGGTGGAATACACACTTCTAGAGAGAGAAAGAAATGTTTACTATGTGTAAAATAAAGAACCACACACCCTCTCCATCTAAGGAGAGGGTTTATATACCCAAGCCCTTGTCATGGGCTTGGGCTTACATTTGGGCCGGCCTACACATGTTGTAGGCTACGCTTGGTCTTGTTAGTTAAATAAAGATAAATAACTAAACTACGAGCTATTACATGGACTATTGTTGGAGTGACCGATCCTTCTTAATACGTAAAACGTATTTCCAACAATCTCCCCCTAAGGGAGGTCACTCCAAACAAGGGCATTACCCAAGTTACAATAATAAGACAAACCTAGCATACTATGCTTGTCTTGAACTCGTAGTCTTCGTCTTTCTTTTTCCTTTTCTTTTCTGGTGAACATGTTGATGTGATCTTTGATATCAATCTTGAGAATTAATCTCTTGCCTTGATCTCGTGCTTCCATCACTTGTGATCTTCGCCTCTTCGTGACACCATGTCTCACATACTTATACCTTTGTAATTCTTGAAAGCTTCAGAGTTCGATACAGCGAAAGACTTAACTTTCAGGCTTTCTTCAATTAGATAAGGTATTAAGTGCATAAAGTATAAGCATGCGGGGACGACTTCTTCTTGGATTCCGCAACGCCACCGTCTTCAAATGCCGCAACATAAGTAGACACGAACGAAATGACTTTGAACATTTCATTCTAATTCGGTAGCATTTTACCTCCGGTCGGTGAAGACCGTTGGACGATATAAAATATCTTACTTGTGGCAGGTAGATTTAATTAAAAATCTCCTTGACAAGATTTCGCGGGTAAACCCGTTCTCTTTATTCGACCGTCCAAAGCTGACTGCGAACATAAAGAGTGAATCATTTGGATTAAATTATCCGCATGATTGAAGCCGTCAATTCTGATTCCTGGAACAAGTTTGATTCATTAAAGAATCGCACCATTGTTGTTTTCCAGTTGTCACGAGCTTGATTCATATTGAATCTTGCAAGTTACCTACCAAGTGCTGTTTGAGGTTAACACTAGAAGGATTTCCACTCATCACTGTGAACACTGAGGTATCACTCTGAGTGTTCTGGCAAGATCACTAAGATATTGCGTAGAGGCCTGGAACGTGTTTAAATTCATTTAAGAATTAAACCACTGTTGCTTTCTAGTTATCACAAGTTTGATTCATAAAGAATCGCACAAGTCACCTACCATGAGCTTTTTGATATTCGCTCAAGAAGTATTTCCATCTTCATTGTAAATACTTTCGTATTACTCGGATGTTCAGGCAAGATCATGACGATTTTGCGTAGGACTCTTAAGATCTTTCTTACTTTCCACAGTGTGTGAAGAAGCAAGGAATTATGAAAGTGTGTCCTAATGAGATATTTGATGATCTCAAATGGCTCTAGACTCGATCGTACATTTTAGATCTTAGTGATCGGAGGCTGGAGAGGAGTGCCACCATTTCAATACCAATTTATTCGGAGTGAATAAATCAATAGATAATGCGTTGTCTCTGTGTGATTAAAACAAATATCTTTTGAGAGATATCTGAGTAAGCTGGGATGGGTTGTGCATTGCATCACTGGGTCCATGATGTCTATCTTCAATATCGAGCATCATTAAAATGATCTCAATAGCAAATGTGTTGACCCGGTTTCTACCTAAAGTTGTAAGGAGGGCTTGTTTCTTTACACCCTTTATCTTTACAATTCTTTTTCATTCTTCAACCCCTTCAATGCTTACCAATACGTCATAACTAGCACCTTGTTGTGATTGTTCCAGTGCTAACTTAAGTACTTGATCGGCATTCAGCTACATTCACAATCTTTTCTCAACTTTCCTAAGGACTACTATTTCTAGCTATGGAATGTCCTTGGGAAGATTCCTCCGGTTCTGGAAGAATCATTGGACTTAACCTATCCTACCATCCTTATGTCACCACAATCTTATTCGTCGTGAAATAAATGGGTTTTGGGTAAGTATATGTCACCATGAAAATCTATTTTGATATGCAAATCCGTTTTGCTCCCCCTTAACATATGCCACGATATTCGAAAACATTTCACATATGTCGGGATGAGCCAGCACATTAAGTCAAACCATTTGTGATAATATCCCATATTAAATCACATTTTCTCCCCCATATTAAAAATATTAACCCAATCGATGTTTTTAATATCAATTGATTTAATGAAGTTTTAACAAAGGTTTTGGGAAGAAAAATGCAAGTCCATTTTATCTTCATGATATAAAACGTATGAGATATGATACCGATTTGTAAAATGATCACATATTCACCATATTAGAAAAAATTAACAAGGTTAGACCTACTTGATGAGAACATCATATGATAAGATCAAATGGTTCTTGTCAGCATATGTTGGTCGCCTCGTCACGTCTGAAGTCATCTCTTGACACCACATGTACGATTGGTATGGTTGTCTGGACACCAACTTGTGAACTAGGCACGTTCGGCATCGAAGATTCTGAATGCTTGACAATTGCTCCCCCTCAATTGTTGACCCGTGTTCTATTGAAAGAGCTGTAGTCATCGGTTGAGTAGTCGCATCGTCGAGTATGTAGATACCAATTGTAGATTGCTATGGTTGTAGAGATGATAGCTTCATAAAAAACAAGACTTCTCTTGTTTTAACAAATAAATGCACTGAAACGTACATAGATTTGTGTTAGACCAAGTTATAAAGTAAACTTGATCCCTTACAAGGTTTTAAAGAAAACCTTGCCCGAGAAAATTAATTCCCGTTGAGAGCCAAAGCTTTCATAAGAAATACTTGACTTTAATATGAAAACCGGGTTGGAGTCAGAAATAACTACAAGCCATATAGGCATGTTTTATGAAATATTTACAACTTTTGTACGAACTCTATTTATGGCGCCGTGTCAATATTAATCAACATTTCTAAGGCCGTAAATATTATCGTACCAAAAGACATGTCTTTGAAAAATAAAGTAAAATTATTTTTGGATTTTTCTAGATTTGTCAATTTTTATGGTTTTATATTTTTGTATTTTGCTTTTATGGATAAAAATATAAACAATATATACAAATGATCACCAAGGATACGGAGAATAGTTTACCACCACTATTCTTTCGCTTCATCTGCTAGTTCCTTAAGAGTCTCAGGCGAGAAAGTTCTCATTCCTAGCTTGTCGGCTAAAAATTCAATTCGAGCGCGATCTAAAGCCTTCGTGAAAATATCCGCCAATTGATACTCAGATCGGACAAAGTAAAGCTCGATTACTCCATTTTCCACTTACTCCTTGATGAAGTGGTAGCGAATGTCAATGTGCTTCGACCGGGAGAATTGAACGTTGTTGCATCATAAGGCAATTGCACTCTTGTTATCATTTAGTACATCGGAATTTTGTTGAAACCTAGACCATAGTCGGTTAATTGCGATCTCATCCAAAGAATTTGAGCACAGCAACCGGACATAGCTATGTATTCTGCTTCCGTACTTGAAATTTCAGCACTTTTCTGCCTTTTCGATGCCCACCTGATTAGTCGATCTCCTAGTAGTTGCAAAGTTCCACTCGTGCTACGCCTTGTATATTGACAACCCGCGTGATCCGCATCTGCATATGCCATAAGTGCAATCGAAGAGTCCTTCGGATACCAAAGTCCCCGATTAATGGTTCCTTTAAGATATCTAAAGATCCGTTTCACAGTAGACAAGTGTAACTCAGTAGGTCGAGTTTGATACCGAGCACACATACATATAGCAAACTGAAGATCAGATCGACTAGCTGTGATATACAGAAGAGTACCGATCATTCCACGATATAGTGTCGAATCAACGGCAACTCCATGTGGATCTGCATCAAGCTTAGTTCGTTCCACCATTGGAGTATCCACGGGATCACAAGATTCCATCTTATATTTCTTAAGCGATTCAAGTGCATACTTGGATTGATTGATAAAGATGCCTCTGGGACTCTAAGATATCTGAAGACCTAAGAAGAATGATACCTTGCCCATCATTGACATCTTAAGCTTGGAAGACATGAGTGTCCCAAACTCATTGGATAAGGTTTGGGTCGAGGCTGCAAATATAATATCATCAACATATATTTGTACCATAATCATATCTTTACCTCGTTTCTGAATGAACAACATGGGATCCACCTTGCCTTTAGCAAAGCCTTGCCTAATGAGGAATTGTGACAATAGATCATACCATGCGCGAGGAGCTTGCTTCAACCCATAGAGAGCCTTCTTAAGCTTGTACACATGATTAGGATATTTAGGATTCACAAAACCATCCGGCTGTTGAACATAGACCTCTTCCTTGATTTCACCATTCAGAAATGCCGTCTTCACATCCATCTGATAGACGATCATATTCATGTGGGCTGCATAAGCGAGGAATAGTCTAATAGCTTCCAAACGGGCAATAGGTGCAAAAGATTCCATAAAGTCGATGCTCAATAATTGCTTGTATCTACGAGCTACTAGTCGAGCTTTGTTCTTCAATATTCCGCCTAACTCATCGAGTTTCACCTTGTAAACCCATTTCAAAGTGAGTAACTGCACTTGATCCAGGCATGGGACAAGTTCCCATACTTCAATACGTATAAACTCATTAAGTTCTTCTTACATAGCTTCTATCCAACAGGATTGAGTAAAAGCTTGTTGTCATGTCTTAGGTTCAACTTCAGTGAGAAAAGCATCAAAATGGCAAAACATTGCATTTTCTTGTAGCTGACTTCGTGTGGATACCGGACGATTAGGGTCACCAATAATAGAATCTATAGGATGATACTTTGTCCACTTGTTGTCATGTTCACGAATCCGTGGATTGGAGTAAACTGTAGTAGGAGCTTCCTTTGAGGTGGACGACCCGACTTGATTAGGGTCGGGAATTGGTACACCAAAGAATGGAAGTTCACGCATTTGAGCGAATTCCAAATCGTGATCATCATCATCCTCTTCATCATCAATAGGCATGACATGGGTAGTTGAAACAGGTGTTGGTTGAGAATTACTTGTTGATGGTATATCTTGACCAATTGTAGGTGCATATGTATCTGATTGTGCAACGGTTGCTGGAGCGACAACTTCGGTTACCGGAGCTATTACTTCAGCTCCTGGAGCAACGATACTTGGAGGAGTAAAGAATTCATCAAAGAACGGTTGAAACAACGTATCCCATTCAGTCCTAGAAGGTGGTGTAAATGATGATGAAGTAGGGTTGTTTGGGACAAGACCATAACTAATGTTACTGGGTCCCATTTCATGAAGTGCGGGTTCAGAGCTGCTTTGCTCAGAAGCCATTGCTGTCAGCTCATCAAAATCAACATTCATAGTTTCGAGGATCTTGCGAGAGTTACGGTTGTAGATTCGGTATGCCTTCTTTGCGGGGGCGTAACCAATGAAAATACCAATATCAGCCTTTGGTTGAAGTTTTCCCAAATTGTCACCATCATTATTTGGATAGCAAAGAGAACCAAATACATGAAGATATGATAAATCTGGTACTTTTCCATGGAGAAGCTCATAAGGTGTTTTACCATGGCGTTTACGAATTAGTGACCGGTTTTGGGTGTACACTGCTGTAGATACTGCTTCTGCCCATAAAAACAATGGAGCCTTTGCGTAATTTAACATCGTTCGAGCAGCTTTCATAAGTGTGCGATTTCGCCTTTCAACGACACCGTTTTGTTGTGGAGTGCGTGCAACGGATGTTTCATGAGATATGCCAACTTCTTCATAATAGTCACGCAAGATTTGATTCACAAATTCGGTTCCATTATCTGTACGAATGCGTCGGACAGTAGTGTTGAGACGCACTTGAATCATCCTGAGAAATCCGATGATGAATTTAGGTGCCTCATTTTTTTTGTAAGAAATTTCACCCATGTAAACCGAGAATAATCATCGACAATGACGAGGATGTACTTTTTGCCACTAAGACATTCAACACGTATAGGCCCACAAAGATCCATATGCAACAAATAAAGTTTCTCTTGGTTGGTGTCTTTCGTCTTGGGTTTGTAAGATTTCTTAGTGCTTTTCCCCATTGTACACGCAGAACACAAATGATCCTTGTGAAATGATAGTTTAGGAAGACCACGAACAAGTTAGTTTTTCGCCAAGTGATTAATAGCGTCAAAGTTAAGATGAGATAACCGTCGATGCCATAACCATGACTTAGTCTTCGATGCTTTGGAGAGAAGACATACGGGAGAAGCGACCATCATGTCTTGTAGAGACAAAGTATACAAATTATTCTCTCGAGTACCTTTCAATAAATCAACCCCTTCCAAATTACGAATGAAGTAGGTATGCTCTCGAAAAGCAACTTCTAGGTTTGCATCACAAAATTGTCCCACATAAAATAAGTTGTGACCGAGACCTTCCACATAATACACTCTTGAAATAATAACATTCCCAATATGATATTCACCATAACCCATTATCTTTGCAATATGATCATTCCCAAATCGAACCGTACCAAGAAACTTGCTGACGAAATTTCTGAGCTGAGAGCGATCTCCGGTCATATGCTTGGAGCAACCAGAGTCCAAATACCAGAGAACAATTTGGACCACCTATTTTCAATAACAACAGTAGACAATGCATTGGAAACTATTGGTTCCGGAGTGCTAGCAGATAGAGATATAAGATTATCAGAATTGCTAGCATTTATGAGACCTTTAGATTTCTTGTGTTTTCTAATGTGAGTTTTGGCACTAACAGGTTCCACTGTTCCAACTTGCTTAGGTTTTGGATTATTCGCGGGCACTACAGTGGGAGTAGACCTATTTAAAGGGCACTTGGTTCCTACAGTAGTGTCAGTGTTCCTAGTTAAAGGACACGCTTGTGTTTTGGTAGCCTTGGTACTCCTAGTTAAAGGGCACGCTTTCTTCACTTTAGTGGGAGTGATCCTAGTTAAAGGGCACATATTTCCTACTATAGTGAAAGTTCTACCAGTGGGGCGCCACAACCAACCAACTTGGGTTAACACTTTCCCAGTCGGTTTCCATTCTAATCCATTTTTAAGGGCATGCATCTCATTCACATGGTCAATAAGGCAAGAATCATGACGACTAGAAAATATACATTCATTGCAATTCCAACATTTCAAATTAGAATTCACAGTAGGCTTAGAACGCTGCACAACCACAGAGCCTTTAGGTTTAGCTACATGATTCTTTTTATTCAAAACAGAAATAACATTCCTAGGATGGGCTTCTACTTTCTTCTTCACTTGACTACTAGATGGGGGCAAGATCCTATCATTCTTCTTGTTTCTTTTAAGCTTAGATCTTTGAGCCTTAGTAGTGGTGCTTACTCCTGTAGAAGGCAACACGGGAATATTAGAAGCTGGTTTTGATTCCGCCTTATCTTTAGTGACCAAAGTTTGAGATGGTTTAGTCCTAGGGCCCTTATTAAATGGTGTGACGGCTATAAGTTTCCTTTTGATTGCACTAGAGGACGATGCTGAGACAGTGGCTGCGTTATCCACAACATTCTTACCTTTTAGAGTACGAAGTGTTTCCTTTAACTCAGCCAAGACCAGATTTTTATCACAAATTTGTTCCCTCAAATCAGATATTTCCACCGACTTTCGATTCAATTGTTCAATCAATGATTGATTCTGTGCAGTGGTATTAGCACATGCGGGCTTTACTGAATCGAAGAGTCGTGTATTTTTCTGTTTTAAGTTATCAACTTTGGACAAAACCTTGGAAACTCGATTATCTAGATCAAGTTTAAAATTCTCAGCGGCCTCAAGTACGTTCACACAGTTAAGCTCCTTAGATTTCTCTATTTCTATCGGCAAAGATTTAGCAACTTTGTCACTTGGCTGACGCTGTTTTGATTGTAAATTTAATCGAAAATTCTTTTCAAAGTTTGCATCATCGATATTAACACCTTCGAATGACGTTTCAAAGATTTCTTGAATAAATTGTTGCTTGCATTCAAGCGAAATACAATGTGTTTGAATCTCATCAAAACGTTTTGAAAGCGAAGAATATGAATCTTGAAGCTTTAAAAATTCAGCGTCAGATTCGTGACAATTACTATCTACCACATTATCCACAGATTCAACATTATACACAATAGAATCATTATCAACACTTTTATTCACACAGACAGAAACTATATCATGAGACATCACTTGCTTCAGAAGCTGATCATTTTGGCGTGAAACCCGTTCTATTTCAAGTAAACTGTTTTCATAAGCATCATCCATTTCATTGAAAACACGTCTAACTTCTCCTATTTCCAAAAGCAAATCTTGATCAAGATTACTAAGACAACCTTTAACATTCTTTACAAACGGAACAATTTCGTCTCGAAACGCAGCTCTAGTGTGCTCAAAGTTCCATTCACCTCCCGTTATGGCCGAAGCCGTCGTACGTTCCAAAATGACCTTGTCAACATCGGCTAAGTGTTGGTGTACCGCATTTAAGTTAACGGACGCCTTACTTACCGGTGGAATTAACTTCGTTAAATCCGTTTTGACAAGTGTAGGAGACATACTAGGAGGGTTTTCATTTGACAAACTTTGAGGCACAAGAACTGTCAATTCAGCTAATTCCTTTTGTAAGCGAATGCGGGTCTTTTTATAAAGTTGATCTTTATTATACGTATCATAATCAATCGTATGAAATTTTGAAAGCATTTTAGAATGAGTTTCTTCCGCAAGTGATTGTGTCTCCTCAGTACTACGAATAAAAGGTGCTTCTTTCGATTTGCCAATTATGGTCATATCATAAAGACCGGGAATATATTCCTGAGCTTGTTTTGCATAACCGGGATTAGGTGGTAAATCTTGAAGACGCTTAAGTTAGAGTTCTTTAAATGATTTAGTTAAAAGATGAACCTTTTCTGTGGAAGCGTATTGTTTTAAAAGCTGTTTTTCTTTGAATTTAAGAAGTTTGGTAGCATTAATTTCCGATTCAGACTTTTTAGACTCGAGAGTTTTGAAATCCATTTTAAGTTTCTGAAAATCATTGACAACCGACTCTTTTAATTTTAATTCATTGGAAAGATTAGCTTTTAATGATTCTATTTCATTCAAGTGTTCAATCTTTTCAAAACGAAATTGGTCAAATTCAGAACATGTTATTTTCTCTGCTTGAGGGACCATTTCAAAAGTTTTGACCTTTTCTTTATGCAACGCAAGCTCAGCAGTTAGGGTGGAATTGGTGTCTACGGATTGTCTGGGGGCCATATGCATTTGATCAATAATATGTTTAGGTACCATGACCAAATCATGTTGAGTATGAGATTCCATACCCATCGTAGCATTTGGTTGAGGTTCACTCAAATGTGTAGGATTGGGTACCACATCATTTGAGTTACTAGTTCTCGAATGCTGTTCGAGGTTGTCATTTTCATGCCCAACTTGATGTTGGTTATCATCAATATTATTAGATGTGATTGGTACCTCACTGACGACATCAGAACCGTAGTGAGATAGATTAGCAACGAGAGCAGCTTGGGCAGAGTGAATGTCATCAGAATCCGAATCATATGCGTCAAGATCATCTGCTTGATAAGCTGCATTAGAGGTAGAAACGACTGCAATGCCTTTAGTATCTGCTGCCCCTGGGTCTGCAAGAAATGCTAACTCCTCTGACCACAAAATCTTCCCCTTAGACTGAGCATCAACCAAATACATCTTCTCACGAAACCATGCATCATCCCTTCTCCTCTTCGGCTGAGTGCATTGCCTAGCCATATGACCTTGTCCTCGGCAATTGTAGCAAGTCACAACCTTTTGAGGACCAATGGGGCTTCCATTTCCATTAGCTTGAGAATTCACAGCTTGTGCATTCACAGTCCTTGTAGGAGGTCCATATGAATTTTGCCTTTTCTGAATAGGTTGCACTGTTAGTTGACCATCTTGAATAGTAGCTTGTTGTCGAGGATTTGAAGAGGTGCGGAGCTGATTGTTTGTTGGTGGAAATCCTCTAGTTGCAACAAGTTTTGACAAGTAGGCAGTGAGATGGTTTAGTACATCAGCTGGCGTATCATTTGGAGTAAAGACCGGTGCTTGGATTGGTGGAAGTTCATTAGAGTAGAAAGCTTGTGCTGGTTGTGCTTCTATTGGAAAATATCCTTGCTGAGGAGTATAGCCCATTGGAGAAGTGTTGGCTTGTGATGGTGATGTCTGATATGGTGGTTCTGTTGAAAAGATTGTTGATGAACACTTTGTTGATATGCTTGATGTGGCATCATTGGTGGTTGATAAGATGGTTGTTGTGGTTGCTGTTAGGTGTGTGGTGGTGGCTGCTGCAAGTATGATGGTTGTTGATAAGTATAAGCCATGTTTTGTTGAGAAGCATACATGGCAAGTGGATCATGAACTTGAGGTGTAGACAACCGAGCCTCGATCACATGGCATTCGTGTTGTTGAAGAAAAGCTTGAAGTTGATCCACATTGGTGTTATGCAAGTCCTTAGCTAATTTAACATCCGTCACTTATTTTTTCCATTCTGAAGGAAGAGTGTTCAAATACTTAGTGTTCAATTGAAAGGTAGGAATTGCCATGCCATCATAGATATTGAGCTCATTCAACAATAGGGTAAATCTTAGATAGTAATCATTGAGAGTCTCCCCTGGCACATAGGCAAACTTATCAAAAGTATCATAAAGCTTACACTCTCGTTCTTGTTTAGTTAACGAAGTGCCTTGCATTAGAACACGAATTCTATCCCATAACTCTTTGGCAACTTTATGCTTGCTGACGAGTTTGTAGACATCTGGAGGAAGGGCTTGGAGAATGATATCTGTAGCTTGTTTATCACACTTGTCTTGTATCTTAGCATCTCCAGTTAATTCACCCGTTGTGCAAGGACGAGTAACAACACCTTCTTAATAACTGACTTTTGGTTGGTTAATAAAAGGTTTTTGCTTGCAAGATCTCTCTTTGCGTTGCTCGTACCCAATTGATATATATCGTTGTTTCGTTCTCGGTATCTTCTCGAATCGATCACGGTCAAAAGTGGAATCGTTGTAATTGGTGACTAAAAAGGGGGAGCTTGGGTCAAAAATCTACTAAACTGATAAAGACAAGTAATAAAATAACACTAGAAACTAGAAATGAAAATAAATCCAGACTTTAAATGAAACAGTAGAAAATACCTTATGAAAAATAAAACTGGAACTCTCTTATTCGGAATGCTTCTTGCTATGCGGAATGTACTGCTCCATTCGGAATGTTTCCCTTACTCGGAATAATTAATACCATGCGGAACAAATCTCTTATGCGGAAAGTATCTCTTATGCGGAAAGTTTTGGAAAAAGCTCTATTCGGAAAATGAACTCTATTCGGAATACGAGGGCCTATGCGGAAAGAATGTCTTACTCGGAATAATCTTTCTTGCGCGGAAAAATGCCCTATTCGGAAAGCAAGATTCTATGCGGAATAATGGGACTATTCGGAATATGGGAAATATTCCGAATAGTGGAAATTGAAATCAACCTATGCGGAATAAATGACAAATTGCCCTATGCGGAAAACAAATCCCATTCGGAAAGTTTTGACTATGCGGAATATCTTACAGAAAATCCCTATTCGGAAAATCTTGGAAAGACACCCTTACTCGGATTAATTAAAATATTCCGAATAGACAAGAAAATTAGACACTACTCGGAATAAATGAAAAATTCCGAATAGACACAACCCCAGATTCCCTATTCGGAATCTGGGCGAGATCAGAAAGTGAAGCGACGAACAGGGGAATTGAAAGAACACGAATCCAAAACCAAAAATTACCAAGTTTTTGATCAAAACTTAAACCAATTTTACCACTAATCCTTTACTCATAGAAAGCTTGAATCCAAAAACAACAAAATCACAAAACCCACTTACTTTTGACAATCAAACCATTCGAATAAAACTTAAGAACTAAGAGACAAAAAGATATGAAGAACAAGATGATGGAAAGATTAAAAGATGATTTGTATTAATAAATTAAGATTCAACAAACAAGAAAAGATTACACCTACATGAATGGAAGAAAATTGAACAAGATGAAAACCACTCCTTAAGGGAGATGGTGCCTAAAAACTAGGAAGAAGAATAACTGAAAAAGAAGATGAGGAGAGTCTTGAATGGGAGGAGTATTTATAGGCTTCTCCCTTTGTTGGTGAGTGGGCTTTCTTCCCTTCTTTTTGTCTTCTCGTCTTTTCAGAAAAGTTGACGTTTTCGATTCTGATTCGGGATTTGTCGTCGATTAAATTCAACTCGTCTTTTAATTTCTTCGTTAAATAGACTTGAGTTTCTTCGACATGTGTAAATCTTCCGTCTTTGGTCCTTTTCTTCGATAAATCTTCAAATAGGCCCATTGACTTCAAATCTTTTGCATCTCTTGGACAATAGACTTCGTCTTCAGTCTTTTTCCTTGATAAAACCCGTGCAATCCCATGTTTTCTCCAATATTTATCCGGTTGGCTCTGAAAACATAACAAACACACAAACCACGCATAATTCTAAACAAATGACATTAAATACGCGTTTTGGTCTTGTTTTAGCAAGAAATAAGTGGTAGAAAAGATGGGTGTTTACACACCTATCAAATCCCCTACACTTAACCATTGCCATGCCCTCATGCAATGCTTAGTGATAAAGCAACATTACACTTTTCTCATAATTAATTAACCTTGGCCTTATTCAAATACTACTAAACAAAAATTAAAGCACTAAGAGAAATTTAAAGTAAACAAAAGGATAGAACATAGCTATGTGGAAATAACTTGTAAAGAGATCGAGGACTTACATTAGGGCTTTGGTGCTGCGAAGATTTATCACCCTCAAGTTTCACGTTCCCCAAACTAAGCTTAAAAACGAGATCATTGTTATTATAAGTTAGCAATTCAAACACTTACACACATGGCTTAATTAAATGCTTAAACTCCCTTATTCCTAGGTGTATCTCTTATATTTTATTTTTGTCTTAGAATGATCATGAAGATGCATTTTTGGACTTATTTCGATAGTTTATTTAAGCTGAAAGCAAAGTAGGACGATTTGATCAATAGTTAGCTAAAGGACAAAATCTCTTAAAACTGCTTCTCGGGATATCAAAAAGTTCATATCTTGGCATAACTCGGTTCACGATTTGAGACCTTTCTCGGGCCGATATTTGGCATGTACTTCATACTTCATATCTTCGAGAGACGTTCTTGAGATAATGGTCTTCTCATCATAATAGAGTTTCTTCACTTTGGAGACTTTTGAGGGGTACTCCAACTTTGTTGACCACGACTTCATGATTATTTCTTAAATCTCTAATTGGGATTTTGAGATACAACGATCCGCCTCCTTTTCGGACTTGGATCTATTTATCCTCATACCTTGTTAGGGTCTTTTCGGATAGACTTCTCCATGATCTTTATGGGAGTTGATTGCTTTTCGTCGTGAGTCTTGATCCTTCATATTGATTTTGGGAATAATGCTTTTCACATCACTTTTGGATCTTCAGCAATAAAATTGAATCCTCATGCCTTGTTAGGGCCTTTTCGGACTCGCCAATCTTCGCGCCCCGCTTCATAAGTTATGCCTTGGCTATGAACTCTCGTCATTACCGAGCAACTTTTAAACGATCTTGGGCTAGAAGCTAAGTAAATTTTCAAATCGTACGACCTTACTTATTGCAGATAAGTTATTAGCAAGTGATGGGAGAATAGGCAAATAATTACACCAAGTGAGCTTGTGCAAGAATACCGACTTATAATTGACTCTATCATTTCTCGTCCTCCACAATTTAAAATCTCAAGTAATGAGACTCGTGGACACTTAGCCTAATAAACCAATTAAGGTCTACATGGTTAAGGATACTAGCTAGAATAAACTTGGATAAGTCTATTCGGGTTAAGTCAAAATAAACGCAACGGGCCTAATATGTCAAAGACTTCTAAACTGGCTACACCACTTTATTAATATTTTTGAATTTATTGCGGGATATATACATATGAAAGCAACGATAAAAATTTAAAAATTAAGACTAAATTGCCAAAGTTAATAAAAAATTTGAAAAATGTTGAAAAAGATGATTTTCCGGTTTAATGAAGGCATTTTCATGGAAAAGTCCACTTAAAACTTCGATAGAAGTCCCCCCTACACTTAAGATAAACATTGTCCTCAATGTTTAAGCATGTGGGAAAAATCTCCCCTACACTTATGACATTGTGCACGTTGGTTAACTCGAGTTAAGGAAGAGACGACTAAAGTGATCAATTTCAAATGTGAGTATGAAGAAAATTGAATCACGATAGTTGAGAGATAGAACCGGATTTCGGATAACATGGGGGCACGGTTCTTCAAAGATTCCAAGAGTGCAATAATCCCTGTAATCACATCACCATCCAAAAACAAGCAACCTATATAGCTCCCCCTACACTTATGATGAAAAACGGGAAAAGGGGATAGATACTCGGGTTGCCTCCCGAGGAGCGCTTGTTTTTGTTTACCGAGTCGCGAGCCTGACTCGGTCCCGAACTAATTCAAGGGAAACGTGGTGAGGGATGGAAGCATCTCCTGAGAGATGTCCTCACCAACGTACAATTTCAAACGCTGGCCATTCACCTTAAAGTTAGGCCCATTTGGCTGAGAAAGCTCAATGGTACCGTAGGGAAAGACATTGGCGATGGTGAATGGACCAGACCAGCGGCTCTTCAACTTGCCTGAGAAGATCTTCAACCGAGAGTTAAAGAGTAAGACTTGATCACCAACGTTGAACTCTCGGTTCTTGATTTTAGCATCGTGGATAATCTTGGTCTTCTCCTTGTAGATCAATGAGTTCTCGTAAGCTTGATTCCTCAATTCGTGTAGCTCGTTGAGTTGAATCTTTCGAAAATCACCGGCTTTGTTGATGTCGAAGTTAGCCCACTTCAAGGCCCAGTATGCCTTATGTTCCAGCTCGATGGGGAGGTGGCAGGCTTTCCCGTACACAAGACGATAAGGTGTGCAACCAATCGGCGTCTTATAGGTGGTACGGAAAGCCCACAGAGCATCATCAAGTTTATCGGCCCACGAGGCACGATGCTCTCCCACAGTACTGTTGGAAATACGTTTTTCCATGGAAAGTCTCGGTCACATCATTATTAGCATAGATCACGAGCTTTAGACTATTTAGGACATTGTAACTTGGAGTGACCTCCCTTTGGGGGAGATTGTTGGAAATACGTTTTTACGTATTTAGAAAGGATCGGTCACTCCAATAATATTGGGCTCGTGATCCAATATAGCCCATATAGCCCACATGTAGGGTGGGCTATATAAACCCTCCTCCTAGCATGTTAGGAGGGGTTGTTGGTTCACTTCCTTTTTCATTAATCACATTTTCCATCTTTCTTAACTCTCTCCTTTCTCTCTCTTCTTTCTCTCTCTAAAGTTCTTCCATTTATTCATCCATTCAATAGATAATCTATACTTGATAAATCCTTAGAAAACTAAGATCCTACAATTGGTATCAAGAGCATGGTTGATTCTTTGGATTAACACGTTTTATCTATTGATTTGGTGGTAAAATTTCTTTCTTTTACAATTTTTTTCTTTCTTTATTTCGTCTATTTGTTATCTTTAAGCTCAAGGTGTTAAAACTTATTTTTATAAAATCTTTGATAAAATTTTTATCAAAATTTTTATACATTGATTTACTTGGTCAAATTTTTGTTCTTATTCTTTTGTCCCGTAGAATCTGTGATAACAGTTAGAGTTGCGTGTTTTGGTTTATCTTCACTTTTGTCTATCTACAAGTTATTAAACAGTATCAGTTTTTTTTTTTTTTTTTTTTTTTTTTTTCTTTCACAAAAGCATCAGTATAATTTTTTTTATTGTTATTTTTTTTTTCTTTAACCTTTTGTCTTCATAAACCTTTTGTCAATTTTTTTCTCTATTTTTTCTATCTATTTTGGAGTTCACTGTATCTGTTGCATCAACTTTTTCAGTGCATCGTTTCTGTCTCAAAAGGGTTTAACATTACGATGCATCACTTTCTCATATTCCGATAGAACGTCGCCTTATTCCGATACTTTGTCATCTCGATCGCAATAACCGAAAGGTTCTACTTTGCGATCAAGGATTCCGACACCCTTATTCCGGTGTGATTACGATAGCACTTTGCGATCGCAATTGCGCGGGTTTAAGGAAAAGAGAGTCGAAACTCTGCCAAAATTTTATAGACATTGCGATGGAAGTTTTGAATATTGCGATGGAAGTTTTTGACTGTTTTACAATGAAAAATTAAAACATTGCGATGGAAGTAGTTTTATTGCGATGGTGAGTTTTTTGTGATATTGCGATGAAAAAGTTTGGATATTGCGATGGATCTTGCTGAATATTGCGATAAATTGACTCAATATTGCGATGACCAAAACCTAGACTGACTTGTTATTGACTCGACACCTCGACAGACCCAAACACTTGACTCAAGACCAAAGTCTCACGACTCGAACCCAACTCATTAACGACATCAATCGACTCGACTCGACTCAACCAAACAAGCCTTCTCAAGACCCACAACATCACGTCTCTACACACCACTCAACTCATTTAACCGATCTCTGACTCGACTCCCCTCGATCCACAAACAAACACTGCATTCTCGACCTAAACAAAATCACATCTCTCGTCTCACACTCAACACACCACACACCCTCATCGAACTCGACCACAGCCTCGTCTCCTCACCCCCACCCTCGACACATCTCAACAAAACCAACATCAAACTCTCACACCTTGGAACTCTTCACCGAAACGATCAGACCCACACTCCTCTCTCGACACAATCAATTCAAAACCCAAACCAATACCAAAATAAGACTCACAGACCTAACCCGACTCAAACAACAACACAAACTCGAACCAAAATTTATTGGTCATACAAAACACTGACCACTCGACTCTAAATAAAGATCTCAGATTTAATAAAACGTTTTGTTAGTCTTTTGAAAGATTTTTTTTTTTTTTTTTTGCGTTTTATCTATAAATCATCATAGAACTCTGTTTAATTATCAAATCAACACATGCATTAACAAACCTACCCGACACCATGGAGTGATCTTGAAGCCGAAATAGGAGATGAGTGATCTTTGATTCGTATGGGATTCAGATTATTCTTTGATGGTTTCTTTGATTATTCACTTAAGCAGAAACAGGGTTTATTTCACTTTGATGGGTTGATGAAAAAAAAGAGGGGCGGAGTTTACAAGATACAGAGAAGATTAGTGGTTGATTTAGGTAACTGTGAGAGAAATTAGTGGAGTTTGACCAGTTTTATATTTTTGTGTCAGGCGGTGTTTACAAAGCATTGTGATTTGGAAATTGGCACTCTTGCCACGTGGGGGGAGCATAAGCCACGTTTCCTATTTTTTTTTCCTTCTCAAATTTTGATTTGGCATTTTTTTTGAGATTTATTTTTAAGAAATCGTTTATTTTTTCCTTTGTATTTAAGTTAAGTAAAAAATATATTTTTAAATTAAAGTACACTTTTTATTTTTTCTAATTTTATAGTTAGTTTTTTAATTAAGGTAATTTTTATTTTTTTTCATATTTTAAAGTTAATTTTTTTAAGTTAATTTTATATATTAGTTTTTGGTACATCGGTATTGAGGCGGGTTTTTAGAAAGAACCAAAGTGGTAATATATTTAACGAGTCGATCATTTAATTTACCTTAGCTTGGATTGATTAGTTGACGGACTTTATTTTTAGAGTGAGCTTTATTTGTATTGATCTTCAGTCTATTTTTTTCAACATTTGAGCCGACAACAATTTTTGAGCCGAGAAAAGTGTGATCTCATCTATCGTGGATTTTTTTTTAAAAAAAAAAAAGTTATTTACGGATCTTTCGAAATTTCTTCACGAATTGTAAGATTCCGAATACAACTACAATCACGATCATTTTTTCAATGGAGTCTTTGAATTCGAAATTTCAAGAGGGAGACTTGCATCACATGCAAGACACAGCTAGAGAAAGTAGTATAATGTCATGTCGACTACTTCAGTCACATCTTAGGACTATTGCATGGGTTCAAGGAGGAAGCGAATTTGTGACACTCTTCGGTCAACATCAGTATACATTCATCGAGTCACTATTTCTCAACTTGAACCACCTAGCTGAGCAACTTCACAAAGAAGACTTTAATCACTCTGCATCAGAAACTGCATATCAGGCTCTTGTGACACAACTCACGCCTTTCCTCCAATTCAATATCATCAAGTCTGACAATTCAGGGATATGCCGGTCATTTCTTCAATACACACGGAACGATGTTAAAGATTTCCGTGATAAACTGTTGAAATTTATGACATCGGTTTCGTCTTCGATTTATGAAAGATCCAGACTTCACCAAGTGTATGATAATGGAGTGCAAGAATCTATGATGCAGATACAAGAGGAGAATGGTCATACGGTTGACAACTTGGAGCATAACGATGGCAAGAGCATGGAATCAGGAGGACAACATGATACCAGTGGCACGTCAGCCAATGTTCACGAGATCTCTTTTAATGACACCTTACCCGTTAATGACGAAGAGCCTGCGGACATGGTACAAAGTAATGTTGATGATGTATATGCTGATGAAATACCGCAGATTGAGCATTCTGAACCTAACTATGACAAACATGGGATGGAAAAAAGTGATAGAAATACCACTTCTGATTCATCCGATGTGAGTCATAATGGGGGAGAAAGTGTTCAAAATGCTAAATATCATGATAATTGTCTTATAACTGCTTCATTAACTGCTTCTGATTCCAAGATTAGAGAGCTTGAAACGATTGTAGCTCAACAATCAAAAGAGCTTGAGGATGCCAAAATTGAATTTTCGAAGAAAACGGAGAAATTTGAAACATATTTTGAAAAACTTGAAAAGTCAAACGTTGTTCTTGAACGAAAATTGGATCAAACAGTTCTAGATTCTAAAGCTGAAAAGGATAATCTTTTGAAACAAATTAAGTTGCTTGAATCTAAGCTGGCATCCCAAGATGAATTGTTCAAAGAAAATGAGACCTTAAAGGCTCAAGTACAGGAAAAGGTCTTTGCTATAGCTGCGTTGAAAAATGATTTGCGGAAAACTAAAGGACCTAGTGTGGATACTAAGCTTGAAAAACCATCAATCTTGGGGAAACCGCCTACAAATCAGTTCGTCAGACAACCGACTGTCAGACAACCTACTGCATTTAGATCCGAGCGATCACAATCCTCGAGACCGCGGTTTGCCTCCCAAGTTGATATGGTTCATCTTTCTAGAACAATCACTCCACCATTTAGGCCCAATGTGACTAAAACAGCTTTTGCAAGACCTAATCACATGATTGCCTCTAGTTTCCCTAGACATAGTCCTAAGAATACGTTTGGAACTAGTTCAAATGACGTTCGTCATACTTTTGGTCTCAGGGAAGCTAAGCAAAAGACACAAGTAAGAGATAGGAATTTCAAACCTAGTCAGATGCCTTCTAGTTTACCCAACACTCCTAACCGTAGCATGTCACATCCTAGGAGCATCAATCAATCATCTAGGAATTCTAGATCTTACTCGGACATTAAATATGCTACTTGTAAAACATGTAGAAAATGTGTCTTTACGGCAAATCATGATTCTTGTATCAAGAAACTACTTAATGAGGTGAACTCCCGTGCTAGACTTAAATCCCAGTGGGTTGCCAAAATCAAACCCATTGGTAAAATGTGGCGCCCCACTGGTAGAACTTTCACCCTTGTAGAAAACGAGTGCCCTTTAACTAGGATAGCCTCCGATTCTATTAAGCCTACTAGGGAGGAAATTGAAAAGGAGGATGCATCACCTAAGCCTGAACTTAAGGTTTTCTATAAAAGGAAACGTTTACCAGCTAAGACAAGTGAATCATCTCCTCAGAACACCTCTGGCACAAGTAAGGCCAACTGTGAACCCCCACTTGCTTCTAAGATAGATACCGCTAACCCTTATCCAAGCATGCAAATTCCTAATGAAAATGCAGGTACCAAAGAGGATGTTCCAAAAGAACGAAGCGGTCCAATCATTGTATACCATTCATTTAAGGACACTCTCAGAGTTTGGTTGCTAAAGAAGCTGATATCTAAGAAACAAGTGTCTCAGGGGATTTCCAGTTAAGTTTACAGTGTGTAAAGGACTTACAGTCACATAACAGACTGTAACTCGCTCTCAAAAGACAGGAAAGTTCATCCCGATGATGACTTATCCTCAAAACGAGAAATTAAATTTTCTCGGACACGAGCTTTCATTTTAAACTATTCAAGGGTTTTAAGCTCGTGTAAAGGACTTACAGTCACATAACAGACTGTAACTCGCTCTCAAAAGACAGGAAAGTTCATCCCGATGATGACTTATCCTCAAAACGAGAAATTAAATTTTCTCGGACACGAGCTTACATTTTAAACTATTCAAGGGTTTTAAGCTCGTGTAAAGGACTTATAGTCGCATCACAGACTATAACTCGCTCTTCAAAGAAAGGAAAGTTTATCGCCGATGGTAAACTTATCCTAACAACGAGAAATTAAAATTTTCTCGGGCATGAGCTTATATCAAAAACATTCCAAGTTTTTAAGCTCATGCACAATGGCTCCTCGTTAAATGACAGACGATGACCCGGACTCCAGAGACAGGGAAGTTTATCTACGCAACGATAACTTACCCTCTTAACAAGAAATTAAGTTTTCTTGGACACGAGCTTATCCTAAAACCATTCAAAGGTTTTAAGCTCGTGTATAAGGCTTATAGATAAATGACAGTCTGTAACCCGTTCTTCAAAGGCAGGAAAGTTTATCGCCGATGATAAACTTATCCTTACAACGAGAAATTAATTTTTCTCGGGCATGAGCTTATATCGAAAACATTCAAAGTTTTTAAGCTCATGCACAATGACTTACAGTTAAATGTCAGACTGTAACTCAAACTTCAAATAAAGGAAAGATTATCTTTTATGATAACTTATCCTCTTAACGAGAAATTCACCTTTCTCGGTCATGAGCTTGTATTAAAACATTCGAAGTTTTAAGCTCAGAAAGGAAAGTGTATCTTTTAAATAAGAGAACTTTTCTTCATAACGAGAAATTAACCTTTCTCGGTCATGAGCTTTCCGTTAAAACAGTCAAAGCTTTCAAGCTCATGAAAAACGACTTCTAAGTAAATGTCAGCTTAGGACTCGTCCTTCAGATAAAAGGAAAGTTTATCGCCGATGGTAACTTATCCTTAACAACGGGAAGTTCACAACTTCTCGGACTTGAGCTCGCTTTTAAGATATTCAACATCTTAAGCTCAAGTAATTGTTTTTCAAAACTTTGAACACAATTTTTCGAGAATTTCTCAAAAGGTTTTTTCTAAATCTTTCAAAATTATGTGTTCAAAAACGTGTTGATAAAACGAGCATGTCTTCTGGAATCGATAATATTTACGAACCTAGAAATGTCATTCAATAATGACACGGGGTTGTAAATAAAGTTCGAGCAGAAGTTTAAAAGATTTAAAACATGCTCCATATGGTTTGCTATTATTTCAGATAGTAACCCGCTTTTCATAATCAAGTCAAGCATTTCACCGGAATGCTTTGACTCAACAACGGGAATTAATTTTCTCGGGCATGGTTTACTTTATAACCATGTAAGAGATTGTGTTTACGTAATAACACAATCTAACACGAATATATGTACGTGTCAGTGCATTTATTTGTTAAAACAAGAGAAATCTTGTTTTTATGAAGTTATCATCTCCACCAACCGTAGCAATTTACAATTGATATCTACATACTCGACGAGGCGACTACTCAAACGGTGACTACAGCTCTTTCAATAGAACACGGGTCAACAATTGAGGGGGAGCAATTGTCCAGCATTCAGAATCTTTGACGCCGAAAGTGCCAAGTTCACATGTTGGTGTCAAGACAACGATATCAATCAAATGGAGTCAAGAGATAACTTCAGACATGATGAGGCGACCAACATTCGTGAACAAGAACCATGTGCTTCTTTCATATGATGTTCTCCATCATTCAGGTCCAACCTCATAAATTGCTAATCTTGTGAATACATTATCATATATGATCTTTGCACGTGATAAATACCTTACACTTGTGTTTAAAAGGTATTTAATTTACGTTTCAAGTACACCCTCATTAATTTGAGGGGGAGCTTGTGTAATTCATGAAGATAATTGGCTTTGCATTTTTCTTCCCAAAAGTTTCTTAAAATGCTATTAAATCAATTGATATTAAAAACATCGATTGGGTTAATATTTTTAATATGGGGGAGAAAATGTGATTTAATATGGGAAATGATTAATCACAAATGGTTTGACTTAACGTGCTAGCTCATCCCAACATGTGCGAAATGTTTTCGGATATCGTGGCATATGTTAAGGGGGAGCAAAATGGATTTGCACTATCAAAATGGGTGCTAGCTCATCCCAACATGTGCGAAATGTTTTCGGATATCGTGGCATATGTTAAGGGGGAGCAAAATGGATTTGCACTATCAAAATGGATTTCATGGTGACATACACTTACCCAAAATATCTCTATTCACGACGGTGAAGATTGTGGTGACATAAGGATGGTAGGATAGGTTAAAGTCCAATGATTCCTCTAGAACCGGAGGAATCTTCCAAAGGACATTCCATAGCTAGAAATAGTAGTCCTTAGGAAAGATGGAGAAAGATTGTGAACGTAGCTGAATGCCGACCAAGTACTTAAGTTAGCACTGGAACAATCACAACAAGGTGCTAGTGATGACGTATTGGTAAGCATTGAAGGGGTTGAAGAATGAAAAAGAATTGTAAAGATAAAGGGTGTAAAGAAAGAAGCCCTCCTTACAACTTAGGCAGAAACCGGGTCAATACATATGCTATTAAGATCATTGTTTAATGATTCTTGATATTGAAGACAGACATCATGGACCCAGTGATGCAAAGCACAACCCATCCCAGCTAACTCAGATATCTCTTAAAAGATATTTGTTTTAATCACACGGAGACAACACGTTATCTATTGATTTATTCACTCCGAATAAATTGGTATTGAAAAGGTGGCACTCCTCTCCAGCCTCCGATCACTAAAATCCAAAGTGCACGATCGAGTCTAGAGCCATTTGAGATCATCAAATATCTCATTAGGACACACTTTCATATTTCCTTGCTTCTTCACACACTGTGAAAAGTAAGAAAGATCTTAAGAGTCCTACGCAAAATCTTCATGATCTTGCCTGAACATCCGAGTAATACGAAAGTATTTACAATGAAGATGGAAATCCTTCTTGAGCGAATATCAAAAAGCTCATGGTAGGTGACTTGTGCGATTCTTTATGAATCAAACTTGTGATAACTGGAAAGCAACAGCTGTTTATTTCTTAAATGAATTTAAACACGTTCCAGGCCTCTACGCAATATCTCAGTGATCTTGCCAGAACACTCAGAGTGATACCGTTGTGTTCACGGTGATGAGTGGAAATCCTTCTAGTGTTAACCTCAAACAGCACTTGGTAGGTAACTTGCAAGATTCTATACGAATCAAGCTTGTGACAACTGGAAAGCAACGATGGTGCGGTTCTTAATTGAATTTCACTTGTTCCAGGAACATGAATTGACGGCTTCAAATCATGCGGATATTATTATCCAAATGATTCACTCTTTATGTTCGCAGTCAGCTTTGGACGGTCGAATAAAGAGAACGGGTTTACCCGCGAAATCCTGTCAGGAAGTTACTTAATTGAAACTATCCGTCACGGGTACGATATCTAATATCGTCCAACGGTCTTCACCGACCGAGGTAAAATGCTACCGATTTAGAATGAAATGTTCAAAGCCATTTATTTCGTGTCTACTTATGTTGCGGCATTTGAAGACGGTGGCGTTGCGGAATCCAAGAAGAAGTCGTCCCCACATGCTTATACTGCATACACTCAGTACTTCAACTAATTCAAGAAAGTCTGAAGGTCAAGTCTTCCGCTGTATCAAACTCTGAAGCTTTCGAGAATTATAAAGGTATAAGTGTGTGGAACATGAAGTCACGAAGAGGCGAATATCACAAGTGATGAATGCACAAGGTCAAGGCAAGAGAACATGCTCAAGACTAAAGTCAAAGATCTCATCAGCATATTCACAAGAACAAGATCGAAGACTAAAGCATAGTATGCTAGGTTTAAGATTTTGTAAAATGGTGTGACCTCCCTTTGGGGGAGATTGTTGGAAATACGTTTTTCCATGGAAAGTCTCGGTCACATCATTATTAGCATAGATCACGAGCTTTAGACTATTTAGGACATTGTAACTTGGAGTGACCTCCCTTTGGGGGAGATTGTTGGAAATACGTTTTTACGTATTTAGAAAGGATCGGTCACTCCAATAATATTGGGCTCGTGATCCAATATAGCCCATATAGCCCACATGTAGGGTGGGCTATATAAACCCCCCTCCTAGCATGTTAGGAGGGGTTGTTGGTTCACTTCCTTTTTCATTAATCACATTTTCCATCTTTCTTAACTCTCTCCTTTCTCTCTCTTCTTTCTCTCTCTAAAGTTCTTCCATTTATTCATCCATTCAATAGATAATCTATACTTGATAAATCCTTAGAAAACTAAGATCCTACAAGTACGTTCCAAAATTCTCTTCAATCCACGGTTGGATATCTCGGCTTGACCGTTGGTTTGAGGATGATAAGCGGTGGAAAGACGGTGATTGACACCATACTTAGCCATGACTCTTGCAAATTAATCGTTGCAAAAATGAGTCCCGCGGTCACTGATAATAGCACGAGGAACACCGAAACGAGCAAACAGTTGTTTCAAGAAATTACAAACCACCCTCGCGTTGTTAGTGGGTAAAGCTTTTGCTTCAACCCATTTAGAAACGTAGTCGACAGCGACAAGGATGTATTTGTTGCCTTTAGAAGACGGGAATGGCCCCATAAAGTCGATGCCCCATACATCAAAGATTTCACATTCTTGTATGAAATTTTGAGGCATCTCATCTTTATGTGTGATCTTGCCTTGTTTTTGGCAAGCATCACAATGTTTAACCATCTCGTGAGCATCACGATAAATGGTGGGCCAATAGAGTCCCGAATCAAACACTTTCTTAGCGGTGTAGTTGGGACCAAAGTGACCACCGGTGGGTCCTTTGTGGCATGCTTGGAGAATATCAAAAGCTGCCGGTCCGTCAACACACCGACGAATGATCAGATCAGCACATTGTTTGAATAGAAAAGGGTCATCCCAAAAGTAAGTCTTAACATCGTGCAAGAACTTCTTCTTTTGTTGGGATGTTAACCCTTGGATGAGAACACCACCCGCTAAGTAGTTTGCAATATCAGCAAACCACGGGGTGCCATCAAGATTTGGATTTATAGACATTAAGGTCTCAAGGGGAAAAGAGTCATTGATCTCTTTGTTCGGATGGTCCCCTTGATATGGAGCCTCAAGTCTGCTCAGATGATCCGCGGCCAGGTTTTCAGCACCCTTCTTGTCACGAATTTCAATGTTGAATTCTTGAAGGAGTAAAACCCAGCGGAGAAGTCTTGGCTTAGAATCATTCTTAGTCATCAAGTACTTCAACGCGGAATGGTCCATGTATACGATGGTGGTGGATAAAACAAGATAGGGGCGAAATTTCTCAAAAGCATAGACAACAGCTAAAAGCTCTTTTTCGGTTGTCGTATAATGCAATTGAGCCCCCGTCATTGTTTTGCTAGCATAGTGGATTGGTTGGAAGTGTTTATTCACTCTTTGGCCCAGAACCGCACCAATAGCAAAGTCGCTAGCATCGCACATCAATTCAAAAGGCAGCTCCCAATTAGGGGTAACCAAGACCGGTGCCTTAGTTAGCTTATCCTTAAGAAGATTGAAGGCTTCGAGACACTCTTTAGAAAAGATAAAAGGAGTATCTTTTTCCAAGAGGTGGGTCATCGGGCGAGCGATTTTAGAGAAATCCTGAATGAATCGTCGATAGAAGCCCGCATGACCCAGAAAACTTCTTACACTCTTCACGGTTGAAGGTGGAGGTAATTTGGCTATGACATCAACTTTAGCACGGTCGACTTCAAGACCAGCTTTAGAGATTTTGTGTCCTAGCACAATGCCTTCTTTTACCATAAAATGGCATTTTTCCCAATTCAGAACAAGGCGAGTGTCTTCGCACCGCTTAAGCATACGTTCCAAATTGGCAAGGCAAGCAGAGAAGGAATCCCCGAAGACCGAGAAATCATCCATGAAGACTTCCATGGTTTGCTCAACCATGTCATGGAAGATAGCCAACATGCACCTTTGGAAAGTCCCGGGAGCATTACATAAGCCAAAAGGCATCCTTTTGTAAGCAAATGTGCCATAGGGACAAGTGAATGTTGTCTTCTCTTGATATTGGGGATCGATGGGTATTTGAAAATAACCCGAGAAACCATCCAGAAAGCAGTAATATTCATTACCCGCTAGACGTTCAAGCATTTGGTCCATAAAAGGTAGAGGGAAATGATCCTTTCCCGTGGCATCATTGAGTTTGCGGTAGTCTATACAAACTCTCCACCCAGTAACGAGACGGGTAGGAATCAACTCGTTGTTTGCATTGGGCACAACGGTAATTCCGCCTTTCTTAGGCACACAATGGACTGGACTAACCCATGGTGAATCCGAAATAGGGTAAATCATACCCGCATCAAGAAGTTTGATAACCTCTTTTTTGATGACATCGTGGATTTTAGGATTCACCCTTCTTTGACTTTGAATAGTGGGCTTAAAGTCGTCCTCCATGAGAATTTTATGTGTGCAGAAATGAGGATCAATTCCACGGATGTCGTAGATTTTCCAAGCGATAGCTCTTTTATGCTTCTTCAACACAGCGACAAGTCGGGCTTTTTCGTCTTCTTTCAGATCCTTTGCGATGATGACCGGTAACTTCTTGTCGTCTTCTAGGAAAACGTACTCAAGATGAGGCGGTAGGTCCTTAAGCTCGAGAGTAGGAGGATCCTCAGTAGATGGTGAAACTAACGATGGATCATCATTAGTCACCTCTTTAGGAGTAGGAGGAGACAATGGGTCCTCATTGAGAAGTCTCTCAATAGTACGAATATCTTCATCCCAATTGGTGGACGAATTATCATACTTAATGTCGAGAGGACCCAAGCTAGCTTCGAACTCATCCAAGTCACTTTCTCCAAAAGGAGTAAATGCCGGAGCAATTGAGGCAACGGTCTCAACATTGGGTAGAGAAGAGAGATTACTTTTGCAAGCATCATGAAAATGTTCTTCACAAGCCTCATCGAGAACATCAATAGCATTAACACTCTCATATGAATAAGGTTGCTGAGAAATTTTACCCATGTTGAAAACAATTTGATCGTCACCAACTCTCATGATTAATTCGCCTGCGGCTACATCAATGAGAGTGCGACCGGTCCTCAGGAATGGACGTCCAACGATTAATGGAACACGAGGGTCCATCTCGTAGTCAACGACGACAAAATCCGCCAGGAAGGTGAATTTATCAACGCCAACAAAGACATCTTCGGCTATCCCCACTGGATAAGCAACCGTACGGTTGGCTAACTCCAAAGTCATTCGTGTGGGGACTAGCTCGGGGAGAGATAATTGCTTCCAAACACTTAAAGGCATTAAGTTTATACTGGCACCTAGATCGGCTAGGGCCATGCAATTCTCTACTCCCGGGAAGTTGCAAGGAATCAAGAAGCGACCCGGATCACCAAGTTTGGTGGGCAATTTCCTTAAGAGCACTGCGGAGCAATTCTCATTAAGTTGGGTCTGAGCAATGTCAAGAAGCTTTTCTTTATCACTTAGAAGATCTTTAAACATCTTAGCATATTTGGGCATGTGAGCGAGAGCCTCGGCAAAGGAGATGTTAAAATTCAATTGTATAAACATTTTTAGGAAGTTTGAAACCTGAATATCATCCTTGCTCTTTTGCTTCTCTTTCCTCAACCTTGAAGGATAAGGTATATTGGATGAAGAAGAAGGCTTTAAGGGGATAGGATCACTCACAACCACGGGTGGTGGGGAAATGGGGATAGAAGGTGAAGGAGGTGGAGAAAGTTGCTCTTTTTCCTTGTTCACAATCACGGGTGGAGGTGTAGGAAGCTCGGGTTCCATATAACCTTTTCCACTACGAGTGGTGATTGCTTTCATCTCCCCTCTTGGATTCGCAACGGTATTACTCGGAAGAGTACCCGAAGAAGAGGGTTGATTACCTTGGATGAGCGAACCAATCATATCACGAAGGTGAAGAGCTTGATTATTAAAAGAGTTTTGCATGTTGGCATTAATAGCATCGTTGTATTTGGCCATATCATTCCTTAGCTCGGCTCGAATATCGCTTCCTTGTTTCACCATGTCATTCTTCAAGTTGACAAACTGACTCTGAAGATTCGTCACCATCTCACGATTAGTCTTCATGAACGACTCGACGTCGGGATTCACTGCCATCGGTTGATTGAGAGGTGGAGCTTGGTAAGCTTGAGAATTTCCTTGAGTTGGGTAGGTGTTTCTTTGGGATTGATATTGATTTTGAGCACGAGGTTGGGATTGGTTGTTTCGGTTATAGCTTTGTTGTTGGTTTTGGTTTGCAGGAGGGAAACCGGGAGGTGCAAGATAATTGTTGGAACGATAACTTAGCAAGCTACGGTCTCCTTGAGGACGAGCTTGATAGCCTCCCGTGGGATATGTACCGTATGCCGCGTTAACGTTTTCAGAATAATTGCCTTGAGTTGAAGGACAATCATTATAAGAATGAGGACCACCACATGTGTCACAAGAAATAGCAACGACTTTAGCTTGTTGAAAGTGGTTTGTGGCTATGGTCATGAAATTCTTGTTCATTTCAGCAAGTTGTCGAGAAATTTCAGTCATCTCAGGATTGGAAGTAGTAGAAGAAACATTGACTCTCGAGTTAGATCTTGAGGATGCGGATGAATCCGAATTCTTGTGGTGAGTAGTCATGTTTTCAATCAACTCTCGACACTCCTCTGGTCTCCTTTTCATAAAAGTACCACCGGCGGCGGCATTGATCGTGTCACGATCGCGAAAGGTGAGACCATTGTAGAAGGTGTCAATGAGAGTGACGGGGCGCATATTATGATTAGGACAGCGGTCGATCAAATCATTGTATCGTTCCCAAGCATCGAAAAGCGATTCATCATTCTCTTGCATAAATCCACTGATTTGGTTACGGAGGTTAGTGACCATGGATGGTGGGAAGTAGCGCGATAAAAAGCGTTGAGTCATGTCGTTCCACGTATGAATAGAATTCTTAGGAATACGGTCAAACCATTTTTCGGCATGGTGAGAAAGCGAGTGAGGAAAGAGTTGGAGGCGAAGGTCATCCATAGAAACACCGGGGGCTTTCATGCTTGGGTAATGGTTATGAATTTGTCGAGGTGTTTGTTGGCATCATCATCCGGAATTCCGCGAAATGGATTCGTTTGTACTTGCTGGATCATGTGATGCTTCAACGAAAACTCCTGAGCCGTGACATGCATCGGTGCAATCGGGCCTCCACGTCCGTTCATTGTGGGTTGACATAGCTCCTCCATGGTTCGTAAATCGGGTAGATTATTCATGTTTTGGTGGGGTGGATTATTATTGTTGTTGTTATGTTGGGGGGTGGAATATTGTTGTTGTTGTTGTGTACACCTGCCATGTCTAATTGTTCGAGAGTCTCGGGCTCTGAATAAGACGTGGATCGAGTACGCATACACTAAAAAGAAAATGCAAGAGAAAATATTTTTGGTTTTTATAGGTTTTTTAATGTTTTTGTATTTTTGAAAATTTTATATTTTTATGGATTTTTGAAAATTTTTGTGCTTGAAAATAACGTTCCCGAAAGAACGGATCCCAAAATCCAATTTTTCTCACAAGAAACCGTTGATCCTTACGAAAAGAGCCGGCAGCGGCGCCATTTTAATAACTGACTTTTGGTTGGTTAATAAAAGGTTTTTGCTTGCAAGATCTCTCTTTGCGTTGCTCGTACCCAATTGATATATATCGTTGTTTCGTTCTCGGTATCTTCTCGAATCGATCACGGTCAAAAGTGGAATCGTTGTAATTGGTGACTAAAAAGGGGGAGCTTGGGTCTAAATCTACTAAACTGATAAAGACAAGTAATAAAATAACACTAGAAACTAGAAATGAAAATAAATCCAGACTTTAAATGAAACAGTAGAAAATACCTTATGAAAAATAAAACTGGAACTCTCTTATTCGGAATGCTTCTTGCTATGCGGAATGTACTGCTCCATTCGGAATGTTTCCCTTACTCGGAATAATTAATACCATGCGGAACAAATCTCTTATGCGGAAAGTATCTCTTATGCGGAAAGTTTTGGAAAAAGCTCTATTCGGAAAATGAACTCTATTCGGAATACGAGGGCCTATGCGGAAAGAATGTCTTACTCGGAATAATCTTTCTTGCGCGGAAAAATGCCCTATTCGGAAAGCAAGATTCTATGCGGAATAATGGGACTATTCGGAATATGGGAAATATTCTGAATAGAGGAAATTGAAATCAACCTATGCGGAATAAATGACAAATTGCCCTATGCGGAAAACAAATCCCATTCGGAAAGTTTTGACTATGCGGAATATCTTACAGAAAATCCCTATTCGGAAAATCTTGGAAAGACACCCTTACTCGGAATAATTAAATATTCCGAATAGACAAGAAAATTAGACACTACTCGGAATAAATGAAAAATTCCGAATAGACACAACCCCAGATTCCCTATTCGGAATCTGGGCGAGATCAGAAAGTGAAGCGACGAACAGGGGAATTGAAAGAACACGAATCCAAAACCAAAAATTACCAAGTTTTTGATCAAAACTTAAACCAATTTTACCACTAATCCTTTACTCATAGAAAGCTTGAATCCAAAAACAACAAAATCACAAAACCCACTTACTTTTGACAATCAAACCATTCGAATAAAACTTAAGAACTAAGAGACAAAAAGATATGAAGAACAAGATGATGGAAAGATTAAAAGATGATTTGTATTAATGAATTAAGATTCAACAAACAAGAAAAGATTACACCTACATGAATGGAAGAAAATTGAACAAGATGAAAACCACTCCTTAAGGGAGATGGTGCCTAAAAACTAGGAAGAAGAATAACTGAAAAAGAAGATGAGGAGAGTCTTGAATGGGAGGAGTATTTATAGGCTTCTCCCTTTGTTGGTGAGTGGGCTTTCTTCCCTTCTTTTTGTCTTCTCGTCTTTTCAGAAAAGTTGACGTTTTCGATTCTGATTCGGGATTTGTCGTCGATTAAATTCAACTCGTCTTTTAATTTCTTCGTTAAATAGACTTGAGTTTCTTCGACATGTGTAAATCTTCCGTCTTTGGTCCTTTTCTTCGATAAATCTTCAAATAGGCCCATTGACTTCAAATCTTTTGCATCTCTTGGACAATAGACTTCGTCTTCAGTCTTTTTCCTTGATAAAACCCGTGCAATCCCATGTTTTCTCCAATATTTATCCGGTTGGCTCTGAAAACATAACAAACACACAAACCACGCATAATTCCAAACAAATGACATTAAATACGCGTTTTGGTCTTGTTTTAGCAAGAAATAAGTGGTAGAAAAGATGGGTGTTTACACACCTATCAAACACCTTCCGTCACAGTACCATATACCAATGGTCCATTGAGCACCGATGCCCAAATAAGATGTCCATTTTCCTTGTTCAACATATAAAGTTCCATTCGGAAGCCTATTCCTCATACATAGTCTTCGCCAACATTGGTGGACGATTATCCGTACCCGAGAGGATGGATTTATCCGTTAGAGATGTGTACTCCATTTCAATAAGTTAAGATTTACAAAGTTGATCGGTCAATGAAAGAAAGTAAATGTATTTGTTGTTGTGTGTTAAAGCCGAGAAATAATGTTGAAATCCCCTAAATTATGTCCTTGATAAACCAAAAAATCCAAGTCAAAATTGCACCCGAAATTTTCAAAAACACGTTTTTGAAAAAATGTTGGATCGCAAAACCTGATCGCAGTGGTGATCGTACTCAGATCGTACTCACTATGATCGTACTCAGATCGTAGTTGTGATCGCACTCACTATGATCGTACTCAGATCGTATTGGTGATCGCACTTACTTTGATCGTACTTGGATCGCACTCGTTTGATCGTACCCAACGATCGTACTTAGATCGCACTTGTGATCGTACCCAACAATCGTACTTGGATCGCACTCGTTTGATCGTACCCAACGATCGTACTCAGATCGCACTCGTGATCGTACTCAACGATCGCAATGTGTGATCGTACTCGTGATCGCAACGAGTGATCGTATTATGTGATCGTGCTATTGGATCGTAAGTAGAAACCCCAGATTTATGCGATCACAATACACAGATCGTACTATGAATCCCACTTTTCTCGGAAAGTACAATAACACAACCAATTCGAGATTCTAAGCTAAAAAATGAATCAAACACCCAAATTTTTTGTGTTTTTAACCCAAATAACAATACCAAATCACTAAAACAATTAACAAGATGAAGTATATCAAGATTAACTCATAAAAACACAAAAAAAAATTTGGTTCGTGTGATATTGGATCAAAAAATGGCGAGAGAATCAAGAACACAAATACAAAAACCAAACAATCATCCCATGGCTCTTGATACCATTTGTATGATATGTAAATCTTGCTTATGTTTTTAGAGAGAGAGAGAGATAGAGAGATGGTGGAACACACACTTCTAGAGAGAGAAAGAAATGTTTACTATGTGTAAAATGAAGAACCACACACCCTCTTCATCTAAGGAGAGGGTTTATATACCTAAGCCCTTGTCATGGGCTTGGGCTTACATTTGGGCCGGCCTACACATGTTGTAGGCTAGGCTTGGTCTTGTTAGTTAAATAAAGATAAATAACTGAACTACGAGCTATTACATGGACTATTGTTGGAGTGACCGATCCTTCTTAATACGTAAAACGTATTTCCAACAACCATTAACAATCAACTCATCATAATCATCTACAAATCATCTCCCCTACTACAAACTGCTACTTTGGATATGAACTTAAACAAGAAACGTCTGAACCAGCTACAAGCTTCCAAAATGCATCAAACAAGTTCCATTGATCAAGTATGATCAATAGAAACAATAGTAACAGTAAGGGAATAGTAATGCAGTAGAATGATTTGAAGATAATTGAACTGAATTTGTTATTTATGAAAGGAAGTTGTTATAGGGTTGTTACAACTATCTAACTAACTCTCAAGTGGTTGTCAATCACTTGAGAGTAGTAGTTAACTAACTTGCTAACTGGAAAGGGAGAAATTAAGTAGTGTGTGAAAATTACACACACTAAGTACTACTACAAATGAGGAACTACTAGGGTATTTATAGAAGAGAAAAGGAGTTAGTTGGGATGAAGTGACGTGTTCTAACCAATGGCAATCTTCCACGTGGCCTTGTTCTCTTAATTGGATAATTCTGTTGAAGAACTTAATTGGGGGTTTCTTCTTGTGTTGATTTCAGGCTAATTGGATGCTTAGAGTGTATTCGTCTCATGATTTTGAGCAGGTTTGATGTATAACACTTAATCTAAAATCCATTCTTTCTCAAGGAAATAAGTTGGAAACTGGAAATAAGCAAAATCAGCTTATCATTGACCAAACATTGACCAAATTTTTCCAAAAAGCTTATTTTCTCAAAATCCACTCAGGACATGTTTGTGAACAGATTTGTGAAAGAAAAAGGGAAGTTTTATGAGGTAGAAATGCTGGAATGAGATAAGCAGTTGACTATGATTACAGGAACTTGAAAATGCTAAGCAGCTTATTTATAAGCTGAATTCTACTTCAAATCTGCAAACTGTATAGTCTCACTTGGTAAATTTAAAAGCTTGTATGTTAAGTTATGACTGGTAACAAGAATCAACTGAAAACATTAACTAGCCTAGAAATGAGACACTCCAAAGTGTGTGAGGTCTCAAGTTCAATTCCCACTAGGTGCAAACAACCTTGAAGTGGCCACGCCAACCTCATGAAAAGTGAGGGCTTTACCTGGTTTGAGTCTGTGTGGCGGTGAGCTCAAACCCCGTGGATTAGTCGGCCAATGAGTCGGAAATCACGGTTACCAAAAAAAAACCTAGAAATGAGAATGGATCAAAATTTGCTAGTTTTGACTAATGAACATTTGTAAAGACCAACCCAAAGTTTTTAGTGGCCAATTGCTTGTTTGACTCTAAATTTGACTATAAAACTTTGCAAGTGAACTTGTATACACCTATTGAATGTAAATGAACTCAAAACAACATGTCTTAACTACTGATTCACAAAATTCACTATGATCCAAACACTAGTTACAGACTGATATGAAACTTTTGTTAACACTTTTTGAGCAAAAGCTTTTGAAAACACAAGTGATTTATCAAGACTTGTTTAGTAACTGAAATGAACTGTTATGACCATAAAAACCAGCTGAATAACACTAAGGAGCAAAATTTGGCTAACTGATGAATTTTAGACTAATGAAAAGCCAAAATGATCAAGTAAAAATGATTAAAAGACTATGAGACTAAATTCTATCTATCAAATCATATCAGAAACACCACAACAACTACAAATCAGTCACAATATAGCAGATAAGATTTATATCTAAGAATTGAGCATGGCAAAGCACTTTAGTGGAATTTAAACAAGAAAATTTATTCCTTTTAGCTAGTAGCCTCCTTTGATGGAGTAGAGGAGCGCTGAGCTCTCTAAGATCAACAGAAACAACAACTTTCTACAACCATTAACAATCAACTCATCATTATCATCTACAAATCATCTCCCCTGCTACAAACTGCTACTTTGGATATGAACTTGAACAAGAAACGTCTGAACCAGCTACAAGCTTCCAAAATGTATCAAACAAGTTCCATTGATCAAGTATGATCAATAGAAACAACAGTAACAGTAAGGGAATAGTAATGCAGTAGAATGATTTGAAGAGAAGTGAACTGAATTTGTTATTTATGAAAGGAAGTTGTTACAACTATCTAACTAACTCTCAAGTGGTTATCAATCACTTGAGAGTAGTAGCTAACTAACTTGCTAACTAGAAAGGGAGAAATTAAGTAGTGTGTGAAAATTACACACACTAAGTACTATTACAAATGAGGAACTACTAGGGTATTTATAGAAGAGAAAAGGAGTTAGTTGGGATGAAGTGACGTGTTCCAACCAATGGCAATCTTCCACGTGGCCTTGTTCTCTTAATTGGATAATTCTGTTGAAGAACTGAATTGGGGGTTTCTTCTTGTGTTGATTTCAGGCTAATTGGATGCTTGGAGTGTATTCGTCTCATGATTTTGAGCAGGTTTGATGTATAACACTTAATCTGAAATCCATTCTTTCTCAATATTAATTTTGGGTTCGTTGATAGTTTGAAGATGACACGTGGAATGCTTGATTTTCTATTGGCTGATAAAGGGATAGTGGGGTTACTGTTTGGATTTGGTTTATTAAATGAAAAACGGCGTTAGTGGGATGACGTGTCACTTAGGTGGCAATCCGTGTGAATGAAATAAGTCCTTCCCATTGGCTGGTTCTTTGTATACTCGGATCACAAGTAAACTTGACTTAACTTTGGCAAGTTTAGCCCCTCTAGTTAGGCAGATTCATAACTTGAGCTCCAAACTTCATTTCTTTGTCATTTTTGGTCCTTTTATCTTTAAACTTGTTAAATAATGATCCTTTGACTATTTGACTTGATGGTTGACCATATTTGACTTTGTTCTTGACTTTCTCATAATTGTAACTTTAGTCCTTCATCTTTGAAAGTTGTCAAGAAAGGTCCTTTGTCTTTTCAAGGCTTGTCACTTTCCATCCCCTTTTGTCTTTTCTTCATCAATAAGGCTTGAATTCACTTGTTTGCTCCAAAATTGTATCTTTTTACCTACACAAGCACAAACAACAAAACATACCCATAATACTGCTTTTATGAATCAAAATTAGGTATTTTGCTTTGTGTTTTAGGGTGATTTGTGATATAATTGATATGAGATTTCACTCATATCAAATCCCCTACACTTGATCATTGTCATGACCTCATGCAATGCCACATTTTAAAACACCAATTTACACTTTTATCATAATTAATCCACCTTGGCCAATATGGAATGCTTTTACACTACTCTACACTATATGATGCATGATTTTGATTTATACAATGCAATGCAATTCTATTTATATATTTTTGGATTTTCTTGAAATGGTTTTGATGGGAATAGCTCATAAAGAAATCAAAGACTTAGATTAGGGCTTTGGTACCATGAACACTTATCATCCTCAAGTTTCACTTTCCTCATACCATGCTTAAAAACAAGATCATTGTTTTCTACAAGTGAAAGTGCATCAACTCATTCATAAAGATTATTTGTGTTACCATTATATCCCCACTTATTATTCCTCTAAGACCGGTTATTATTTGAGCAAATTGCTTGAGGGAAAATTTGTCATTATTTAAAGCGTGAAATATAAGAAATGCAAAATCTGAAAATAAGGAAGCACAGTTTTAATCCTAAGTAACCATCTTATCCATTACTCGAAAAACCGCCCACAATTGATATAAGTCCGACTAAAAAGTAATAAGTCATTCGCCTTATGTGTAAGATCCTCATGTTATGCATTAATAAGTAGTTACACGCTCGTTAAGGAAAGAAAAATAAAACTCACGATATAATTTATATCCGCCGCCTTTTTGAGACCTTGGATCTTCAATCTCGCAACCCGTCAAGGTAATATTGGATTTGAGCAACTATTAATTCCCCGCAACCCGTCAAGGTAATATTGGAATTCAATAGCTACTATAATTAACACTTCACTGCCCCTCTTGGGAGTCTTGTATAATTATTTATTTATTTATTTATTTCTCTTTTTTTTTCTAGCCACTCATTTCTTTTATAAGCCGCTCTTATTTTTCTTTATTACTCACAAAGAAAGTTGAAAATAATAAAAGGAAAAAACACCCGCTAAGTATTAAGCATGACATAAGTCTAGTACACATAAAACATTTTAACTTAGAATCTTAAAACGTACTTATACCAACCACGAATGATTAGTCAAAAATGCATAAGAGACTACAAACCGATTAAAACCGTTCTTGATTATTTATTAACATATATACATGCGTTGACAAGAAAGTAAAGGTTACGAAAGGGGATATAAAAGCCACAATTAATGAATATGAGGTTTATCTAGCCCTTAACACTTACTTCAAACTCTATCATCTCTTGTTCTCCACAGTTTAAATTCTCAAATAATGAGACTAGTGGATGCTTAGCCTAATAAACCAATAAAGGTCTACATGGTTAAGGCTACTAGCTAGAGAATGCTCGGATAAGAAAACTCGGGTTGAGTCAAAGTATCCATGGCAGGCCTAATATGTCAAAGATATCTAAATTTGTTAAACCATATCCTTTATTATATTTTTTCCTTTTTGTATATTTTTGATGAAAAATAAAAGAAAAATATATTCAATGCAAATGTGTTATGCAAATGTAAAATGATTAATGCAAAAATTATGAATGCATATTTTTGGTGGCCAAAGTAGATCAAAAATTTGAAAAATGTTTGAAAAATTAATTTCCAAGTTATCAAGAAGTCAATGACAAAGTTCTAGGTAAGGTCACTTCGATAGAAGACCCCCTACACTTAAGATAAACATTGTCCTCAATGTTTAAGAGTATTGGAGTAAACTTCCCTACACTTATGACATTGATTACTTTGCTTAACCCAAGCTAAGGAAAGGTCTACTATAGTGAATTCATTTTAAGCACAATGTGGTTTGAAAATCACAATAGTAACGAAGTGAACCCGATACAAGGGCCTCCTTCAAAAGCTCCAATGCATGCAATGAGAGAGAGAAACCCTGCAAACATCAAAAAGACAAAAGAGAGGCACCCCCTACACTTTTTCTCAACTATATACCCTTATTTCTATCCTACCACACTCTATTCCAAAAACTCTAAGCCTAGTTATTCAAGCTTGATTTATGGAGTCTCTAGCTCGAATCATCCCACACTTAAAAGTGTCTATGACCTATCATGGAGAGTAAAAGTTTTACCCTTTTTAAGAAAAATCTCCAGGATGAGGTAAAGCAAGTTTTCAAGTATACAAAAATCTATAAATATCCCCCCATATCAAATACATAATTATCATCCCACTTATAACACAATCCAACAACTAACATCCCAAGCAATGGTGAAAAGGGTGAGGTGTTCTTCTCCATAAGGTTTGTCCATATGTTCTCCCAAGGATGATTATGTGATACTCTAAAATCTCTCACAAGTTTTCCTTTATTGCATCAGGCGGATACTGAGTTGGCTTAACAATCTCTATACCAAGATAAAAAATCCTTTCCTTGATGGGAAAACAACAAGTGGTGGTAGCCTTAGAAGATTCTACGTTATAGGTCACATCTTGAGAGAAAGGTTGTGGAGCAATAGGTGTTAACAAACTCTTGGAAGAAACCATCATGAGTTGCTTTTCTTTGTCACTTTGAAAGGTTGAGGTGGAAAGGAGAGAAGGTAAGGTGTCTTCATGTAATAAAGAATCTAGAAAGAGTATGTTGCCCTCCTTGTCAAAATATCCAAGAATGTACTCGATAGGTGTATCAAACTCAAGAAACTCATCACTCTCATTCATGATAGAACCCTCATCATCACCATAATCATCATAGATTGGTATGTCAAAGATTGGTGACTCAACATGTGACTCCTCAAATCCCATGGACGTGTGATCATCAAAGAATGGAGGTTCACAAATGGAGAACTCATCATCACTATATTCATCATAAATTGGTGTATAAAAAAGAAGAGGTTCATCATCACTAAAATCCTAATTGGTTTCCTCATCATAGTGGAAAAGTGGGTTATCAAATGATGTTTCAAAAAGAGGATTGGAATGAATCACAAAATCACCAAAGTTAAGCTCTTGAGGTTCATGAATATCCAATGATGAGGTAATGGAGGCTATGGTCTCAACATAGGGAGGATCATAATTTCCACTTGTGAAAACTTCATAAAAATATTCATCACAAACTTCATCAAGGATATCATCTTGAGTTTCCTCCTCATTAAGAACATCAATATGTTTCACCGTCTCGGGCTCATTGGATTTCTTAGACAACTTTCCCATGTTAAACACAACTCTTTCATCGCCTACCCTCATTATGAGTTCACCTTCCGCCACATCTATAAGAGTACGACTCATTCTCAAAAATGGTCTACCAACAATAAGAGGAACTCTCGGGTCCATATCATAATCAACCACTACAAAATCCGCGGGAAATGTGAATTTATCCACTCCAACAAAAAAATCTTCCGTAATTCCCACCGGATAAGCTATTGAACGGTTGGCTAACTCAAGTGCCATTTTTGTAGGTGTGAGCTCGGGAAGTGAAAGTCTTTTCCAAACTGATAATGGCATGAGATTAATGCTTGCCCCAAGATCCGTTAGTGCCATGCAATTTTCCACCCCCGGGAAATTACAAGGAATCAAAAACCTTCACGGATCTCCAAGCTTAGTAGGCAACTTCCTAAGCAATACCGCGGAGAAATTTTCATATAAGGAAGCATTAGGCAAATCCACCAATTTCTGCTTGTTCGAAAGAAGGTCCTTGATCATCTTAGCAAATTTAGGCATATTGGCTAAGGCTTCCACAAAGGATATGTTTATATTCAATTGTTTGAACATCCGCAAAAAATTTGACACTTGAATATCATCCTTATTCTTAAGCTTCTCCTTTCTCAATCTTGATGGATAAGGGAGACTTGGTTTTGGTGTAGGTTGAGTGGTGGTTGTTGAAGGATTTGCATTGTTGGTTTCCTCATTGATGGTTATGGAAGTTGAAGGAATAGTAGGTGTAGATTTTAAAGGTGCAAGTGATGAAGTTGTAGAGCTTAAAGGTGTTGAGGTTGATGTTGAAGGCTTATCACAAGGTGGAACCATAGTAGGCTTAACCAAAGTAGGTTTAGTTGGTGAAAGATCAATAGTTGTTTTTCCACTCCTTGTTGTAATTGCATTAACATTAGCCCTTGGATTTGTTTGTGTGTTTGAAGGTAGAGCACCTTGTGGCCTTTGATTAAGAAGCATCATAACCCTCTTGTTTGTTTCCTCATGCATGTCCCTCATTTTTTTCTCATTGGCTTGAAACCTCCTTTCATTCTCTTGATTCATTTTGTGAAGAAGCTCAATGGTGTTAAAATCATGTGGCACATTCTCTTGAAATCCTTGAGGTTGGAAAGGTGGAGGTTGATTGTAAAACCCTTGGTTGTTGCCTTGAAAGTGATTTCCTTGATTTAGAAATGTATTGGGTGCTCTAAAGTTGTTTTGTCCTTGATAATTTTTCCTAGGCCCTTGATTCCTTTGAAGCAATGGATGAGGGTTTGTTTGGTTTTGGGTAGGTGGTTGGGGTGGAAAACCGGGTGGAGCAATGTAGTTATTTGATTTGTAAGAGATATTGTTAGGGTTGATATTAGGTTTGAAGTGCTCTCTTTGTTCATCTTGATAAGCATAACATTCACCTTGAGAATTTTGAACCTTGTCACATTGTAGGTAAGAATGAGGACCTCCACATATTTCACAACTTATTGAAATAGCATTCACATCATTGGAAGGAGAGTTGTTCAAGGAAATTTTCATAAGGGCTTGTACTATTTCTTGATTCGTCTTTTGAGTCTTTTCCATTACTTGAAGTATCTCATTTTGACTCTTGAGGAGTTGATTATCAAAGGATGTATGAGAACTATCTTGCACAACATAGACCCTTTCATCTCTTTGGTTATTTGTTTGCACCATAGATTTAGTCTTAATAATGTCCCATGCCTGTTGTGTGGATTTGGAAAGAATGTTTCCACCCGCGGATGAAGAGGGAATCTTGATGATGTGGTCTTAATCCATTGTAAAAGGTGTTGATTTAATGAACTTGGTTAAATCCATGACTAGGGTATTTTCTCAATAACTCTTTGAAGTCCTCCCAAGCCTCACTAAATGTTTGATCATTCTTTTGTTGAAAACCAATAATTAAGTTTCTCAAAGCCGTGGTTCTTGAGGGAGGAAAGAACTTGTTCAAAAACTTCTTGGTAAAGTCGTCCCAAGTGGTAATGCTCTTAGGTGGTTGTCTATCTATCCAATACCTAGCATTACCCTCTAAGGAGAATGGGACTAAGATAAACTTGATGGCATCATGAGGGGCCCCATTATACTTAAGTGTATTACATATGGATAAGAAATTCTTGATGTGATCATGGGGGTCATCCATGGGTCTCCTTAAGAAGGGTGTAGAAGAAACCAAAGTGATCATATGTGTCTTAAGCTCAAAGGTGTTTGCGGGTATCTTGTGTATAACAATGGCATCGGCATTTCCCTCTACATTTAATTGGAGGATCTCCATCAATGGTCTATTGTAAATGACGGCCATGGCTTCTTGTGTGTTGTTCAAAGCACGATGCTCGGGATCGGCTTGATGGACAGTGTTGTTTTTGTTCTTTCTCTTGTTCTTCCTTTTGGGAGGAAGGGGTTGTACACCAAAAGGTATTTGTGCACGCGCTCGAGTGTGCACGCAACTCAAATCATGGAGTGAGAGAGGAGCTCTCGCTCGACTTTGGAAAAGAAGGGATTATCCTTTCTGAGGTTTAATAAGTAATATCCATAAGAAAATATAATATATGTAAGTAATACTTGGGTGGCACAACACTCACCACTATCACTCTTAAAAGACCCACAAGGAAGCGGAGAAACGAGGCGACGCGTAGCACTTAAGAGCCTGCTTCTTTAGAATGTGTAATACACTCGCCTTATACCCCCCACACAGTGGCCTCTTTCTCAAGATCAAGAAGATTATGGTATTTATCTATTGTGCCTTAATTAAGTTTGATCGATACACGTGTTAAGGACCGGAACGCTCCCTAACACGGTGTATTGCAAAAGCAATACTTATGGAAGTATGTATATTGAGTGTTCGTATACGTATATGTATCTACATATAATAATATATCAAAAATATTTTTGTATTTATTGTGGTTTTTAAGAAAATACTATATGTACGTAAAAACGATGAAAACCGATATATACAATATATTTTTGTTGTAATCTTTAAGGAAAAAGATTACTTTTTGAATTTTCTATTTTTTTATTCAATTCTTTAGGAAAAGAATTGATTTTGTGGTTTTTTTATTTTTTACATTTTTATATTTTTGATTTTTTATTTATCATTTGGATTTATGATACGTAAAAGGAACGCTCACGAGGTGAACGGATCCCAAAATCCAATCGAAACCGTCAATCAATAGTCTCTCGTAATGTCATGAACCGGCAACGGCGCCATTTAATGTTTTTGATCTTATTCAAGTTCGTTTTTCCAAGCTCACAACAAATTGAAAGTCCAACCAATCTCAAGTTCTTAATTGTTTTTGGTGTTAACAAAGTTATTTGGTATCTATGTCTATTTCAAAGCATCACGTAAAAAAGTGGAAAATACTATATCTATTTATCCGTAAAACAAGTTGCAAATACCACGCTAATAGCACAAAGTACAAGTATTAAATGCACAAATGTAAAATTGCTCAAACTGTAAAGGAAATAAAAGTATAAGGATTAAATGTGTAAACTCAGAAAGTATAGGGACCAAAAGTGAAAATTGTAACAAACTATGTGAACAAACTAACAAATATCCAAAACTACCAAACAGAATTTGTAACAAACTGAAAATAGGAGGACTTAATGATGCAAACCCAAGAAAACTTCAAGTTTTGAAAGCTAATACAAAAATTCAGAAAGTGCAAGGACCTATTTGGAATTTAAACTAGTTTTATAACAAAAACGGGTAACAAAGTAAAAATAAGCTCATTTGAGCTTATTTCCAAACCAAAATGACTCTAACTCTTTTCAAAAGACTTAAAATTGAAAATAAGCTAGGCTGTTAAAAAGAAATGAGCTGGATTAAGCTAAAACGCAAAGTAGCTTATTGGAATAAGCCAAGTTTAAGCTAAAAGCTTTTCCAAACAGTCACACTTGGATTTTTCTGCTGGAAATGATTAAGCTAATGACAAGAAGCTTGGAATAAAAACAAGATTTGAAAATGATCAAGGAAATAAGCTGGAAACTGGAAATAAGCAAAATCAGCTTATCGTTGACCAAGTGTTGACCAAATTTTTCTCAAAACCTTATTTTCTCAAAATCCACTCAGGACATGTTTGTGAACAGATTTGTGAAAGAAAAAGGGAAGTTTTATGAAGTAGAAATGCTGGAATGAGATAAGCAGTTGACTATGATTACAGGAACTTGAAAATGCTAAGCAGCTTATTTATAAGCTGAATTCTACTTCAAATCTACAAACTGTATAATCTCACTTGGTAAATTTAAAATCTTGTATGTTAAGCTATGACTGCCAACAAGAATCAACTAAAAACATTAAATAACCTAGAAATGAGAATGGATCAAAAGTTGCTAGTTTTGACTGATGGACATTTGTAAAGACTGACCCAAAGTTTTTAGTGGCCAATTGCCTGTTTGACTCTGAATTTGACTATAAAACTTTGCAAGTGAACTTGTATACACCTATTGAATGTAGATGAACTCAAAACAACAGGTCTTAACTACTGATTCACAAAATTCACTATGATCCAAACACTAGTTAAAAATTGATATGAAACTTTTGTTAATACTTTTTGAGCAAAAGCTTTTGAAAACACAAGTGATTTATCAAGACTTGTTTAGTAACTGAAATGAACTGTTATGACCACAAAAATCAGCTGAATAACACTAAGGAGCAAAATTTGGTTTACTAATGAATTTTAGACTGATGAAAAGCCAAAATGATCAAGTAAAAATGATTAAAAGACTATGAGACTAAATTCTATCTATCAAATCATATCAGAAACACCACAACAACTACAAATCAGTCACAATATAGCAGATAAGATTTATATCTAAGAATTGAGAATGACAAAGCACTTTAGTGGAATTTAAATAAGAAAAGTTATTCCTTTTAGCTAGTAGCCACCTTTGATGGAGTAGAGGAGCGCTGAGCTCTCTAAGATCAACATAAATAACAAGTTTCTACCACCATTAACAATCAACTCATCATAATCATCTACAAATCATCTCCCATCCTACAAACTGCTACTTTGGATATGAACTTGAACAAGAAACGTCTGAACCAGCTACAAGCTTCCAAAATGCATCAAACAAGTTCCATTGATCAAGTATGATCAATAGAAACAATAGTAACAGTAAGGGAATAGTAATGCAGTAGAATGATTTGAAGATAAGTAAACTTAATTTGTTATTTATGAAAGGAAGTTGTTATAGGGTTGTTACAACTATCTAACTAACTCTCAAGTGGTTGTCAATCACTTGAGAGTAGTAGCTAACTAACTTGCTAACTGGAAAGGGAGAAATTAAGTAGTGTGTGAAAATTACACACACTAAGTACTATTACAAATGAGGAACTACTGGGGTATTTATAGAAGAGAAAAGGAGTTACTTGGGATGAAGTGACGTGTTCCAACCAATGGAAATCTTCCACGTGGCCTTGTTCTCTTAATTAGATAATTTCATTGAAGAACTGAATTGGGGGCTTCTTCTTGTGTTGATTTCAGGCTAATTGGATGCTTGGAGTGTATTCGTCTCATGATTTTGAGCAGGTTTGATGTATAACACTTAATCTGAAATCCATTCTTTCTCAATATTAATTCTGGGTTCGTTAATAGTTTGAAGATGACACGTGGAATGTTGTTATTGGGTGAGAGAGAGAGAGAGTTACGGATCGTTATCCAATGCTTGATATTCTATTGGCTGATAAAGGGATAATGGGATTACTGTTTGGATTTGGTTTATTAAATGAAAAACGGCGTTAGTAGGATGATGTGTCACTTAGGTGGCAATCCGTGTGAATGAAATAAGTCCTTCCCATTGGCTGGTTCTTTGTATACTCGGATCACAAGTAAACTTGACTTAACTTTGGCAAGTTTAGCCCCTCTAGTTAGGCAGATTCATAACTTGAGCTCCAAACTTCATTTCTTTGTCATTTTTTGTCCTTTTATCTTCAAACTTGTTCAATAATGATCCTTTGACTATTTGACTTGATAGGTGACCATATTTGACTTTGTTCTTGACTTTCTCATAATTTCAACTTTAGTCCTTCATATTTGAAAGTTGTCAAGAAAGGTCCCTTGTCTTTGCAAGGCTTGTCACTTTTCATCCTCCTTTTGTCGTTTCTTCATCAATAAGGCTTGAATTCACTTGTTTGCTCTAAAATTGTATCTTTTTACCTACACAAGCACAAACAACAAAACATACCCATAATACTGCTTTTATGAATCAAAATTAGGTATCTTGCTTTGTGTTTTAGGGTGATTTGTGATATAATTGATATGAGATTTCACTCATATCAATGCGTGTGGAGATATTGGTTAAAAGTTATATGGTAGGACTGTATAAAGTGCATAGAGGACAGGAGGTTATAGGTAGGGTCGTAAACAAAATGAACGTTCAACGAACTGTTCGTCGAGCATTTGAAAAAAAAATTCGTTTATGTTTGTTTATTTTATAGGTGAATGAACGCGAATAAGATTTTTCATTTGTTTAATTAAATGAACGAACATGAACAATGCTTTGTTCGTTTATTTGCGTTTGTGAACGCTCGATTATGTTTAATTAGTACGTTCGTTTACGTTCGATTATTTTTGCTCGATTAAAATTACGAATATTAAAAAGAATTTAATAAATAATATAAAGTATCTCAAAGATTTCTAACAATAATGTAAAGTATATGTTAATTATTTGAAAGATCATATGAATAGTTTAAAGTAACAACGTCAGTTTTACGTTCGGTTATGTTTGTATACGTTTATTGTAGAATTGTAAATCTTGCTTATGTTTTAGAGAGAAAGAGATAGAGAGATGGTGAGAACACACACACTTTGAGAGAGAAAGTGAAAGAAAAACACTTTTCAACTATGTGTAAAATGAATAACCACACACCCTCTCCATCTAAGGAGAGGGTTTATATACCCAAGCCTTGTAATGGGCTTGGGCTTACATGTTTGGGCCGGCCTACACATGTTGTAGGCTAGGCTTGGGCTTGTTTGTTAAATAACGATGTCTAGACTACGAGCTACTACTTATTATATTGTCGGAGTGACCGAATCTTCCTTAATACGTAAAAACGTATTTCCAACAATCTACCCCTAAGGGAGGTCACTCCAAACAAAGGCGTTACCCAAGTTACAATAATAAAATAAACCTAGCATACTATGCTTGTCTTGAGCTCGTAGTCTTCGTCTTTCTTTTCTTTTTCTTTTCAGGTGAACATGTTGATGTGGTTATTGATATCAATCTTGAGCATTAATCTCTTGCCTTGATCTTGTGCATCCATCACTTGTGATCTTCGCCTCTTTGTGACCTCGCGTCCCACATACTTATACCTTTGTAATTCTTGAAAGCTTCAGAGTTCGATACAGCGGAAGACTTAAAGTTTAGGCTTTCTTGAGTTAGATGAGGTATTAAGTGCATAAAGTATAAGCATGCGGGGACGACTTCTTCTTGGATCCCGCAACGCCACCGTCTTCAAATGCCGCCACATAAGTAGACACGAACGAAATGGATTTAAACATTTCATTCTAATTCGGTAGCATTTTACCTCCGGTCGGTGAAGACCGTTGGACGATATAAAATACCGTACTTGTGACAGGTAGATTTAATTAAAAATCTCCTTGACAAGATTTCGCGGGTAAACCCGTTCTCTTTACTCGACCGTCCAAAGCTGACTACGAACGTAAAGAGTGAATCATTTGGATAAAATTATCCGTATGATTGAAGCCGTCAATTCTGATTCCTGGAACAAGTTTGATTCATTAAAGAATCGCACCATCATTGCTTTCTAGTTGTCACGAGCTTGATTCATATAGAATCTTACAAGTTACCTACCAAGTGCTGTTTGAGGTTAACACTAGAAGGATTTCCACTCATCACTGTGAACACTGAGGTATCACTCTGAGTGTTCTGGCAAGATCACTAAGATATTACGTAGAGGCCTGGAACGTGTTTAAATTCAGTTAAGAATTAAACCACTGTTGCTTTCCAGTTATTACAAGTTTGATTCATAAAGAATCGCACAAGTCACCTACCATGAGCTTTTTGATATTCGCTCAAGAAGGATTTCCATCTTCATTGTAAATACTTTCGTATTACTCGGATGTTCAGGCAAGATCATGAAGATTTTGCCTAGGACTCTTAAAATCTTTCTTACTTTTCACAGTGTGTGAAGAAGCAAGGAAATATGAAAGTGTGTCCTAATGAGATATTTGATGATCTTAAATGGCTCTAGACTCGATCGTGCATTTTGGATTTTAGTGATCGGAGGCTGGAGAGGAGTGCCACCTTTTCAATACCAATTTATTCGGAGTGAATAAATCAATAGATAATGTGTTGTCTCTGTGTGATTAAAACAAATATCTTTTAAGAGATATCTGAGTTGGCTGGGATGGGTTGTGCAATGCATCACTGGGTCCATGATGTCTGTCTTCAATATCGAGAATCATTAAAATGATCTCAATAGCATATGTGTTGACCCGGTTTCTGCCTAAAGTTGTAAGGAGGGCTTCTTTCTTTACACCCTTTATCTTTACAATTCTTTTTCATTCTTCAACCCCTTCAATGCTTACCAATACGTCATAACTAGCACCTTGTTGTGATTGTTCTAGTGTTAACTTAAGTACTTGGTCGGCATTCAGCTACGTTCACAATCTTTCTCCATCTTTCCTAAGGACTACTATTCCTAGCTATGGAATGTCCTTAGGAAGAGTCCTCCGGTTCTGGAAGAATCATAGGACTTAACCTATCCTACCATCCTTATGTCACCACAATCTTCATCGTCGTGAAATAAATGGGTTTTGGGTAAGTATAAATCACCATGAAATCCATTTTTGATATGCAAATCCATTTTGCTCCCCCTTAACATATGCCACGATATTCGAAAACATTTCGCATATGTCGGGATGAGCCAGCACATTAATTCAAACCATTTGTGATAATATCCCATATTAAATCATATTTTCTCCCCCATATTAAAAATATTAACCCAATCAATGTTTTTAATATCAATTGATTTAATGAAGTTTTAACAAAGGTTTTGGGAAGAAAAATGCGAGTCTGTTTTATCTTCATGATACCAAATGTATGAGATATGATATTGATTTGTAACATGATCACATATTCACCATATTAGAAAAGAATGGACAAGGTTGGACCTGATAGATGAGAACATCATATGATAAGATCAAATTGTTCTTGTCAGCATATGTTGGTCGCCTCGTCACGTCTGAAGTCATCTCTTGACACCACGTGTACGATTGGTATTGTTGTCTTGACACCAATTAGTGAACTTGGCACGTTCGGCATCGAAGATTCTGAATGCTTGACAATTGCTCCCCTCAATTGTTGACCCGTGTTCTACTGAAAGAGCTGTAGTCGTCGGTTGAGTAGTCACATCGTCGAGTATGTAGATACCAATTGTAGATTGCTATGGTTGTAGAGATGATAGCTTCATAAAAACAAGACTTCTCTTGTTTAAACAAATAAATGCACTGAAACGTACATATATTTGTGTTAGACCAAGTTATAAAGTAAACTTGATCCCTTACAAGGTTTTAAAGTAAACCTTGCCCGAGAAAATTAATTCCCGTTGTTAGCCAAAGCTTTCATAAGAAATACTTGACTTTAATATGAAAACCGGGTTGCAGTCAGAAATAACTACAAGCCATTTAGGCATGTTTTATGAAATATTTACAACTTTTGTATGAACTCTATTTATGGCGCCGTGTCAATATTAATCAACATTTCTAAGGCCGTAAATATTATCGTACCAAAAGACATGCCTTTGAAAAAATAAAGTAAAAATATTTTTGGATTTTTATGAATTTTTCAATTTTTATGGTTTTTATATGGTTTTATATTTTTGTATTTTGCTTTTGTGGATAAAAATATAAACAATATATACAAATGATCACCAAGGATACGGAGAATAGTTTTACCACCACTATTCTTTCGCTTCATCTGCCAGTTCCTTTAGAGTCTCAGGCGAGAAAGTTCTCATTCCTAGCTTGTCGGCCAAAAATTCAATTCGAGCGCGATCTAAAGCCTTCGTGAAAATATCCGCCAATTGATACTCAGATCGGACAAAGTAAAGCTCAATTACTCCATTTTCCACTTGCTCCTTGATGAAGTGGTAGCGAATGTCAATATGCTTCGACCGGGAGAATTGAACAGTGTTGCAGCATAAGGCAATTGCACTCTTGTTGTCACAGTACATCGAAATCTTATTGAAACCTAGACCATAGTCGGTTAATTGCGATCTCATCCAAAGAATTTGAGCACAGCAACCGGACATAGCTATGTATTCTGCTTCCGTACTTGAAATTGCAGCGCTTTTCTACCTTTTCAATGCCAACTGATTAGTCGATCTCCTAGTAGTTGCAAAGTTTCACTCGTGCTACGCCTTGTATCTTGACAACCCGCGTGATCCGCATCTGCATATGCCATAAGTGCAATCGAAGAGTCCTTCGAATACCAAAGTCCCCGATTAATGGTTCCTTTAAGATATCGAAAGATTCGTTTCACAGTAGCCAAGTGTAACTCAGTAGGCAGTTTGATACCGAGCACACATACATATAGCAAATTGAAGATCAGGTCGACTAGCTATGATATACAGAAGAGTACCTATCATTCCACGAAAAAGTGTCGGATCAACGGCAACTCAATGTGGATCTGCATCAAGCTTAGTTCGTTCCACCATTGGAGTATCCACGGGGTCGCAAGATTCCATCTTATACTTCTTAAGCGATTCAAGGGCATACTTGGATTGATTAATAAAGATGCCTCTAGGACTCTGAGATATCTGAAGACCTAAGAAGAATGATACCTTGCCCATCATTGACATCTTAAACTTGGAAGACATGAGTTTCCCAAATTCGTTGGATAAAGTTTGGGTCGAGGCTGAAAATATAATATCATCAACATATATTTGTACCATAATCATATCTTTACCTCGTTTCTGAATGAACAACGTGGGATCCACCTTGCCTTTTGCGAAGCCTGGCGTAATGAGGAATTGTGACAATAGATCATACCATGCGCGAGGAGCTTGCTTCAACCCATAGAGAGCCTTCTTAAGCTTGTACACATGATTAGGATAATTAGGATTCACAAAACCATCCGGCTGTTGAACATAGATATCTTCCTTGATTTCACCATTAAGAAATGCCGTCTTCACATCCATCTGATAGACGATCATATTCATATGGGCTGCATAAGCGAGGAATAGTCTAATAGCTTCCAAACGGGCAACAGGCGCAAAGGATTCCATAAAGTCGATGCCCAATAATTTCTTGTATCCACGATCTACTAGTCGAGCTTTGTTTTTCAATATACCGCCTAACTCATCGAGTTTCACCTTGTAAACCCATTTCAAAGCGAGTAACTGCACTTGATCCGGGCATGGGACAAGTTCCCAAACTTCAAGACGTATGAATTCGTTAAGTTCTTCTTGCATAGCTTCTATCCAATAGGATTGAGTAAAAGCTTGTTGCCATGTCTTAGGTTCAACTTCAGTGAGAAAAACATCAAAATGACAAAACATTGCATTTTCTTGTAGCTGACTTCGTGTGGATACCGGACGATTAGGGTCACCAATGATAGAATCTATAGGATGATCCTTTGTCCACTTGTTGTCATGTTCACGAATCCGTGGATTGGAGTAAACTGTAGTAGGAGCTTCCTCTGAGGTGGACGACCCGGCTTGATTAGGGCCGAGAATTGGTACACCAAAGAATGGAAGTTCATGCATTTGAGCGAATTCCAAATCGTGATCATCACCATCCTCTTCATCATCAATAGGCATGACATGGGTAATTGATTCGGGTGTTGGCTGAGAATTACTAGATGATGGTGTATCTTGACCAATTGTAGGTGCAGATGTGTCTGATTGTGCTTCGGTTGCTGGAGCGACAACTTCGGTTACCGGAGCTATTACCTCAGGTTCTGGAGCAACAATAGTTGGAGGAGTAAGGAATTCATCAAAGAACGGTTGAAACAACGTATCGCATTCAGTCCTAGAAGGTGGGGTAAATGATGATGAAGTAGGGTTGTTTGGGACAAGACCAGAACTAATGTTACTGGGTCCCATTTCATGAAGTGCGAGTTCAGAGCTGCTTTGCTCAGAAGCCATTGCTGTCAGCTCATCAAAATCAACATTCATAGTTTCGAGGATCTTGCGAGAGTCACGGTTGTAGATTCGGTATGCCTTCTTTGCGGGTGCGTAACCAATGAAAATACCAATATCAGCCTTTGGTTGAAGTTTTCCCAAATTGTCTCCATCATTATTTGGATAGCAAAGAGAACCAAATACATGAATATATGATAAATCTGGTACTTTTCCATGGAGAAGCTCATAAGGTGTTTTACCATGGCGTTTACGAATTAGTGACCGGTTATGGGTGTACACTGCGGTAGATACTGCTTCTGCCCATAAAAACAATGGAGCCTTTGCGTAAATTAACATCGTTCGAGCAGCTTCCATAAGTGTGCGATTTCGCCTTTCAAAGACACCGTTTTGTTGTGGAGTTCGAGCAACGGATGTTTCATGAGAAATGCCAACTTCTTCATAATAATCACGCAAAATTTGATTCACAAATTCTGTTCCATTATCTGTACGAATGCGTCGGACAGTAGTGTTGAGACGCACTTGAATCATCTTGAGAAATCCGATGATGAATTTAGGTGCCTAATTTTTTGCTTTAAGAAATTTCACCCATGTAAACCGAGAGTAATCATCGACAATGACGAGGATGTACTTTTTGCTACTAATACTTTCAACACGCATTGGCCTACAAAGATCCATATGCAAAAGATAAAGTTTCTCTTGGTTGGTGTCTTCAGTCTTGGGTTTGTATGACTTCTTAGTGCTTTTCCCCATTGTACACGCAGAACACAAATGATCCTTGTGAAATGATAGTTTAGGAAGACCACGAACAAGTTCGTTTTTTGCCAAGTGATTAATAGCGTCAAAGTTTGTTTTGTTGTGGAGTGCGGGAATATTAGAAGCTGGTTTTGATTCCGCCTTATCTTTAGTGACCAAAGTTTGAGATGGTTTAGTCCTAGGGCCCTTATTATATGGTGTGACGGCTATAAGGTTCCTTTTGATTGCACTAGAGGACGATGCTGAGACAGTGGCTGCGTTATCCACAACGTTCTTACCTTTTAGAGTACGAAGTGTTTCCTTTAACTCAGCCACGACCAGATTTTTATCACAAATTTGTTCCCTCAAATCAGATATTTCCACCGACTTTTGATTCAATTGTTCAATCATCGATTGATTCTGTGCAGTGGTATTAGCACATGCGGGCTTTACTGAATCGAAGAGTCGTGTATTTTTCTGTTTTAAGTTATCAACTTTGGACAAAATCTAGGAAACTCGATTATCTAGATCAAGTTTAAAATTCTCAGCGGCCTCAAGTACGTTCACACAATTAAGCTCCTTAGATTTCTCTATGTCTATTGGCAAAGATTGAGCAACCTTGTCACTTGGCTGACGCTGTTTTGATTGTAAATTCAATCGAAAATTCTTTTCAAAGTTTGCATCATCGATATTAACACCTTCGAATGACGTTTCAAAGATTTCTTGAATAAATTGTTGCTTGCATTCAAGCGAAATACAATGTGTTTGAATCTCATCAAAACGTTTTGAAAGCGAAGAATATGAATCTTGAAGCTTTAAAAATTCAGCGTCAGATTCGTGACAAGTACTATCTACCATATTATCCACAGATTCAACATTATACACAATAGAATCATTATCAACACTTGTATTCACACAGACATAAACTATATCATGAGACATCACTTGCTTCAGAAGCAGATCATTTTGGCGTGAAACCCGTTCTATTTCAAGTAAACTGTTTTCATAAGCATCATCCATTTCATTGAAAACACGTCTAACTTCTTCTATTTCCAAAAGCAAATCTTGATCAAGATTACTAAGACAAGCTTTAACATTCTTTACAAACGGAACAATTTCGTCTCGAAACGCAGCTCTAATGTGCTCAAAGTTCCATTCACCTTCCGTTATGGCCGTGGCCGTCGTACGTTCCAAAATGACCTTGTCAAAATCGGCTAAGTGTTGGTGAACCGCATTTAAGTTAACGGACGCCTTACTTACCGGTGGAATTAACTTCGTTAAATCCATTTTGACAAGTGTAGGAGACGTACTAGGAGGGTTTTCATTTGACAAACTTTGGGGCACAAGAACTGTCAATTCAGCTAATTCCTTTTGTAAGCGAATGCGGGTTTTTTTAGAAAGTTGATCTTTGTTATGTTGATCATAATCAATTGTATGGAATTTTGAAAGCATTTTAGAATGAGTTTCATCCGCAAGTGCTGTGTCTCCTCAGAACTACGAACAAAGGGTGCTTCTTTCGATTTGCCAATTAGGGTCATATCATAAAAACGCTTGAGTTCGAGTTCTTTAAATGATTTAGTTAAAAGATGAAACTTTTCCGTGGAAGCGTATTGTTTTAAAAGGTGATGTTCTTTGAATTTAAGAAGTTTGGTAGCATTAATTTCTGATTCAAACTTTTTAGACACGAGAGTTTCGAAATCCATTTTAAGTTTCTGAAAATCATTGACAACCGACTCTTTTGCTTTTAATTCATTAGAAAGATTAGCTTTTAATGATTCTATTTCTTTCAAGTGTTCAATCTTTTCAAAACGAAATTGGTCAAATTCAGTACATGTTATTTTCTCTGCTTGAGGGACCATTTCAAAAGTTTTGACCTTTTCTTTATGCAACACAAGCTCAGCATTGAGGGTGGAATTCGTATCTACGGATTGTCTGAGAGCCATATGCATTTGATCAATAATATGTTTGGGTACCATGACCAAATCATGTTGAGCATAAGATTCCATACCCGTTGTAGCATTTGGTTGAGGTTCACTCAAATGTGTTGGATTGGGTACCACTTCATTTGAGTTACTAGTTCCCGAATGCTGTTCGAGGTTGTCATTTTCATGCCCAACTTGATGTTGGTTATCATCAATATTATTAGATGTGGTTGGTACCTCACTGATAACATCAGAACCGTAGTGAGAGAGATTAGCAACGAGAGCAGCTTGGGCAGAGTGAATGTCATCACAATCCGAATCGTATGCATCAAAATCGTCCGCTTGATAAGTTGCATTAGAAGTGGAAACAACTGCAATGCCTTCAGTATCTGCTGCCCCTGGGTCTGCAAGAAATGCTAACTCCTCTGAATCCAAAATCTTCCCCTTAGACTGAGCATCAACCAAATACATCTTCTCACGAAACCATGCATCATCCCTTCTCCTTTTCGGCTGAGTGCATTCCCTAGCCATATGACCTTGTCCTCGGCAATTGTAGCAAGTCACAACCTTTTTAGGACCAATGGGGCTTCCATTTCCATTAGCTTGAGAATTCATAGCTTGAGCAGTCACAGTCCTTGTAGGAGGTCCATATGAATTTTGCCTTCCCTGAATAGGTTGCACTGTTACTTAACCATCTTGAACAGTAGCTTGTTGTCGAGGATTTGAAGAGGTGCGGAGCTGATTGTTTGTTGGTGGAAATCCTCTAGTTGCAACAAGTTTTGACAAGTAGGCAGTGAGATGGTTTAGTACATCAGCTGGCGTATCATTTGGAGTAAAGACCGATGCTTGGATTGGCGGAAGTTCATTAGAGTAGAAAGCTTGTGTTGGTTGTGCTTCTATTGGAAAATATCCTTACTGAGGAGTATAGCCCATTGGAGAAGTGTTGGCTTGTGATGGTGATGTCTGATATGGTGGTTGCTGTGGAAAAGATTGTTGATGAACACTTTGTTGATATGCTTGTTGAGGCATCATCGGTGGTTGATAAGATGGTTGTTGTGGTTGCTGATAGGTGTGTGGTGGTGGCTGCTGCAAGTATGATGGTTGTTGATAAGTATAAGCCATGTTTTGTTGAGAAGCATACATTGCAAGTAGATCATGAACTTGAGGTGTAGACAACCGAGCCTCGATCACATGGCATTCGTGTTGTTGAAGAAAAGCTTGAAGTTGATCCACATTGGTGTTATGCAAGTCCTTAGCCAACTTAACATCCGTCACGTATTTTTTCCATTCTGGAGGAAGAGTGTTCAAATACCTGGTGTTTAATTGAAAGGTAGGAATTGCCATGCCATAGATATTAAGCTCATTCAACAATAGGGTAAATCTCAGATAGTAATCATTGAGAGTCTCCCTTGGCACATAGGCAAACTTATCAAAAGTATCATAAAGCTTACACTCTCGTTCTTGTTTAGTTAACGAGGTGCCTTGCATGAGAACACGAATTCTATCCTATAACTCTTTGGTAACTTTATGTTTGCTGACGAGTTTGTAGACATCTGGAGGAAGGGCTTGGAGAATGATGTTTGTAGCATACTTATCACATTTGTCTTGAATATTCATATCTCCAGTCAACTCACCCGTTGTGCGAGGACGAGTAGTCGTACCTTTGGTCACTGTACCATAATCTAATGGTCCATTGAGCACCGATGCCCAAATGAGATGTCCATTCTCTTTGTTCAACATGTAAAGTTCCATTTGGGAAGTCCAATCCTCGTACATAGAATTCTCCAACATTGGTGGACGATTATCCGTACCCGAGAGGATGGACTTATCCGTAAGAGATGTGTACTCCATTTCAATAAGTTAAGATTTACAAATTTGATCGAACAATGAAATAAGGTTAAGTGTTTTTGTGTTGTGATGTGTTAAATTCGAGAAACAATGTTAAAATCCCCTAAAATATGTTCTTGATAAACCAAAAATTCCAAGTCAAAATTACACACTTCGAAATTTTTTAAGGAATAATTTTTGGATTGTCGGAATGTTGATTTCCGTCGGAATGTTCTTTTCTGTCGGAATATAGCTGGTATCGGAATGTCCAGATCGGAATGCCACTATCGGAATGTCACACTTATCTGAATGTTCAGATCGGAATGTCCAGATCGGAATGTCACTATCGGAATGTCACTATCGGAATGTGCAGATCGGAATGTAGCTGGTATCGGAATGTCCAGATCAGAATGCCACTATCGGAATGTGCAGATCGGAATGCCACTATTGGAATGTGCAGATCGGAATGCCACTATCGGAATGTCCAGATCGGAATGTTGCTAAAATAAAATGGACAGAGTGACGTCACAAGAATCCTTAAAGCCGTCGGAATCCCAGATCGTAATACCAGATCGGAATGTCACGTCGGGATAAGGTTTTTAAATCCAATGATCGCAAAGTGGAACCAATAGGTTATTGCGATCAAACCACACAAACTTGTACTTTCCGATGGAAACACTTGCAAGAATTTCGGAATGTTGAGAAACAATAAATTTCGCAACTTTCGATCCAAAAAAAACTTGTGTTTTAATCAAAACCAATATACCAAACTCACTACGACTTGATAAAAGAATGTATTCGATGTTAAAACACAAACAAACATGAAAAATTTTTGATGATTCGGTAAGAAACAATCAAAACCACACGTTATGCATAAGAAAGCATAAACAACACAAGTACCAACCTATATTTCATCCCAAGCTCTTGATACCATTTGTAGAATTGTAAATCTTGCTTATGTTTTAGAGAGAGAAAGAGATAGAGAGATGGTGAGAACACACACACTTAGAGAGAGAAAGTGAAAGAAAAACACTTTTCAACTATGTGTAAAATGAATAACCACACACCCTCTCCATCTAAGGAGAGGGTTTATATACCCAAGCCTTGTAATGGGCTTGGGCTTACATGTTTGGGCCGGCCTACACATGTTGTAGGCTAGGCTTGGGCTTGTTTGTTAAATAACGATGTCTAGACTACGAGCTACTACTTAGTATATTGTCGGAGTGACCGAATCTTCCTTAATACGTAAAAACGTATTTCCAACATTTATATATATGATCGTTTACATACACTTACGCCCGTTTATGTTCGTTTAACTTATTAACAAACGAAAATAAACGAACATGAACACGTTGAAATTTAAATAAACGAACATGAACAAATATTTTGGTTCGATTACGCGTTCACGTTCGTTTATTTGTTCAGCTAAATTTAAATAAACGAACATGAATATACCTCTGTTCGCGATCGTCTGGTTCGTTTACAACCCTAGTTATAGGATACATGTGTAGAATTACATTTGAGGTTTGTTTGGTTTGTAAATGGGTTTGAATTTAAATTTAGGTTTAGGTTTAGATTATGATTTGATGTAATTTTTGAAGAAAAAATAAGAGAGAGAAAACTAATAAATACATTATCATTTTAAAATAAAAAATTATGACAGAATAAAGAAATGAGTGATCTTGTGGCTCACATGCTTTGTAAAGTAAAAAATAAGGTTAAACATAGCATTTTATCTCAAAACCTATCAAATCTAAGCGTATGCATGCTACCAAACAATAAATTTAAAATCACTTTCAACTCAAATCTTATAAAACCTGGGTACCAAATGAGCCTTTTACTTTTGGCTTCAGCGGGATGTGAGTGGTTAAATAACTTTGATGAGAACAAGACACAAACAAAATTAAATTTGTAAGATATCCTCTATAACCTCCGTCAGTATTTATTTAAAACTTCAAAATGTTTTTGGCATTAAACTTTAACCATAAATATTTATACTTGTGTTATATAATATTTGATGAAAGTTATATGAATATATCTGATTTTTAAATATAATTTTAAAGGTATAATTTTTTATTAAATATTATGTAACAAAAAAGATATTAATGGTCAAACTTAAATAAAAAATATTAAAAAATAGTCAAATTAAAGCTTATTATAAAACATAGAAAGTATGTCGTAAACAATTACTGTTAAACATACTCCATTAGAATTGAGGGATCAATACTAGCACACTCTCTAAGTCGCTCTTATCATTATATTTAATTGAAAAACTTAATTTTTTCTTCTTCTTATATTTGTACTAATTGTGGCGAGACAACCAAAGATATAGTACATGTCTTGTTCAAATGTTCATCAACAAAGGAGGTATGGAATCGATGTAACTTTGGTTATTTTCAAGATACACAAGGGGCTGTGACATTTCATGATTTTTGTCAGCTAATCCTCAACAGTTATCCATCTGAATGGGAGGTATTCATGATGATATTGTGAGGATTGTGGACCAAAAGAAACAAACACTTTCATGTCCAATTGAATGGTGGGGGGGAGAAAGTGGAAGTTATAGCGAAATACGTATTATCAGACTATCACATGGCCAATCAGAGAGAAAATGCTAGTAGGCTACATAACACTCATTCAGGTATGTGGTTAAGGCCAGAAGGCGATCTTATAAAAGTTAATTGTGAAGCTTCATGGAAAAAAGAATCGAGAAAGGCAGGTTTGGGTTTTGTAGCTCGCGACTACAATGGTGATATTTTATTCTCAGGTGCTCGGTTAGAGTGTTATGCGAGCTCTCCCTTGGAAGCCGAAGCAAAATACATTTATTGGGCTATGAATCACGTACTTAGGATAGGGTACTCTCGCGTTATTTTCGAGACCGACTCATTGTGTTTAGTAAACGCGCTCCATAATAAGGTCATCTTGCTACAAATTGCTAGTATCTTCTCATATATTGTTGGAAATACGTTTTACGTATTTAGGAAGATTCGGTCACTCCGACAATATATTAAGTAGTAGCTCGTGGTTTAGTTACTTTACATTAAGTTAACATGGAAAGGCCCAGTCCATGGAATGTATGGACGGCCCAATATGTAAGCCCAAGCCCATCACAAGGCTTGGGTATATAAACCCTCTCCTTAGATGGAGAGGGTGTGGTTTCATTCATATTTTCACATAGTTTCTTACTTTCTCTCTCTAGAAGTGTGTGTGAAATCTACCAACTTTCTATCTCTTTCTCTCTATAGATTATACATAGATTTACAATATCCTACAAATGGTATCAAGAGCCATGGGATGATTGTTTGGTTTATGTGTTTGTGTTCTTGAGTCAAAAACATTCAGACCAATTTTTTTTGTGTTTTTTTATGGTTTAATCTTGATATACATCATCTACTTACTTGTAGTAGTGATTTGGTATTGTTACTTTGGTTAAAAACACAAATTTTTTGGGTGTTTGATTCATTTGTTGGCTAAAAATCTCGAATATGTTGTGTACTATCCGAGAACAGTGGAAATCTTCTCCATCGCAACATTTGAAAGGTTGTACATTCCGATCCGAATATTGCGATCGCAAAAACCCTAGGGTTTCTACATTGCGATCGAATATTCAGATAGCTTATTGCGATCTAAACTTACGATCCAGCATTGCGATCTAAGGTTACGATCACATTGTGAGAACCCGTACGTTCCCAACATTATTTTATTCTTTTTATTCGTGCTTCTTGAATTTTCCAACGTATTTCGTTTTCTTGTATTGTTATATGTAAATCCCGAGATTCTTAAATTTTAATAAATTATACTTTTCAAGTATTTTCTGATCATTGATAATACTTTATATGGAATTATAAAAATTTTATTTTATTTTTCTATATTTATTTAAATCAAAGTTTTTGATTTAAAATCACCTGCATGCGTTTTACAACGAGTTTATTCAAAATCAATGTACAACGAGAATTCCTAGTGATCGCGATACCGACGGATGCCCAAAACTTTACATTTTATTATCAATTTTTTTCGGTAATTAATATTTTCGACGACTTCGTTTTAATTACGTATTTAGTCGTGTCGGGAAATCATATAATCATTTTTATGATGCATAGTAACTTTTGAAAAGTATTTTTACGAAACCCGAGCTCTGTAAATATTTTTAATATTTACCAATAGTCATTTTATACCCTTTAAACTATTAAATTTCTTTTATGTCCAAAACTATCTAATAATTGCAAATTTTACCCTAACCTTACTATATAAACCATTTTTTTTCTCACACTTCCCTCATTTTCATCTCACTAAAACACACACTAGCAAAACCACTCTCTCCCTCTTTTCTTCTATCTAATTTCTGCCACCTTCATCACCCAAAACCACCAAAAATCTCAAATTCTATTATGATCTAATCGAAACAAAAATTAGACCCATCTCTAAAATCTTGTGGTGATTCTAATGATACCAAAATCACCCACATGCATCAGTCTTAATGATTTTATGATTTCTATGGTTGATTTATGTTACTTCATGCATGTGTTATTTTTGGTATGATCTTAATGTTTTCATTCTAAAAAAAAGTGTAAGTTTTTATTTTGATCTTTTGATTTTGATGCATGCAAGTGTTATAGGAGTGTTTGGTTGATAGGTATGATAGTAGACTGATTCTATAGGTATGGGAATGATTAGCTTTGGTGGAAAAATTGATTTGTCATGTTTTCTAAAAGGGTATTTTGGGACAGCAGGTCTTTAACAGATTTTTCGTGGGTTTAAGTTCTGATAAAGGCTGAGATTATTTGATATTGTTGTAGAGTTTTCCAAGACGCTCGTTTTGGTATAAGATAGAGCTTATAACTCTTTACGAGTCAAAAGTTATGCTAGTTTTAGTATTCGTGTACCGGGAGACGCAAGTCGGCACAATCCGAAATTGTGGCTGATTTTAGGTCGACTCTCGGGGACTTAGGCTTGGTTAAAATGTTACTACTGGTTTTAAAAGTTTACAACTTAGTTTGATGAGTCTAGTAGTTGTTTCAAAAGACGGATTGTCGAGTTAGTACTTTTAAAGTGGTCCAAACGGCTTTATAAAACAAGTATACAATTCTGTCCCAAATTTTAGGGTCGAGTAAAGTGTCGAGCTGATGGGTTTTAAAGTGTGAACTTTGGCTCAAAATTTGGTGAGGTCTTATACAGGTTATAAGTGACCTTGACACCAATTTTCATCTAAATCGGACAAGTCTAGATAGGGTAGATCGGTGTGTACATTCGGGGTGTACTTGCTGATTTTAATTTTGGACACATAGTTCAATGCTTGTGTTGCGTGAGTTTGAGTATTCACCATCGGACATGGTGACTTACTCAAGTGCTTAGTCATTATATAAATGACTTAGCTACTGGTCCGAGCGATGTAAAAGGATAGTTTGACATGCGTTGACTTGGCGTCGTATAACGGGTCAATTTCAAGTGTACAAGTGTTTTAACGTGTAGTGTTGGAATAAATGGTTAGTATGAATTTATTTGGTTCGTGTCAATGGTTTTAAAACATGAATACTTTGAAAACATTTGAGTCATATTATATTTGGTACATATCGATATTTGAGTACGAATCTTAACGCGCGCCTTATTTTGATAGGTTGTCGTTTTCGTGTTTCCCCGAGCATCCATATCGTCGGTGATCGTCTCACTACCATTGTTTCTACTCAGTTGCTGAGTACCGTGATTGGCTTACCTCTTGGCTAAGGTGAGTTCATAGCCCCTTTTTACTTGTACATGGTTTCTAAACACGGGGTGAGATTTTACATGGTGGAACACAACCAAATTAAAAACTGTATTGCTATCCAGAACTTGTATGTTATCCAGAACGTGTATGCTTTAAAGATGATTTAAATGGTATTATTGCTTTTTAGACGTTAGCCTTGAGTTTCCTCTCCTATCATGAACTGTTAATTGTCCCGTATGCTTTGCGCTAAGCGAAAATGTTGTGGGTGGATCCATCGGGATTGACAATCCTCGTCCTGATTACCTTGACCCACTAATATTCGTTTATACTTGAGTATTTAGGCTGAATACTCCCTAGAGGAACTTACATTTGAGTTAAGCTTCGATTCATGAGACTAAACAACAATAATATACATCGTGACTATGTACAATGTACATAGTTAACCCCCCCCCCCCCATTACGTGTTTTACAAATTCAATTGTGTTCCACACCTTTACTGCTAAACCTATGAATATCACTCAACTTTATGTTGACGGTTTTACATGTTTAATCTCATGTATTATTACTTAGCTTTGCTTGGATGGGAGCCCGCATGATATGATCGCAGCTTGGAGATTTCTGTGATACTTTTATAAGACGGTTCCTAGTAAAAATTGTCAGGAGTTTATTCTATCTTTTGGCAACTTTATGTTATAAATCGAGATGAAATAATATATTTTTCCGCTTATAAAACTCTGGGACCTTTGTAGTAAAACTCTGATCTTTTATGATGTAATGTATATGCTTTTATTACGTCATCTTTGTGTCAACTGTAATTCATTGTTTCTTGTACTATGACGTGTGACCCCCTCGTAGCCTAGTTGTTCCATGTCAGATTTTGGGGGTCTCACAGATTGGTATCAGAGCGATGGTTATAGAGAACTGAGTCGTTTTCAAAACTTAGTCTATAACCGAAAGTTCAAATATTTTATGTTCCTAAGTGTCAACCACAGAATCTGCCAACGTTGTTCGATATCTGCGCGGGTAACTCTCTAATCCTATTATCGTTGTAGTATTTCATCTCTTGATTACATGTTGAAATATTACATTACCCTATTGACGATAATTACTACGTCTTTTCAATGCCTTGGTGCTTCATGAACTATCATTGGATATCACTTGATTGCATATGCTCTTACTGCATTTCTTGAATTTTAAGTTCTTATGAACTGATCTTGTTATAATGATTTTATATTGTTATGAAGTTACCTACTTGTATTTAGAGCGCGTATGCTGCCGACTTTTCATACTCATTTTTCTGAGTACTATTGCTACTTCGTCTATGCGTGATACGACTGATCTTGTATACTCGTTCGTTTTGAACCGTATGTTTTTCTCGACTCACTGTTACATGTTGTGCATAATCTCGCGATACCATTGTTCGGGATTAAGAAGTGTTATTTTCAATGAAACTTCTGATTTTCATTTTACTACCGTGTGTGTTCCTTTCATTGTTTAACCTCTTTAAAATATCTATTTAGATACCTAATTTTCTTTTCGACCATTCGTAATTGAATGTCTAGTCTTTAGACCATTGTGTAGCATAATGTGTCTCCGGAAAAGAGTAAAGGACATCGTGTGAGTAACACATCTCGAAGCATTCCTTGAACTTGTGTTGAATAATATCGTGGGTTTTCATAACCTTGATTGACCTTTACGTCACAGTTTTGCATGACAATTGTACGTGGACTACATTTTATTTCATTGACCATTCTACGTTTCGACTCTGAATTACAACGTCCGTTTGTATCTTGAAAACACCATCGTCATCTTGTAATTCATCCTCTATTGTGTAGCGATTGTTTGGAATGCAATTCTATTTCTATAAACCTGTACCCTCCCTTTTCATTAACCCTCCTTGATCCGGGAGTGTAACCCGTTAATGTTCTAATTCTTCTCGGCGTGTCTTGTGATTTTGGAAAATCACGCTGCCAAGAGACTTTCCTGCATTGCATCTTGAAATCGAAGACATGAATGTCATGCGCCGTTTTGGATTTTTTTTTTTTTAGATTATCGTTGATATTCTTGAACCATTTCTATACTGTGTTCTCTTTACATGATTAATTTTATAATTTATTCTCTTTCGTCTTTTTGGAATCCACAAGTCTTGTGTGTACATTAATTCTGGGTTATTATGAAATTTGGATTTAATTTCAAGCTGTGTCAAAATATATACTTTGTACGGAAACTTTACAGGAAATTTAACAGTGTCGAGAAAATATTTTTATAACCTTAGACATAAAAATATATTTTTACCTGTTGAGATGTTCGTTTAAGACATAATGTTTTACCAGTAAACACTAAAATCGAGCAAGTTACGCTCATTTGAGATTGTATAATCTAAGAAGTTATTATCTGGATTATTCTAAAATATCATTTTGTTGACAGATTTAATGCAAGGGCATTTTCGTCCATTTTTTATCCGTTTCAAGTCTCGAGTAAAACTAGAAAGTTGTCCAAAACATCGTTTTACACCAAATTACTCTAGACTTCGAGTCTTAAAATGTCATTTACTGAATCAGTTGGTCTAGTCAAACCCAAAAGTCAAAGTTGACTAAAAAGGTCAAAACTAATAGAAGTTAAAAACATGGTTTGAAGCATTTTAAGTTCGTGTGAGCTCGTAAAATTGTAACTAATAATATTTTACAACCATGAAACATTGGTTTTGTTTGAAAACGTTTACAAATAGTAACTTGAGCTCGGTCATACATAAATCTTAAACTTTTAGGAACCAAGTGATTTGACAAACTGATTTTCTACTTTCTTAAAAGTGTATTTTTGTCAAATAAATTACGATGTGAACACATACAGATTCCTTATTCCTTTATTTTATTTATGACTTATTTGTCATTCCACATTGTCTTTCTTTGCTTCTATCGTACCACTGATTTGGACCGAGAATTGAAGTTCTTATTTTCGTCGTTCGTTATCATCTTGACATGTGTCTCCTGACGATTCCTGCTAAACCTCTTGAAACCTTAGCACCTTGTAACCATTTCATTGACTGTCTTGAACTACCCTTTATTACCCTCATGTAACCCACTCGCTATTTTATAAGTTACCATATAAATTCAAACAGACATTGTTTGCAAACCAATTTACAAAATAATTTACTTGGGTTTTACAAGATACTTGAATGTTACTCTATAAAATTAAATGACATTAATTTTACGATGTATTTTCATAAATTGTTTTGATTCCTGTTTTACAAATGGCATTATATGCATATTTTAAATAATATGACCTATAATACTGGTTTGACGAAGCTGTGCATCGCATTGCTAGTCTTAAATTACGCATGGCCTGATCACCTATGCTTAACTTAGAAGGAGCCATGCAAGGCCAAATAGTAGTCACCTTATATATTTAACCAAGAATCAACTTTTTAACTATGTTCCTTAAAAAGTTTGATAAAATAAAGTTTAGAAAACTTTTACTTCTTATGCGAGTATCAACAGTTCGCGACTTACACATATGAACCCTTATCTTTTCTTGAACAAAGTACATGTATCAAGCACATATTTCTTTACTCAACGATCTTTGTTTTATTTGTTACCTCATCTTCCTTCGTGATATAATTCTTGTTACCACTTGTCTAATTTCTTACCATTGATACCAGATTTGAAAGTTTCAACGTTGATATGCTTCTACATCGATCAACCTTCTTTATCTATTTTGGTAGACCTTCGAAACGCCTCTGGACGCATATAATGATTTACGATTGGACGTGAACGATAATTCCGTGTAATTATCATGATATGTGTTAAGACACTATCGTCTTGAAAATTCATTCGTGTGAATCATGTGTTGATTTCGCCTTTCATTGCTAATGTTTTCATTTTACTGAATTTACTCTCAAGTGACTTCTTAAGAATTTTCTTTGTTTCGAAAATTCGTTGTGTGGCTTTTCTCCTTCGATCGTGTATCGACCACCGAGAACTTAATAAGCTGATGTTGGCTACACCAACTGCACTCAAGAAGCGATGACTTGCTATAATCCTTTGTTTCTTATTATTTTTATCATCGACGCGTCTATTCTATCATGTTTGTTAAGAATTGATACGATTTTTTTGTTTTATTCCCTTGTGTTATTGCTCGCATACAGATTGTTGACCTTTATATGATTCATATTTGTTGCTGTCTTGTCACCTTTTGAAAACCAGAAAATGTTACGTGTTTATCATTTGATACCTTAAACACTTTCTTGAATTTCAAAAAAAAAAATTATTATTATTAATTTTTAAGAACGTTTTATACATTTTATCAAATGTTTAAATTACCAAAATAACTGTTTCAAGTTAAGTACCGGATCTATACATCCTCTTTGGTGAATTTATAACTAGTATTTAAAATAGGATATCAAGCTGTATCTTTTAAAGTATTTGATTATATCGTACTTTACTATCAACCTAATGAAATTATTAAATTAAATTATAATTTCTAAACAATTTTTCTAAATAACTTGGAAAAATTTGAATTTTCTCTAACGGTAACGATAAACCTGAGTTCTAACGTTAATTTCATGCAGTCATCCAAAAATTCTTAAGCCGATCAGGATAACTATTTTGAATTGTTCTACTTTTTCTTTGAAAATCCTGATCAGGGAAAAAGATATACCAACATCATACTCACTAAATACAGATAGTTTGATTTTAAATCACTACACCTTGTAAAATTTTCTTTTAATCAAGAAAATATTTAAACTGAGTTTTAAAGTTATACCAAAATATTAGACAACTGATTGTGACAGTTTGTATTTTAAATGATCATTTGTAATTCATTTTTCCCTTATGTTTCTTTTGTAACCGGATTGTTACGTTTTAAGATTGTCATGTTTTACAGTTGCACAATTTGCGACTCTTTGTTGATTAATAATTTTGATTCATCTTAACGCACCTTGTCCATTTAAGCGATTCTCATGTTCATTCTATCTTTTGAATATTTCTACGTACTGAAGCGTAGTGAGTTCCAATTGTTAAGGTTCGTCATGATGCAGAAATTACCTGGGAAGCAATGAATTTTGTTCTACACTTTGTACCTCCTCTTGTTTGCATCTTCTACTGTTTTCAGGAGAACTCTGGGGACCAGAGTTCCTTTAGGGGGAAGACGGTGAGAACCCATACTTTCCCAGCATTATTTTATTCTTTTATTCGTGCTTCTTGAATTTTCCAACGTATTTCGTTTTCTTGTATTGTTATATGTAAATCCTGAGATTCTTAAATTTTAATAAATTATACTTTTCAAGTATTTTCTGATCATTGATAATACTTTATATGGGATTATAAAAATTTTATTTTATTTTTCTATATTTATTTAAATAAAAGTTTTTGATTTAAAATCACCCGCGTGCGTTTTACAACGAGTTTATTCAAAATCAATGTACAACGAGAATTCCTAGTGATCGCGATACCGATGGATGCCCAAAACTTTACATTTTATTATCGATTTTTTTCGATAATTAATATTTTCGACGACTTCGTTTTAATTACGTATTAAGTCATGTCGGGAAATCATATAATCATTTTTATGATGCATAGTAACTTTTGAAAAGTATTTTTACGAAACCCGAGCCCCGTAAATATTTTTAATATTTACCAATAGTCATTTTATACCCTTTAAACTATTAAATTTCTTTTAGGTCCAAAACTATCTAATAATTGCAAATTTTACCCTAACCTTACTATATAAACCATTTTTTTCTCACACTTCTCTTATTTTCATCTCACTAAAACACACACTAGCAAAAACACTTTCTCCCTCTTTTCTTCTCTCTAATTTCCGCCACCTTCATCACCCAAAATCATCAAAAATCTCAAATTCTATTATGATCTAATCAAAACAAAAATTAGACCCATCTCTAAAATCTTGTGGTGATTCTAATGATACCAAAATCACCCACATGCATCAACCTTAATGATTTTATGATTTCCATGGTTGATTTATGTTATAATCTTCATGCATGTGTTATTTTTGGCATGATCTTCATGTTTTCATTATAAAAAAATCTAAGTTTTTATTTTGATCTTTTGATTTCGATGCATGCAAGTGTTATAAGAGTGTTTGGTTGATGGGTATGATAGTAAGGTGATTCTATAGGTATGGGAATGATTAGCTTTGGTGGAAAAATTGATTTGTCATGTTTTCTAAAAGGGTATTTTAGGACAGCAGGTCTTTAACAGATTTTTCGTGGGTTTAAGGTCTGAGAAAGGCTGAGTTTATTTGATATTGGTGTAGATTTTTCCAAGACACTCGTTTTTGTATAAGATAGAGCTTATAACTCTTTACGAGTCAAAAGTTATGCTAGTTTTAGTATTCGTGTACCGGGAGACGTAAGTCGGCACAATCCGAAATTGTGGCTGATTTTGGGTCGACTCTCGGGGACTTTAGGCTTGGTTAGATAAATGTAACTACTGGTTTTCAAAGTTTACAAACTTAGTTTGATGAGTCTAGTAGTGGTTTCAAAAGACGGATTGTCGAGTTAGTACTCTTAAAGTGGTCCAAACGGTTTTATAAAACAAGTATACAATTATGTCCCAAATTTTAGGGTCGAGTAAAGTGTCGAGCTGATGGGTGGTTTTAAAGTGTGAACTTTGGCTCAAACTTTGGTGAGGTCTTATACAGTTTATAAGTGACCTTGAAACCAATATTCATTTAAATCGGACAAGTCTAGATAGGGTAGATCGGTGTGTACATTCGGGGTGTACTTGTTGATTTTAATTTTGGACACATAGTTCAATGCTTGTGTTGCGTGAGTTTGAGTATTCACCATCGGACATGGTGACTTACTCAAGTGCTTAGTCATTATATAAATGACTTAGCTACTGGTCCGAGCGATGTAAAAGGATAGTTTGACTTGCGTTGACTTGGCGTCGTATAACGGGTCAATTTCAAGTGTACAAGTGTTTTAACGTGTAGTGTTAGAATAAATTGTTAGTATGAATTCACTTGGTTAGTGTCAATGGTTTGGAAACATGAATACTTTGGAAACATTTTAGTCATATTATATTTGGTACATATCGATATTTGAGTACGAGTCTTAACGCGCGTCTTATTTTGATAGGTTGCGGTTTTCGTGTTTCCCCGGGCATTCATATCGCCGGTGATCATCTCACTACCATTGTTTCTACTCAGTTGCTGAGTACTGTGATTGGCTTACCTCATGGCTAAGGTGAGTTCATAGCCCGTTTTTACTTGTACATGGTTTCTAAGCACGGGGTGAGATTTTATATGGTGGAACACAACCAAATTAAAAACTGTATTGCTATCCAGAACTTGTATGCTATCCAGAATGTGTATGCTTTACAGATGATTTCAATGGTATTATTGCTTTTTAGACGTTATCCTTGAGTTTCCTTTCCTATCATGAACCGTTAATTGTCCCGTATGCTTTGCGCTAAGCACGAATGTTGTGGGTGGATCCATCAGGATTGACAATCCTCGTCCCGATTACCTTGATGCACTAATATTCGTTTATACTTGAGTATTTAGGCTGAATACTCCCTAGAGGAACTTACATTTGAGTTAAGCTTCGGTTCATGAGACTAAACAGCAATAATATACATTGTGACTATGTAAAATGTACATAGTTAACCCCGCATTACGTGTTTTACAAATTCAATTGTGTTCCACACCTTTACTGCTAAACCTATGAATATCACTCAACTTTATGTTGATGATTTTACATGTTTAATCTCAGATATTATTACTTAGCTTTGCTTGGATGGGAGCCCGCAGGATATTATCGCAGCTTGGAGATTTCTGTGATGCTTTTATAAGACTGTTTTTAGTAAAAACTGTCAGGAGTTTATTCTATATTTTGGGCAACTTTATGTTATAAATCGAGATGAAATAATATATTTTTCCGCTAATAAAACTTTGGGACCTTTGTAGTAAAACTCTGATCTTTTATGATGTAATGTATATGTTTTTATTACGTCAGCTTTGTGTCAACTGTAACTCATTGTTTCTTGTACTATGACGTGTTACCCCCTCGTCGCCTAGTTGTTCCATGTCAGATTTTGGGGGTCTCACACACATATTGCGATCTAAACTTGCGATATAAAGTTACGATCACATATTGCGATCTAAACTTTCGATCTGCTTATTGCGATCTAAAGTTACGATCACATATTGCGATCTAAACTTGTGATCTTCTTATTGCGATCTAAAGTTACGTTCACATATTGCGATCTAAACTTGCGATTTGAATATTGCGATCTAAAGTTGCGATCTGAACATTGCGATCCAAAGTTCCGATCTGAATATTGCGATCCAAAGTTGCGATCTGAATATTGCGATCCAAAGTTGCGATCTGAACATTGTGATTGCATTCCGATAGAGTGACAAGTATTCCAAGATTTTTCAAAAACGTGTTTTTGAAATTTTTTACGTGTGTAAGTTTGTCTTGGAATTTTTGGTTTATCAAGAACAATTATTAGGGGATTTTAACATTATTTCTCGTCTTCAACACACAACAACAAACACATTTACTTTCTCTCATTGTTCGATCAACGTTTGTAAATATTAACTAATTGAAATGGAGTACACATCTCTTACGGATAAGTCCATCCTCTCGGGTACGGAAAATCGTCCACCAATGTTGGAGAAGACTATGTACGAGGATTGGACTTCCCGAATGGAACTTTATATGTTGAACAAAGAGAATGGACATCTCATTTGGGCATCGGTGCTCAATGGACCATTAGATTATGGTACAGTGACGGAAGGTGCAGTTACTCGTCCTCCCACAACGGGTGAATTGACCGGAGATATGAAGATTCAAGACAAATGTGATAAGTATGCAACAAACATCATTCTGCAAGCCCTTCCTCCAGTACAAACTCGTCAGCAAACGTAAAGTTGCCAAAGAGTTATGGGATAGAGTTCGTGTTCTAATGCAAGGCACCTCGTTAACTAAACAAGAACGAGGGTGTAAGCTTTATGATACTTTTGATAAGTTTTCCTATGTTCCCGGGGAGACTCTCAATGATTACTATTTAAGATTTACTCTATTGTTGAATGAGCTTAATATCTATGGCATGGAAATTCCTACGTTTCAATTAAACACCAAGTATTTGAACACCCTTCCATCTAAATGGCGTAAGTACGTGACTGCTGTTAAATTGGCTAAGGACTTGCATAACACCAATGTGGATCAACTTCAAGCTTTTCTTCAACAACACGAATGCCATGTGATCGAGGCTCGGTTGTCAACACCACAAGTTCGTGATCCACTTGCCATGTATGCTTCTCAACAAATGACCCCCCCCCCCCCAACAAAACATGGCTTACACTTATCAACAACCATCATACTTGCAGCAGTCACCACAACACACCTATCAGCAACCACAACAACCATCTTATCAACCACTAATGATGCCACAACAAGCATTTCAACAAAGTGTTTTTCAACATCCTTATCCACAACAACCAGCACATCGGGCATCACCACAAGCCAACACTTCTCCAATGGGCTATACTCCTCAGCAAGGATATTTTCCAATTGAAGCACAACCAGCACAAGCCTTCTACTCCAATGAACTTCCACCAATCCAAGCACCGGTCTTTACTCCAAATGATACACCTACTGAATCTCACTGCCTACTTGTCAAAACTTGTTGCAACTAGAGGATTTCCACCAACGAACAATCAGCGTCGCACTTCTTCAAATCCTCGACAACAAGCCACTATTCAAGATGGTCAAGTGATGGTGCAATCCATTCAGGAAAGGCAAAATTCATATGGACCCATAACAAGGACCGTGAACAATCAAGCTGTGAATTCTCAAGCTAGCAGAAATGGAAGCACTATTGGTCCTCAAAAGTTCATATGGCTAGGGAATGCACTCAGCTAAAAAGGAGAAGGGATGCAACGTGGTTTCAAGAGAAGTGTATTTGGCCGATGCTCAATCAAAGGGAAAGATCTTGGATTCAGAGGAATTAGCATTTTTTGCAGACCCAGGGGCAACAGATAATGAAGGCATTGCAGTCGTCTCTACTTCTAATGCAGCTTATCAAGCAGATGATCTTGATGCATATTATTCGGATTGTGATGACATTCACTCAGCCCAAGCTGCTCTCGTTGCTAATCTCTCTGACTACGGTTCTGATGTCGTCGGTGAGGTACCAACCACATCTAATAATGTTCATGATAATCCACATCAAGTTGAGCATGAAAATGACAACCTCGAACAGCATTCGGGAACTAGTAACTCAAATGGTGTGGTATCCAAACCAACAAATTTGAGTGAACCTCAACCAAATGCTACGACGGGTATCGAATCTTATGATCAACGTGATTTGGTAATGGTGCCTAAACATATTATTGATAACATGAATGTGGCTGTTCGACAAATCGTAGATATGAATGCCAACCTAACCGCTGAGCTTGCGATGTATTAAGGAAAAGGTCAAAACTATTGAAATGGTCCCTCAAGCAGAGAAAATAACTTATTCTGAATTTGACCAATTTCGTTATGAAAAGATTGAACACTTAAACGAAACAGAATCATTAAAAGCTACTCTTTCCAAAGAATTAAAAGAAAAATAGTCGGTTGTAAATTATTTTCAGAAACTTAAAATGGATTTCGAAACTCTCGAGTCTAAAAAGTTTGAATCAGAAATTAATGCTACCAAACTTCTAAAATTCAAGGAACAACAACTTTTAAAACAATACGCTTCCACAGAAAATGTTCATCTTTTAACTAAATCATTTAAAGAACTCGAACTTAAGCGTCTTCAAGATTTACCACCTAATTCCGGTTATGCAAAACAAGCTCAGGAATATATTCCTTGTCTTTATGATGTGACCCTAATTGGAAAATCGAAAGAAGCACCTTATGTTCGTAGTACTGAGGAGACACAGTCACTTGCGGAAGAAACTTATTCTAAAATGCTTTCAAAATTCCATAAGATTGATTATGATAAGCATAATAAATATCAATTTTCTAAAAAAACCCGTATTCGTTTACAAAAGGAATTAGCTCAGTTATCAAATTTTGTGCCCCAAAATTTGTCAACGGAAACCTTCCTAGTACGTATCCTACACTTGTCAAAAAGGATTTAACTAAGTTAATTCCACCGGTAAGTAAGGTGTCAGATAGCTTAAATGCGGTGTACCAACACTTTGCCGATTTTGACAAGGTCGTTACGGAACGTATGACGGCTACGGCCATAACGGAAGGTGAATGAAATTTTGAGCACAATAGAGTTGCGTTTTGAGACGAAATTATTCCATTTTTAAACAATGTTAAAGTTTGTCTTAGCACTATTGATCAAGATTTGCTTTTGGAAATGGAAGAAGTTAGACGTGTTTTCAATGAAATGGATGATGCATATGAAAACAGTTTACTTGAAATTGAACGAATTTCACGCCAAAATGATCAGCTTCTGAAGCAAGTGATGTCTCATGATATTGTTTCCGTCTGTGTGAATAAAAGTGTTGATAATGATTCTATTGTGCATAATGTTGAATCTGTGGATAATGTGGTAGATAGTAATTGCCACAAATTTGACGTTGAATTTTTAAAGCTTCAAGATTCGTATATTTTGCTTTCAGAACGTTTTGATGAGATTCAAACATATTGTATTTCGCTTGAATGCAAGCAACAATTTATTCAAGAAATCTTTGAAACGTCATTCGAAGGTGTTAATATCGATGACGCAAATTTTCGATTAAATTTACAATCAAAACAACGTCAGCCAAGTGACAAGGTTACTAAATCTTTGCCGATAGACATAGAGAAATCTAAGGAGATTAACTGTGTGAACGTATTTGAGGCTGCTGAGAATTTTAAACTTGATCTAGATAATCGAGTTTCCAAGATTTTGTCCAAAGTTGATAACTTAAAACAGAAAAGTACACTACTCTTCGATTCAGTAAAGCCCGCGTGTGCTTATACCACTGCACATAATCAATCATTGATTGAACAATTGAATCGAAAGTCTGTGGAAATATCTGATTTGAGGGAACAAATTTGTGATAAAAATCTGGCTTTGGCTGAGTTAAAGGAAACACTTCGTACCCTAAAAGGTAAGAATGTTGTGGATAACGCAGCCATTGTCTCAGCATCGTCCTCTAGTGCAATAAAAAAGAACCTCATCGCCGTCACACCACTTAACAAGGGCCCTAGGACTAAACCATCTCAAACATTGGTCACTAAAGATAAGGCAAAATCAAAACCAGCTTCTAATATTCCCGTGTTGCCTTCTATAGGAGTAAGCACCACTACTAAGGCTCAAAGATCTAAGCTTAAAAGAAACAAGAAGAATGATAGGATCTTGCCCTCATCTAGTAGTCAAGTGAAGAAGAAAGTAGAAGCCCATCCTAGGAATGTTATTTCTGTCTTGAATAAAAAGAATCATGTAGCTAAACCTAAAGGCTCTACGGTTGTGCAGCGTTCTAAGCCTAATGTGAATTCTAATTTGAAATATTAGAATTGCAATGAATGTATGTTTTATAGTCGTCATGATTCTTGCCTTATTGACCATGTGAATGAGATGAATGCCCGAAAAAATGGTTTAGAATGAAAACCGACTGGGAAAGTGTTAACCCAAGTTGGTTGGATGTGGCGCCCCACTGGTAGAACTTTCACTATAGTAGGAAATGCGTTCCCTTTAACTAGGATCACTCCCACTAAAGCGAAGAAAGCGTGCCCTTTAATTAGGAGTACCAAGGCTACCAAAACACAAGCGTGTCCTTTAACTAGGAACATTGACACTACTGTAGGAACCAAGTGCCCTTTAAATAGGTCTACTCCCACTGTAGTGCCCGCTAATAATCTAAAACCTCAGAAAGTTGGAACAATAAAACCTGTTAGTGGTAAAACTCACATTAGAAAACGCAGGAATTCTAAGGGTCACACAAATGTTAGCAATTCTGATAATATTATATATGTATCTGCTAACACTCCGGAACCAATAGTTTCCAATGCATTGTCTACTGTTGTTGTTGAAAACAGGTGGTCCAAATTGTTCTCTGGTATTTGGACTCTAGTTGCTCTAAACATATGACCGGAGATCGCTCTCAGCTCAGAAATTTCGTCAGCAAATTTCTTGGTACGGTTCGATTTGGAAATGATCATATTGCAAAGATAATGGGTTATGTTGAATATCATATTGGGAATGTTATAATTTCAAGAGTGTATTATGTGGAAGGTCTCAGTCACAACTTATTTTCTGTGGGACAATTTTGTGATGCAAACCTAGAAGTTGCTTTTCGAGAGCATACCTGCTTCATTCGTAATTTGGAAGGGGTTGATTTATTGAAAGGTACTCGAGGGAATATTTTGTACACTTTGTCTCTACAAGATATGTTGGCCGCTTCTCCCATATGTCTTCTCTCCAAAGAATCAAAGACTAAGTCATGGTTATGTCATCGACGGTTGTCTCATCTTAACATTGACGCTATTAATGATTTGGCGAAAAACGAAGTTGTTCATGGTATTCCTAAACTTACATTTCACAAGGACCATTTGTGTTCCGCGTGTACATTGGGGAAAAGCACTAAGAAATCATACAAACCCAAGACTGAAGACACCAACCAAGAGAAACTTTATTTGTTGCATATGGATCTTTGTGGGCCAATGCGTATTGAAAGTCTTAGTGGTAAAAAGTACATCCTCGTCATCGTCGATGATTACTCTCGGTTTACATGGGTGAAATTTCTTACAACAAAAAATGAGGCACCTAAATTCATCATCGGATTTCTCAAGATGATTCAAGTGCGTCTTAACACTACTGTCCGACGCATTCGTACATATAATGGAACCGAATTTGTGAATCAAATCTTGCGTGATTATTATGAAGAAGTTGGCATATCTCATGAAACATCCTTTGCTCGCACTCCATAACAAAACGGTGTCGTTGAAAGGCGAAATCGCACACTTATAGAAGTTGCTCGAACGATGTTAATTTATGCAAAGGATCCATTGTTTTTATGGGCAGAAGTAGTATCTACAGCAGTTTTCACCCAAAACCGGTCACTAATTCGTAAACGCCATGGTAAAACACCTTATGAGCTTCTCCATGGAAAAGTACCAGATTTATCATATCTTCATGTATTTGGTTCTCTTTGCTATCCAAATAATGATGGTGACAATTTGGGAAAACTTCAACCAAAGGCTGATATTAGTATTTTCATTGGTTATGCACCCACAAAGAAGGCATACCGAATCTAGAATCGTAATTCTCGTAAGATCCTCGAAACTATGAATGTTGATTTTGATGAGCTGAAAGCAATGGATTCTGAGCAAAGCAGCTCTGAACCCGTACTTCATGAAATGGGACCCAGTAACATTAGCTCTGGTCTTGTCTCAAACAACCCTTCTTCATCATCATTTACACCACCTTCTAGGAATGAATAGGATACGGTGTTTCAACCGTTCTTTGATGAATTCTTTACTCCTCCAAGTATTATTGCTCCAGAACCTAAAGTAATAGCTCCGGCTACCGAAGTTGTCGCTCCAGCAACTGAAGCACAATCAGATACGTCTACACCAACAATTGGTCAAGATATTCCTTCAACGAGTAATTCTCAACCAACACCTGAATCAACTACCCATGTTATGCCTATTTATGATGAAGAGGATGATGATGATCACGATTTGGAATTCGCTCAAATGCGTGAACTTCTATTCTTTGGTGTACCAATTCCCGACTTTAATCAAGTCGGGTCGTCCACTTTAGAGAAAGCTCCTACTACGATCTACTCCAATCCACGAATTTGTGAACATGACAACAAGTGGACAAAGGATCACCCTATAGATTCAATTATTGGTGACCTTAATCGTCTGGTATCCACACGAAGTCAGTTACAAGAAAGTCCAATGTTTTGTCATTTTGATGCTTTTCTCAATGAAGTTGAACCTAAGATGTGGCAACAAGCTTTTACCCAATCTTGTTGGATAGAAGCCATGCAAGAAGAAATTAATGAATTTATACGTCTTGATGTATGGGAACTTGTCCCATGCCCGGATTAAGTGCAGTTACTCACTTTGAAATGAGTTTACAAGGTGAAACTCGACGAGTTAGGCGGAATACTGAAGAACAAAGCTCGACTAGTAGCTCGTAGATACAAGCAATTATTAGGCATCGAATTTATGGAATCCTTTGCACCTGTTGCCCGTTTGGAAGCTATTAGACTATTCCTTGCTTATGCGGCCCACATGAATATGATCGTCTATCAGATAGATGTGAAGACGGCATTTCTTAATGGTGAAATCAAGGAAGAGGTCTATGTTCAACAACCGGATGGTTTTGTGAATCCTAAATATCCTAATCACGTGTACAAGCTTAAGAAGGCTCTCTATGGGTTGAAGCAAGCTCCACGCGCATGGTATGATCTTTTATCACAATTCCTCATTACGCAAGGCTTCGCTAAAGGCAAGGTAGATCCCACGCTGTTCATTTAGAAACGAGGTAAAGATATGATTATGGTACAAATATATGTTGATGATATTATATTTGTTGCCTCGACCCAAACCTTATCCGATGAGTTTGGGACAGTCATGTCTTCCAATTGTAAGATGTCAATGATGGGCAAGGTATCGTTCTTCTTAGGACTTCAGATATCTCAGAGTCCCAGAGGCATCTTTATCAATCAATCCAAGTATGCCCTTGAATCTCTTAAGAAATATAAGATGGAATCTTGCGACCCCGTGGATACTCCAATGGTGGAACGAACTAAGCTTGATGCAGATCCACATGGAGTTGCCGTTGATCCGACACTTTATCGTGGAATGATCGGTACCCTTCTGTATATCACAGCTAGTCGACCAGACCTTCAGTTTGCTATATGTATGTGTGCTCGGTATCAAACTAGGCCTACTGAGTTACACTTAGCTATTGTTAAACGGATCTTTCGGTATCTTAAAGGAACCATTAATCGGGGACTTTGGTATTCAAAGGACTCTTCGATTGTACTAATGGCATATGCAGATGCGGATCACGCGGGTTGTCAAGATACAAGGCGTAGCACGAGTGGAACATTGCAACTACTAGGAGATCGACTAAGAAGTTGGGCATCGAAAAGGTAGAAAAGCGCTGCAATTTCAAGTACGGAAGCAGAATACATAGCTATGTCCGGTTGATGTGCTCAAATTCTTTGGATGAGATCGCAATTAACCGACTATGGTCTAGGTTTCAACAAAATTCCGATGTACTGCGACAACAAAAGTGCAATTGCCTTATGCTGTAACGATGTTCAATTCTCCCGGTCAAAGCATATTGACATTCGCTACCACTTTATCAAGGAGCAAGTGGAAAATGGAGTGACCGAGCTTTTCTTTTTCCGATATAAGTATCAATTGGCGGATATTTTCACGAAGGCTTTAGATCGCGCTCGAATAGAATTTTTGGCCGACAAGCTAGGTTTGAGAACATTCTCGCCTGAGACTCTTAAGGAACAGGCAGATGAAGCGAAAGAATAGTGGTGGTAAAACTATTCTCCGTATCCTTGGTGATCATCTGTATATATTGTTTATATTTTTATCCACAAAAGCAAAATACAAAAATATAAAACCATATAAAAACCATAAAAATTGAAAAATTCAGAAAAATCCAAAAATATTTTTACTTTATTTTTCAAAGGCATGTCTTTTGGTACGATAATATTTACGGCCTTATAAATGTCGACTAATACTGACACGGCGCCATAAATAGAGTTCGTACAAAAGTTGTAAATATTTCATAAAACATGCCCATACGACTTGTAGTTATTTCAGACTGCAACCCGTTTTTCATATTAAAGTCAAGTATTTCTTATGAAAACTTTGACTCTCAATGGGAATTAATTTTCTCGGGCATGGTTCACTTTATAACCATGTAAGGGATTGTGTTTACGTTATAACACAATCTAACACGAATATATGTACGCATCAGTGCATTTATTTGTTAAAACAAGAGAAATCTTGTTTTTATGAAGTTATCATCTCTACAACCATAGCACTCTACAATTGGTATCTACATACTCGACGATGCGACTACTCAAACGACGACTACATCTCTTTCAATAGAATACGGGTCAACAACTGAGGGGGAGCAATTGTCAAGCATTCAGAATCTTCGATGCCGAAAGTGCCAAGTTCACAAATTGGTGTCAAGACAACAATACCAATCGTACATGTGGTGTCAAGAGATGACTTCAGACGTGACGAGGCGACCAACATTTGCCGACAAGAATCATTTGATTTTATCATATGATGTTCTCATCAATCAGGTCCAACCTTGTCTATTTATTCTAATATGGTGAATATGTGATCATGTTACAAATTGGTATCATGAAGATTAAACGGACTTGCAATTTTCTTCTCAAAACTTTTGAACTTCATTAAATCAATTGATATCAAAAATATCGGTTGGGTTAATATTTTTAATATGGGGGAGAAAATGTGATTTAATATGGGAAATTATCACAAATGGTTTGACTTAACGTGATGGCTCATCCCGACATGTGCGAAATGTTTTCGAATATCGTGGCATATGTTAAGGGGGAGCAAAATGGATTTGCTATATCAAAATGGATTTCATGGTGATTTATACTTACCCACAACTCATTTATTTCACGACGATGAAGATTGTGGTGACATAAGGATGGTAGGATAGGTTAAGTCCTATGATTCTTCCAAAACAGGCTGAATCTTCCCAAGGACATACCATAGCTAGAAATAGTTGTGACAACCGTGGTTTTGAGGTTCGTCACTCGGTCTTATTTTTAGGTTAATTTATGTGTGACTATGTGATTTGCGTGTTTACATGTTATTTTGCGTGAACGAGGTTGGTGTGGATATCGTTTATGGGTATAAAGTACTCATAAGTAAATCGAGGAATGGTTATTTCATGTTCATGAGCTCACAAATTAGTGACTATGAAATGAAATTGTGTTATTTTGATGTTTTACGTATACGTATAAGTATTATAGTAAATCGTATTTTTTTTTACGATTTGGGGTTTAGCATTTAGAGGTCTCGGGTAAGGTGTTTAGTCAAGTGAGTATTTTTTGGGATGGTTTTAAGTCATTTAGGACTTAGTTATAAAGTTTATTTCAAAATTTAAGATTTTTTTTAAAACTGTATATTTTACGTTTTTTTCGGTATACGCGTAAAATTGACTAGTTTTACGGTTTTAAGGTTTCGGAGGCTTTAGGAGCTGAAATAAATTAAGGTAAATTAAGGTATTATTAATAACATAATAATAAGTAATAAAAGAAAAATATATATATATATATATATGAATCGGGTTTTAAACCGACTAGAAAAGAAAACGAAAGGATAATGGGTCAAAAGACCCAACTTAGCCCAATTTGAAAAAGCCTTTTTAATAAAACATATAAATACCATGTTTATATCACAAAATCAGTTTTTCATTAATTTTCTCCCCTTTTGGCCGAATTTTTACAAGCCCTAATTTAGGGATTCATCAAAAATAATTTTCTTGAAGATTTGAGGTAAAAATCTTGATTTAATTCTTATAGTTTTCTTGTTTTATAGCATTAAGGCTTCAAGTTTTATGTAATCAATTTGTATGATGGATTAGAGTTCTTAATAGATATGTAATTAGGGGTTTTATAACAATTAACATGATTAGGATAATGATTGGTGATTATTAGTGATGTTAATTAGGGTTTAATCACGTTTAAATTCGTTTTTAAAAACTGGGCAGATTTTTGAGTCACTTGTTTTGATCATATCTAGAGTTCTACAAACTCTTATTTTGTGATCCAAGCATCCTTGAATAGTTAATTGAAGTGGCTTTCAAATGAAAGAAATGAGAACTAAATTGGAGGTCGGGAGGTGGGTCAAAAACAGGTTACAACACTCGGAGGTCAAAACAGTTTTGAAATCAGTCGGGTTTAATTTAACGTTTTAAGGTGATTGGGGTACTTAGGAGTATACTTGAGCCCTCTAATGAGCATGGGTGTTGGTTTATATATTAAATAAGAGACCTGAAGGGTGGCTAAGCAAATGGGTTAGGGTAAGACCCCCTAATCATAACCAACTTTTTGTATGTTCAAAATCGGTAAAATGCGGATAGGCAGAAGTATATATATATATATATATATATATATATATATATATATATATATATATATATATATATATATATATATATATATATATATATATATATATATATATATATATATATATATATATATATATATATATATATATATATATATATCGGGGCCTTAACAGTAGATTTAAGGTTGGGGCAAAAAGGAGGAGTTAGCTAACATATGTAAGGGCATAGGGTTTCCTTTACAGAGATCATGAGTATGTTTAGGTGGGCGTTTGGATTATAGTTTGGAGACCTAAAAACCGGGACTGTTTTGGGTAAAATGTTAACGGGACGGGTTATGAAGTAAACTGAGTTAAGGGCTTTATAGAGGGGTGTAATGAGATGCTTAGAGCATATAAATGAGGTATATATATGGAGAAGGTTGGATGTCCATCATAGGTTGATGAGCCATCTTAGTGTTTGATTCATGTTTTGATTGTGTGCTTTTGTTTGTTAGCTTTTTGCTAGTGCGCGGACATTTGGAGAAGCTCAATCAGGTGAGTTTCATAGTCCAATATCTTTTAATGATTTTCACTTTCAGATGGGATGGAAGAGACGCTGTATGGTTTTGTAACTAATGTTGTGACTGTTTTTATGGTTTGTGATGGACTTGTGTGTGCACTTATGTGATTAACTGCTATGTGATTCTTGATTGTGTTTATGATATGGATCGGGGGACACGTACCGTCTCAGTTATTGTGGTTTGACTTGGTACCAAGGGGATGTTGACAAGGTGGGGCCTTGGGGAGGTACATAGATGTGTGAGCATCTATGGGACCAATGGATAATGACAAGGCGGGGCCTTGGGATTGGTACATAGGTGTATGAGCGCCTATGGTACCATGGTGTTTGGTAAGACTGGGAGCCTTGGATTTGGTTTGGAATGATTGATCTTGAATGTTAGTTGTTAATGCATACTTGTAGCACATTGTCCATATGTTTAGTGGTTTATGGTTGTTCACAGCTTATTATAATCTATTTTCGGTTGGAGTCTAAACCTATGACTCTCACCAACATTATGTTGACGTGTTTTAGTGTCTCTTTCAGGTGATAAAGTGGTTAAGCGTGAGAACATATGTGGCTAGGATTGGAGTCGCGTAGGAATGCATTTAGAAGGAGATCCCCGTTCCTTCTTAGTTTATTTTTCTGTTTGTTTCAATAAGTGATACTATGAACCTATATGTTGATTTGTTTGTGTTATTTGTTTGTCTTGGGTAAGAGGTAGGACTGTTACCTACTTACCTAGACTCCTGCATTGATGAGATATTGTCATGACATTTGTGTCACCTTTTACGACATTTCTAATTCATATACTTCTCTCTATGGACACACTATTGTTGTGATGATATCCATGCGTCGCGTCCCATGTTCCGCCATGGTGGGGTGTGACAATAGTAGTCCTTAGGAAAGATGGAGAAAGATTGTGAATGTAGCTGAATGCCGACCAAGTACTTAAGTTAGCACTGGAACAATCACAACAAGGTGCTAGTTATGACGTATTGAAGGGGTTGAAGAATGAAAAAGAATTGTAAAGATAAAGGGTCTAAAGAAAGAAGTCCTCCTTACAACCTTAGGCAGAAACCGGGTCAACACATATGCTATTGAGATCATTTTAAGGATGCTCGATATTGAAGATAGACATCATGGACCGAGTGCTGCAATGCACTACCCATCCTAGCTAACTCAGATATCTCTCAAAAGGTATTTGTTTTATTCACACGGAGACAACGCATTATCTATCGATTTATTCACTCCGAGTAAATTGGTATTGAAATGGTGACACTCCTCTCCGGCCTCCGATCACTAAAATCCAAAATGCACGATCGATTCTAGAGCCATTTGAGATCATCAATTATCTCATTATGACACACTTCCATATTTCCTTGCTTCTTCACACTCTGTTAAAAGTAAGAAAGTTATTAAGAGTCCTACGCAAAATTTCATGATCTTGCCTAAACATCCGAGTAATACGAATGTATTTACAATGAAGATGGAAATCCTTCTTGAGCGAATATCAAAAAGCTCATGGTAGGTGACTTGTGCGATTATTTATGAATCAAGCTTGTGATAACTGAAAAGCAACAGTGGTTTAATTCTTAACTGAACTTAAACACGTTCCAGGCCTCTACGCAATATCTTAGTGATCTTGCCAGAACACTCAGAGTGACACTCTATAGTGTTCACAGTGATGACTGTAAATCCTTCTAGTGTTAACATCAAACAGCATTTGGTAGGTAACTTGCAAGATTCAATATGAATCAAGCTCGTGACAACTGGAAAACAACGATGGTGCGATTCCTTAATGAATCAAACTTGTTCCAGGAATCGGAATTGACGGCTTCAATCATACGGATAATTTTATCCAAATGATTCACTCTTTACGTTCGCAGTCAGCTTTGGACGGTCGAGTAAAGAGAATGGGTTTACCCGCGAAATCTTGTCAAGGAGATTTTTAATTAAATCTACCTGCCACAAGTACAATATTTAATATCGTCCAACGGTCTTCATCGACCGGAGGTAAAATGCTACCGAAATAGAATGAAATGTTCAAAGCCATTTCGTTCGTATCTACTTATGTTGCGGCATTTGAAGACGGTGGCGTTGCGGAATCCGAGAAGAAGTCGTCCCCGCATGCTTTTACTTTATGCGCTTAATACTTCATCTAATTCTAGAAAGTCTAAAAGTCAAGTCTTCCGCTTTATCGAACTCTGAAGCTTTCAAGAATTACAGAGGTACAAGTATGTGGGACGTGAAGTCACGAAGAGGCGCAGATCACAAGTGATGGATGCACAAGATCAAGGCAAGAGATTCAAGCTCAAGATTGATATCTAAGATCACATCAACATGTTCACCAGAAAAGAAAAAGAAAAGAAAGACGAAGACTACGAGCTCAAGACAAGCATAGAATGCTAGGTTTATTTTATTATTGTAACTTGGGTAACACCCTTGTTTGGAGTGACCTCCCTTAGGGGGAGATTGTTGGAAATACGTTTTACGTATTTAGGAAGATTCGGTCACTCCGACAATATATTAAGGAGTAACTCGTAGTTTAGTTACTTTACATTAATTAAACATGGAAAGGCCTAGTCCATGGAATGTATGGACGGCCCAATATGTAAGCCCAAGCCCATCACAAGGCTTGAGTATATAAACCCTCTTCTTAGATGGAGAGGGTGTGGTTTCATTCATATTTTCACATAGTTTCTTACTTTCTCTCTCTAGAAGTGTGTGTGAAATCTATCAACTTTCTTTCTCCTTCTCTCTCTAGATTATACATAGATTTACAATATCCTACAGATATACTATCCTACTCATTGGCTTTCGACGTTTGTAGCTGGTCTTTTGTTAAGTGGGAGGGAAATATGGTAGCTCATAGCATTGCTTCGTTGGCGTTAGGTTGTTCTTCTGAGATTACATTAGACGGTAGTATTTTAAGTTGTACAAATGTATGGATGATCAAAGATGTATTCTCATTTAACATGAAATGAAATCATTTCCTTTTTATAAAAAAAAACCTATATAACTTTTAAGCATAGTAAATTACACAATTACGACAAACATATAACTATTTCCTAATATAACATGATAGTTGCATAATACAGCGACGAATAATTAATAACTATTTTTCAAACAAATGTTACATTTTCATCAATCAAGTTTGTACTAAAGTTAAAGTTAAAATTAAAAGAAAGTTAATCAAATAAAACAAACTTACTAAAAGAAAAAAACTAAAATTTAATAAAAATATATTGAAATGAGACTTGATTAAAAGCACGAAATTTAAAAAAAATTATGAAATTAAATTATAAAAAATTTAAATATATAAAAAAATATTTTAATTTAAAAATTAAAAGTTTATTTAATAATTTGTTACAAAATTTTGTTAGAAAAAAGATGAATGGATGGATGGATGAAATGAATTTAACAAAACATAATCTAATGCCTAAATTTAACCTTCTTGTATTAAATTTTAGTTTAGAGTTAGGTTTTTAAGTTCGAGTTTAAGGTCAGATTCTTTATATAATAGTATATAAATTTTTTTTTTTATATTTTTTAAAAATTAAAATTATGGTTTATGTGTATGCAGAAATTTGTGTTATATATCACGTGTGATAATATGTAAGTTCGAAAATATATATAAATTTTTGTGAAAATCTCTGATATATTTATCAAATACACAAAAATAAAAAAAAATTATACTATACTTGAAAGGAAAAAGAAAAGGAAAAAGCTTTTCCTGTATTAGCAAAGGAAGGACGGAAGGAAGGTGATATATATCTTTGACATATTTCCACTAAAAAAAGTAACAGACGGAGAGAGAAACAAAGAGACCATTTTCAACACACATAAACAGTAACCGCATTTTGAGTGTCTGTGTGTGATCTCCTCCGATAAATACTCACAAAAAATTGATGAACCAAACTAAAATTAATAATACTAAAACATGTCAACAACAACAGCAACAATAGAAAACAAATCATATGAGATCACTAAAGGCATCAACGGCTTAGATAAACTCATCCTCCGCCAAATTCACGGCAGCTCTGTTGAGGTTTTTATATATATACTCTCTTTTTTTTTTTTTTTTGATCTAGTTGATTTTATTATGAGTTTCTTACGGATCGTGTTGTTTGTGATTTGTGTTATTAATGTTGTTGTTGCCGTAGGTTTTCTAGTTATGTGTGTTTTTCTTCTTGTTGTAGCTTTCTAGGTTTTTAATGTCATGGTAAATGTTGAGATTTGTATAGCGTCTTATGTTTTGGTTTATTTGTAAAAAAATTTACATCCGAGGAAATACAAGTTTGATCTGGAGGAACATTATGTTTGACTTTCCAGTTTGACAGGGTGATGATTAATGTATGTATGTTAGATGATGCACTACGCTTGAGTTGAGGTGGATCTTTGACCTTATAATAAACCGAATTTTAGAAAGGACTTGTTATTTTAATTATCCTCAAGAGTTTGTGTACTTGAGTTTGAAACAATAGAAACTCTCTAATGTGAGTAGATCATGTCATATCTCTTACATAGTAACAGAGAGAGTTATATGCTCTACAAAAAGGTACTTCAGACAACCTAATAGTAGATCGGTGCATATATATGAGGTTATCGGCACTATGGGGCAGATTTCGGGGTCTTGACCCTTATTTATTTTGTATCCGCAATGGATGGGTTGCGAATATGTGTTGGTAACTAGGCGCTGCACATTAATCATCTAATTGTAGTTCTATGTTGATGTGTTATATTTACTTATGCAAGAATGGTTCATATGAAAATTAGGTGGCTTGATATTACCTGTCTGGTTATGTAGTTTAATTTCCGTTAAACCTGAAGAGTTTGCATGCTTAGTGTCATTAAGCTTTATGTTCGTGCAGGTATATCTGTATGGAGCTCATGTGACATCCTGGAAAAATGAGCACAATGAAGAGATGCTTTTTGTCAGTAGTAAGGTACTAGCTATCCATAAATTGTGTTTCGATGAATGCTATTGTAATCCTGTTATACTATGTAATGGGACGGGTCCCCTGTCATATAGATCTGCAGCATGCCAGTGGCTGATGCTATTTATAATTGTTATAAGAACTGGGTGTTGTTAACTTTCACGTAGGACTATTAGACTTAAGAGGCTGAGGATCGTATTAAAGCAGGGGATACAGATGTAGTGGGTTTCGTAGCTGTGTTGTGAGCGAATTATTCTCTCTTATAATTGTGGGTGGGTAAATGGCTAAGCCCCTTTTCACATTTCTTGCCTCCTTGTGAGTTGTGACAGTGAAAAACCTTCCTTTCAGCTATGTTATGGTTCTGGTTGGGACATGCTAATTATGTCTTCGTATACAATACCCCTAGTTGCGTCAGAGGGTGGCTTACACAAAGGCTGTACAGTATGCACAGGTGAATGTGAACAAATATAGGGGGCAGGTTTGTAGATCATGGTGACATGCAATGTTCTATTTCGGAGATAGACATTTACATGTCTAAGAACTGAGTCCAGTTCACAATTGTGGACACTGTTTCTGAAACCTAATATAATAACTCAAAATGTGACATCAAGTGTATTGTGTATATAACTCGAGTAACATCTGGCCCAGTCCCAAATCTCCCCTTTGCAAATTCGAAGTTAGAAAATTGTTCTATTGGCATACCTCATGTTGTCTTATCTATTTCCAGCTCCTCCGTCACTCAATTCCATATTTTAAAAAATGGCGCCTGTTAGAATGATGTATTTGTGTGCTAGGTTTTTTCTTTTCATTGCAGAGTGGCTTGATTTTCTTTATTTTGTCTATTGTGGTTTTAGGAATTTGGAAGCATTTATTCTTTCGTTACTTTTCATGTACGTAGTATTCGAAATAGCTCTCTGTATCCGTTTTAATCATCCAGAAATGCATATTTTGCAGGCAATTTTTAAGCCTCCAAAGCCAATACGTGGGGGTATTCCTATATGCTTTCCTCAGGTAATTGTCTCTATTATACTGCTGTTTACGTCACTGCTGTTGGATTTTTTCATGTGATGGAACCTGCTTCCTGGATGCAGTTTTCAAATTTTGGCACTCTTGAAGCACATGGATTTGCCAGAAACAGATTATGGACCATAGACGCTGACCCTCCTCCTTTTCCATCCAATGTCACCGATAGAGTTTTTGTTGATCTGTTACTTAAGCCTACTGAAGAGGATTTGAAGATATGGCCTCACAGGTTTGTCTTATAGAAGTTCTCAGCTACTTTATTATGTAGACAGTCTGATCTGTTTATGGTATACAAAACTTCAATCTTTTACTTACTGATAGCCAAATAACTCCATTTGTTTGTTGTTTTTTCTGCTTGTGTTTAGCTTTGAGTATCGACTGAGGATTACCCTAGGACCTGGAGGAGACTTGATGCTGATATCTCGGATCAGAAATACCAACGCTGATGCAAAACCATTTACCTTCACATTTGCATATCACACCTATTTCTCTGTTTCCGATATCAGGTAATCTGGTTTCACATATTTTGTTTTACAAACAGTTTTTGTGCCAAACTAGTATTTGGACAGAGTACTATATAGATACAATCTTGTGCCATTGTTGTAGTGATCCTTGCGGATATATTATTTTTTCGTGATCCATTGATGCTAGGTTATACATGTAAACACAATCATATGGTTTTAAAAATAGTATATTCTATGCTTTCATGGATTACTTTTAAGATAAGTATCTTCATATACAGTCCAAGCAGTTTTTACTGACTGCAAAATCCTATTAATTACTCCTTGCTGTTTTCCAGTATAACAAAGTATTAGATGTGCTTGTTTCTTCACTCGTTATAACGTTGCATGAAAACATTGTTATCTTGTTAATGCAAGAAGTTCTTTAAAGTCTGATTTGGATAGGATTTTGTACGTCTTTGTCAACGTCAATAAGTTCTTATGGTTCCAGGTCTTGGGCCAAACTTGTAATGGATTTTAGTTTCATGTTTATCTTTTTTGAGTATGAAGCCAGAGTCTTATAATTTTATGCATTGACGCTTAACATTATATAGTTTTCATAATGGGCTTATTTGATGTTTGGTCAATCGGGAGCATCCTTGGTTTCTTTTGGTAAATTTGACTTGCCACAGAACGCTGTTAGGAAACCTTTAGGGTTTGGGGATTAAAATTTGTTGTAGACTTACAATTCGAAGATCTTTCGCCAGTTTTTACAGGGTTGGTGTGCATTGGTATAAACGAATGCAATTATTGACTTGAGCAGTCCTGAAAACTGGGATACTAATAGCATGTGGTGTTATTTTTCTATATGAACCCTTTCGTTCTATAGTCGTGTCTGCACTAATGAATCATGCTAACACAATGATAACAGGCACTTCCCATATTAGTTTAGAAAAAAAAAAGGCGGTCACCAAGTTGGAGTTTATTTATAACACAACAATAACTTGATATGAATGTTGTAAGCTATTATGGTAATTAGAAAGGGAAACACGTTCACTCTAGGCATGTTCAAGATACAGCGACTGGTTTAAAATGTCTAGTGGACCTTTTATTTATTTTGTATATATTTTTATTGATACGAAACTAGGAATGATTTAATTAGTGTAAAATGTGGAATGAAAAAACTGCTCAAGTCTGTTTACCACATTTAGACCTGTTTCTTATTCAATGATGTGAAACAATCAGTGTCATCTATTGCTGATTGTTAGGATTGTTCACTCGCATTCAATTTTCTTTTCTAAATGGTTTTCGACAATATAGTGGGGTTAATGGTGTAATCTATGTCGAATGATGCTATCATTGTTATTTTTGTCTTCAGTGAAGTTCGAGTGGAAGGATTGGAGACACTTGATTATCTTGACAACACGAAGAACAGAGAGAGATACACAGAACAAGGGGATGCAATAACCTTTGAATCAGAGGTTATTTTGTTACCTTCTTTCTCATAATAGTTACCTTTTCAAAGGGTTAAGCTTATGTAGCGTTAATTGTTTACTCAGATTGACAAGATTTATCTTAGTACACCAACAAAGATTGCTGTTCTGGATCATGAAAAGAAACGGACATTTGTCATCCGCAAAGAGGGACTTCCTGATGCTGGTTAGTCTTTCTCATGATTTGATTGTTCTATCTGTCTATTGTTTTAACCATTAGGAAGAATGTAATGGGATATCATTTTTGACATCTTGATGATATGATCTAAATATGGTTGGATAAATTATCATCTTATTAAAACTTATGTGCATGGGTATATGCTTGGCAGAGCTTCCATTTCATAAGCATAATAACCTTCTTTGTATACTTGGTTCTTATTTCATTTTATTTCTTATAATTTTTTCAGTTACTGTACTCTATAAGCTCTGTATCTTTATTCACTAAAACAATCATAAAAAAACTGTTTTCTACTAACATTTTCATATTAGTTTATACAATCCTTAGAACGTATTAGATGCATTCGTTACTAAATTGTGTTATTTTCTTTCCGTTGCTAGTGGTGTGGAATCCATGGGATAAGAAGGCAAAAACAATGACTGATTTTGGAGATGAAGAGTACAAACAGATGCTTTGTGTGGAGGCAGCTGCCATTGAAAAGCCAGTTACACTGAAGCCAGGTGAAGAATGGAAAGTAAGGCTTGAACTTTCTGCTGTTCCTTCTAGCTATTTCAGTGGCCAGCTGGACCCTAAGAAAGTTCTCCAGGGCATGTAGTCGATAAAAATTTATGCTCATGAAATATCATGTACAGGTATGTATCTAAATCCAACTACTTCATGTCATCAATCTATCAACCTTTGGTGCTCGCAATAGTTGTATCAAGCACATCTAGTGATTGGTCATTTGTATATATATTCTTTAGTTTTTTGCATCATGGTACATAAGTTTGTGGGTGTTATTTGGAGATGGCAATTTGAACATATTTTTTGAGATTGTTTACGTACTAAGTAACAAAAGGAACACTGCAAATGGGTTGTGTGACGTGAAAGTTTCCTCAAGTGTATTAAGTCCTTATACACCCAATTTAATCTAATTAAAATAAGATCGGAGCATAACTTGATATATTTTTTTTACTTGTATTTTCTTTTAAATATTTAGGAATCTAAAAATGGCACAAAATAGTTTTGGCGGCCAAATGTGGTGTGGCCTATTGTGACCCACACCCGGTACTTTGCCTCATTGCCTAACCTGAACATTTTTCCACTCTGGTAATGGGGTTTCTATATGTGCATGACATGTACATTTAAGCATGTTTGAATGTGATGAGTACATGGTTAGGATAGGAGAGCTCCAGTGATAATGTTGGCCCCTACGAACCTTGTAAAAACTCCTGCTTATTTTACTTTACATAAATGTCTTCTAATTTGTTGTTTACTTTCTCTGATGCAGGTTTGTGGTGAAAGCAAGGCTCGTGCCAGCTCTTCTGTGAGTCCAAATTTACTCGTGTAAATTTTTCATTACATTGGTCAAAATGGTTGAACTCTTTTGAGCAGAATAGTTGTCAAAAATATTGTTGGTTCACTAGAAACTACTGATTGCAACAGACTGGCCAAAACTAAGTCAGCAAAAAAGCATAACGAGATCGTTTTAAAAGATTCTCAAGTTGTGGTTTTGATAAAACAATGTATTTTGCGACGTACTCTAATGACTATACGTATTTTATCATTTCTACTTGTGACGTGATGACTAGGCAGTTGGAAATTAAACCCAACTGGTTTAGTGGTGGTTTGAAAACCTTATGGCACAATTAATGTCTTGATGTTTAACAACTTGTCGCTCATGTCATTTTGAGTTGGTGAAAATACCCATGTTCTGAATTAACAATTCTACTCTTCTTTTTAACTGCATTCAGTGTTGCTCGTTGCAAATTTGTCAAACAATAGGCATTAGCAAGAGTTATTGGCATGTTCATCACTCACTTCCACTCTACTTAACAAATTATCAAAATCGTTAACTCAAACATGGGAAGTTGCCTAAACTGCTTGTTTGTACACTTCCGAACTCACAAGTCATTAATATGAGATTTACCTTCTCTATTTCTGGAACTTGATCAATTAGCTATCTCTCATATTACCATTACCATTTGTTGATTTTGTAAATGAACCAGTGATATTCATCCATTGATATACTTGCTTGGTTTCGTGACTTCGTCTTTAAGACCATTGTAGCACTACTTGTCCCACCACACCAAAAGAATTTCTAGTTGCAGTTGCCATTTCTAACTAGCTTCAAGGTTATCAATACTACCAAAATGTGAAGAATCTCTAATTTGAACAATTGGCCACTAAAGATTAGAGATGAACGTGTTTTGTTGTAAGTCGATGAATCCTACACTGCGTGCTTTAGATTGGAATACAGAAAGAAATGAGTTGTAGAACGTATTCTGGATTGGAAGCGCGCACTGTTCAATGGAAATGGTCGGAAATTGAACAGAACCAAAAAAGTTTGTGTGCATTGAGACTGGAACTAAAGATACCCACGTGCACCTCACGTGCCCGGTTCAAACCGAGCATTTGCACCTCACATGCCAAGCAACTTAAATCCCTCGACTCACTGAATACAGTGATAAATGTCAAACTTTTGGAATTTGAGGTTCAATGCTCGATTACTTCCAACATAGACTCTTGATCCTTCACATGCAATGATCTAACACCTTGTCCAATACACAGGGAATCAAAAATTCATTCTTGAGTTCCAGTCTTCACGCACACAAACAGGGAATCGAGAAAAGAACGTCAAACAAACTAAAAAAAACCTATCAAATTATACATTTATTTTACACAAGAGATTTCACCTTGCTCGGGGTTCGAACCTTGGCAGGCTACCAATAAACAACATTCATGAAACACGCGAACATCAAAGATAACGTAACACTTCATAATACCAATAACTGTTTCTGTAACTATTAAAAAACGCCGTTTATAGTTATGTATATCAACTAGACAAGTTACACATCTAGCTAATGCAGAAACACCTCTCCTCCATACCACAAGTCCAAGTAAAGTTATGTAATTTTATTTGAAATAGCGCTGCACAAAGACTTGTATGCAGTTACGCAAACCTTAAATTTTTCTTCGGCCAGTGCCTGCAGAAAGAAAGCATGAGAAAGTTATAATACTGTAATTAAGCTGACTTGTAATTACTAAGTAGGCTTCAAAGTACATCGGGTTAAATTGCATTTTCTGAGAGTCTACTTTTACCTTATCTCAAGTGATATTCTTTGATTTTTTAGGTAAACAAACTACTTTTACTCAAATTTAGTAGTCATTGTTCAAGTGCTATGAGAATGAGAGGACCAACGATTTAAAAAAAATGTTCCGATGATGCAAAACTGAGTGAACTCTTTTGGCTGCTGTACCAAAAAATAAATATGTTTGATCAAAGGACCTCATGTTTTACTGTGTTTGTGCCCAGGGCTTGTACCTTCTTACCAAAAACGAAGGCGAGTTGATCTAGTTTTCCCCTATGATTATTGATTATGTTCAATTAATCCCATTTAAAGTGGACCTGTTAGTAAGTACTGAAAGGATCCTGCAAAAGCAGGACAAATGGACAAAAGGTGCTCTGGGGTACAACAGCCAAAGACAATGTTATGATGGTCGCCAAAATTCCACTTGTAAAATGTCAACAGGGTGAAACGCCTATACTCTCCATTTTGAATGCTATGTTGAACATACAAGCATAGAATAAATATTGAGGCATAACTAGCTATATGGTCTACATGGATGTTATTATTACGAACAGGTTTGACCATAGAAGCCGAAATACAAGTACAAACTAACCTGTGATGGACCTTGATGCTTATCAGGGTGCCACTTAAGTGCTGAAAGGCGGAAACTGCAAAGTGAGACAAACACGAGTCATCACAAGATATATGTAGCAATCGGTATGTGTGGCATAGCAATTACAAAAGGTTTGGCATAAATTGTGAGGAACAGGAATTTATATGAAATGAAAAGGCGCGTAGGTTTGAAAAGTCGACTGAGTCGTAATTGCAAAAATAACGATCCAATCATATATAAAGCTACTATAAACATAAACTTACGCATTTTTTACGTCATCAATCTTTAATGGACCATTTATGGGCAAACCTAGTGCTATTCTGTCAGAATGTGAACCAATCGAACCAATCCCAGAGGGCTGCTCATCATCTTCATCGGACTCGTCATCACTTATCGTCCTCCATTTATTTCCTTTATCTGACTCCTCTCTCCATTTAAATCCCCTTGTTTGACTTTGGTAAAAAGACTCTTCCCAAGACTGAAATGACCAAGAATACTGTCGATTACCAAACGTTGCCCGGAAATGCGTCCCAGGATCATCATCAAAATCGTCATAGATGGACCCCTTTTTACATTTTTCTGTATATAGATAAATATAAACCAAACAGCATGATTAAATTCTAAAGTACTAAATACAGGAAATATAACATTTAAGGAAATGATACTGAAGGCCAATATCCAATAACCAATATAGATTTCTAGAAATACTAAAAAAAAGCCCCACGGAAAGCTTTGCAAGAGTATAAATTTTGGCATAACGGTAAATTACAATGCTGTTTCTGGTTTACATGGCAAATATCATCCATTCTTGCAAACTTTAAGCCTTTCTTTATAACTGAATAGTTTGCATCAAAAAGTCAAGCACGAATAGTTCGAGTCATAACCCCATACTGATTAACATATGAATTGGAAATTTAATTGGTTAGTATACAATTATACATTAGCAATTAGATAGAACATAAGCTTCGACTGTAATAAATTTATATGAATGAATCTTACTTTTGTTTCTCTTCTGATTAGCTTTAGTAGCACAGCGAGCTGAGGACTTACTAGGGTCCCGTTGCTTTTTGTAGTCCGTTGTATCAAAAGAGTTTTCCCAACTTTTTGTTTCATGCCTCTTTAAGAAATCACCCTAGGTTAATATGACCAATACAAGGTTAAGATGTTATCCAATCAATTAATTTATCTACGTTATTCATCTTGTGGGTCTCATCCATTTTGTCGATGTAAATACGACCCACAATGACATTTTGGATCCTCCCTGCCCCATATAAGACCAATTTAGAGAAGACTTATTAAACCGTCGTATGGGAACACAAGCCATCCTTGTTGCAAAAAGAATATTGTCATTTTGCAAGAATAGGCGACACTAATAATAGGTGCCATTTTCCTGGTAGCATTTATATTTAAAAGATTCCTCAAAATTCATTGTTCTTGCAAACTATAGTTCTAAGTTAAATAAAAGCCGTCATCATATCAAAAAGAAATGTTGAATATTCCCTGAGTGAATGAAAAATGATTCAAAAATTCAGTGAGAAACTGTCTATAATATATAGAAGGTTTCATCTGGTAAGTTTCTTTTGAATACTCATAAGCTGGCGGGAAACAAGAAACAAAGTTGCTGTTAGCCTTTCAACTTAAATAAAAGCAAACTGCTTCATTGATCTACATAAGTGTACAGTGAAGCCAAATGAAGGGATACCTCAAGTGTAAACTTGGAACTTCCACTTCTCGATAGGAGATCCTTTAGAGCTTTTTTTGCATCTGCACGTCTTTGACGTGTTTTGTATTTGATATATGTCTGGATAAGAATGCCAAAAAAGTACGGATTAGTCAGATACATGGGTAGCCTTCAAAATGAGCAGGAAAAAGTTAAAGGAAATATTTGAATTCGAAGAATAAGATATACCTTAGATGGTTTTTGACCTCCTAAATCCTGCACAAGAACCATTTGTTTTATATAGTGTTAGTAATACAGAAACAGCATAAATAATACAGTAAAATTTCTTTCGGTAGTTATTGTATGTAATTGATGAAACAGATCAACTCAATTTTGTTATCACCCGTAGGCATGATTTAATCATTCAAAGCACAATTTAGCTATTAATGTGCAGATCTAATGAAAAACATAAATGTCAATGTCATTTCAGGAATTCAGGATGATGTTGCAACTTGCAACACTATCATATTAATGACAAAGACATAGAACTAACGACGACGCTGTAAATTCTGAATCATATATTAGGTAATCCGTATCCAGTAAATTTGACGTTTCACAAAAAAAAAAAAAGGTTACACGGGTCATTGACACCAGACATTGATCATGTCCGCCTGCAAAATGCATCCTTGTTACTCTCCTCCCCCAATAATCAATACTGTCCATGTTAGTGTTACTTTGACATTAAAATTAAGTTATTCAATTGTGACAGTATTCCCTCGTTTAAATCTTACAAAAATCCTACAAAAATGTACTATACTTTAGGCCAATTTTCTCAATTTATATCGAAAGCCTTTTTTTTTTTTTTTTTTCTTTTTTTTTTTTTTGCAATGTAAGGTTTTTCGACTTTTCAAGAGATGTTAACTAATAGTTAACTAATGTGATGAACCGTCTAGTTGGACATCTAATAGTTATTTCAGCTAAAACTTTGCCCAGTAATCTCTTTCAAAAACTCACAAAACCAAATTAAATACCTTAAAGTTAAATTGGCCTAAAACTATGACCAGTAATCTCTTTCAGATAGTCATTTCAGCTAAAACAAAGACCGGTAATCTCTTTCAAAAAGTCAGTAAACCAAATTGAATACTCAAAGTAAAAATCGCCTAAAACTATGATCGGCAATCTCTTTCTCAGATAGTTATTTCGGCTAAAACTATGACCAGTAATCATTCTAGTTGGCCTAAAGTTCAACAAGTTCTTGCGCCATTTGCCTTAAACATTATTGCAACAAGTCTAGAAAACAATCTTATTATACAATTGCCATTCATAATTATTTAGTTTTTTTCGACTTCATTAGATAGCATTGCAAATAAGACAACATCAAAATCCAAACAGCAAATGAAATTAACAAAAGGGAAGGTGTTATTACCGAAGAGGTGTTGTTCCATTTATTGTTCCATTTTTCAGAATAAAAAGGAGTGGATCGAAATGAAGCCAAAAAACATGATGGAATAATTCTTGATTGAATATTAATGTTGTTGTTGCATAACAACGCAGTACAACGACCCAAAACAATTTTCATCCAAAATCTTTGTCTTTCAAACACACCAATGTTGTTGTTTCTGTCTTCTTTTTTTAAGGTTGGTTATTCAAACCCCTGTTGTCATTTCTTCAATCTTCAAAATGAAATCAAACCAGTGTTTGGGATAGTTTACGGAAATAATACGCGGCCCAAGCCCAGTAAATAAGAAATGAGGGATTCTGGTGTTTGGCCAACTATCCCAACACTAATAGACGTTTTTCTCGTAGCAGTACACCAAGTAAAAGCATGTAAAATAATATCGTTAAAAATAACATTCTTTCAAGGCTTTGTGTCCACGCACAAAAGCTGATTTCTAAATTTCCAAATACTCCACCATGACGTATAGAAAACTCCTTCGAGAACCTGTTTAGAGCTTAAAGGCATACGAATAGATTTGAACCAAGTTAACCAAGAAAGGTATAAATTACTAAAAGACCAATACAGGTTTCACCATTCACATATTAAGCGCGAAACATCAATCGCCATGGAGCAGCTGAAAAACAGATGAGACGTGTCTTCCATATTTACAAGGCAGATGGGGCAATCAAGCGAAGGAACCAAAACACCTTTATGGGACAAACTCAGCCGTGTAGGAAGACGATCTAAAGAAATCTTCCAAGCAAGAATGTTTACCTTGAGCGGGACAGATTTAACCCATCTAGTAGGACCATCATCATTAGGGAGGAAAGCATCGTCAAGCAAGACACGAATATCTTTAACATGGAATAACCCGTGACCATTTAAATCCCACCGCCATTGATCATCCGTGTTTGATAAGGAAATGATGTTGGTAAAAATATACGCTTTTAGGAAAACGCGTATAATGGGCAAGTATTAAATCTCACGTTTTAGGAAAAACGCAAAATTGAATAAGTGCGAGTTCGTTCTCGAAGGAGGCGTGTGTATTATGTGCCAATAAAAATCAAGTTTGGATTAGTGACGTTTTTGGGTTTGAGAAGAAAGAAAAATAAAATACGAGTTACACTACGATTAAACTACGACGAATAATTAAAACGTATACGTTAAGACGTAAAACGCGACGAAATTAAAAATTTAAACTAAAAACTAATTAAAAATCAAAATTAAGTCTAAAATAATATAAATAAGAATGATAATTCAATAAATAAATTTTAAAACTTATTATAAATTAAATATTTAATTTTAAATGCTAATTAAAGCCCTAAAATTAAATATAATTAACAAGAAGTACAAAATTATATTTTATCAAACTAATATCTTACTTACATTAATTAGTAACTAAAAAGTGTTTTTCCTAAATTTTTAAAACTATTCTTCTATTTTTTTTAAAGGCTAAAAACACTTTTTAAATGAAAATAATTATAAAAAATAATGAGAAACATGATTTTTCTTTATCAAAAATCCTAAACTAGTTATCTAAACAGTAGAAAAATAAAAAAAGTTGAAAAAAGTAATTTTAGGTATAATAAGACAAAAACAAAATTAATAAAAACTAGTTTAAATTAAAACAATGCTAAAAGATAATTAGATAATCAGAAAAATAAAATTTTCTTTTTGAAAAATCCTAAAATAAATAAATTAAGCTAGGAAAATTGAAAAATATGAAAAAAAACAAAAAATTTGCCACTAAAGACAAAAAATCACAAAACTGAAAGTGACATGTTGACTAGTTTTGTTTTCTAGTGCAATAGTGGGAAAGAAAGGACTAACAGTGGGAACTTGGTTCCCACTGATGAGTCACAAAGAACAGTTTTTGGCCTTTTTGAGCCTTGATTCTTGGTGGTATTTGGAAACAAAGGCACCCCTACACTCAATGGAGTGTGGAGAGTCAATAGCAAGCAAAATATCACAAAGATCCAACACAATTAAGCACCAATTAAGTAAAAATCAGTTATCGTATTGGCTAAGGGGGTGGTCTGGTGGTTCAAGCTTAATCAGTGAGCTATGAGTTGGTTTTTAGCTACCCAATTGCACCCCAAACTTTGTAACCAGATTATACACAAACAATATAACCTAAAACCTAAGTGTGGGACGAATTTTAACCATAACTCTCCAATTTTAAGGCCTTAGTGATCTGCTGGTGCAAACTGCAAAGAGGTATAGTGGTCTGCTGATACACTTTGCAAATTGGGCAAATTAAATAGCTTGAATCCACTACCTAAAGCTTCTAAATCTAAGTCCAAGGGTCACAATACCCTAATCTATCTTGAGGTTATCAGTAACCAAGATTTGGGTTTCCAAATCTAAAAACAAATGACTACACCAGACAATCAATTACTAAAGCAGTTTCTTTACCAAGTCATGCAGTTTTCTTCTACATTACCAACTGATAAAAAACTTTAAAACTAATCTATTGACTCTCAAAAAAAGTTGTTTAGGCATCCATATTACAAAGTGTTGTCACCCTACTTGCAAGTGTTGTCACCCTACTTGCTGTACACAGATTTCCCAAACACCCCAAATCTTGCTACACCTAAGATTTTTCAAAGGACTTCTACTCAAATCACTTCCAAATTAATTTTAAATTACTCTAACATGCATCTACCAACTATTGAATCATACACTAACAATAAAAATCACTTATCCAATACTCAAAGTCAACATCACACAGTCAAGAAAAATTTCAACAACGTCACAAAATCAAGCAAAAATGTTATGAGGTCAAAAGCACTAACCTTGAGAGGTGTACATCCACACCTCTTGAGTTTGAGCTAATGTACTTAAAGCACAAGCTATCCCTAATAATATGAAAGAAATGAGAAATAAACCTTGGACTACAACAGTCCAAGGGAAAGCTACAACAGCTTTTCTTATCTTCTTTTTTTGTTATGGCTGCACAACAAAAGAAAAGAAAATGTGCAAGTTAGACAAGTTAACTATAATATCTTGTGTAAAAAGAGCTTATGGTCGCTTGTTGAATAGTGAGTACCAAGAGAAATTAGCAAAGAAAACACAAAATCCAATTTTTTGGAAAACAAATTTGTGGAACCAGACTTCTTTGCAAATAACTAGGGAAAGAACCAACTAAATAATAACTATAAGCTATAAGGGTATACTTATGAGCTTATTTAGTCAGAATAAGCTTATAAGCATACTAACATCTTATAGGATCTCAAAAACATTACTTGCCAAAAAACTTGAACAACATAATTTTTTGATAAACTAAAAACTAAAACTTTCAAATGATAAATCTTAAACTAAGAAACACAATAAAGTTGGAACTCAACAATTTTTGCAAGGCTTAAATATCACTGTAAATATTCAATAAAAAAGGTTTACAAAAAATGTTGGAACGAAGAAAATAGAGGTACATGACACCTCTATTTATACAAGAAGAAGGAAATTTCTAGATACACAAACCCTAATTCATAAAAGTCCTAATATGCCCTTGGAATCTTTGAAGATGCTGATTTTGAAACTTGTCTTGGTCAAAGCTTGGTATATATGTGATTGTGTAGCTGTACAAGATGAATCTTGACCATGGATTTGTTGTGGAGAACAAGGCACTTCATCCTAGACGTCCATTACTCTGTACCTGTTTGTCTTGTTTGAAAACGTGAGTGAGAGAAGATGGTGACATGCCATGTAGATGAGCTGGGACTGTGATGGCCATGTGGGTATGTTGGGAGTGGGGTATGGATGAATAACCCTAAGTTTAATTAGGGTTTATTTGTGGGATAAGGGTAATCGAGTCTGGGAAGTTTTAGGGTTTATGGGTGATGAAGATGATTAAGTGGGGATTTAGATCAGTTTTAGGATATATAAATGTGTTTCCCACGTTTTTTAAAAGATTTGACCATATTTTACTTAATAAAAAACGGGGTTAAGTATTAGTGGGGTAGGGGTGACGTGGATGGTGAGGTGGAGTGGTGGGGGTGAGGTGTCAGGATGGTATTGATGGTGATAGATTGGTTGTCTGGGCACTTTTATTCCCTCATCTCCCAAATTTGTGTCACAACAAGTTTATAACAGATTTCTTCCATTTCCTTTGATATCAAGTTTGACCATCTTGTCAAATTTGGCACAAGTCTTGCATAAAGTTTAACCAAGGACTATATATGCATAATTTGCATTCTTCAAGGGCCATTCTTGTAATGTCTTGATATTTTAGGGACCTAAATGAAATTTATGAGTTTTGCAAAGGTATAAAATGCCAAGTCTTCAAACTTGAGGGGACCAATCTTGACAATCTTCAAAACTTTAAGGACTTCTTTGGAAATTCATGATTCGGGTCCGGTTCTTTGTTCGGCTTCGTTTCCCGTGTTCGTTTTTGCTTGATTCCTTTGATATTTTGTTGAATTCACGATATCCGTACCTAAAATACATAATGAACAAACACAAGCATATTTTGGGGTATTTTATGACATTTTTAAGCGTTTAAGCCCGATTTGGACGATGAGACTATGTATCAATGCAGTCTCATCACTCCCCCATACTAAACCATTGCCGTGCGCTCACGCAATGCTAGAATTAAGTATCTTAGCACTTCCAAAATTCATTTTTATGTGACATTTATTGAAAACGTAAACTTTAAATAAACTACTACATGTATTTTAGACATAATGTATTGTTTTCATCGGTGGGACGTTTAGGATAAATAAAATAAGAACACGTGAATGCTTCATTAGAAATAATTTCGTCGTCCTCGATTTTTACCCAATTCCATGCTAAGCGTGAAACAAGATCATTGTCATTATAAGTTAGTAATGCTAACACTACTCATATGCTCTAATCACATACTTAGACTCCATTATTCCTAAGGTGTATCTCTTATATTTTGTTTTTGTCTTAATGATCACGAGGATTCATTATTGACTTATGCGTGAATAGATATTAGATCCAAAAATAGAGCCTTAACGGTGTAACCAAAATCATCGAATTAATAATTCATCCTAATAGACAACGATGTCAAAAAATTAATTCAACAAGAAGGATCGATAAACACGGTTTTATAACGGTTTTGAACATGAGAATTATTACAATGAATTTTATGACCCACCTCATCATCGGTGGCTTTGATTATCATGGTTTACCTCCATCTTTTATTTAACTCCGCCATGGAGCTTTTATTATGACTTCAGTCTTGCCCTTGTCTTTTATTTAACCTCGCCATGAGGTGTTTATTATGACTTGACGTATATCCTCACGCTAAAGCGAATTTTGGATCTTTAAGGCTTCAAGATTTAAGACATTCACTTCAATTTTGCATAGATTTTTCGGCCTTGTGAGCTTCGAATTTTTGCTTGCTTTAGGTGAAGAGGAACTTAAATTATAATTGGGGGAAGCCTTTGATTATTCGGGTTGCCAATACTTCAAAACCGTGACATGTCCTCCAATGTCTGAATGGTACGTTCCGACTGTCCATCGGTCTGAGGATGAAAGGCAATGCTGAGCTTAAGTCTGGTGCCCCAAGCTTTCTGCAGACTCTGCCAGAAACGTGATGTGAAACGGGGATCTCTGTCAGAGATGATTTCTGATGGAGTACCATGCAGTCTCATGATCTCCTTCTAAAAAGTGTCTTCCAATTTGTTGACCGGATGTTCCTTGCGGATCGACAGAAAATGAGCAGATTTAGTCAATCTATCAACAATAATCCAGATGGCGTCGTTCTTCCTCTGGTCACAGGAAGAACAGTAACAAAATCCATGGAGATTTTGTCCCACTTTCATGTTGGAATATCTAATGGTTGTAGTAAACCACTAGCTCGCTGGTGTTCAATCTTCACTTGCTGACAGATCATACATTTAGAAACGAAGGTGGAAACATCCTGCTTCATACCACTCCACCAAAAATGATGCTTGATGTCGTGGTACATCTTGGTAGAACCAGGATGTATGGTAAATAGAGAGTTGTGAGCTTCAGTCAACACAGCTTCCCTGAGTGTAGAGTCATCAGGAACCACTAGTCTAGTGCCCTGCCATAAGATACCGTCATTGTCAACACGAAACTCCGTCTGCTGATCAAGGTTCTGAATGATAGCCCAAATCTCACCATCGTCCTTCTGAGCTTCCTTAATCCTAGAATTTAAGTCTGGTTCCACCCTAAGATTAGCCCAATAACCGTGTTGTCCTCGTACACAAAACTCAATATCAGTAATCTTTAGGTCACGGATGATCTCCTTTGCAATCCAAATGCCAGCAATCATACCCGACCTTCTACTTAGAGCATCTGCCACCACATTCTCTTTACCAGGATGGTATTGAATATTGGTGTCGTAGTCTTTCAGTAGCTCTAACCATCTTCTCTGTCTCATGTTCAGTTCCTTCTGGGTGAAGATGTACTTGAGACTCTTGTGATCAGTGAATATGTCACATGATTCACCATAAAAATAATGTCTCCAGATCTTCAAAGTGAAGACAACTGCTGCAAGCTCCAAATCATGAATAGGATATTTTTCTTCATAAGGTTTCAGCTGTCGTGATGCGTATGCAATATCCTTCCCATGTTGCATGAGAATGTAGCCTAGAACCTTTCCTGAAGCGTCACTATAGATCTGAAATCCACCTGAGCCAGATGGGAATGTAAGAACAGGTGCAGTCACTAAATTTTGCTTAAGATCTTAAAAGCTCTTCTCTCGTTCCTCTGTCCAGACAAATTTCTCTCCTTTCCTCATCAGCTTAGTCAAAGGTAAGGCTAACTGTGAAAAGTTCTCTACAAACCTGTGGTAGTAGCCAGCTAAACCCAGAAAACTTCTGACCTCTGTTGCAGATGTAGGTCTCGGCCATTTGGTGATAGCTTCAACCTTTGTAGGATTCATGGTGATCCCCTCTGTAGATACAATATGGCCCAGAACTGCCACCTTGCTTAACCAGAAACACACTTGAAAACTTGGCATACAGCTGCTTCTGATGAAGAATCTACAAGACTGTACGAAGGTGTTCCTCATGTTCCTCCTTGGATTTGGAGAAAATCAAGATATCATCAATGAACACGATAACGAACTTGTCCAAAAACTCATGGAAGACACGGTTCATCAAATCCATGAAGACTGCTGGAGCATTAGTGAGTTCGAATGGCATGACTACGAACTCGTAGTGCCCATAACGTGTACGGAAAGCATTCTTAGAGATATCCTGCTCTTTAACCCGTAACTGATGGTAGCCGGACCTCAAATTGATCTTGGAGAAATACTTGGCGCCATGAAGTTGATCGAACAGGTCATCAATTCGTGGCAAAGGATAACGATTCCTGATCGTGATCTTGTTCAGCTCACGATAGTCTATACACAAACGTATGTTGCCGTTTTTCTTCTTCACGAAAAGTACCGGTGCACCCTATGGCGATGCACTGGGACGGATGAAACCTCATTCCAGAAGTTCATGCAGCTGATCTTTTAATTCTTTAAGCTCAATAGGAGCCATGCGATAAGGAGCCTTGGAAATTGGCTCTGCACATGGGATGAGCTCAATTCCAAACTCGACTTCACGAACAGGTGGTATGCCCAGAAGTTCATTAGGAAAAACGCCAGGAAATTCTGACACAATAGGCTGATCTTGGATCGATGGAGACTCGACAGTAATGTCATGAATATTGGCTATGGAGCCCTGACAGCCGTGTGTTAATAATGCACACGCCTCCATGGATGAAATAATTTGTACCGACCTCCCTGGAAGAAAATGATGGTGTATGTACTCTAGAGATTAAACATCACCGAAGATAACTCGATAAGTGTGACAGTCAATCGTAGCCTGGTGTTTGGATAACCATTCCATGCCCAAAATCAAGTCAAAATCGCACATGTCTAAAGGAAGTGCGTCAACTCTGTGGATTTTATCATCAAATTCTAGGGGAAGATCTCTGTACACTTGTGTGATTAGTACAGAGTCCCTAAGTGGCCTGGAAATGCATACGGCATTATCTAATGGCATAGAGGAAATCCTAACACGTATATCAAAAGTAGTGGATATGACTGAATGAATCGCCCCAGTATCAAACAGAACACATGCTGCCAAACCATTCATAAAGAGATTTCCAGTGATGGTACTTGAAGTCTTGTTCGCCTGATCTCTAGTAGTAGTGAACACGCGACCAGGAGTAGGAGGTGGTTTGGAGTTGACATGTCCAGAGGTGCCTTCCATCTCACCTTGGCGACAATCCTTCTACTGATAGCCTTGTTGGCCACACTTGAAACAACCACCAGTACCTCGGCGAGAAACACCAGAATGTCTGCGCGAACAAGTAGGACATATAGGATGCGTGAATCCTCCAGCAGGCGTCCTAGCTAGACGAGAGCCTGTTTTAGGATTACATGCATGAGACATGATCATGGAACATAAGCATGATTGCATAGAAGGTTTGAAAATTACCAGATGAGGTAGAACGGTTAGACTGTGAACCTCTACGGTCCTGATCCCTACCGTTCTTGTTGTTCCTGAATATGAGTCGTTGGAGTGTCAGAATACCATAACATAAGATAGTTTAACATGAAAGAAGGTAAATGTAGGGACCTGCTGTTGTTCGAGTTATTAGCGTTGTTACGGTAATTATCATTACCGCCACGCCTCTCTGAACCAGAACGGTCTTTGGTCTGACCGTTTCCCTTAGATGCTTGGTGTTGAACGGCCGCAGGCTTGCGGTCGTCATTCTTTTGTCTGAAATGTAAAGTTGAACAGAGGATGATATGGAAATGAAAAATAATGATAGAAATGAATGGTTAAAATTGGTGATTGAAGATACCTCTTCATTGCTCGATCATCACCAAACTCCTCTCGTTCCTGAAGCATCTCAAGCTTTCAGGCTGCATCGGCCACCTGTGCCACTGTAGTGAACGTAGCACAAACCAAACTATTGATGACCGAAGTGCGAAGAGCCCAGCGAAACTTCTCAGCTTGCTCCTCAGCGGTACCAGCTGCTGCTCCCAAGAAACCAGCCAAACGGAGAAACCTCTGCATGAATTCGTTGCTGTTCTCCCCAGCAATCTGTCGGATATTATGATAATCCCTCTTAAGCTTCTCCTGCTCAGTATGTGGGAAGTACTGATTAAGGAAGGGCTCCTTAAACTAGTCCCACGTCAACAGTGCAACCCAATTATCACTACAATTGGACTGCTTGACAGACTTCCACCACTGCAGCACATCACCTTCAAACTTATAGCAAGCCAGTCTTGCCTTGAAAACACCGTCACAACCCATCGCGTCGAATATCTTCTCGATGTGAGAAATCCAAGCCTCAGCCTCATTGGGGCTGTCAGTGTGCTCAAACGAACGGGGTCGCTGTTTGTTGAATCGCTCCAACCAAGTAATAAGGGTAACATGTGGTGGAGGTGGAGGATTGTTGTAGTGATTCTCAGGATGAGGGCCAAATTGAACGCCATGAGCTTGAATTTCAGCATGAACTTCGTCCCTGATTTCATTGCGAAGTTGGGGAAGGATGTCTTGCAAAGCTGCATTGACAGCTACAGCGAATTCTTGAGCATTGCGCGTGTTCACCATCTGACAGTTTAAAACATAATGCAACATAAATAATAAGTCCAATAAAATATGACATGAATAGAAAATGCATGAACAATGTGTAAAACATGAATTTATTTATGATGCATAAAACAATTTTAAAATGCATTGTAAAATTAAATATGATGATATGTCCATGAGTGAACGCCTATGGGTCGGTTCACAAAACAAAAGGGAAAGTGTGGACGCCTATGGGTCGGTCCACTAAACAAACAAAAGTTTCGATAAAAGCACATGCGACTAAATAGGGCCAGTCGTGTACCAACCATTACTTAGTCAATGTTCCTGCGACAGTGAGATGAAATGCATGAAATGAATACATGAAATGAAAATGAAATGAATGCATGAAAACCAACTGTCAGTTCTAGAAAGACGCTGGTGACTACCCATAAGTCACAGGTCATGTTTTACAAAGCTACATGTCGAAACCTTGGCTCTGATACCATAATTGTAACACCCCATTTGTTAAGATGGAATGCTATAGTAAAATATGGCGTGTCATCAAAGCATGCAAGGTAAATGTCTAAACATTCATGACCATAAATAGAAATACCAGAATCACACATCGGTAGTCTAAGTAACTCACACACAAGCAAATATAAGTATTGTAAATGAAAGGACTAAACAATGTCCAAATGAAGTAAAGTATGAGAAAGTAAGAATAAATGCATAAGGTAAAAGAGGATGGATAGCTTCCATCAGAATGCACATACTCTTGAGATCCTACTTGCGGCCTAGGGTACCTGTCGTTTGGGAACATGGAAATGGAAAACGGCTGAGCATAGCGCCCAGTGAACGGATATACAATAAAGCATGGAAATATAGAGTAATGAAAGCATAAAAGAGCATATAAAGCATGAAAGCAGCGAAAATGAATAAGTCTTGCGAAACCTAGATGTATAACATGTTTACTGGTTTTAGTTCTGAAAGCATAGCCTATGTTACTTATGAACATATGTATACGTTTAATATACCAAAAGCCAATATAGGTCATGAGGTCAACAACGTGCATGAATACTTGGAGGGTGACCTCGTCATGAAAATTAGAGGGGATGCCTCTAATTAAATGGTAATGGGTAGGAGGGATCAGCTCATTGTGAAGGATGCAAGGCACACACCACATTCACCATGAAATCCTGACTGATACTGTAACTAGGATGCATCCATATGCCCCACATGATAATATAATAATAAAGGCCAAATAAACTGAAAGGGACGCCACGAGTTATCACTCCGCCGTGGTGAAGTCATAACACTAGTGCCTCTAGTGTTATGGTTATGGTACCTCCATAACTAGGTGAAACTGGCATGCATGTATATGGCTAAGGTAACTAATAAAACATAAACATTTAATCTGTAACTACCAGGGAAAATAGTTGGCTGCATACGGAAATCCTAATAAAGGAAGAGATTGTCCTTACTGAACGACGGGAAATCCGTACCTTGTGTCCAGTAGAAGCTAACGGAAACCTGAAGAACCTACTCCACCTTGACGGATAATACTACATAAGAATGGAACGTGTATGAGTTTTCTAAATTACATGTGTTTTATTGGTTCTGTGTGTTCTTAGCTTATTATTCATGTTATGTCATGTTTTAACTGTTTAAGGTATCAATCTGTAGTCATTCTGGTATTCTGTTGTTTATTATTCATGTAGTATGGTATTATAATACTTGTATTGTAATACTAAGTAACTTTCTAAAAATAGCAGGTTTCCATAAATAGTAAGTTTTTAAAAATAGAAAGTTTCCAAAAATAGTAAGTTTCCATAATTAGAATCAGCTGGATTATTAATGTCAAGTAAAGTTTAATTAGTAAAATACAAGTCATGGTTCAAGTATTAGAGTTTATTAAATAATTAACTTGGTTAAATAAATACACTATACATTATAAGAATTTAATTAAAATACATGTTTTAATTAAATTAAGCCAAGTAAAATACTTTAGGTTATACATGAAATATTAACTTTAATATTTAACCTAAGTCATGCATTTATTTAAATTAAATAGTCTAGGAAATAATTTAATGAAACATATTTTCTGATTTTTAATACTTTCCCGAAACCCAAACCCGTGATTTAAAATTAACCCGAGCCCATACCCGTGTTCCACATATAATCCGAGCCAAACACCCATGACAGTGGCTACCCGGCCTAGCCGGTTTCCACTGTCCGAGTCGTGTACCCACTGCTGAGCCACGGCTAGCCGCCGCCCGACCCCGATTCACACCGGTTCACAACGGTTCACAGGCGGTTCTCACCAGTTCGTGACCGGTTCCCACTGTTCTTGTTATACCGAGCCACACCGAGACCCTAGTGGTCTCGGTTAGCCTCGAAACCACATCAAAACCCACCCCCGACTCGCGGTCGGGGTCCCTCGTCGTGCGTCCGAGCCAAACACACCCTACACCGAGACCTTGAGGTTTCGGCTGGGCAAAACAAACACCACCGAGAGCCTTGAGGCTCTCGGCCGAACAAAGCAACACCAAAAACCCCTTTAGTTCATGATTTTAATTAATCCTACATGTTTTTATGATTTATTCTTGATTAATTAAAATAATAACATGAATTCATAAAAGAATTAATAAGAAAAGAAAGGTTTTGATTATACCGAATGCGTGAAAGAAAAGGTTACGATAACGAACACGTACACACAAAGAATCAAGTAGCAAAATCGTCCGGATTGTCCTTGGTGGTGAGCTACGGCCGACGGCAAGAAGGAAAAGGGAGGGAGGGGTTTACTTTTTCTGTAACCTAAAATTATGAGAAACATATCCCTGTCTTTTCTTATTATTTGGTTAACATGGGTCATGGGCCAAAAGGCCCACTCCCTTCCTTTCTTGTCTCTTAGCCGCGGCACCCTTAAGCCCAACAAGGGAAATCCGTAACTTTTGTTAAGTTAAAATATTAGTGATCATTCGTGTTTAATTATCGTGAATTTAATTACCGTATTCGTAACACATTTATAATATATATACGTACATACATGTTATTTATTATCGTGACACGTGAAATAAATTATAAATGGAAAGTTTTAATTTTATCGTATTTTCGTGTATTTACTGTTCGTGGTATTTTAATGCGGGTTTTACACGTGTCTTAAACACTTATGAATAACTAGAAAAATTTAAAATTTGGCCATTTTTAGCCTTATTTTGCATAAAACGATAACAAAAAGATGAAATTTGGATTGCATGATGACTTAAGCAAGGTGAAGTATCTACTCACCCCCATACTAAAACTAAACATTGTCCTTAATTTTGCGAGTCTAAGGGTGAAACACCCCCATACTAGAGACGAAAGTCGAATGCTTAATCTCGAGCATGGAAAGTAGGGGTGAGCATGGTGCGGTGCGGTGCGGATTTTGGCAAAAAATGAAACCGCATCCGAAATTGCGGTCTTTTCAAAAGTGAGAATCCACACCGCGCGGTTTTTTGCGGTTTCGGTTTTGCGGATTTTTGCGGTTTTTGTGGGTTTTACGGATGTTAACCGCACCGCACCACTGCTTATGATTTATATACATAATGCGGATTTTTGCGATTTTTGATTCACGATGTACGTATTTTCGGTTATAACAATGCATATATTTAATGTAAACATACACATTATTTAAAATATCAATGATATTATGCACTAAAACTCCTATAACACATATTAAATAATCGATATGTTGTTTTTTTATTTTTATATAATTACTATGCGGTGCGGTGCGGATTTGGTGGTGCGGTTTTAAGGGTAAAACCGCAACCGCACCGCATTTGCGGTTTTTCTTTTTTCTTAAAACCGATCCACCGGTTTTTGTTGTGGTGCGGTTATTGTGGTGCGTTTTTTTGCGGTTTTTGCGGTTTTACGGTTTGCGGTGCGGTTTGTGCTCACCCCTAATGGAAAGGATAAAACGAATAACCTAAAAGCCATTTATGAATTATGCTAATAAGATAATCGTTAGAACATAAAAGGATATCAATCTTCAAAGGCAACGATCGAAGCTCGAGTGATACGTAAAACGAACGCGAGAGGCTTCAATGATGACGATGAACCTAATGAATCACAATCACAAACAACCACGAAACAAAGGTTGGAAGAGCACAAGTCCCCTCGTTACACTATTAAAAAACGATAATATTTACAAGGATAAGCATGAGAATCCCCCACGAGGCACCTTGTTTTTGATAACCGAGTCAAAAGCTCGACTCGAATCCCCATAATGTGATCATTTAGGGGTTATCATGGTATGGTCATTTTTTATGGGGCTTACATGATAAACAATGCCCAAAAGTACGTGGAGTACTTTAAAAACCCGATAAACGTATACCGGGGTCAAAGATAGCGTCCTCCTTTTCGAATGAAAGACGAAACAACGCTACTCCAACACGAACCCCAATGGGGTAAAATAGAATAGATGAGAAGAAATAGAAGGGTGGGGCAATACCATAAGCTACTCGAGGTAGACTCACACCAAGCAAATAGATATACTTTCCACTTATTGCATCGGTGGAAGACCGAGATTTCCCTTTACAAGCGATTCCGGGATCGAATATCTCGTCCTCGGTGGAGAAATGTGAGGGAACATAACGGGCTTCCCCCACACTAGATTCACACGACACATCGTCAAAAGGAGTAGACGAGCTCGTAGCACTCAATAAACACGGTGATGACGGAGTTAAACTTGTAGAAAAATCTTTTAAACCAATTTTAAAATCTTTTCCTTTTTCATCGTTTAAAAATCTTCATGAAAACCCGATTGAATTATGTCAAAAATATTTGGCGTTTCTAAGACGATGTTAGGTACACTAAAAGTTCTTACATTTAAGTCGTGGTTTGGGGGTGGTGGATTGTATAAGTTCTCAAAACGTTGATCATCAAAGAACACCGCCCCCTCGGGGTCAATATATTCGTCATCCTCATGATCGTGAACCTCATCGATTTCTTCATCATAGATAGGCTCGTCAAACCAAGGTTTGTCGTTCCCCTCATTGAGGATTTTAGAAACTCTCTCGAAAAGATCACGATCAAGCATAAAACCATCATTCTTTTGTGGCGATCGTTGATAAGTTAGATCCTCACGAATGTGGTAAACGGCATTCTCATTTGAGGAGTGTTGATTAGGTAACTCCTTGAGAATGGGATTTTTGGTCACGTGAGTTGGTTCGTCATTAAAAATAAGACGTTCCAACTCATCAAGTTCTTCCTCGATATTGGAAAAATCAACCTCACTCGTAGGTGGAAGTGGAGGCAAAAGAGCAAGCTCTCGTTCAATAATTTCCTCAAACCTGGGCTCGAATTCAAAATCATCGTACTTCCTATGTAAAGAGGTCTTTTTAGGAGAATCCTCAAAAATGGCTTTTGGATTTTGAAGCACGTGATCAATTTCGGCAAAATCGCCATCGTCATCATCAAAGAAAGAGTCGATGTGAGCACTCACAACCATGGTCTTACAAGTCGAATGACTATGCTTAGGTGACTTTTTAATGACGAGAGGATCGATGTCGATGAAACCTTTAGCCTCAATGGATATTGGGCTAGGAAATGGAGGCACTTCAATGGAATTAGAAGTCGATGCCTCAAAGACGTGGTTCTTCAAAGGTGGTGGAGACGAGTCCATTTTGGTCATTGTCGTGATGGCACTAACGTCGCCCTTCGGAATTGGTTGTTCACTTTGTTCGCTGAATATATCCCAAGATGATTTTTCATCCATAAATTTACGAATACCCTTTTGAATTAAGTAAACGTATTCTTTATCATTAAAATCGTCATCTTTAAAACCGTTCATTTTCATTCTTCCAAAACTGCATCTAGCCTCATTTTTTCCGCTAAAGTATGAGCTTTGACATTATCGAATTTTGAAATACCGGTTTTAGAAACCTCGGTTTTATCATATGATCATTTGAAACTTGGGATCTACTCACAAAAAAGTCCATTTTATCCTCCCCATATTTCGTAGTTAATTTCCCACCGTGAACGTCGATTACGGCTCGAGCCGTCGATAAAAAGGGCCGACCTAAAATAATGGGAAATTTAGGATCACACTCATAATCGGATATGACAAAGTCCGCGAGAAAAACAAACTTTCCAATTCTAACATAAACATCCTCGGCTATTCCAATTGGTTCTAAAGGTGTACAATTTGCTAGCTCGATTGTCATGTTCGTGGGGGTAAGTCTAGGCAATTTCATTAATTTCCAAAGATAATGAGGCATGAGATTGATGCTAGCACCTAAATCGGCAAGGGCTAAACATCCCTCAATCTCGGAAAAATCATAAGGTAGTAGAAATTGATCCTCTTCCTTTCTCGGCATATGCCTTTTGGGTTTTTTTAAGAAGGAGCGAAGCACAAGTTTCTTCAAGGGTTACATTGGTGAGGTCGATAAAGCTCTCTTTTTGAACCGTAGATGGAATTCGAGGTACACGAGGGTGTGTACTCTTTTCCTTGGTCACCACGTTCACCCCATCGACTTTAGAACATGAAGTCGTCTTAGAAGTCGAGGGTTGAGAAGAAGGAACAACTCTAAATCCATCAAGGTTTGGGGTAATCACATGACTTTTCTCACGAGACGAGGCGGCTTTAACATGTTCCTTCGGATTTGGTACGGTGTCACTAGGTAACGAACTTGATGACGCACCCGGAGACTTGTTCTTTATGGCCGAAAACATCTTTTTAATGTCGATTTTTCCTTGCTCAATTTTAGTATTTTGATTTTTCAATGTGTTGGAAAAGTCGTTTTTCAAAGTACCAATTTGTCCCTCTAATCGTCTCATATTAGCCTCATTCGTTTTCATATATTCTTGAAACTCGTTTGACGAACTATTTTGATTAGCATTAAAGTTCCCTTGGTTTTGATTATTTCTTTGAAAATTCCCTTGATTACCATTCGAAAAATTGTTACCTTGATTAGCGTTGTTTTGAAAATTCAAGTTTTGATTGTTGTTGTTAAAATCTCGATTTTGCCAATTCAAATTCCGACCTTGATTATAATCACCTTGATTTCCTTGTTGATTTTGAAAATTGTTTCCACGATTATAATTATTGCCTTGGTAATTTCCTTGTGATAGACCCGCGTTGTTTTGATTTTGAGAATTGTTGTTTCCATTTAACGCATTAACACTCGACGTTTGGCCATCCGTAGCCACACACTCGTAATAATTATGAGGTCCACCACACAACGTACACGATGGCTCAACCGCTTTCACCATAGCGGGAGCGTCTTTATTTTGCATCTCGATTAAGAACGACGTAAACACATTCGTCAACTTATCGACTTTCGCATCAACCCTCTCAATATCGTGATTAGAATTACTAACATTGGCGACATTGGAAACACTCGATGTGTTACGGAGTTGGTAAACCTTGGATCGATTTTTGATAATCATTAAAGCGTCTTTCGGAGTTTTACACAAAAAATTGCCACCGGTGACGGAATTCAACGAATCTTGTTCTTGAAAACTAAGACTGTTATAAAACGTATCGATTTAGTGTACTCGGAAAATCCATGGTGAGGATATTGCCTAAGAAATTCCTTAAAACGATCCCACGTGTCTCTAAACGATTCATTCGGCTTTTGTTCGAACCTCGTGATCTCGTTTTTGAAAAACGTGGTCTTCGACGGTGGAAAGAAATGATTAACGAACTTGGAAACGAGATCATTCCACGTAATTATGGAATTAGGTGGCTCTTTCTCGTACCAATCCTTGGCGGCACCATTGGACGAGTACGGAAAAAGCATAAGCTTGACGACATCGGTGTCGACGTTCTTAAACTTGCTCGTGGCCATAAGACGATCAAAATTCCGAATGTGATCATGAGGATTATCCGCCTCACAACCTTGAAACTTCGTTGCCTGAATCAACGATAGCATTCCGCTCTTAATCTCAAAATTCTCCGCTTCGATAGCGGGAATAACGATCGCGTCTCCATAACCCTTGGTGGGCGCTTGGAGCAATTCCATCATCGAACGATTGTCGGCCATCTCGTCTACGGTTTCGACAACGATATTAGGAACGTCGGTTTTTAAATCACGTCTTCGTTGTCGATTCCTTCGATTTCGATTGCGTCGATTCGAAGCGTTGCCAGAATTAGTATAGTCCTTTGATCGAGTGTGCATGCACTAAACGTAGAATTGGGGGGGGGGGGGGGGGGGTAGCAAAGAAGATTCTTTTTGGGGTTTTTCGTTTTTTTAATTTTTTGGTGTATTACGTAGACTCAAATCTACAAATCTCTCCTCAAATCAATTTCTCGATTAAAGGAGCCTCAAGGAATGAAAACGATCATGTTGAATGAACGTCTTCGATGACTTTAGAACGTTGGTGGAACACCCAAAACGTTCAAGAGGGTTTAATCTTTGAAAAACAAGCAAATATATATGATAGGTAGATAATACTTTGGTTGGAAAACCGTCGATTAGCCACTTTTCTCAAAACACGCACAAGCAAGCGGAGGAAACGAGGCGGCGCTACGCACTTAAGAGCCTTTTTTCTTTAGGTCGTGAAACACAACCACCTTATACCCACCTTATAGTTTGTGTTAATCAAAATTAAGCCTTTCGAAAGTAATTATCTATTTTGCCTTTTTCTTTTTTGCTTTGAATTCGAATACAATAATTGAGTGATGAAATCCCAATTAAGGTTGCGTTTTCACGCTTTTGGAGATATTGTAAATTTATTGTGATACGTAATACAATATATTAATAATATTCACAAAAAAACGAAAGCGAATACTAGGATATCTTCAATATAGTAACATAATTGTTGTGTGTTAATCGAGGAACAATTAACACGTTTTATTTGAATATTCTACAATATAGTAAAAAAATAGAAACGAGTATGTACGGTATTTACGCTTTTCAAAAATAAAAAGCAAAAACGCACTACTCACACGAACACGATATATATATAAGGCACTAAACACCTCCCCGGCAGCGGCACCAAAATGATGTTGGTAAAAATATACGCTTTTAGGAAAAGCGCGTATAATGGGCAAGTATTAGATATCACGTTTTAGGAAAAACGCGAAATCGAATAAGTGCGAGTTCGTACTCGAAGGAGGTATGTGTATTATGTTCAAATAAATAAAATCAAGTTTGGATTAGTGACGTTTTTGGGTTTGAGAAGAAAGAAAATTAAAAGACGAGTTACACTACGATTAAACTACGACGAATAATTAAAACGTATACGTTAAGACGTAAAACGCGACGAAATTAAAAATTTAAACTAAAAACTAATTAAAAATCAAAATTAAGTCTAAAATAATATAAATAAGAATAAAAAATCAATAAATAAATTTTAAAACTTATTATTAGTTAAATATTTAATTTTAAATGCTAATTAAAGCCCTAAAATTAAATATAATTAACAAAAAGTCCAAAATTATATTTTATCAAACTAATATCTTACTTATATTAATTAATAACTAAAAAGTATTTTCCTAGATTTTTAAAACTATTTTTCTGTTTTTTTTAAAGGCTAAAAACACTTTTTAAATGAAAGTATTTATAAAAAATAATAAAATAATGAGAAAAATAATTTTTCTTTTTCAAAAATCCTAAATACTTATCTAAACAGTAGAAAAATGAAAAAAGTTGAAAAAAGTAATTTTAGGTATAATAAGACAAAAACAGAATTAATAAAAACTAGTTTAAATTAAAATAATGCTAAAAAATAATTGATAATCAGAAAAATAAAATTTTCTTTTTGAAAAATCCTAAAATAAATAAATTAAGCTAGGAAAATTGAAAAATATGAAAAAGACTAAAAATTTGCCATTAAAGACAAAAAATCACAAAACTGAAAGTGACATGTTGATTGGTTTTGTTTTCTAGTGTAGCAGTGGGAAAGAAAGGACTAACAGTAGGAACTTGGTTCCCACTGATGAGTTACAAAGAACAGTTTTTGGCCTTTTTGAGCCTTGATTCTTGGTGGTATTTGGAAACAAAGGCACCCCCACACTCAGTGGAGTGTGGGGAGTCAATATCAAGCAAAATATCACAAAGATCCAACACAATTAAGAGCCAATTAAGCAAAAATCAATTACTGTATTGGCTAAGGGGGTAGTCTGGTGGTTCAAGCTTAATCAGTGAGCTATAAGTTGGTTTTTAGCTACCCAATTGCACCCCAAACTTTGTATCCAGATCATACACAAACAATATAACCTAAAACCTAAGTGTGGGACGAATTTTAAACCATAACTCACCAATTTTAAGGCCTTAGTGATCTGCTGGTGCAAACTGCAAAGAGGTATAGTGGTCTGCTGATACACTTTGCAAATTAGGCAAATTAAATAGCTTGAATCTACTACCTAAAGCTTCTAAATCTAAGTCCAAGGGTCACAATACCCTAATCTATCTTGAGGTTATCAGTAACCAAGATTTGGGTTTCCAAATCTAACTACAAAGGACTACATCAGACAATCAATTTACTAAAGCAGTTTCTTTACCAAGTTATGCAGTTTTCTTCTACATTACCAACTGATAAAAAACTTTAAAACTAATCTATTGACTCTCAAACAAAGTTTTTTAGGCATCCATATTACAAAGTGTTGTCACCCCACTTGCTGTAGACAGATTTCCCAAACACCCCAAATCTTGCTACACCTAAGATTTTTCAAAGGACTTCTACTCAAATCACTTACAAATTAATTTTAAATTACTCTAACATGCATCTACCAACTATTGAATCATACACTAACAATAAAAATCACTTATCCAATACTCAAACTCGAAATCACACAGTCAAGAAAAATTTCAACAACATCACAAAATCAAGCAAAAATGTTATGAGGTCAAAAGCACTAACCTTGAAAGGTGTACATCGACACCTCTTGAGTTTGAGCTAATGTAATTAAAGCACAAGCTATCCCTGATAATATGAAAGAAATAATAAATAAACTTTGGACTACAACAGTCCAAGGGAAAGCTACAACAGCTTTTCTTATCTTCTTTTTTTGTTATGGCTGCACAACAAAAGAAAAGAAAAGGTGCAAGTTCGACAAGTCAACGATAAGCTCTTATGTAAAAAGAGCTTATGGTGGCTTGTTGAACAGTGAGTACCAAGAGAAATTAGCAAAGAAAACACAAAATCCAATTTTTTGGAAAACAAATTTGTGGAACCAGACTTCTTTGCAAATAACTAGGGAAAGAACCAACTAAATAATAACTATAAGCTATAAGGGTATACATATGAGCTTATTTAGTCAGATTAAGCTTATAAGAATACTAACAACTTATAGGATCTCAAAAACATTACTAGCTAAAAAACTTGAACAACATAATTTTTTGATAAACTAAAAACCAAAACTTTCAAATGATAAATCTTAAACTAAGAAACACAATAAAGTTGGAACTCAATAATTTTTGCAAGGCTTAAATATCACTATAAATATTCAATAAAAAAGGTTTAAAAAAATTTTTGGAACAAAGAAAATAGAGGTACATGACACCTCTATTTATACAAGAAGAAGGAAATTTCTAGATACACAAACCCTAATTCATAAAAGTCCTAATATGCCCTTGGAATCTTTGAAGATGCTGATTTTGAAACTTGTCTTGGTCAAAGCTTGGTATACATGTGATTGTGCAGCTGTACAAGACGAATCTTGACCATGGATTTGTTGTGGAGAACAAGGCACTTCATCCTAGACGTCCATTACTCTGTACCCTCTTTGTCTTGTTTGAAAACGTGAGTGAGAGAAGATGGTCACATGCCATGTAGATGAGCTGGGACTGTGATGGCCATGTGGGTATGTTGGGAGTGGGGTATGGATGAATAACCCTAAGTTTAATTAGGGTTTATTTGTGGGATAAGGGTAATTGAGTCAGGGAAGTTCTAGGGTTTATTGGTGATGAAGATGATTAAGTGGGGATTTAGATCAGTTTTAGGATATATAAATGTGTTTCCCATGTTTTTTTAAAAGATTTGACCATATTTGACTTAATAAAAAATGGGGTTAAGTATTAGTGGGGTGGGGGTGACGTGGATGATGAGTTGGAGTGATGGGGGTGAGGTGTCAGGATGGTATTGGTGGTGATAGATTGGTTGTCTGGGAACTTTTAGTCCCCTATCTCCCAAATTTGTGTCACAATAAGTTCATAACAGATTTTTCCATTTCTTTTGATATCAAGTTTGACCATCTTGTCAAATTTGGCACAAGTCTTGCATAAAGTTTAACCAATGACTATATATGCATAATTTGCATTCTTCAAGGGCCATTCTTGTAGTGTCTTGATATTTTAGGGACCCAAATTCAATTTATGAGTTTTGCAAGGGTATAAAATGCCAAGTATTCAAACTTGAGGGACCAATCTTGACAATATTCAAAACTTCAAGGACTTCTTTGGAAATTCATGATTTGGGTCCAGTTCTTTGTGCGGCTTCGTTTCCCGTGTTTGTTTTTGCTTGATTCCTTTGATCTTTTGTCTATTTCACGATATCCGTACCTAAAATACACAATGAACAAACACAAGCATATTTTGGGGTATTTCATGACATTTTAAGCGTTTTAAGCCTGATATGGACGATGAGACTATGTATAAATGCAGTCTCATCATAAACTGGCTCAAGGATAGTCAGAATCTAAATGAGCTGTGAAAATTCTGCTCCCCCTCTAACCTCCCTTCGAAAAAAAGCCATAGACGGACCATTTAATTTATCGGCCACAGTACACTCCTTATGATTTTCAAGAGCAAACAGTCTTGGAAAATTACAACATAGACGTGAGTCTCCAATCCAACAATCCAACCAAAGACTTGTGTTCCTACCATCACCAACTCGAATTTTACAGTGAGAAGTAAGATTAATACCTTTATGTTTTAAGGTGTCAACTTCTTTAATAATTGAACTCCAAGTCGATGAATGGGAAGCAGAAAGGTCCCTCCCACTTGAACCGTGTATAGCATGAATAAGTCGATCCCAAAGAGACTTGTCACGAGAAAGGAAACGCCAAACCCATTTAAAAAGAAGACCTCTATTAAGGGCGTAGAAACTAGACACCCTCAATCCTCCATTGGATTTAGAAGCAAGGACTTTAGACCACTTCACCCAAGAAATTTTCCTTTCACCATCACGGATACCATTAAAAAAATCCTTCGAATCGCTTCCATAGCACTAAGAACAACCTTGGGAGCCTTATAGAGAGACATGTGGTAGATAAGGGATGGTCCAAAAACCGATTTAAGAAGAGTAAGACGACCTCCAATAGAAAGAGTCTTTAACTTCCAATTTGAAAGTCTCTTCCTAAGTTTATTAACCGTGTCATCCCAATTCTTGATCAAAGACCTATTATCGCCAACCGTGACACCCAAATACTTAAAAAGCGTATGCATAACCAAACAACCAATAAGATTAGCAGTCTTTTGAACATAAACATCATGAATTCTGACTCCAAGCAAGTGATTTTTCTTAAGATTAATAGAAAGCCCTGAAATTAAAGAAAAACAACGTAAAGTATGCATTATACCTTGGAAGTTATGACTAGACCATTCCCCAATAAAAATAACGTCATCTGCATAGAACAAATGAGAGATTGTGATCGATGAGTCAATTTTGATACCATTAAAAATGGCCGCTTCAATAACCCGAGAAAAAGAAATATGTAAAGACTCCATAACAAGAATGAATAAGTAGGGGCCAGTGGATCTCCTTGTTTCAAACATCTATAAAATTAGAATTCTGAAGTTGGGCTGCCATTAACAAGGATGTAAGCCATACTAGAAGTTAAGCTACCACGAATCCACGAACACCATTTGGAACCGAAACCAAAGGATTTTAAAACAATCTCCAAGTAATCCCAACGAATGGAATCATAAGCTTTAGCGAAATACACTTTGAAAACCATAGCATGTTGTTTTTTATGATGGCACCGAGCAAGGAGTTCATTAATAATAAAAGGACCACCAAGGATTTGACGGTTAGGCATAAAGGCTGTTTGAACCTCCGAAACAAGACTGGAGATAACTAAAGAGAGCCGAGTAGCGAGGATCTTCGTGACTACTTTATATATGCTCCCAATCAGACTAATCAAACGTTAATCCCCTACTGTTTTTGGATCAAGAGTCTTCGGAAGGAGGGCAATAAAATATGAGTACATCCGACCGAAAAAGAAGCATGCTCAAAAAATTTTACCGCATTACCAAAATCAACTCCTAAAACATGCCCGAATCAGATTAATGTATATAAAAACCTTAAAATATGTATTTCAATTAGTTAATAGAACTTCGAGTTTAGAGGTGGAGCTAAAGGGTTTCTAAAAATGCACGAGAATCGATGAAATTTTGTTGTATAATATATGTTGCTAAAAAATTTATTTTCGGCAAATGGATTCGATAAAAAATTATGTGTTACATGAATACTCGCATTAAAAAATTTGTGCACCTAATAGTTTATACTCTGTATCGTCCCTGTTATGCTAAGTCTTGTAAGTAACGAAGGAAGAATCTTGAAAGTAGAAAGCATTCTGGAAGAAGAAGAAGAAAAAGAAACATGATGGTCAGAAACCCGAGTCTAGCTAAAAGACTCGTTAAATAAACAAAAGGGCATGTTGGGAGGCAACCCATCTTTCAATTTTTGTATTTTAAATTTAATGTTTTTGTCATTTGTGTTTGTTTGATTTTCACTTATTTCTTGTAATACTGTGACAACCGGGAATTTTCTAGACTTTAAATAATAATAAATTATATTATTTATTAAACGAAAATTCATTTTCGAGAGATATCAAAGTCATTTGATTCAAAAACGGGAGTTTATTTTACATATCGTAAAGACCGCGCAAAATAAAAAAAAAATTAAAAAAAAATTAAAAAAAATTGGAGAACTGACGCGATACAACTTAAATTTATATTTAACGATCAAGAAATATTTGATAAAAAGGTCTATTAAATTATCCGATACTTTTATTTTAGTTTTTAATAACGTACATAGAAAACAAAAATATTAAAGTTGAATCTTATTTTTCATTGGGTGCAACTATTTGAATTGACCGATAAATAGTAACTATTTTAAATAAAAATGTAAACAACTACGAAAACTGGTCGAGTAAATACTCTACTTTATTGTAAAAATCATTTTAAGATCAATGACGCAAATCTCGTAAAATAAATCAGATTTTATTAAACTCAAACAAGTTTCTAACCATTTATTTACAAACGTTATAAGAAAATTTCATTCTCAGTCCCTACATTATCGAGAACCTTTCATTTGGTTTTAACAAAATTTGACTAGCACTTATATAGTGAAAATTAGGGTTTACTTCCCATTTCATTAACCCTAACCCTAAATGAAAAACACACACACACTCCCTCTATTATTTCTCCAGCCGTCAACTTTCCGGCGCCGTCATCTCCGGCCAACTTTCCGGCGAACATTAAAATTACCCCACAACCCGATCTATTCTATCAACCATACGATGTATCATCCCCTACGCTTTCTGGCGAACCAACACCATTTCCGGCCACTCCAGCCGCCACCATACACGTCACCACCTCCGCCTGTGTGCCCCCACTGCCACTACAGCCTCCGTCGCATCCTCAGTCGCCATCCCCTGACCACCCAGATCCTTCACCATCGCGACGTCCCACCGTGACAAACAACAACCACCCCTTCATATCACACCACCCATATATCCACCACCATGTAAACACCATCATCACCACTGTTCGACACTCGCTTCCACCACACAACTGCCTCCACCACTAAACTCTCCATCGTCTTTTACCAGTCACCTCATCACAGCGGCTCAGCCGACGCCACCACCTCGGCCAGATCTACTGTTAAACCACATCCACCACAATGGTAGTATTTGTTTTCTGTTTAACATTGTTAGGTGATTAAACTACGGTTATATTTAGCCACTAGGAGTGTTTACATATCCGATCCGCGTTCTAGCAGGCCCACAGTCGTCCATGTGTTTTAGATTCGGCAGGGAACGAGATGAAGGGGTGCGTTTGGGCTGCGGCAGTAACAGCAGGAGTGTTTGGTATTAACAGCAAGATTTACAGGAGTGTGTGGGATTAGGAGCAAGTACGTAAGGGGTCGTTTGGGTTTGCAGTAGTACCTAATGGAGCGTTTGGGACTGTAGAACAGCAGCGAGTAACGGGAGTGTTGGTTTGGTTCCAGCAGAAACGCAGCAGTAGGCTGCTTAGTTCGGGTAGAAACCCCACAAGAGGTGTTTGATGCTGATTTTGGTATTGTAGGGGAGCGTTTGGGGTTAACAGTCGGCTTCAGGTGGAGCGTTTGGGATAACAGCAAGACTATACGGGTGCATTTGGAACTAGCAGCGAGTGTAACGAGCGTTGGGATTGCGGCATAAAGTGTAAGGGTGCGATTGGGTCTACAGTCAGCTTATAACGGGGTGTTTAGGACTGCAGACGAGATACAAAGGGGCGTTTGGTTTGCTGTTTATTAGTTTGAGTGCGTTTGGATGCGGGATTGCCAAGGTTTAGAGTACCGGGCGCGACTACAATTCATGGTTGTTTGTGGTTTAAGAATCGGCTAATAACACATTTAACTCTATTAACTAACTCAAACGGTGGTATACATATATAAGTATATATATTTGGTTAAATAAATATGTTGAACACTATAATTATCACGATAACTATAAAAATTATTATACGTATAAATATGTGTTTAAATAGCTCACATCGGGCGCTTGGCTTTTAATTTATAACACATAGGTTGTGTTTGGTTCTATTTAATTATGGTGATTAAATATGTTAAAACGTGATTTGCGTAACGTAGATTGTTTGGAAAATATTGAGAATTGGTTAAAATGGAAAAGGTTGTATAAATGAATATGTCATGTTGAAATTTATATAAACTTCTATACTTTATATTTTGTTCGGTACAAACTACTATTATATTTGTAAACCAATAAATAAATATATTTTGTAAACTGATAAATAAGTGGACTCTATTGTATTGATAAACTGATGAAAGTTATACTTTTTACCTAAAAGTGTCAATTATTAATTAAGTGGTGATTTTCTTAAAATGTGTTGAACTATTTTGTCTAATTATTTTTATCACGATCTTTATATAATAACTGTAAAATAAATATAAACTTTGGTTTATTTTGTAAGATTGTTGTCTCTATTATATAATTCAACATGAGAATTATATAATAGCTTACGTAATGTGTACGGGATACATTACATACTTGTGTGCGTGCCTAATTTATTCATTTTATTAACCAACCCTTGAACTATTATAACTTGGAACTTAATATTTTGTCAACGGGGCACGTTGATGTACATGTCCATCGAGAACTCAAATATACATTTTTTAAGATTTAGCCGATTAGTAAACCACAACACCATGACCGAGCCGTATCGATTTTTCGTTTGTGCGGAGCGTATTATTAGCATCACTAGCGTTTGCTCTACATCGTCGAGGTGAGTTCATACCCCACATTTTCTTGTTTTAAATCGAATTATAAATGTTTTATAATTGCTCTTTGGGGGAGGTACATGCTTGGTCAGAAACTACTTATAAACTTATTTGGTTGTCAATAACTGTTTATCTGTTTATAAACGTCTTGATTGTCATAAGATAATTTTAAGCTTATTTGGTTGGTCATAAACTATCTTTAAACTGGTTTAACTGTTACGTGCTGAGTGATCAACTCCATTAATTGTTATACGTAGTACTTATGAATGTTGATACCAAAATTTCTATTGTGGGTTTCGTAGCCCAAAACTTTAACTGCTTTTCACTGGTTCTCGGGTAGAGACAATGGTTGCAAGAATGAACACAAGTGCATATACTCGTTTATGTATTGGTCTAAGTCCTGCTTTAACCCAATTACTTTGGCCCATTATCATGAACCGTTAATTTAGACCGAATGACCGGTTGAAAGCGCGAATGTTATGGATAGATCTATCGGGGTTGACGCCCCTGTCCGGCTTGGTCCAACAGAGGACAAGCGGACACAGTTTCATTTGAGTCTGAGGACGGATGTCGTGGGTTAGGCATCCGTAGGGGCTGCATTATATGATTATACTACCGGTGTTGTTAACGCTTCGGTGTCATGATCTTAGACAATAATAAATGCCTTATTTTATTTAGTGACTTTGTATTTGTTATATTGTCACTAAGTGGTTGGAAAATCTTGTGGTTCATTAAACAATTTTATTCTATTGGAAAACTTTATTATTCATCAGTGAGCTTTGTTTTTATCAGATTACGCTAACTATTATCTGTGAACTCTGTTTTATCAGAAAACTCTATTAATTTCCAGAAAACTCTGTTGTTATCAGTAAGCTATATTTACTATCAGTAAACTCTGCTTTTATCAGTAAACTTTGTTTTTATCAATAAACTTTGTTGTTATTAATAAACTTTGAAATTATCAAAGAAAGTTTATTTAACAGAAACTGTGATTTATAAACTCTTATATTTTACTGCAAGGTGCAGTGGTCGGTAAAACTCTAATTTTTCATAAACGTTTTAAAACAAACTTATGAACTCACCAACTTTATGTTGACATTTTTAAGCATGTATTTCAGGTTCTTGACTATGTGGATTATTTGGAGTCTACTTTGTGGTTTTTGGCATGTAGAGGTCGTTCTCGGATCAAGCTCTCGATTACTCATGAAGTCACAAGTCCCCAAAGCAAGTCTTCCGCTGCAGTGAATTTGGGGGCGTGACAAATACTTTTTATTTTGAGAATGTGTTCGTGCTTTATTTTGATTTTAACTTCGTTTCAATTATATATTAAGGTATTTGACTAAGAAAATAAGTGTAGGAAAACTTGTAATTTGATGTAGCATATTTAATTGTTGGTTTATATGTCTGGTGTTTTTTCTTGGCTTTTGTAGTAAAAACTCTCCAGAAGGATTACTAATAAGGCTACCCACAACAGCGACCCTGTGTGACTTTGATTTTTTCTGTCACGTCATCTTTCTCTCTCCAGCGACCTAGTGCGACCTATTTGCCCCAACAAGGCGGCCTAGTGCGACCTAGTTGAATTTTTTTTAAAAACATTACATTTAATTAAAAAACATTATATTCAATTAAAAAAACATTACATTTAAATTAAAAACGTTACATTAAAATAAAAAACATTAAAAAGCTAATTTATTAATCGTGATTGGCCCAAATGTGTTCTACTAGATCGAATTTTAGGTTTAGATGACCTTGTTCGTCGATTATCTACTAAGTTACTTCGAGCGATTCTTCATGCGTATTAACCGGATCGTTATCAACATGTTGTTCTTCTGGATGATATATGGGTGATATCGCCGCCCCGTTGTGTTGAATTGTCATATTGTGTAATATGATGCAGGTGTACATTACGTCCGATAGTCTACGTCTTGACATTCCTCGGGTCGCGTAATCAATCAGCTTCCTTTTCGTTTTTAATACACCAAATACTCGTTTGAACATCTTGCTGCTTCGTGCTTCGTTTTATACAATCTTCGTTTATGATCATTTGTAAGAGGATCTTTTATTGACTTAATAAGAACCGACCATTTCGGATATATCTCATCAGTAAAATAATATCCCCGTCGATAATACACTTCGTTAGCCACGAATCTGAGTTCAGGTGTTTTCCCTGATTTAAGATCATTGAAAACAGGGGATTGACGTAAAACATTTACGTCGTTATTCAACCCGGCTACACCAAAGAATGCATGCCAAATACATAAGTCTTGAGAGGCGACCGCTTCCAGTATAATGAATGAAGTTGACCCCTGATCAAGTCTACAAAAGTACGCTTTGAAGGCAACGGGGCAATTCTCCCACGGTCAATGTGTACAATTGATACTTTCTATCATCCTAGGAAACCCATGTTTTGCCTCGTGATGAGCATAGAATTTATCCATGCCAGTATACGCCGACTTCCGCAAGTACCCTTTACCATATAATTCCATGATGGCGGTACAAAACTTTCGAAGACACTCACGGGATGTTGACGCACCCATTTGCAAATATTCGTCAAGAGCTCGGGTACGGATCTGTACGCCATTTGACGAATAACGGAAGTGCACTTCAACAATGGAGAAAGACATTCTCGACCCGTACAATCCCTCGCGTTTCGAAAATAAGAATAGTTATTTTTCAAGTCGTCAACAATTCGTAAGAATAAATCTCAATCCATTCGGAACCGTTCACGAAATGTCTTCGCGTCATACTGCGGCTCATCAGTAAAATAAGCCGCGACTAGACGATTATGTGCACCCTGGTAATCTCTATGTATGTACCCTCGTTTTTTGAGGGTTTGATGCTTCGTAAGCCGATTGACAAGCTTGCGTAAATACCGCAAGCTCACTTGTAACTTCATCCTCGTCGTCAGTAGAGTCGCCAAAAAATAATTCATAAGACATTGTATTTTGGAGAATTGTGGGTTTAATTTGTGTGAAAATGGTTGAATAAATGGGGTACTTATAGAGATAGAAGGTTAAATTTAAAAAAAAAGTTTTTTTTTTTAATTCTAACGGTACAATTTGAAACAAAACACTCCCAAACTCGTTCGCTTCTAAGACCGAATAGGCTGGTATCGAATTGCACGACTCGGTCACCACAACGGGACAACCGAGTGCGAATCGATCGCGACCGATTTAAAAAACCGTCGTTGCGGGTAGCCTAAGAGACTTGAAGAATTTTTTTTCAAAAACAATATCTGTAAAACCCGCATGCTTTTACCATGAATAGTAACCTTACGATCGTACGTACATGATTAGAACTTTCCTTTTTAGCATGTTTACGTTTCACGAACAAGAATTACAAGTATTACGTACGTGTTATAACACGATAAGTATTTATTACGTATTAAGACACGATAATTATTTATAATCACGAACATAAGAACATGAAATCATCAACGTAAATAATCACGAGCTTAGTATTACGTATTTATGTATATTTATTACGATCATGAATAAATATAATAATACACGAACGATAACTAATTAAATCATGTAAAACACGAACACGAGAACACACATAATATTAGACACGGAAAACATTCGGGTTACCCCATGTGGGCCCCTTACCCGCGGACAAGACGAGAAAAAGGGCCAAGCCCATGCAATTTTACTAAAACAAGGATTTGGGAAAAGATATGTTTCATTATAACAAAAATTAGAAAACAAGAAAAACCCTAAAAATCTTTTCTCTCCTTCTTGTCTCCTTTGGCCGCCGGGTATAACACAGGTGTGTTTGGTTGATTTTTGGTGATTGATTTATTGCAAGGGTGTTAGCGTGTTCGTTCTCCTTTGATTCACGTAATCGGTAAACCCTAAAACCCTTTTCTTTTTATTGTTTTTATTAATTGATCACATGAAATCATGAGTTATTTAATAACAAGTTAATAATCATGCAATTAAACATGGGGGGTAAAATAAATCATGGTTAAGGGGTGTTGTTTTGGCCGACGCAAGAAACCGATACCCAAGGGGGTCTCGGCTTGTTTTGATTCGCACCAACCGAGACCTCAAGGTCTCGGTGTGGTGTCTTGTGTCTCGGCAGCAGGAGAAAAGGGAACCCTGACCTCGGTCGGGGTATGTTTGTGCTCGGGTGGGTCTCGGCTAGAACAAGAACCACTACCGGCTTATGCCGGTGGCTAAATAAGGAAAGCTGGGGGAACTTCTAGCCGCGGCAGCAAGGGGAACCACCGGCTAGCCGGTGGGAACTTTTGCTAGCCGGTGGCTAGTCTTGACCAAGGGTGCGTTTGTGACCGGTTCACGGGTCCGATTCACGGGGTTCATAAATACGGTTCACGACATGTTTAGATTCAAACACGGGTTCGGTTCATGGGTTGTTTTTATGAGGTTAATTTTTTTACAAGTTTATTTTTACAAGAATTAAATTAAATTAATTAAAACATGTACATGATTAATTTAATTTATACATGACTTAGGTTATTAATATTAGTATTAATACATGAATTTTAACCTAAGTAATTATCATTCTAATTAGACTATATAATTAATTAATTATTAAAATCATGACTTATAATTAATTATTTTACATTACTTAGGTTATATTATTGATAGATAATAATATATGTTTTAACCTAAGTATTTTACCTTTATTTAATTAAATCATGTTATATTTAATTAAATACTTTAACCTATAGTTTATTTAATTCACATGAAATAATTAATAAACTATACTATTTAATTACATGACTTAGTATATTAATCAGTAAACACTTAAGCTTATATAATTAGCTTAATAATCTAGCTTATTTCTATTTATGGAAACTTTCTATTTTTAGAAACTTATTTAATTAAGGCAGCTAATCTTTTTGTAGAAACTTTCTATTTTTAGAAACTTATCTATTTTAAACAGTAAATCTATTTTTGGAAACTTTCTATTTTTGGAAACTTTCTATTTTAGGAAACCTACTATTTTTAGAAAGTTACTTATTATTACACAACAAGTATAATAATACATGAAATGCAAGTAATACTTAAACAGAATAGACAAAATATATGATAAACGCAGTATAAAGCTTAAATCACTAAAAGATGACATGAACATATAAAACAAGCTAAGACATGATATAAAGCCAGTTACGTATTCAATAATCAGATACTTATACACGTATGTATTTATGTAGCATTAGTGATACCGAAGTAGGACTCTCTTCCGTTTGTTTTCTTCGTTCACTGGACACAAGGTACGGATTCTCCGTCTTTTAAGTATGGACATTCTTTCTTACTAGGATTTCCCCGTATGCAGCCAACTTTTTTCCCCAGTATATGTTTTATATGTGTTCGAATTGCTTATGTTTAATTAGAATACCTAAAGCCATATACATGCATGACCAGTTTCACCTAGTTATGGAGGTACCATAACCATAACACTGGAGGCACCAGTGTTATGACTCCACCACGACGGAGTGATAGCTCGTGGCGTCCCTTCAGATTTTGGCCATATTATTATTATCAGGTTGGGCGTATGGGTGCATCCTAGTTTACATGTTTTCAGCAGATTATTCAGGTGAATGTGGTGTGTGCCTTGCATCCTTCACAAGGAGCTGATCACTCCTACCCAAACCAGTATATTAAATTAGAGGCAGCCCCTCTAATTTGCATGACGAGGTCACCCCTCCAAGTATTCATGCACGTGGATAATTCATGACATATATGGGCTAATGGTAAATATGTTAAACAGTTTTTACAAGATAAACATAAGGCTTTTCAAACTATAAAACCACTTTTACTAAGATATAACCAGGTTATCCAGGACTTAGTCTTTTCCGCTGCTTCATGCTTATATGCTTATATTATTCATGCTTTACTTGTATATCTGTGCACTGAGCGTTATGCTCAGCCGTTTTCCTTTTCATGTTCCCAAAACGGCAGGTACTCAGGGACGCTCGTAGACTTTAAGCATACGTGCATATGGATTAAAAGCTTCCTAGCCTTCTTTACTTTATGCATTTCTTTATACTTTGATACTCATTTCCATGGACACTGTTTAGTCCTTTCATTTACAGTACTTATGTTTGTGTGTGATGAGTTCTACTTTTGGGGTACCGATGTTTGATTCCGGTATTTACTTTATGGTCATGTAATGTTTTATACATTTATCCTTGTATGCTTTGATGACACGCCATAATCACGTGTGACGTTCCATTTATCAAAAAGGGGTGTTACAATTATGGTATCAGAGCCAAGGCTTCGACCTGTAGGCTCTCAAAACACGACCTATGATTAGTGGGTAGTCAATATGGTCTTCCTAGAACTGACAGTCGGTTTTCATGCATTCATCATTTTCATGCATACATATATATGTCATTGTCGCAGGTTTATGACTAAGTAATGGTTGGTACAGGACTGGCCCTATTTAGTCGCATGTGTTTTATCGAAACTTTTAAATTTGGGACCGACCCATTGGCGTCCCCTCGCCATGTCTTTTGTTTTGAGTGAACTGACCATAGGCGTTCACTCTCGAGCATACAAAAGTTTTCATAAAACTGCATCATGCATTCATGTACTAGTTTTTCCTGCATAAAATTTTTCTCATGATTTATTGGTATAATTTTTTTTCATGTATATTGTTTATGTTTTAATCAGTTTAATCATGTATTTTATGTTATACTGTCAGATGGTTCTCACACGCGAGCATGAACAACTCAATGCAGCAATCCAAGCTGCAATGCAAGCTATGCTTCCTCAGCTGAGGAACGAAATCAGGGATGAGGTTCAGGCTGCCAACAACCAGCAGCAACACCCAGTACCTCCTCCTCCTCCTCCAGCAACATTGGTCACATGGCTGGAGAGATTCAATAAGCTCCGCCATCGAGCTTTCGAGAGAACAAATAGCCTAGTGAAGCTGAAAGCTGGTTGGCTCACATTGAGAAGATCTTCGATCCTATGGGCTGTGACCTCGTCTTCAAGTCGAGGTTGGTGTGCTACCGATTCGAAGGTGATGTACTATCATGGTGGATGACACTGAAGCAGTCTGAGGGAGGTGATAATTAGGTGGCTGGTTTGACTTGGGCTCATTTCAAGGATTTAGTGATGAGACAGTTCTTTCCCAAGGCTGAGCAAGACAAGCTGAAGAGGGAGTACCATAGAATCCGACAGAGAGCTGGGGAGAACAGCAACGAGTTCATGCAACGCTTTCTTCGCTTGGCTGGTTTCCTTGGTGCAGTAGCAGGTACTCCTGAAGAGCAAGCACACCACTTCAGGCGGGCTCTTCGTACATCGGTCGCAAACAACTTGGTGTGTGCTACGTTCAACACTGTAGCACAAGTGGCTGATGCAGCACGTAAGCTGGAGATGCTGCAGGAATAAGATAAGTTCGGGGAAACCGAGAGACCCGATAAGAGGTAAACATTCGTATTCAAACGGTGACCAATCCGTATTCTTTCGGTATATGTCAATATTTCATCTCTTTAAATTGTATCTTCCAGGCAGAAGACTGGGGACTGGTCTCAGCCGGCTACTCAGCAACAGCCTAATCAGCCCAAGGGAAACGGTCAGACTCACGACCGTTCTGCTACGAATAGGCGTGGCAGTAATGATAATTACCGTAACAATGATGGACACTTCAACAGCAGGAGGTCCTTATACTTACTCGTTTCTTATGATTACATGTTAAAATTCTTAATTCTGACACATTAGCAAATCTTCTACCAGGAATCATGGTAACGGGAGGGACCAGAACCAGAGAGGTTCACAGCCTAACCGCCTAGCTATCATTGGTATTCAATCTTACGATTATCCGCATTGTCCTTTGTACCTATTATCGTTTCTCATGTATATTGTTTTTATCAGGCTCTCAGCCAGTCAGGACACCTGTTGGAGGATATACTCATCCTCTTTGCTCTACTTGCCACCGTAGGCACCCAGGGCCATGTCGCCACGACAGCAACGCATGCTACAAGTGTGGTCTTCCTGGCCATCGCATGAAGGATTGCCGCAAGGGCGAGATAGAGGGTACATCGGGACATGCTGATACCAAGCCGCCTCCTACTAGTGGACGCGTTTACACGACATCTCGCGATCAGGCCAACAAGTCTACAGGTACCATCACTGGAATCTTGTATATGTATGGTCAAGCTGCATGTGTTCTGTTTGATACGGGTGCTACTCACTCGGTCATTTCTACTGCTTATGCCAAGAATGTTAGGATACTCCCCATGCCACTAGAGAATATACTGAGTATTTCCACGCCTTTGAGAGACTCTGTACGCATAACCCTGTGTACAAGAGCCTTCCCCTAGAGTTTAACGACAAGGTTCATCCTGTTGACGCACTTACGCTGGACATGAATGATTTTGACATGATTTTGGCCATGGATTGGCTATCCAAGTATCATGCTACCATAGATTGCCATTCATATCGAGTCATCTTCGGTGATGTTAATGCGCCAGAGTACATTCACAACGGGTTCGTACCCGGCAGGTCTGTATAAATCATATCAACCCTGCAAGCACGTGCATTACTTTCACATAGTTGTGAGGGTTATCTAGCTACTGTTCATGACATGGATGTTGAATCCCCCTCAATTCAGGATCAGCCGATAGTGTCAGAATTTCCAGATGTATTTCCAGAAGAACTTCCGGGCATACCACCCGCACGTGAAGTAGAATTTAATATCGAGCTCATCCTAGGAGCTGAGCCGATTTCCAAGGCTCCTTATCGCATGGCTCCCATAGAGTTGAAGGAGCTGAAGGATCAATTGCAAGAACTTCTGGAACGAGGCTTTATTCGATCGAGCGCATCTCCATGGGGCGCACCGGTCTTATTCGTTAAGAAGAAAGACGTCTTTGCATAGACTATCGCGAGCTCAACAAGATTACCATCAAGAATAGGTATCCACTACCACGTATAAATGATCTGTTTGACCAACTCCAAGGGGCCAAAAATTTCTCCAAGATTGATCTAAGGTCGGGCTATCATCAGCTATGGGTTAAGGAGCAGGACATCACCAAGACTGCTTTCCGTACACGCTATGGCTACTACGAATTTGTAGTCATGCCATTTGGCCTTACCAATGCTCCAGCAGTGTTCATGGATTTGATGAACAGAATCTTCCATGATTTTATGGACAAGTTCGTCATTGTCTTCATTGACGACATCCTGATTTTCTCTAAGTCCAAGGAGGAACGCGAAGACCATCTTCGTACAGTACTACAGATTCTTCGCCAGAAGCAGTTGTATGATAAATTCTCCAAGTGTGACTTCTGGTTAGACAAGGTGGCATTCTTAGGTCACATTGTATCAGCAGAAGGAATCACGATGGATCCAGCGAAGGTTGAGGCTATTACCAAGTGGCCAAGGCCGACAACAGCGACTGAAGTTCGCAGTTTCCTAGGCTTAGCTGGTTATTACCGTAGGTTGTGGAGAACTTTTCCCGCTTAGCGCTACCATTGACCAAACTGATGCGGAAAGGGGAGAAATTCGTCTGGACTGAAGAACGAGAGAAGAGCTTTGAAGACATAAAGCAGAAGTTAGTATCTGCACCGATTCTTACTCTCCCATCTGGTACAGGTGGATTTCAGATCAACAATGATGCATCGGGGAAGGGACTTGGCTGTGTTCTCATGTAACATGGGAAAGTGATCGCGTACGCTTCACGGCAGCTTAAGCCTTATTAGGAAAATTATCCTACGCATGACTTAGAACTTGCAGCAGTCGTGTTTGCATTGAAGATATAGAGGCACTACTTGTATGGAGAATCATGTGACATTTTCACGGACCACAAGAGCTTGAAGTATATCTTCACTCAGCGTGAATTGAACATGAGACAGAGGAGATGGTTAGAGTTGTTGAAGGATTATGACATTAATCTGCAGTATCATCCCGGCAAGGCGAATGTAGTGGCCGATGCACTTAGCAGAATGTCCGAAATGATAAACGACATTAAAATTGAGGAGGAAATTATAAGAGACTTGGAGTGACTAGATATAGAGATCATGGTACGTGGACAACACAGTTACTGGGCTAATCTTAGAGTGGAAACCGAGTTACTCTCTAAGATCAAGGAAGCTCAGAAAGATGATGGAGAAATCTGGGCGATAATTCAGAATTTGGAGAAGCAGACAGAATTTCGAGTAGATGTAGATGGTATCTTATGGCAGGGCACGAGACTTTGTGTTCCTGATGACCAAGAACTCCGGGAAACGTTGTTACCTGAGGCTCATAGCTCCCCATTCTCTATCCATCCTGGTTCGACCAAGATGTACCATGACATCAAGCGGTACTTTTGGTGGAGTGGTATGAAATAGGATGTTGCTACTTACGTCTCCAAATGTCTTACCTGCCAGCAGGTTAAGATCGAGCATCAGCGGTCTGGCGGTCTTCTTCAACCGTTAGATATTCTAGAGTGGAAGTGGGACAAAATCACCATGGATTTTTTTACTGGTCTTTCGCCGACAAAGAAGAAGCACGATGCAATTTGGGTTATCATTGATCGACTTACCAAATCAGCTCATTTTTTACCGATCCGCAAGGAAGATTCGGTCAGTAAACTCGTTGATACTTATAGAAGGGAGATCATGAGACTTCACGGTGCTCCATCCAGCATCGTCTCAGACAGAGATCCTCGTTTCACTTCGCGATTCTGGAGAAGCCTGCAGAAAGCTTGGGGTACACAACTTAAGCTTAACATGGCTTTTCATCCTCAAACAGACGGGCAGTCGGAGCGAACGATTCAGACATTGGAAGACATGTTGAGGTCATGTGCGTTGGAATGGACGGGTGATTGGGACGATTATATCTGTTTGGTGAAGTTTGCATACAACAACAGTTGGCACGCACGTATCAAGTGTGCTCCTTTCAAGATGTTGTATGGCAGAAAGTGTCGCGCCCCAATCTGCTGGGATCAGGTTGGTGAGAGAACACTTGAAGGACCAGAAATGATAGAGCTGACTAATGAGAAGGTCGCAGTAGCTAAACAGAAACTGGAAGAAGCACGATTACGTCAGAAGAGTTACGCAAACAAACATCGTAGGGACTTACAATTAACGTAGGAGATCACGTCTTTCTTAAGGTTTCACCGGCACGTGGGGTTAGACGTTTTGGAATAAAAGGGAAGCTCAGTCCTCGATTCATCGGACAGTTTGATGTCATTGAACGAGTCGGTGAAGTATCTTACCGTTTAGCGTTACCTCCGCAGCTTTCTCATGTTCACGATGTGTTTCATGTGTCCTTACTCAGAGGGTACAAGTATCATCCCCTTCACATGGTTCAGTATCCACTGGAACAGATTCGTGAAGATCTCACTTTCATAGAAGAACCCGGGCGAGTTCTTGACAAACAAGAACGAGTCATGAGAAAGAAGACGATTCCATTCGTCAAAATTCTTTGGAGGGATCATACCGAGCGAGAAGCCACTTGGGAAACAGAGGAGTCTATCCGGGCTTCTTACCCTCATTTCATATTTTGAATTCGGGTATGTTCTTCTTTTCCAGTTTACTTTATCTATAATTCGGGGATGAATTATTCTTTTTAGGGGGGAAGAGTTGTAAAACCCGCATGTTTTTACCATGAATAGTACCCGTACGATCGTACGTACATGATTAGAACTTTCCTTTTTAGCATGTTTACGTTTCACGAACAAGAATTACAAGTATTACATACGTGTTATAACACGATAAGTATTTATTACGTATTAAGACACGATAATTATTTCAATAATAATTATAATCACGAACATACGAACATGAAATCATGAACGTAAATAATCACGAGCTTAGTATTACGTATTTATGTATATTTATTACGATCATGAATAAATATAATAATACACGAACGATAACTAATTAAATCATGTAAAACACGAACACTAGAACACACATAATGTTAGACACGGAAAACATTCGGGTTACCCCATGTGGGCCCCTTACCCGCGGACAAGATAAGAAAAAGGGCCAAGCCCATGTAATTTTACTAAAACAAGGATTTGGGAAAAGATATGTTTCATTATAACAAAAATTAGAAAACAAGAAAAACCCTAAAAATCTTTTCTCTCCTTCTTTTCTCCTTTGGCCGACGGGTATAACACACACCAAGGGTGTGTTTGGTTGATTTTGGTGATTGATTTATTGCAAGGGTGTTAGTGTGTTCGTTCTCCTTTGATTCACGTAATCGGTAAACCCTAAAACCCTTTTCTTTTTACTGTTTTGATTAATTGATCACATGAAATCATGAGTTATTTAATAACAAGTTAATAATCATGTAATTAAACATGGGGGGTAAAATAAATCATGGTTAAGGGGTGGTGTTTTGGCCGACGCAGGAAACCGAGCCCCAAGGAGGTCTCAGCTTGTTTTGATTCGCACCAACCGAGACCTCAAGGTCTCGGTGTGGTGTCTTGTGTCTCGACAACAGGAGAAAAGAGAACCCCAACCTCGGTCGGGGTATGTTTGTGCTTGGGTGGGTCTCGGCTAGAACAAGAACCACCACCGGCTTATGCCGGTTGCTAAATAAGGAAAGCAGGGGGAACCCCTAGCCGCGGCAGCAAGGGGAACCACTGGCTAGCCGGTGGGAACTTTTGCTAGCCGGTGGCTAGTCTTGACCAAGGGTGCGTTTGTGACCGGTTCACGGGTCCGGTTCACGGGGTTCATAAATACGGTTCACGACATATTTAGATTCAAACACGGGCTCGGTTCATGGGTTGTTTTTACAAGGTTAATTTTTTTTACAAGTTTATTTTTACAAGAATTAAATTAAATTAATTAAAACATGTACATGATTAATTTAATTTATACATGACTTAGGTTATTAATATTAGTATTAATACATGAATTTTAACCTAAGTAATTATCATTCTAATTAGACTATATAATTAATTAATTATTAAAATCATGACTTATAATTAATTAATTTACATGACTTAGGTCATATTATTAATAGATAATAATACATGTTTTAACCTAAGTATTTTTACCTTTATTTAATTAAATCATGTTATATTTAATTAAATACTTTAACCTATAGTTTATTTAATTCACATGAAATAATTAATAAACTATACTATTTAATTACATGACTTAGTATATTAATCAGTAAACACTTAAGCTTATATAATTAGCTTAATAATCTAGCTTATTTCTACTTATGGAAACTTTATTTTTAGAAACTTATTTAATTAAGGCAGCTAATCTTTTTATGGAAACTTTCTATTTTTAGAAACTTATCTATTTTAAGCAGTAAATCTATTTTTGGAAACTTTCTATTTTAAGAAACCTGCTATTTTTAGAAAGTTACTTATTATTACACAACAAGTATAATAATACATGAAATGCAAGTAATACTTAAACAGAATAGACATAATACATTATAAACGCAGTATAAAGCTTAAATCAGTAAAACATGACATGAACTTATAAAACAAGCTAAGACATGATATAAAGCCAGTTACGTATTCAGTAATCAGATACTTATACACGTATGTATTTATGTAGCATTAGTGATACCGAAGTAGGACTCTCTTCTGTTCATTTTATTCGTTCACTAGACACAAGGTACCGATTCTCCGTCCTTTAAGTATGGACATTCTTCCTTATTAGGATTTCCCCGTATGCAGTCAACTGTTTTCCCCAGTATATGTTTTATATGTTTTTGAATTGCTTATGTTTAATTAGAATACCTAAAGCCATATACATGCATGACCAGTTTCACCTAGTTATGGAGGTACCATAACCATAACACTGGAGGCACCAGTGTTATGACTCCACCACGACGGAGTGATAGCTCGTGGCGTCCCTTCAGCTTTTGGCCATATTATTATTATCAGGTGGGGCGTATGGGTGCATCCTAGTTTACATGTTTTCAGCAGATTATTCAGGTGAATGTGGTGTGTGCCTTGCATCCTTCACAAGGAGCTGATCCCTCCTACCCAAACTAGTATATTAAATTAGAGGCAGCCCCTCTAATTTGCATGACGAGGTCACCCCTCCAAGTATTCATGCACGTGGATAATTCATGACCTATATGGGCTAATGGTAAATATGTTAAACAGTTTTTACAAGATAAACATAAGGCTTTTCAAACTATAAAACCACTTTTACTAAGATATAACCAGGTTATCCAGGACTTAGTCTTTTTCGCTGCTTCATGCTTATATGCTTATATTATTCATGCTTTACTTGTATATCCGTGTACTGAGCGTTATGCTCAGCCGTTTTCCTTTTCATGTTTCCAAAACGGCAGGTACTCAGGGACGCTCGTAGACTTTAAGCGTACGTGCATATGGATTGGAAGCTTCCTAGCCTTCTTTATTTTATGCATTTCTTTAAACTTTGATACTCATTTCCATGGACATTGTTTAGTCCTTTCATTTATAGTACTTATGTTTGTGTGTGATGAGTTCTACTTTTGGAGTACCGATGTTTGATTCCGGTATTTCCTTTATGGTCATGTAATGTTTTATACATTTATCCTTGTATGTTTTGATGACACGCCATAATCACGCGTGACGTTCCATTTATCAAAATGGGGTGTTACAATATCGATCACTTTTCCAGTAGCTATAGACTTCGTCTGGTATTTCCTAAACGTTGTCTATGCCTAACTATAGGAAAAACGATTTTTTCCTAATTTTTTTATTATTTATTTTTTCATTACTTTCTAAAATATGTAAAATTTCGAAGAATTGCATGCCAAGTTAATTATCTAACCATACATTTATCCTTTACTTGCTTTCATTAGAATAAATCGTCAAGATTAGAATCATAGGGTTGTATCAAAATCTAGATTTTACGCGGGTTTTTGTGTATTGTCTTTGATTTTTAGGATTGTGCTAGAGAAGAGTTGTTGCAAAGAAGATTGTCTCAAACGATGGACGAATAGTTGGTGACTACTGGATAAAAATCTAACCTGATTTCATGCCTATTCCGCTTATGCCTAAATCAGGAGAGTATTAGTTTATCTCGACTCTTTAATTTCTTTTCCATATTTCACTTTATAGAAACATTGAGGACAATATTCATTCTAAGTTTGGAGGGGGAACAAAAGAGGCTTAGATTATATTCTTTCTATTTGAATTTGCGTGTTCCTTGAAATGATGAGTAATAACACCGACACATATTTAAAAAACGAAAAATTTGGCCAAATTTAAACATTTTCTATGGCATAAAAATGTGACAACTCGAGTTAGTATTATGTCTCATTCGATAAGATTTTTATTTCTAGCACAAAAACCCTACCACTTAAAAGTTCCACCCCGAATGTGACATTCGCCTTTAGATCTTTAAGAATTAGAGCACCATCTTTGGTGTTCAAGATAGTCTTAATCTTTTGCTTTCTCTAGTTAAAGGTCGGTGCAATCATGTGTGTCTATTGCATCGTTATGATTGTAACATGTGTGGTTCTGGCGTTTTTTCTAGAATTTGTGATCGATTAAGATTATATGAGTCTACTGGTAGTATAATAGCTTCTAGAAGTTGACATGTTGATACATCCCGATAGCGCAAATGAAGTTACATTCGTGTAATTACTTTTACTAAGTGATAAGATGCATTAGGATAAACTCATTTCTTGTAAGCCTTGCATATATTTCTGTAAGTTTAATATGGTTACATCTCCATATAACTCTCCCAACACCCTAGTTACCCTTTTGAGACTAATCTTTTCATGATTCTCTTAAATTTTTTAGTTATCTAGACTTTTTATGAAAAGCATTGTTTACACCCTACTAAATGTTACAACCAAATCACCTAAACCATCCGTGTATGCACTCATTTTAAGTGCATTATTGTGTCTGCCCTTTGAAAACCCCAAGTTAATCGTGTTGCTTAGTAAACAAAGTATTTGTACACAGTTTTGGATTTGTCGTGAATAAATAATTATGGTTGTTAAATACCATCGAAGAATGGGAAATAGTCATTATTTACTCTCATATGTGCTTAATGAAGAACTCTGTATTTCGTTGACTTCTAATTCGGGTTATTAGGAGTAAAAATAAGATTTAGTAAAACCCAAGTGTGGGAATGTGTTATATTTATTGTAAATGTAGAAATTAGAAGGGCTTGAATAGTTTTCTTAATTAAATATATGTTAGTCATTAGAAATGACTATTACTAACTTGTTTCATAATAGTTAGGCCAATTTTCAATGTTTCAAAACATTTGTTATATCTAGTTATTATGATAATGGAATGTTTAAATGTAAAAACAAGTAAGTAAAGAGTAAGGAAAGAAACAACCTAAGGAAAAACACAAGATTTATAGTGGTAAGTGATAACAAAGCTCTCTCTCCGTTCCTACTTTACTCCTCGAGTACACCTTACTCGAAATTTCTACTATATCCACAAGCTCCTTTCTTGGCGGAGAAAACTTTATAACGTTATTTACAATGTTTTCCGACACTAAAACGATCAAACTGAAAGGTGTAAGACTTTAGTGCAAAAGAAAAACTTTGCTAACACACATTAGAATGAAAATATGAATTGAAATTGAAATTTTTTTGTGATGGTTCCGGTTATTTGAAAGTTAGTATTTTGTACAAACAATTAAATTTCAAATCTGAAGTTTTGGACGACTTAATTATTTAAGTGTCGGTTAAAACAAAGTTTTGACAAAATATCAACATGATGATCTAAAAAGTTAATTTATATACTTCAAATCTTAAAATAAAAGTTAGAAAAAAAATATATGTTCTAAATAGAAGATGATTTTTTTTCCATAAACAAACATTAACGTGGTCTCAATTTGGCCTCATGATACGCGTGGAAAGGGAGCTCAGGAACAATGAAGATTGAAGACTCGGTCCTGAAGCTGTTATTACACCAAGTCTTATACTCGTAATACTTTGTTTATTCAAGTTGACATTGCCATATGGACTCTAATCATTGAAAAACGAAAGTTCCACGTACAAACTACAAACCTTTGACTTTGTCAAACACAAAAGTCCATTTACTAAACTCCCATAGAAAAGTCAGCAAACCAAACTGTCCCAACCCCTTAATTATCGGCACATGCACATCCATCTCTAGTTTTAGAATATATATGTCCTGTCCTGTATATATTACATATATGTGATAAGATAAATTGCATGCTCTATACATGATGAGATTGCTACAGATAGTGTTATGTATAATTATTAGTGCATTATCCATAACTTTTACTCAGAATGTTGAGGCATATAACAAAAGTGTCGAGATCACTAAAGGCATTAATGATCTAGATAAAGTTATACTCCATGGTTATAAAGGCACTAGCGTTGAGGTATGTATTTTCATTATTATTTTATGTTATAATATTCTTAAGATTAATGTGGAACATAGATATCGAATACAAAAGCTTAATCCGTACGTTACCAGATCATTGACTTGCAATTTTAGAAGCCAGTGATCAATACAAAGTTATTTTCTGTACAGTGGATCGCTACTCCATTGTGATGTATAACCTTTAAGTGAACATATATATTTGTTTGGAAATATGTAGGAATTATGAGACAAGTTGTTTTTATAAGTATTTGTTTCAAGTTATTGTTTTCGTTTAGTCATTCCAATATTCGTCTAGTGTGAACATATGGTTCTGATCATGTCAGATCAAGCAGTCACACAGAGTTCATACAGTAGTTGTTTGGTGCGTGATCTAGGATAAAGCGTTTGTTAATAAAACCAAATGATAGCTTTTGAAAGTACTATATGAAGTCATTGTGTTGGTCGTCTTGCTGGTCTAAAACCTCACATGGTTATTCAGCTTTTTAAGATAAATAGACATTAAACGGTTAAATGTGTTTGGGTTAGGGTTAGGATTTTCGACACAATTAAGTAAATGGGTCGTGTTTGAGTTGGGTGATACCAACCCGCAAACCAAATCCAACCTGTTCATAAATTAGTTAGGCAAGTCTACCCATTTATAGTATTTAAACATGAATAGAAGTATGGTAGCCCTTGTGTTGACGTTTGCCCTCCAACAATATTTTTTAGCTTTTGTTATATCTTTCGTAAGTTTTCTATTCTTGCAGGTATATCTATACGGCGCTCAAGTGACATCTTGGAAAAATGAGCACAATGAAGAGATGCTATTTGTCAGCAGTAAGGTAGCAACTATATATCCATGAATTACATATTTGAAACGATGGGATAACCTGTAGCAATCATCCATAAATGTAATTTTGCAGGCAACCTTTACGCCTCCAAAGCCAATACGTGGTGGCATTCCTATAATTTTTCCTCAAGTATGTGTCTTTATCTTTCTGCAGTTCACTTCACTGTTGTATTAGATTTATTCTAGTTATAATACATGCTTCCTTGATGCAGTTCTCAAATTTAGGCCCTCTTCAATCACACGGATTTGCTAGAAACAGTTTCTGGACCATAGAAATTGACCCCACTCCTTTTACACCCAATGTCACCAATAGCGTTTTTGTCGATTTGATGCTTAAGCCCACTGAAGAGGATTTGAAGATATGGCCTCACAGGTATATCCTATTTAAGTTCCAAGCTATTGTGTCTACTAGACAATTGAATGAGACTGCTCATAAATTCCCAATTTTTGTTCATTTATTTACTCTATTATAGATAAAGTATTATATATGCATGTTGTTTTGCTGCTTGTGTGTAGGTTTGAGTATCGACTGAGGATTACACTGGGACCTAAAGGAGAATTAACGATGACATCTCGGATCAGAAATACCGACACTGATGGAAAACCATTTACATTCACATTTGCACATCACACCTATTTTTCTGTTTCTAATATCAGGTAAATTGGTTTCACATCTTTCAGCTGATATAACAGATTTGGTGCATTAAGGGCTAAATCATATATAATGTTAACTCTCCTTAATTTTTCTTGTTCACTATCTAAGAGAGAATGGTGTGATCTGTATTCTAAAAAAACATCCTTACCGTTTCTGTCTTTAGTGAAGTTCATGTGGAAGGATTGAAGAAACTCGATTATCTTGACAATTTGAAGAACCGGACGAGATTTACAGAACAAGAGGATACAATAACCTTTGAATCAGAGGTAACTTTGTTACTTTTCCAGTTACATTTACATTGTCAACATTAGAGGCTTATGTATCATCAACTGTTTATTAACTCAGACTGACAAGATTTATCTGAGCACGCCATCAAAGATTTTAGTTCTGGATAATAAAAATAATCGAACATTTGTCATCCGCAAACATGGACTTCCTGATGCTGGTGAGATTTTTAATTCTGCTATTTGATTGCTGATTGTGTTTATTCCATCTCATTTCATTCATATAGTTATTTCCAGTTGCCTATGTAGCGTTTAACTTCTGTTGTTTGGAATTTTTTATCAAATGATGTTATTTTCTTTCCTTTGTTAGTTGTATGGAATCCATGGGCAAAAACTATAGTTGATCTCGGAGAAGATGATTACAAACAGATGCTTTGTGTGGAGGCTGCAGCAATTGGTAAGCCCATTACGCTGATGCCTGGTGAAGAATGGAAAGCGAGGCTAGAACTTTCAGCTGTTCCTTCACGCTATTTCAGCGGGAAGAGCGACTCTAACAAAGTTCTTGAGGGCACTTGACAAACATACACGCACGCTGATGAGTATCATGTAGAGGTATGCTAACTGAATCCAAATACTACTTGTACTATCATCGTCCTACAATCCTTTGGCAGTAGCAATAGTTGTAAGACTGTTAACCACAGCTAGTGACTGGTGGTTTATGTATATATGTTTTTGTAGTTTTTGCATCATGTCCGTATGTTTGTCCAGGTAATTTTTTAGATGAATGAGGTAGTTATGGGTATGGGTGGCAATTGAATATGCTTTTTAAGCTAGTACAACTAGGTTTGTTAGTATATAAATATAATATGCAGTATTTTTTTTATAAGTTTTGCTACCTAGTTTCAAAACTTATGTTAAGACAATACATAATGTCCTAACAAAATCATTTAAATCATCCAAAATCAGTAACCATCTCCTAAAATTTCTCACACAATTATTTCATAAAAGAGACTAAAGTATTTTCTTTTACGGGCTAACGTAACTAGACCCGCGTATACTCTTTCTGTAAAATTATCGTTCATGGTTAAAGACATACTAAGAAAAATGCATTCATTTTTGCAAAAAAAAAAAAAAAACAGTTTTATCTTTTGAGATTTAACGAGTTCATTTATTTTTGTAAATAATACTTTTGATTAAAAGTAATATTATAAACGTAAATGATTATAGCACATTATTTAATAGTGAACAATAATTTTGGTTAAAACAAAAAAAAAAGATGAATAATGAAAATAAACAAAAAGAACTTTATTTTCTTTTTGCAAATGGTCTGGAATCTAAGGTGTGTTTAGTTAGGAAAAAATATGTTATTTTTTTAGAAAATTTTTTAATGAGAATAAAAGAAAAAACTTGTTTAGTGGCATTTTTTTTCAATAATTTTCAAAAAATGATAAATTTCCTTTCTCCATTTTAAAGAAAATTGAAAACATTATTTGCTCTTTTCTAATTTTTCCCCTTCTATATTACACACATACTCATTTTTTTAAAATGAAAAATAAGTTTTTAAAGTCGTCGATTTCCTATTCTTTTTCTAAAGTGTGTGAGGTGTCAAGTTAAATTCCTGCTATGTGCAAACAACTTTGAAATGATTACGTCAACCTCCTAAAAAGAGAGGGCTTTACCTAGTTTGAGTCTGTGTGTCGGTAAGTTCAAACCGGTAGATTAGTCGGCCACTGTGTCGGAAATCACGGTGACCAAAAAAAAATTAAAATCATTTCTTTCTCTAAAAGTTTAAATAAAAAATTAATAACTAAACAGCCTCCAAAGTTTTTTTTTATCTAGGCACGCACTCATGCTATTTTTTGAAATGCAGGTTTAGGAAAAAAGCAAGACTCGTACCAGCTCTTCTCGGAGTCCTATTATTATGGTGTCAATTATTATTACATGGCGTATGCATTGGTGCATTACACCATAGTGTAAAGAAACCCTATTATTGTGTCAATATATTGAGTTTGGCATGTTTTTATTTTGCTACACTACTTATAGAAAGAAAATACATATGATAATAAAGTATAAGATGTGATCATTGTTGCATTTCCTTTTCATATTTGCATCATTTTCATAGATTCATTTTTACTTTTACCATTAATGCCTTTGTTAACTAACAACTATCAATAATCTTTTTTTACATTTTAAAACATAGTACATTTGTCTGAAAATAAATGTAAATTTGATTTTTAAAGTCAAACTGGTTTAATTTTCATCTTAAATAAAAAAATTTATTATATAATAGTTGATTCAAAATTTATAAATGAATTGATTTTAACTGTATTTTCATTAGTATAATGGTTTTCAAATGTTATATAACACACAAAAATATATTTAATATCAAAGTTTAAAGATTTTGACTTTAAAAATTCTAGACACTTATTTTGTAAATGAGAGAGAGTAGAGTCGAGATTAATATAAATCTATAATTTATGACTAGCATGGTATCCGCGTAATACGACGGTGGATACCATTGATGATTTTCGAGGTGAAAAATGTTATTACACTTGCTTGTTAAATTTGTATTCAAAGATTGAAATTGTAAAAATGTTAAATCAAAATAAAATAAATCTTAAAAAATGAAAAAATAAACTAAAAATTAATTAAAATATATCAAAATAGATATTAAATCAAAGAGTATAAAATTTTAGAAAATATGATGAAATTAAATTCTATAAAAAATAATAATAAAAAATATTTCAAACTTAAATATAAAGATACTTTTTTATAATAGGTTGTTACAAAATTTTGTTATAAAATAAGATGGATGACCAATTACAAAAATGAATGTTTCGGTAAAAGTGAGTTTCAAATGTCTTAATTTTTAGACTTTCTAAAAATAAAAAGAGTAAAATGCAAATATGCACTTGAGTCCAAACTACAAGCATTTTTTACCCTAAACTTTCATTTCGCCTGCATTTTTGCCCCTGAGTCGACTTTTTTCAACGTTTCCTAAAGTTTTGCCGTTAACTCCCACACGTGCCTGGCACGTGATGGTATAATCGTCATTTCCCGTTCCACCCCATCTCGTCATCCACTATCCCACGTTTCTCTTATGCAATTTTCGTCCTCGAAAACATTTACTACCCGCCACGATTGATACCACCTTTGGTTTATGCATTTTCCGTCCCTGAAACCGTTTTCTCGCAAATAAAAGTTGGTGGGCCACATTCTGACACATTTTAAGGACTTAAATTGCACGACCTTTCAGTTAGTAAAACTTTTCATGGACTTAAATTGCACGACCTTTCAGTTACTAAAACTTTTCAGGGACTTAAATTGCCCAACCTTTCAGACTTCTATATATTCTTAACACTCAGTGGTTAATCAACATTCGCCCCCAATTTCATCTGTAACCCTAATCTCTTTCGTAAACCCTTTCAACTACTCAATTTATCAAGTAAAATAACTGGAAGAACTCCTATCATTAACGAACTCAAGGAAGTATGCGGAGATTCTTATCTAAGCGCATGTATAGGTCTGTACATAGCAAGGTTGTCAAGATCCCGATCTTGATCTTAGAATCTTACGATTTTACGATACTGTAAAGCAAAAAAGATCAGGATCTTACGTAGGATCTTTGCATGCATTAGATCTTATAAGATCCCGATCTTAATCATAGGATCTTAAGATCTACTACGATCCGATCTTACTTTTTCTCGAACGACAAACTAAAAAACTACAAATTTATAGGTTCTATTTTGTATAATCTAAAAAACAATATGTAAATCTTCTTATACATTTCATAATAATAATTTAGGACCACATTTTTAAGAAATATTCGTATAATTTTGTGTTTACAATGTATATTAATTTGTAAGTTTGTAAAAAATTGCAAATAATACTAAGAAAATTACATTATATTAGGATCTTATGATCCCGATCTTATTTTACGATCTCGATCTTCCAAAGACGAAAACGATCTTAGGTAAGATTCCGATCTTGAAAACCTTGGTACATAGGTCAAATGGGCACGGTCAGTGTGAGCAGCTGAGGAATTCCTAGTGAACATCGGAATGCTGATCGACGAGCTTGAGACAAAGATGGATGAAGATAAACATGGGTGGATTGATTGTTTGAAAGAAATGTGTGATAGTGACACGCAAAAATTGGCTGATGTGGCCAAATTTATTGAGAAAGCTAGGGATGCGATAAGCTAGAAGCAAGCTTATGTGGATCTTATGGAAGATAGTTATTAGGATATCGACCATGTTTTTATTATTTTTATTGTTTTTGTTGTTCTTGTTTTAATTACCCTATTTTGATTGGGGGGGTTTTGTACCCACTTTGGTTTATTAATGAAAGCACTGTAAGTGCCCCCTTTATTTTAAGGACCTAAATTGCACGACGTTTCAACTTTCACGTCTATATATATCCATGTGTCTCTGTCCAAAGTTCATTATACCATTCATACCTTTTTCTAGCATACAATAGCACACATTCAATCTGAATCTACTTCAAAGTCCACTGACTTGGACGTACGTCTAATTGGGGTCATGGAGAAGGAATTGGAGAAGGAGCTGCAACTGGAGGAGAAATTCAAAACTCCATGTTCTAAGGTGGAGGAGACTGACAAAAAGAGATCAAGGTTCATTGAGGAGATGGAAAGTTTTCTACAGGTTGAGGATAATGATGACGCATACCAAACTGCAAGAGTCTTAAAGCATGCTAAAAAGAGGGATAGGGGAAGGGTAGTGGATCTCCAACTTATGAAGGACCAATCCCATCTTGGTGCGCATGAAATGGTCAACCTTGTGAAGAAATTGAAGGACTGAATGACAGGATAGTGTTTAGTTGCAACTGGTTGGTTTATGGATATCTGGATGTACTTTGGGTTTCTAAGGTTTAATGGAAAGAAGTAATTTTCGTTTATGGTTTTTTGACATGCAATTGGTATGCTTCCATGGAATAATTCCATCGAGATCGTGATGAGAATAAAATAATAGACCTAAAACTTTTCAGGGACTTAAATTGCACGATCTATTAGTAACTAAAACTTTTCAGGGACTTTAATTTCCCGACCTTTCAGACTTCTATATATTCTTAATACTCGGTGGTTAGTCAACATTCGCCCCCAATTTCATCTGTAACCTTAATCTCTTTCGCAAACCCTTTCAACTAATCAATTTATCAAGTAAAATGACTGGAAGAATTCCTATCATTAACGAACTCAAGGAAGTTTGTTGTAACACCCCATTTTGGTAAATGGAATGTCACGCGTAATTATGGTGTGTCATCAAAGCATACAAGGATAAATGTATAAAACATCACATGACCATAAAGGAAATACCAGAAACAAACATCGGTACCCCAAAAGTAGAACTCATCACACAAACATATGTATTGTAAAGGAAAATTACTAAACAATGTCCATAGAAAGGAGTATCAGAAGTATGAAGAAATGCATAAAGTAATGAAGGCTAGGAAGCTTCCAATCCATATGCACGTACACTTAAAGTCTACGAGCGTCCTTGAGTACCTGCCGTTTTGGGAACATGGAAGGAAAAACGGCTGAGCATAACGCTCAGTGCACGGATATATAAGTATAGCATGAATAACATATGCATATAAACATATAGCAGCAGAAATGTCTAAGTCCTAGAAAACCTGGTATAACCTAGTAAAACTGGTTTTATAGTTTGAAAAGCCTTATGTTTATCTTATAAAAACTGTCTAACATGTTTACCATTAGCCAATATAGGTCATGAAATATCAACGTGCATGAATACTTGGAGGGGTGACCTCGTCATGCAATTAGAGGGGCTGCCTCTAAATAATATAAGTTTGAGTAGGAGGGATCAGCTGCGTGTGAAGGATGCAAGGCACACACCACATTCACCTAAATAATCTGTAAAAACATGTAACCTAGGATGCACCCATACGCCCCACATGATAATAATATGGCCAAAAGCTGAAGGGACGCCACGAGCTATCACTCCACCGTGGTGAAGTCATAACACTGGTGCCTTTAGTGTTATGGTTATGGTACCTCCATAACTAGGTGAAACTGGTCATGCATGTATATGGATTTAGGTATCTAATTAAACATAAGCAATTCAAAAACATATAAAGCATATGCTGGGAAAACAGTTGGCTGCATACGGGGAATCCTAATAAGGAAAGAATGTCCATACTGAAAGGACGGAGAATCCGTACCTTGTGTCCAGTGAGCGAAGAAGACGAACGGAAGATAGTCCTACTTCGATATCACTAATGCTACATTAATAATATACGTGTATAAGTATCTGATTACTGAGTACGTAACTGGTTTTATATCATGTCTTAGCTTGTTTATATGTTCATGTCTTGTTTTACTGATTTTAACGTTATGATGTGTTTATCATGCATTCTGTCTATTTTGATTAAGTATTACTTTTATTTCTTGTATTATTATACTTGTTGTGTAATAATAAGTAACTTTCTAAAAATAGCAGGTTTCCTAAAATAGAAAGTTTCCAAAAATAGAAAGTTTCCAAAAAATAGATTTACTGCTTAAAATAGATAAGTCTCTAAAAATAGAAAGTTTCCATAAATAGATTAGCTGCCGTAATTAAATAAGTTTTTAAAAATAGAAAGTTTCCATAAATAGAAATAAGCTGGATTATTAAGCTAATAATATAAGCTTAAGTGTTTACTGATTTATATTCTAAGTCATGTGATATATAGTATAGTCTATTAATTATTACATGTAAATTAAATAAACTATATGTTATATGATTTAATTAAATATATCATGATTTAATTAAATTAAGTGTATAAAATACTTAGTTTAAAACGTGTATTACTATTTATATTAATATAACCTAAGTCATGTAAATTATCTAATTATAAGACATGTTAAATAATTAATTAATTATGTAGTCCAATTAAATAATAAATACTTAGGTTAAAATCCATGCGTTATTAATAATAATAATAACCTAAGTCCACTACAACAAAATGAGCCTAATGCAACATTTTACGAGCAACACTTTTAAATGTGTTACATTTGTCACAAAGTTGGTGAAAAGGCGACATTTATAAAACAAGTGTTGCATACTAATATAAAAGACAACACTTTTATAAAAGTGTTGCAAGTTCAACCGCATAACACAACACTTTAAAAAGTGCTACATTTACTTATGCATAAAAACAAAACTTACTTTGTGTTGGCACAAAAAATTCACGAAAATTTAATTTCCCACTTACATTTTTTATTAGTGCCCCGCTATTTTTTTAACCAAAATTAAAATCATATTTTTTCTTTAGTGCGCCCCACCCCCTTTTTTAGTATATCGTCTCCTTTCTTTTTTTCATTTGCATATTCACACAAAAGGACATGAAATCTTTTAGATCTTCATATAGCCATCTTCTTGATTTTCTTTTAATCAGTAAGTGATAAGGTATGGAATCATCTTATATTAATTATATTCTTCTCTACTATCTTTTGGTCTAATTGATTATCTATCATCTTCCCCTTAGCTGCGGTTAATTAGAATATAGAACTGTTATCCATCAATTAGGGATCTATTTTGTTCAAATAACCTCATCTTGTATATACTTATTCAATGGCTTTATTCATATGTTGCATCTTCAAATTTAAGATTCTGGGTTGATTCACGTTTGTAGATTAATATTTAATATAAATCTTTGGTAAATGCAATAGTGAGAAAATTGTTAATAACTGAGATTGGATTTATTAATTTTACACATAATTTTTTTTATTTGTGTCTGTATGTTTATTTTTGGTCACTTATTACTCTTGATCGAAATGTAGATGCTCTTATGATGCTGGGTACCAGCAACAAGACCCTTTTACTTTCAAGATTTTGATGCCTGATCATTATGTTCCAAGTATGTTAAAGCCCTGACTGTAGTACCAATATATCTTCTTCATGTTTGGGAATTTAAACAATGTATATTTAGTGCACTCTGATAGTTGAAGTTGGTGTATATTAGAGTTGATTTAATATGGAGCAAGTTTGTTCTGTAAGTATAGTGGGTGGTATGATGACGAGTGTATATGAACTCTTACACATAGATCTTGTACAAATATCAATTCAGTATTTGTAGATAACCTTAAGTTATTAATCTTTTTGAAGTACATTAGATATATAACATTTGTTGGCCTAAGGGGTGTTTTTTTCTTATACAGCTGTTTTATGGCTTATTTTTCAGCTTATACAGCCGGCTAATGGCTTATTTTGTTTTTACCTTATGTTTCGTAAGTTCGCTTTTTATGGTTTTTTTTTGTAACTTTCTGGCTTATATAAGTTTATCATGTGATAATAAGCTTATATAAGCGAAAAAGTTACAATAATAAGCCACAAAAGGTGGGTTTGTAAAACTTACAACGAAAAAGATAGAAGTCATATGCCCACTGTATAAGCCTAAACAAACAGCTACTAAGTTTTCGGAATCCTAACTCAGATCCTTAGAACGTTAGTAATAGTATGTTTGAATGATTGATCATTTTATGTATGTGATTATAGTTATGAATCAGGATATTGATTTTCAACATTTTCTTGATCATTGTTTAACCTTTAATTGCTTGTGCTCGGGTGAGCAGGGTAGAAAATTTCATATGAAATTGTTTTATTTAGTTCTTCTTTTTGATGTTATACTGGTTTATGTGATACCATTGCTTGTATGTTACAATCAATGTTCAAATTTATTGATGATTAAATACTCCGCTAGTTAGGTAAAAAATGATTGGTTTTGAAATGATAAATTACTGAAAACGGATAAGTTTTCCAAGGTGATTGATTTTCTTCATTGCTAGCTTCATAGAGAGATGTTGGTAAGTTGGTTCTATATGTTATACGCTTATAGCTTCACATCTGATCAACCACATGCCTAAATGACGCTCCCTCTCAGTTCTGTTTTCAGTTTGTGCATGTGAATATTGCATTCTCTCTGAGTCCAGATCAGCTAGGGAATGATATATACAATGCAAGTTTTTGTGAATAATAAAATGACTTGTTTAGTCAATGTGTTGTGCACGTGATAGATTCTTAATTTTAAAATATACCATTCGTGTTATGCTTTCTTGTAACCGGCTTTACGCATGCGCTACAGAAATTTGGATTTGATGGGAAATTGGTGGTTAACTTTGACCATTTTGCAATCGTTTTTACAATTGCATAAACTCATTAAAGGCGAAGTGCATTGGTAAATTAGTCTAGTCTTCTTCTTTTTGTACGGAAACTAGTTACAAAAACTTTATATCTGTAAAATGTTTGATCAACACTTTAGTTGGATGGGTTCGAGTTAGATAGTTATTTCTTCATAATTGAAGACGAATACCTTTTCAATGATATTTTATCACAGCAACTGAGGTTGCCAATATTAAACCATTGAGTGGCCAAATTTTTCCTACTGAGCCGTACGAGGCGTGTAAGAAATAAACTGGTCTTAGTGTAAGCCTTGTTAAGGTTCTTTCTAATTCCGACCTGAAGAAGTCTCCCACAGCAATTTCAGTGATGGCCTCAGCTACTCTTGCAATGGTGCCGAGTAAACCCTGTCTAAGGTTCGTTATGTTAATTTTATTCTTGTGATGCCTGTTGCAGGTTCGTTGTGTTAATCTTATTCGTCTGTTAAATAATGTATTAGAAACTTAGTAGAATTAATGTGGGTATCTGTTATCTTAATCTAAGTTTTACATTTCTGCATTTGAATTGTGAAAGAATGGGCGAGAATATAAAAGGGAGAGGAGAAAGAAATATAATCAAGAGTCTGCCAAGAGGTATAGATTAAGAAAACACGTACATAGATTTTTTGGAATATTACTTAAAAAATATATTATAAAAGCTGGTGTATATGTAAATTCGAAAATTTAATTATCCAGGTTGAAGCCAAAGAACTCGTGTTGAAAGTTGAATACCTCCCTAGTGAAAACTTGACCCTGAAGACTGATATTAATTGGCTGATTGATAACTTGCAAAATTGATGTATTAAAATGTCAATCTAATGGAAAAACCATTTTGTTTCTTTATAAGTTTATATTCTTCCAGCTCCATTATTACTTTTAACCTTCTTATAGTTTCTTTTGACCTCGGGTGATGATCGATAATGACATACTTCAAGTGACACTTTTGAAACAACGTGGCCTTGTCACGGGGTGCGATACAATGTCATTGACAATGTCACGACTCACTAGGTGCTTAACCATGTAGGTAATATAGGGAAAGCTACACTTTTAAGCCATGTATAATAGCTTCAAGATGCCAATAGGTCTAAATTTAGTATAGTAAAAATATGATAAGTATACAAGTACTGGGATGTAGTGTGAAATTCTCTAGACTACTCAGGAAAAAAAGAAGTATCTAAATTCTAAAGTGTATGTTCCTAAACTCATTATGTAAATAAATTTTAGGCAAAATAAAGAAAATAAGTGAACTCCCCTACGTAGAAACTACATCATGAGAGGTCGTGAAATGGGCAGGTTGGGTAACGGGTCAATAGAAACTCCGTCGCATGTCTCATAAGAAATGTTTCTGTTGAAAGATGTGAAAGTTGGAGAAGTACCTAATGATCATACATCTATCATTTGGTGTTGTGCGCAGGTTTACATATCAGACGAAGGAATTCCTTGAGCTGCAGATGCTTCAATTGAATCAGAAAATGTGGCACTTTTACACTTGACGCGTTTCTTGGACACACTCTTGTTTTTCCTAACTTAAAAGCTTTAGTTAGCTATGTATTGGCTTCATTCATCTCTCAAACAGATATCTCAAACATATCAGGTTTTTCTTCTCAAGCATCTTTAGTACTTCCAACATATTTGGTCTTTTGGATTGTTCGGTTTCTAGGCACATTAGTGCTATACTAAATGCATGATTTAGTTCACTTGATGGATAACACTCTAATCAATCAACAAGAAAATATCCTTCTTTTTATTTATTAATTGACTCCTTTAACCTATTTTAGCAGAATAGTTCATAGTTACTACATCTATCAAAAGTCAAATCAAGAAAAAGATCTAAACATTGACTTTAAAAGACGTACAAAGAAAATCCATGTACCTGTTTTCTTTTTTCTTTTTTGCGTAAACATGTATCTGTTTTCAATTGGATAGAAAATAACTAAAAGGGCATAGGGTTGAAGTGGCTGAAAGTCACTTAAAGTACACTTATACATACATCACAAGATTATTATATTCAAGTTCTTACTGTAATGATATATAGTTTCTCTAATCATAACTAAAACTTTAACCTCCTAAGTTTTTATTCACTCATCCATCTTGGCCACCTTAATCACATTTTAAGAAAGTTTCTTTATGTCAGTGCCAGGTGTAGGGACTAGTGAGACCATCCCAGGGGATAAATAACCAAAGTTCCGGCTACTAGAGTGGAGACGTGAGTCTTATCTTGCTCCATAATCGTTTTGGCGTATGGCAGGATACATTGCGTTGATGCGTGGAGAGCTTTAAAGAAGATGGTTAAGATTTTGGACTTTTGATTAGATAATTTTTCTTTTTATCAGAATATCTATGTTAGCTATTTGACATTGAATATTTCCGTCAAGATACACTATGTATTTTCTAATGTATTTAATTGTTGTTATTATGGAATGTACTTGTAGATTTACTATTATTATGGAATGTAATTGTCAATTTATTATTGTTTTTATAGCGAAAATTGTGTGTTGCATGAAATGAAAATAAAGTGCTACAAATCATTGAAGATAAGTGTTGCATTAATATGATAAAATCCTTTTAAGTGTCACACTTGATACATTAAAGTTTTGTATGTATGCTATTTGAAATGAAGAAGTGTTGCATAATAACGTGAAAAGTGTTGTTATTGAATCTAAGAGTGTTGCAATTGTGTGCATAAGTGTTGCACTTGATTGTAAAACTGTTGCATTTTATTTTAAAAGTGTTGCACGTTAAAGTAACACATTTGTTAAACATCGGCAACACTTTCAAAAAATGTTGCATAATCCAAATATAAGTGTTGCATATACCTAAGGCGACGTTGCATAATGTAGCACTCGACAAAGTGTCACATTATGCTTATGGCAACATTTTAAAGGCATAATATAACACTTTATCGGTGTTGCCTTAGGTTCATTTTCTTGTAGTGGTCATGGCCAAATTAAATTAATTATGTAACATGTTTAATTAATTTAATTAACCTTGTAAAATAATTAAACTTGTAAAATTAATTAAGTCATGAACCGTGTTCGTGAACCCGTGAACCGGCCAAACAAACGCACCCTTAACAGTGGCAAAACCAGGTTGGCCGGTTGCCACTGTTTTCGCAAAACAGCCACCGGCCCACGCTGGTGGTTCCCTTGGTCATGGCTAGCCGCCGGCTAGCAAAAGTTCCCACCGGTAGTTAGCCGGTGTTTCCCCTTGCTGTCGCGGTTGCTGTTCCCCCTGCTTTCCATATTTAGCCACCGGCTTAAGCCGGTGGTGTTTCTTTGTTTTTAGCCGAGACCCCCAAAGCCAAAACACACCCCGACTTAGGTCGGGTTTCCCTTGTTCCTGCGGCCGAGACACACATCCACACCGAGACCCTTGATCTCGGTTATTGGTGCGAAACAAAAGCAAGCCGAGACCTTGTGGTCTCGGTTCCTTGCATCGGCCGAAACAAACACCCCTAAAAACTCCATGATTTAACCCCCATGATTAATTACATTTTTTTTGGTAATGGGTTTCCTCGGTAAATAGATTAACCAAAAAAACAGTGAAGTACAAATGGAATGTGGCTAAAGTACCACATTAACCTCAAGATAAAAACAGCTTGATAAACACCTAAATCTAGTGCTTATGAGAGGCCATAAACACTTACAAAACACCTAGTACACAACGAAACAAACCAAACTAGCTAACAGCTGCCGTGAAGGAGTTTCCACCTGCATTTGTCTTAGAGAATAAATTGGTTGTTTCATCATATACCATTTCAACCTCGTCATCTTCATCATCATGATCCAAAACAGAGTAAGAATTTGATGTAGATAAACCAGCACCTGGCGATGACGTAACAATAGACTTCAACTTGGGCAAAGAACCAGTCTTCGCACTAGTCACCCCCTTCTTCGGGTTACTAATTGTAGCTTTAGGCACAAATTTAACATTCGGTTGAACCGATGGACCAGTAAACTTACCACCCTTAATAGAATTCGGCATATTCGTCTTTTTCTTTCTTTTGGTCACTGTTTGGAAACCATCATTATTCTCAACAGCAGGAATAGAAACAGAAGTAGATGGACCAGTACTAGCAGTAGGAACTATAGGAGAAACAACCACCTTATAAGAGCATTTATCAAGAGAGTGACCCATGATTAATTACATGTTTATGTTAACTTGTTTTTATAACCATATATTTTCATGTGTTCTTATTTAATAAAAATATAAAAGAAAAGGGTTTTAATGATTTACCGAATACGTGAAACAATGAAGAATGAAAAACACGAACACCCTTGCAAGAATTAATCACCAAAAATCAACCAATCACACCCTTTTGGTGTGTTATACCCGGCAGCCAAGAGAGAGCAAAAAGAGAGATTAGGGTTTTACTATTTTCTAATTTTCTGTGATTATGAAAATATAATTTCCCTTATTTCTTATTTAGTTAAAAGTCAAATGGGCTTGGCCCTTTCTTGTGTTTCTTGCCGCGGGTATGTGGGGCCCACAAGGGTAACCCATTGTTTTCCGTGTCTAAATATTATACGTGTTCTCGTGTCGTGTTTACGTGTTTTATGTAGTTATCGTTCGTGTCGTAAACTATATTTATTCGTAATCATAATAAATATACGTAAATACATAATATTAAGTTCTTGATTATTTACGTTCATGATTTTCATGTCCGTGATTATAATTATTGTTGAAATTATCGTGCATTAATACGTATTAAATACTTATCGTGTAATAACACGTACGTAATACTTGAAATTCTTATTCGTGAAACGTAAACGTGCTAAATAAGGATAGTTATAATCATGTACGTACGATCATAAGGGTACTATACATGGTAAAAGCATGCGGGTTTTACAACTCTTCCCCCTAAAAAGAATAACTCGTCTCCGAATTATAGATAATGTAAACTGGAAAAGAAGAACATACCCGAATTCAAAATATGAAATGAGGGTAAGAAGCCCGGATAGACTCCTCTGTTTCCCAAGTGGCTTCCCGCTCGGTATGATCCCTCCAAAGGATTTTGACGAATAGAATCGTCTTTCTCCTCATGACTCGTTCTTGTCTGTCAAGAACTCGTTCGGGTTCTTCTATGAAAGTGAGATCTTCATGAATCTGTTCCAGTGGATACTGAACCATGTGAAGGGGATGATACTTGTACCCTCTGAGTAAGGACACATGGAAAAAATCGTGAACATGAGAAAGCTGCGGAGGTAACGCTAAACGATAAGATACTTCATCGACTCGCTCAATGACATCAAATGGTCCGATGAATCGAGGACTGAGCTTCCCTTTGATTCCAAAACGTCTAACCCCATGTGCCGGCGAAACCTTAAGGAAAATGTGATCTCCTACGTTAAAGTGTAAGTCCCTACGATGCTTGTCTGCATAACTCTTCTGACGTGACCGTGCTTCTTGCAGTTTCTGCTTAGCTACTGCGACCTTCTCGTTGGTCAACTCAATCATTTCTGGTCCTTCAAGTGTTCGCTCACCAACCTGATCCCAGTAGATTGGGGCGCGATACTTTCTGCCATACAACATCTCGAATGGAGCACACTTGATACTTGCGTGCCAACTGTTGTTGTATGCAAACTCTACCAAGCAGATGTAATCCTCCCAATCTCCCGTCCATTCCAACGCACATGACCTCAACATGTCTTCCAATGTCTGAATCGTTCGATCCGATTGCCCGTCCGTTTGAGGATGAAAAGCGGTGCTAAGCTTAAGTTTTGTACTCCAAGCTTTCTGCAGACTTCTCTAGAATCGCGAAGTGAACCGAGGATCTCTGTCTGAGACAATGCTGGATGGAGCACCATGAAGTCTCATGATCTCCCTCCTATAAGTATCGGCGAGTTTACTGACCGAATCTTCCTTGCGGATCGGTAAGAAATGAGCTGATTTGGTAAGTCGATCAACGATAACCCAAATCGCATCGTGCTTCCTTTTTGTCTGCGGAAGACCGGTAACAAAATCCATGGTGATCTTGTCCCACTTCCACTCTGGGATATCTAACGGTTGAAGAAGACCGCCAGATCGCTGATGCTCGATCTTAACCCGCTGGTAGGTAAGACATTTGGAGACGTAAGTCGCAACATCCCGTTTCATTACACTCCACCAAAAGTATTGCTTGATGTCATGGTACATCTTGGTCGAACCAGTATGAATAGAGAATGGGGAGCTATGAGCCTCAGATAACAATGCTTCCTGGAGTTGTTGATCATCAGGAACACAAAGTCTCGTGCCCTGCCATAAGATACCATCTGCGTCTACTCGGAATTCTATCTGCTTCTCCAAATTCTGAATTATCGCCCAGATTTCACCGTCATCTTTCTGAGCTTCCTTGATCCTAGAGAGTAACTCGGGTTCCACTCTAAGATTAGCCCAGTAACCATGCTGTCCACGTACCATGATCTCTATGTCTAGTCGCTCCAAGTCTCTTATAATTTCCTCCTCAATTTTAATGCCGTTTGTCATTCCAGAATTTCTGCTAAGTGCATCTGCCACTACATTCGCCTTGCCGGGATGATACTGCAGATTAATGTCATAATCCTTCAACAGCTCTAACCATCTCCTCTGTCTCATGTTCAATTCACGTTGAGTGAATATATACTTCAAGCTCTTGTGGTCCGTGAAAATGTCGCATGATTCTCCATACAAGTAGTGCCTCCATATCTTCAATGCAAACACGACCCCTGCAAGTTCCAAGTCATGCATAGGGTAATTTTCCTCATAAGGCTTAAGCTGCCGTGAAGCGTACGCGATCACATTCCCATGTTGCATGAGAACAAAGCCTAGTCCCTTCCCCGATGCATCAATGTAGATCTGAAATCCACCTGTACCAGATGGGAGAGTAAGAATCGGTGCAGATACTAACTTCTGCTTTGGGTCTTCAAAGCTCTTCTCTCTTTCTTTAGTCTAGACGAATTTCTCCCCTTTCCGCGTCAGTTTGGTCAATGGTAGTGCTAAACGGGAAAAGTTCTCCACGAACCTACGGTAGTAACCAGCTAAGCCTAGGAAACTGCGGACTTCAGTCGCTGATGTCGGTCTTGGCCACTTGGTAATAGCCTCAACCTTTGCTGGATCCATCGTGATTCCTTCTGCTGATACAATGTGACCTAAGAATGCCACCTTGTCTAACCAAAACTCACACTTGGAGAATTTAGCATACAACTGCTTCTGGCGAAGAATCTGTAATACTTTACGAAGATGGTCTTCGTGTTCCTCTTTGGACTTAGAGAATATCAGGATGTCGTCAATGAAAACAATGACGAACTTGTCCAGAAATTCATGAAAGATTCTGTTCATCAAATTCATAAACATTGCTGGAGCATTGGTAAGGCCAAATGGCATGACTACAAAATCGTAGTGGCCATAGCGTGTACGGAAGCAGTCTTGGCGTTGTCCTGCTCTTTAACCCGTAGCTGATGATAGCCCGACCTTAAATCAATATTGGAGAAATGTTTGGCCCCTTGGAGTTGGTTAAACAGATCGTCTATGCGTGGTAGAGGATACCTATTCCTGATGGTGATCTTGTTGAGCTCGCGATAGTCTATGCAAAGACGCATACTGTCGTCCTTCTTTTTAACGAATAAGACCGGTGCGCCCCATGGAGATCCGCTTGGTCGAATGAAGCCTCGTTCTAGAAGTTCTTGTAATTGATCTTTCAGCTCCTTCAACTCTATGGGAGACATGCGATAAGGAGCCTTGGAATCTGCTCAGCTCCTGGGATGAGCTCGATATTAAATTCTACTTCACGTGTAGGTGGTATGCCCAGAAGTTCTTCTGGAAATACATCTGGAAATTCTGACACTATCGGCCGATTCTGAATTGATGGGGATTCAGCATCCATGTCATGAACAGTAGCTAGATAGCCCTCGCAACCATGTGAAAGTAATGCACGTACTTGCAGGGTTGATATGATTTGTACAGACCTTCCGGGTACGAACCCGTTATGAATGTACTCTGGTGCATTAACATTACCGAAGATGACTCGATATGAATGGCACTCTATGGTAGCATGATGCTTGGATAGCCAATCCATGCCCAATATCATGTCAAAATTATACATGTCAAGCGGAAGTGCGTCAACAGGACGAATCTTGTCATCAAACTCTAGGGGAAGGCTCTGGTACACATGGGTTATGCTTACCGAGTCTCTTAAAGGCGTGGAAATATTCAGTATATTCTCTAGTGGCATGGAGAGTATCCTAACATTCTTAGCATAAGCAGTAGAAATGACCGAGTGAGTAGCACCCGTGTCAAAAACAACACATGCAGCTTGACCAAACATATACAAGATTCCAGTAATGGTACCTGTAGACTTGTTGGCCTGATCGCTAGACGTCGTGTAAACGCGTCCACTAGTAGGAGGCGGCTTGGTATCAGCATGTCCCGATGTGCCCTCCATCTCGCCCTTGCGACAGTCCTTCATGTGATGGCCAGGAAGACCACACTTGAAGCATGCGTCGCTGTCGCGACAACATGGCCCTGGGTGCCTACGGTTGCAGGTAGTTCAAAGAGGATGAGTATATCCTCCAGCAGGTGTCCTTGTTGGCTGAGAGCCTGATAAAAACAATATACATGAGACATGATAATAGGTACAAGGACAATGCGGATAATTTGTAAGATGGAATACCAGTGATAGCTGGACGGTTAGGATGTGAACCTCTCTGGTTCTAGTCCCTCCCGTTACCATGATTCCTGGTAGAAGATTCTCTAATGTGTCAGAATTAAGAACACCGTGTAATCATAAGAAATGAGTGATAGGTGTGAAAACACCTATCCTTTTACCACTTATTTCTTGCTAAAACGAGACCAAAACGCGTATTTAATGTCATTTGTTTGGAATTATGCGTGGTTTGTGTGTTTGTTGTGTTTTCAGAGCCAACCAGATAAATATTGAAGAAAACATGGGATTGCACGGGTTTTATCAAAGAAAAACACGAAAAGACGAAGTCTATAATCCAAGAGATGCAAAAGATTTGAAGTCGATGGGCCTATGTGAAGATTTATCGAAGAAAAGTACCAAAGATGGAAGATTTACATATGTCGAAGAACTCAAGTCTATTAAATGAAGAAATTAAAAGACGAGTTGAATTTATTCGTCGACAAATCCCAAATCGAAATCGAAAACGTCAACTTTTCTGAAAAGACGAGAAGACAAAAAGAAAGGGAGAAAGCCCACTCACCAAACCAAGCCAAGCCCTATAAATACCCTTCCCATTCACAATTTGGAGACTAGTTTTTCCTTTATGTTATTTCTTTTCCTAGTTCTTAGGAACCAACTCCCTTAAGGAGATTGGTGGTTTTCATTTTCTTTGATTTCTTCCACAATCTTGTAAGTTTAATCTTTCCATTTTGTTTGTTTGAATCTTAATCATTAATACAAGTTTCCATTTAATCTTTCTTTCTTCTCTCGTTGATTCAAAGTTCTAAGTTTCATTTTATTGAGTTTGATCTTCAAAAGTAAGTGGGTTTTGAGCTTTTGTTGTTTTGGATTGATGATTATCATTAGTAAATGATTAGTGGTTAAATTGGTTTAAGTTTTGGTTAAAAACTTGGCGGATTTTGGTTAAATTCGTGATCAAGTTGTTTCCCCTGTTCTTCGTTCTCCTTACTGTTCCAACCCAGATTCCGAATGAAGGATTTGGGTTAAACATTCCGGATCAACGTTTTGTCTAGATTATTCCGGGTCAAGCAAGTATTCCGAACCAGCATTTCCATTTAGTTATTCCGGATCAGTGTCTTCATTCGGAATAATTAATATTCCGGGTGAAGCATTCATTCCGAATCAGCATTTATTCCGGGTCAAGCAAAAGATTCCGGATCAGTGATTTCTTTCAGGTATTCCGAACCAGCAGTTCATCCGGAATAATTAATATTCCGGATGAGTAGGAAAGTTCCGAATCAAAGTTTTGCCAATTATTCCGAATGAGCACCTTTGCAATTTATTCCGGATCAGTGATTTTTCTGAGTTAAGGTATTTTACTGTTTAATTTTAAATTCAAGTTTTATTTTCAGTATAGCTTTTTGTTTACTTTTATTACTTCTCGCACTTATCTTTTTAGTAGATATAGATCAAAAGCTCCCCCTTTTAGTTACCAAGTACAATAATTCCACTTTGAACCGTGATCGATTCGAGAAGATACCGAGAACGAAACAACGACAAATATAATTGGGTACGAGCAACACAAAGAAAGATCTTGCAAAAGCTACATTTTTAATCAACTAAATTTCAGTTATTAAAATGGCGCCGTGCCGGCTCTTTTCGTAAGGATCAACAGTTTCTTGTGAGAAAAAATAGATTTTGGGATCCGTTCTTTCGGGAACGTTATTTTCAAGTACAAAAATTTTCAAAAACACAAAAAATTACAAAACCTATAAAAACCAAAAATATTTTCTCTTGCATTTTCTTTTTAGTGTATGCGTACTCGATCAACGTCTTATTCAGAGCCCGAGACTCTCAAAGATTTAGACATGGCCGGTGTACACAACAACAACAATAATAATCCACCTCACCCCAACATGAATAATCCACCCCTACCCGACCTACGAACCATGGAGGAGCTATGCCAACCTACGATGAACGGACGCGGAGGCCTGATTGCACCGATGCAAACCACGGCTCAGGAGTTTTCGTTGAAGCATCACATGATCCAACAAGTGCAAACTAACCCATTTCGCGGAATTCCGGATGATGATGCCAACAAACACCTCGACAAATTCATTACCATCACCCAAAGCATGAAGTCACCCGGTGTTTCTATGGATGAACTTCGCCTCCAACTATTTCCCCACTCGCTTTCTCACCATGCCGAAAAATGGTTTGACCGTCTCCTAAAGAATTCTATTCATACTTGGGACGACATGACTCAACGCTTTTTGTCGCGCTACTTTCCACCATCCATGGTCACGAGCCTTCGTAACCAAATTAGTGGATTCATGCAAGACAATGATGAATCGATCTTTGATGCTTGGGAACGATACAATGATTTGATCGACCGTTGTCCAAATCACAACATGCTCCCCGTCACTCTCATTGATAATTTCTACGATGGTCTCACTTTTCGTGATCGTGACACGATCAACGCCGCCGCCGGTGGTACCTTTATGAAAAGGAGACCGGAGGAGTGTAGAGAGTTGATTGAAAACATGACTACTCACCACAAGAATTGGGATTCATCCGCATCCTCAAGATCTAATCAGAGAGTCAATGTTTCATCTACTTCTTCCACCACCGACATGTCCGCCATGGAACGTGCTATTCTTGAAATTAACAAAAGTATGAAAATTTTGGCTTCTAACCAACCTCAACAAGCTAAAGCCGTTGCTATTCTTGTGACACATGTGGTGGTCCTCACTCTTACAATGATTGTCCTTCCACTCAAGGCAATTTTTCTGAAAACGTTAACGCGGCATACGATACTTATCCCACGGGAGGCTATCAAGCTCGTCCTCAAGGAGATCGTAACTTGCTAAGTTATCGTTCAAACAACTATCTTGCTCCACCCGGTTTTACTCCTCCAAACCAAAACCAACAACAAAGCTATAACCGAAATAACCAATCCCAACCTCGTGCTAACAATCAATATCAATCCCAAAGAAACCCATACCCACCTCAAGGAAATTCTCAAGCTTACCAAGCTCCACCTCTCAATCAACCGATGGCATTGAATCAAGACGTCGAGACGTTCATGAGGACTAATAGAGAGATGGTGACGAATCTTCAGAGTCAATTCATCAACTTGAAGGGAGAAATGGCGAAACAAGGGAACGATATGCGAGCCGAGCTAAGGAATGACATGGCGAAACAAAGCAATGATATTCGTGCAGACATGAGAGACTCTTTCAGCACTCAAGCGGACAACATACGTGATATGCTCGGTTCGCTCTTCCAAGGTAATCAACCCTCTTCTTCGGGTACTCTTCCGAGTAACACCGTTGCGAATCCAAGAGGGGAGATGAAAGCAATCACCACTCGTAGTGGAAAAGGTTATATGGAACCCGAGCTTCCTACACCTCCACCCGTGATTGTGAACAAGGAAAAAGAGCAACTTTTCCCACCTCCTTTGCCTTCTACCCCCATTCCCCCACCACCCGTGGTTGTGAGTGATCCTACTCCCCTAAAGCCTTCCTCTTCATCCGATATACCGTATCCTTCAAGGTTGAGGAAAGAGAAGCAAAAGAGCAAGGATGATATTCAAGTTTCAAACTTTCTCAAAATGTTTAAACAATTGAATTTTAACATCTCCTTTGCCGAGGCTCTCGCTCACATGCCTAAATACGCGAAGATGTTTAAAGATCTTCTAAGTGACAAGGAGAAGCTTCTTGACATTGCTCAGACCCAACTTAATGAGAATTGCTCCGCCGTTCTCTTAAGGAAATTGCCCACCAAACTTGGTGATCCGGGTCGCTTCTTAATTCCTTGCAACTTCCCTGGAGTAGAGAATTGCATGGCCCTAGCCGATCTAGGTGCCAGTATAAACTTAATGCCTTTAAATGTTTGGAAGCAATTATCTCTCCCCGAGCTAGTCCCCACCAAAATGACTTTGGAATTAGCTAACCGTACGGTTGCTTATCCAGTGGGGATAGCCGAAGACGTCTTCGTTGGCGTTGACAAATTCACCTTCCCGGCGGATTTTGTTGTTGTTGACTACGAGATGGATCCTCGTGTTCCATTAATCGTTGGACGTCCCTTCTTGAGGACCGGTCGCACTCTCATTGATGTAGCCGCAGGCGAAATAATCATGAGAGTTAGTGACGACAAAATTGTCTTCAACATGGGTAAGATTTCTAAGCAACCTTATTCATATGAGAGTGTAAATGCTATTGATGTTCTCGATGAGGATTGTGAAGAACACTTTCATGATGCTTGCAAAATTAATCTCTCTTCTCTACCCAATGTTGAGACAGTTGCCTCAATTGCTCCGTCATTAACTCCATTTGGAGAAAGTGACTTGGATGATTTTGAAGCTAGCTTGGGTCCTCTCGATCTTAAGTATGATGATTCTCCCACCGATTGGGATGAAGACATTCGTACAATTGAGAAACTTCTCAATGAAGACCCGTTTTCTCCTCCTTCTCCTAAAGAGGTGACTAATGATGATCCATCGTTAGTTACACCATCTATTGAGGATCCTCCTACTCTTGAGCTTAAGGACCTACCTCCTCATCTCGAGTATGTTTTCTTAGAAGGCATTGATCAACTTCCCGTTATCATTGCTAAGGACTTAAAAGCCAATGAGAAAACTCGTCTCATTGAAGTTCTCAAGAAACATAAAAGAGCTATCGCTTGGAAAATCTCCGATATTCGCGGAATTGATCCTCACTTTTACACACATAAAATTCTCATGGAGGACGACTTTAAGCCCACAATTCAAAGCCAACGAAGGGTGAATCCTAAAATCCATGACGTTATCAAAAAAGAGGTTATCAAACTTCTTGATGCGGGCATGATTTATCCTATCTCGGATTCACCATGGGTTAGTCCAGTCCATTGTGTGGCTAAGAAAGGCGGAATCACCGTTGTGCCCAATCAAAATAACGAGTTGATTCCTACACGTCTCGTTACTGGGTGGAGAGTTTGTATAGACTACCGCAAACTCAATGATGCCACGAGAAAGGATCATTTCCCTCTTCCTTTTATGGACCAAATTCTTGAACGTTTAGCGGGTAATGAATATTACTGCTTTCTAGATGGTTTCTCGGGTTATTTCCAAATACCCATCGATCCCCAAGATCAAGAGAAGACAACATTCACTTGTCCCTATGGCACATTTGCCTACAAAAGAATGCCTTTTGGCTTATGCAATGCCCCCGGGACTTTCCAAAGGTGCATGTTGGCTATTTTTCATGACATGGTTGAGCAAACCATGGAAGTCTTCATGGATGATTTCTCGGTCTTTGGGGATTCCTTCTCTTCTTGCCTTGCCAATTTAGAACGTATGCTTAAGCGGTGCGAAGACACTCGCCTTGTTCTAAATTGGGAAAAATGCCATTTTATGGTAAAAGAAGGCATTGTGCTAGGACACAAAATTTCAAAAGCCGGTCTTGAAGTTGACCGTGCTAAAGTGGATGTCATAGCCAAATTACCTCCACCTTCAACCGTGAAGGGTGTGAGAAGTTTTCTGGGTCATGCGGGCTTTTATCGTCGATTCATTCAGGATTTCTCTAAAATCGCTCGCCCGATGACCCACCTCTTGGAAAAAGATACTCCTTTTATCTTTTCTAAAGAGTGTATTGAAGCCTTCAATCTTCTTAAGGATAAGCTAACTAAGGCACTGGTCTTGGTTACCCCTAATTGGGAGCTACCTTTTGAGTTGATGTGCGATGCTAGCGACTTTGCTATTGGAGCGGTTTTGGGCCAAAGAGTGAATAAACACTTCCAACCAATCCATTATGCTAGCAAGACAATGACAGGGGCTCAATTGCATTATACGACAACCGAAAAGAGCTTTTAGCTGTTGTTTATGCTTTTGAAAAATTTCGCCCCTATCTTGTTTTATCCACCACAATCGTATACACGGACCATTCTGCGTTGAAGTACTTGATGACTAATCACGACTCTAAGCCAAGACTTCTTCGCTGGGTTTTACTCCTTCAAGAATTCAACATGACATCCGTGACAAAAAGGGAGCTGAAAACCTAGCCGCGGATCATCTAAGTAGACTTGAGGATCCATATCAAGGGGATCATCCGAACAAAGTGATCAATGACTCTTTTCCCCTTGAGACCTTAATGTCTATAAATCTCAATCCGGATGACACCCCGTGGTTTGCCGACATTGCAAACTACTTAGCGGGTGGTGTTCTCATCAAAGGGTTAACATCCCAACAGAAGAAAAAGTTCTTGAATGATGTTAAGACTTACTTTTGGGATGACCCTTTTCTCTTCAAACAATGCGCTGATTTGATTATTCGCCGATGTGTTGACGGACCGGCAGCTTTAGACATTCTCGAGGCTTGCCACAAAGGACCCACCGGTGGTCACTTTGGTCCCAACTACACCGCCAAAAAAGTGTTTGACTCGGGATTTTATTGGCCCACCATTTATCGTGATGCTCACGAGATGGTTAAACATTGTGATGCTTGCCAAAAACAAGGCAAGATCACACATAAAGATGAGATGCCTCAAAATTTCATACAAGAATGTGAAATCTTTGATGTATGGGGCATCGACTTTATGGGGCCATTCCCTTCTTCTAAAGGAAACAAATACATCCTTGTCGTCGTTGACTACGTTTCTAAATGGGTTGAAGCCAAAGCTTTACCCACTAACGACGCAAGGGTGGTTTGTAATTTCTTGAAACAATTGTTTGCTCGATTCGGTGTTCCTCGTGCTATAATCAGTGACCGCGGGACTCATTTTTGCAATGATCAATTTGCAAGAGTCATGGTTAAGTATGGTGTCCATCACCGTCTTTCCACCGCTTACCATCCTCAAACCAACGGTCAAGCCGAGATATCCAACCGTGGATTGAAGCGAATTTTGGAACGTACTGTGGGAAAGCATCGTGCCTCGTGGGCCGATAAACTTGATGATGCTCTGTGGGCTTTCCGTACCGCCTATAAGACACCGATTGGTTGTACACCTTATCGTCTTGTGTACGGGAAAGCATGCCACCTCCCCATCGAGCTGGAACATAAGGCATACTGGGCCTTGAAGTGGGCTAACTTCGACATCAACAAAGCCGGTGATCTTCGCAAGATTCAACTCAACGAGCTACATGAATTGAGGAATGAAGCTTACGAGAACTCATTGATCTACAAGGAGAAGACCAAGATTATCCATGATGCTAGAATTAAGAACCGAGAGTTCCACGTTGGTGATCAAGTCTTACTTTTTAACTCTCGGTTGAAGATCTTCTCAGGCAAGTTGAAGAGCCGCTGGTCTGGTCCATTCACCATCGCCAATGTCTTTCCCTATGGCACCATTGAGCTTTCTCAGCCAAATGGGCCCAATTTTAAGGTGAATGGCCAGCGTTTGAAGTTGTACTTTGGTGAGGACATCTCTCATGAGATGATTCCATCCCTCACCACGTTTCCCATGAATTAGTTCGGGACCGAGTCAGGCTCGTGACTCGGTTAACAAAAACAAGCGCTCCTCGGGAGGCAACCCGAGTATCTATCCCCCTTTCCCGTTTTTCATCCTAAGTGTATGGGGGAGCTATATAGGTTGCTTGTGTTTGTATGGTGATGTGATTACAGGGATACGTGTACTCTTGGAATCTTTGAAGAACCGTGCTCCCATGTTATCCGCAAATCCGGTTCTATCTCTCAACTATCGTAATTCAATCTTCTTCATACTCACCTTTGAAATTGATCACTTTAGTTGTCTCCTTCTTAACTTGATTTAACCAACGTGCACAATGTCATAAGTGTAGGGGAGACTTTTCCCACATGCTTAAACATTGAGGACAATGTTTATATTAAGTGTAGGGGAGACTTCTATCGAAGTTTTAAGTGGACTTTTCCATTAAAATGCCTTCATTTAACCGGAAAATTCGATTTTTCGACATTTTTCAAAAATTTTAATCTATTTTTGGCCTAGTTGTATAGTTGCATTTTCCTTTGTTATGTTTATTTTCTCTCCTTGCTAGAATAAAATTTCAATAAAGTGGTTTTAAATTTTTCAAAGTCGTGAATATTTTGACTCAACCCGAGTTTACTTATCTAAGTTTACTCTAGCTAGTATCCTTAACGTGTTTAAGTCAAGTTTTGCTAGGCTTTTATATAAGAAGCTTTAAAACGCGAAAGTCTTAACTCTCACGGGTTAAGAACAAGAACTTTTGCAAGTTCCTATAATTGATCCTAGAGAGTCGTTTATCAAGGGAACTTTAAAACGCAAATTCTAAACTTGAAAGAGTCTAAGAAGATGCAAGATCCTATAGGCGACTCGAAAACCCAAAACTTTGATTTAATTGGCTAAGCATCCACGAGTCTCATTCCTTGAGATTTTAAATTGTGGAGAACGAGAGATGATAGAGTCAATTATAAGTTTGGTATTCTTTCGTGAATTTATGTGAGTTGATTATAAGCCTATTCTCCCATCGCTCGCTAATAAATTTATCTGCAATAAATAAGGTTGTACGATTTGAAAATTTACTTAGCTTCTAGCCCAAGATCGTTTAAAAGTTGCTCGGTATTAATTAGAGTTCATAGCCAAGGCATAACTTATTGAAGCGGGATGCGAAGATTGGCGAGTCCGAAAAGGCCCTAACAAGGCATGAGGGCTACATTTTGTTGCTAAAGATCCAAAAGTGATGTGAAGAATCATTTATCAAAAATCAATATGAAGGATCGAGACACACGACGAAAAGCAAAAAACTCCCCAAAAGTCATGGAGAAGTCTATCCGAAAAGACCCTAGCAAGGTATGAGGATAAATAGATCCAAGTCCTAAAAGGAGGTGGATCGTTGTATATCAAAGTCCAAAATAAAGATTGGAGAAAAATGAAAGAAGTCGTGGTCCAATGATGAAGAATCTATCAAAACTTCAAGTGAAGAAATTCCTATTATGAAGAGAAGACCATAGTTTCAAGAACGTCTCTCAAATATTCGAAGTATGAAGTCGCTGCCAAATATCGGTCCGAGAAAGGTCTCAAATCGTGAAGCGAGTTATGCCAAGATATGAACTTTATGAGGTCCCGAGAAGCAGTTTTAAAAGATTTTGTCCTTTAGCTAACTGTTGATTAAATCGTCCCACTTTGTTTTCAGCCTAAATAACTATCGAAATAAGTCAAACAATGCATCCTCGTGATCATTCAAGACAAAAATAAAATATAAGAGATACACCTAGGAATAAGGGAGTCTAAGTGAATAATTGGGCCACATGAGTTCGTGTTAGTTTGCTAACTTATAATAACAATGATCTCATTTTTAAGCTTGGTGTGAGGAATGTGAAACTTGAGAATGATGAACATTCATGACAATCTAAAACCCCAATGTAAGTCTTTAAATACTTTACTTGTTTTGTTCTTTTGGTTTTGTTAGTGTTTAGAATTTAATAAAGGCCAAGGTGGGTTATTTAAGATGAGAAATGTAAACCATGCTTTAAAATTGTAGCATTGCATGAGGGCATGGCAATGGTTAAGTGTAGGGGATTTGATATGTGTGAGAACACCCATCCTTTTACCACTTATTTCTTGCTAAAACGAGACCAAAACGCGTATTTAATGTCATTTGTTTGGAATTATGGGTGTATTGTGTGTTTGTTGTGTTTTCAGAGCCAACCAGATAAATATTGAAGAAAACATGGGATTGCACGGGTTTTATCAAAGAAAAGGACGAAAAGACGAAGTCTATAATCCAAGAGATGCAAAAGATTTGAAGTCGATGGGCCTATTTGAAGATTTATCGAAGAAAAGGACCAAAGATGAAAGATTTACATATGTCAAAGAACTCAAGTCTATTAAATGAAGAAATTAAAAGACGAGTTGAATTTATTCGTCGATAAATCCCGAATCAAAATCGAAAACGTGAACTTTTCCGAAAAGACGAGAAGACAAAAAGAAAGGGAGAAAGCCCACTCACCAAACCAAGCCAACCCTATAAATACCCTTCCCATTCACAATTTGGAGACTAGTTTTTCCTTTCTGTTATTTCTTTTCCTAGTTCGTAGGAACCAACTCCCTTAAGGAGATTGGTGGTTTTCATTTTCTTTGATTTCTTCCACAATCTTGTAAGTTTAATCTTTCCATTTTGTTTCTTTGAATCTTAATCATTAATACAAGTTTCCATTTAATCTTTCTTTCTTCTCTTGTTGATTCAAAGTTCTAAGTTTCATTTTATTGAGTTTGATCTTTAAAAGTAAGTGGGTTTTGAGTTTTTGTTGTTTTGGATTGATGATTATCATTAGTAAATGATTAGTGGTTAAATTGGTTTAAGTTTTGGTTAAAAACTTGGTGGATTTTGGTTAAATTCGTGATCAAGTTGTTTCCCCTGTTCTTCGTTCTCCTTACTGTTCCAACCCAGATTCCGAATGAAGGATTTGGGTTAAACATTCCAGATCAACGTTTTGTCTAGATTATTCCGGGTCAAGCAAGTATTCCGAACCATCATTTCCATTTAGTTATTCCGGATCAGTGTCTTCATTCGGAATAATTAATATTCCGGGTGAAGCATTCATTCCGAATCAGCATTTATTACGGGTCAAGCAAAAGATTCCGGATCAGTGATTTCTTTCAGGTATTCCAAACTAGCAGTTCATCCGGAATAATTAATATTCCGGATGAGTAGGAAAGTTCCGAATCAAAGTTTTGTCAATTATTCCGAATGATCACCTTTGCAATTTATTCCGGATCAGTGATTTCTTCCGAATGAACCAAATGTTCCGAATGAAGCTATTTCTTCCGAATGAAGCTATTGTTCCGAATCAGTAAATATTCCGAATCAAGCCTTTTTATTAATTGTTCCGAATGAAGCAAATGTTCCGAGTCAAGTAAAATATTCCGAATAAACAATATATTCCGGATCACCATATATTCCGAATCAAGCAGTTTTTCCAAATGAAGGATGTTTTGTTGAATGTTCTAAATGAAGCAGTTTTAGGTTATTCCGCATGAGCTAATATATTCCGAATGAAGGTTACATTCCGAATTAGTGATTTTTCTGAGTTAAGGTATTTTACTGTTTAATTTTAAATTCAAGTTTTATTTTCAGTATAGCTTTTAGTTTACTTTTATTACTTCTCGCACTTATCTTTTTAGTAGATATAGATCAAAAGCTCCCCCTTTTAGTTACCAAGTACAACAATTCCTTTTTGAACCGTGATCGATTCGAGAAGATACCGAGAACGAAACAACGACAAATATAATTGGGTACGAGCAACACAAAGAAAGATCTTGCAAAAGCTACTTTTTTAATCAACTAAATTTCAGTTATTAATGAGCAAGTATAAGGACCTGCTGCTGTTGGAGTGTCCAGCGTTGTTACGGTAATTATCATTACCGCCACGCCTATCCGTAGCAGAGCGGTCATGAGTCTGACCGTTTCCCTTGGGCTGAGTAGGTTGTTGCTGAGTAGCCGACTGAGACCGGTCCCCAGTCTTCTGCCTGGAAGATACAGTTTAAGAGATGAAATTATTGATACATACTGAAAGAATACGGTTTGGTCACCGCTGAATACGAATGTTTACCTCTTATCGGGTCTCTCTGCTTCCCCAAACTCTTCTCTTTCTTGCTGCATTCCCAGCTTACATGCTGCATCGGCCACTTGTGCCACCGTGTTGAACGTAGCACACACCAAGTTGTTTGTGACCGATGTACGAAGAGCCCACCGGAAGTGGTGTGCTTGCTCTTCGGGAGTACCTGCTGTTGCACCAAGAAAACCAGCCAAGCGAAGAAAGCGTTGCATGAACTCGTTGCATGAACTCGTTGCTATTCTCCCCAGCTCTCTGTCAGATTCCATGGTACTCTCTCTTCAGCTTGTCTTGCTCAACCTTGGGAAAGAACTGCCCCATCACCAAATCCCTGAACTGAGCCCAAGTCAAACCAGCCACCCAATTATCACCTCCCTCAGACTGCTTCAGTGCCTTCCATCATGCTAACACATCACCTTCGAACCGGTAGTAGGCCAACCTCGACTTGAAGACGGGGTCACAGCCCATGGCATCGAAGATCTTCTCAATGTGAGCCAACCAGCTTTCAGCTTTACTGGGGCTATCTGTTCTCTCAAAAGCTCAAGGGCGTAACTTAATTAATCTCTCCAGCCATGTGACCAATGTTGCTGAAGGAGGAGGAGGAGGTACTGGGTGCTGCTGCTGATTGTTGGCAGCCTGCACCTCAGCCCTGATTTCGTCCTCAGCTGAGGAAGTATAGCTTGCATTGCAGCTTGGACTGCTGCATTGAGTTGTTCCTGCTCGCGTGTGAGAACCATCTAACAGTATAACATAAAATAAATGATTAAACTGATCAAAACATAAACTATATACATGAAAAAAAAATTATACCAATAAATCATAAGAAAAATTTTATGCAAGAAAATCTAGTACATGAATGCATGATGCAGTTTTATGAAAACTTTTATATGCGCGAGAGTGAACGCCTATGGTCAGTTCACTCAAAACAAAAGACATGGCGAGGGGACGCCAATGGGTCGGTCCCAAAGTTAAAAGTTTCGATAAAAGCACATGCGACTAAATAGGGTCAGTCCTGTACCAACCATTACTTAGTCATAAACCTGCGACAATGACATATATATGTATGCATGAAAATGATGAATGCATAAAAACCGACTGTCAGTTCTAGGAAGACCATAGTGACTACCCACTAATCACAGGTCGTGTTTTGAGAGCCTACATGTCGAAGCCTTGGCTCTGATACCATAATTGTAACACACCATTTTGGTAAATGGAATGTCACGCGTGATTATGGCGTGTCATCAAAGCATACAAGGATAAATGTATAAAACGTCACGTGACCATAAAGGAAATACTAGAAACAAACATCGGTACCCCAAAAGTAGAACTCATCACACACAAACATAAGTACTGTAAAGAAAAAGGACTAAACAATGTCCACAGAAATGAGTATCAAATGTATGAAGAAATGCATAAAGTAATGAAGGCTAGGAAGCTTCTGTTAGGACCATTGGAATAGTTATTTGTAATAGGTAGACTATGAGGTATGTAGTTTCTCCTGGTCATAGTAGTAGTAGGAGCGAGTCGTGCTCCTGGTCTTAGTTAAAGTCAAACTTTATTATTTAGTTATTATTCTGTTAGGATATGCATGAGATATGTTAGGAAAGGATATGCATATCAGTTTTACACATTTTATTTAATGATGTATTAGGGTTTCTTTGTAGTATAAAAGGAACCTTAGGCAGATAGGTTATAGACACCTTCATCAAACGTAATTCTAGTGATCATTAATATTAGAAATCCTTAGAAAAGGATCAAGTCATTATAGTTAGTTTGTTCTTCTTTATAGTATTTGTATTTCGCACTTATATTGTGTATAGAGTCTCTCTGTGAATAGACTTGTGATTACAGAAGTCGTTCACCGTTCTTGACAGGCTGCAAGATCCACATCTAGTGGACCCAACAAGTGGTATCAGAGCCTGGGAGAGTCTCTGTACCAGAAGAATCTATTTTTCTCATTACTAACATTTTTGTTTAATCATGTCTGCCTCAAGTTCTACTCAAACAGGAGAAGATAGTACTCTTAGAACTCAGCAACCTCAGCAAATCGTTGCTACGGTTTCCAACACAAATGGTAAGTTTCCTCTTCTGAAAAGGGATGAATATGATAGCTGGGCAATGAAGATGGAATGGTGGATCACCAACAATGATCAAGACCTTTGGAAGATCATTCTGAATGGGAACAGCAGGAAGTTGACTGGAAGAGACAAGAATGGTAATATTACTCTTCTTGACCCTAAAACTCATGAAGAAATCACAGCTCTTCAGAAGGAGGTCAAAGCAAAAACTATTTTGCTTCAATCCCTTCCTGATGATCACATGGGTGACTTCTATCATTTGGATGATGCTAGAGAGATCTGGAATGGAATAAAAGCAAGGTTTGGTGGGAATGAGGAGTCAAAGAAAATGCGAAGATCCATGCTGAGAGATGAATTCACAGAATTCAAGATCTCAGAAACTGAAGGTATCCATCAAGGGTATGACAGGTTCCAAAAGATATTGAGCCAGTTGAATCAACTTCGGTCGAAACCTGGCGATGGGGATATCAATGCAAGATTTCTTAGAGCCTTACCCTACTCATGGAATCAGGTAGTAATCTCTCTCAAAGCAAAAGGTGGGCTTGACTATCTTAATTTTGATGATTTATTTCATAAGTTCAAAACTTATGAGCCTCATGTAAGGGGATATTCAAGTGATTGTTTTCCCACTCCTGCTAACTCTGCCTTTGTGAGTTCTATGGGATCCAGTCCCATGTCTTATGCTAGTAGCCCAAGCAATACTGTGTCTTCTCAACATACTTTTCAGCATAATTCTACTCCTGAAACAACAGCCAAGTCTGGTAGCATGGTAGAAGCTGTTCTTCACTCTTTTGTTGCTGACGTTGATGCTCAACAACAACTTGCTTTTGATGACTTCAAACAGGTTGATAAACTTGACCTGGATGAAATGGATCTCAAATGGCAGATGGCCATGCTCACTCTTAGGGTTCACAAGTTTGAGAAGAAAGTCGGTCGAAAATTTAATTACAACCCAAGAGAGCCAGCAAGGTTTGACAGAAGCAAGGTTTGATGCTATAACTGCCAGCAGCAAGGTCACTTTGCAAGGGAATGCCCTAACAAGAATGACCAGGAGAAGAGCAGATATTCAGCTTTTAAGATTCAGGAGGTGAAGGATGACAAGAAGGCATTGGTGTCTGTTGAATCTATGGTCAACTAGAATGATCATCAGACTACTACACTAGAAACAGCTGAGCCCTCTATTGACATGTTTGCAATGATTGCTGGGAATCTATCTGATGCAGAGGAAGCAGAAGAGTTTGCTCTTATGGGCATCTCACCTCAGGTACAACATTGTCCTCTTGGTTGTCATGATGAATATTCAGAATTGTTGTCCCAATATAATGACTTAAATGATCAGAATGATAAGTATTTTTTAGAGGTTCAAGCCTATAAGGCTTCTTTAAAAACATTGGAACAACAAAAGAGGTGGCTTCAAGATACTCAACGTGAGTATGAGGATAAAATTAGGATACTGAACATTGATTTAGAAAACACAACAAATATGCTTAAATACACCGAAAAGATAAAAGATGACAATATCAAAGAAAAACAAGAGATGAAAGAAAAATTGGATGCTACACTTCTGAGATTTGAAAAATGGCAAAAGGCACCTAAGAATCTTTCAAAGTTAATTGATAGTAGCATGTCTGGTAGGACTAAAAGAGGGTTAGGATTTGATAAATATATTGATTCAGAAGATGTGTTTGATTTATCTTTTTCGAGTGTCTTTGATCCCGACAAAGAGGAAGAGGGAGCACCTAGCTACAATAGGTTTAAACCAGCAGCAGAAATGCACGCTGTCCCTCCACCTCTTACAGGTACTTTCATGCCCACTCCTAGGCATAATGACTTGGATGGATCACAGATGCATGAGTCCCCAAAAGGTTCTACTAATTCTAATGACTTTGTCTCGTGTACTTTCAGTGACAAAGCCAGTGACTCTGCATCAAGTGGTTCAAGTGAAGAGTCGAGACCTACAAGTTCCAAGTCGAATGATCATGATGCTACTAGTGCTAGGAAGTGTGAAGAGAGATTTGCTTTTACTTCAAAAGTGTCTAGTCCTGGTTTATTGAGTCCTAGGAAGAATGTTTCTCCTAGAATTATGTGTAATAAAGTTAGCAGTATGAAACAATATCATTCTAATAAAAGGTCGTTTAAAACATGTTTTGTTTGTGGGAGTGAATTTCATTTGATTAAAGATTGTGATTTTTATGACAAACATTCTTCTGTGCGTCAAGCATTTCCTACTCCTGGTCCACCAGGATTTGTTCCATATTCTTCTAGAAGACTAAACCCAAGTGCTCAATCTTTTTCTTCTTCTAGAAGGACCTCTCCATTAGCTTCTGATCATTGGAGAAACATTGGATTCACATCAAATAGACCAACCAGTAACTATTTTCAGAATTTTAATCCAAATTATGCATATAATTTTGACCACATGTATTTTGGATTGGGAAATCTGGGAACTGTTGTTAAGCCCTCAGCAGGTTGTTCTTGGTCACACAATAGCACCCATATGATGCATAGGCAACCAAAGAACAACAGTGGATCTCATCAATCTTCTTGGCTATCTACTAAAGATCCATAAGGCAGGCTCAAACCTGAAAAGGTTTGGGTCCCCTTAAGATACTAACTTTTGTCTTTCTCTTTTCTTGTTGTTGTAGGTTACTCCATACCAAGATCCTACTCTAGGAATTGTTGATAGTGGATGCTCTAGGAGCATGACAGGAAATAAAAGTCTTCTATCTAACTTTGTACCATTTCAAGGCGGAAAGGTCTATTTTGGAGGAGGTGAAGGCAGGATCACTGGCAAAGGAACAATTCAGACGCCTAATCTTAATTTTGAGCAGGTCTACTATGTGGAAGCACTTCAACACTTCAACTTGATATCTGTCTCTCAGATTTGTGACAAGAAGCAGTTTGTCCTTTTTACGGATACTGAAGCACTTGTGTTATCCAAAGACTTTAAACTTCCGGATGACTCACAGGTTCTACTCAGAATCCGTAGAAGACACAACCTCTATAGTATCAAGATGAATGAAGTCAACCCTACTGGTCAACTAGCATGTTTGGTTGCTAAAGCCTCAGAAGATGAAGCCACTCAATGGCCCAGACGGATGGGACATGTGAACTTCAAGACCATTCACAAACTAGCAAATATGAACCTGGTCTCTGGTTTACCTCCCAAGTCATTCAGAAATGATATCAATTGTCTTGCATGCAACAAAGGAAAACAACATAAAGCATCCTTCAAGGCCATTACTGCTCTCAGCCTTATAGCTGAACCATTACAGCTACTACACATGGATTTATTTGGTCCTACCTCTATTAGGAGCATTGACCACAAACAACTCTGTCTGGTGGTAACTGATGGATATAGCAGGTTTACGTGGGTTTTCTTCATGGCTGCCAAGAGTGAAACCAACTCAATTCTGAAAGATTTTATTACCCTTATAGAGAATCAGTTGTCCAAGAAGGTTAAAGGTATTCGATGTGATAATGGAACCGAATTCAAAAATGCAGACCTCATAGCACTTTGTAATTTCTAAAGGCATTAAAAGAGATTATAGTGCAACAAGAACTCCTCAACAGAATGGTGTGGCAGAAAGAAAGAACAGGACTCTAATAGAAGCTGGCAGAACAATGCTTGCCGATTCCAAACTTCCAACCATGTTCTAGACAAAAGATGTTAATACTGCAAGTTATGTTTTGAATAGAGTTTCTATTACAAATCCTCACCAGAAGACTCCCTATGAGCTACTAACAGCCAAAGTACCAAATATTGCTCATTTGAAGCCATTTAGGTGTCCTGTCACCATTCTGAATACTAGTGAATATTTGGGGAAATTTGATGGCAAGGCAGATGAAGGATACATTGTGGGATATTCAGCTCACTCTCGGGCTTATCGTGTCTACAATCTCCAAGCCAAGCGAGTAATTGAAACTATAAATCTCAGGTATTTTGAGGAGAAGTCACACATCCAAGGCAAGGGTCCTGAATGGTATTTTGATCTTGATTATCTTAGTGATTCATTAGGATATTTTCGTTTCAAAACTAACCATGATGCAGGTCCACAAGTGTTTGCAACTTCTAGTACAGGTGCTCATTCTAGTCTTTCCGACTCAGATGATGAGGATGATATTTTTGTTGTTCCATCCTCTTCCACCATAGTCTCTCCTACTCCTCCTAGTGATGCAACTCCATTGGATGTATTGGATTCACAAGTAGCTCTTGACACATTACTCAAACAACAACAAGAAGCTACTACAGCAGCTGCTCAAGGTGGCTTTGAGTTTCCCTTGAATACGTCTGCTGACAAAGTTGCTCCTAGTACTCCAACTGTTACTCCTAGTGCTAGTTCAACACCTATTGGTAGTCCGACTAGTGATTCTACTTCCCATACTAGATTCTCAAGTCCTTCTGACCCGGGGAACTATCAAAAGAAGTCTTCTACCAAGCTGGATGATATTCATAAGCAACCAATAGATGGCATTTTCAACTCTGCTTCATATGATGATGACTTTGTTGGGGATCTTAGTAACTTGGCACCAGAAGTGGAAGTAGCTTCCAATCCAGTGTTGCAGTCACACAAAGATCATCCTACTACTCAAATCATTGGAGATCCTGTTTCTACTGTCAAGACTCGCAGAATGCATAAGAAGGACACGTCTGATCATCATGCTCTTGTGAGCTATATTGAAGATCAAAAGCGTAATAATCATACGGACTTTCAACATTGTTTGTTTGCTTGTTTTCTTTCACAGGTGGAACCTAGATCAGTCTCTCATGCTCTTGAGGATCAAAGTTGGATGGAGGCTATGCAGGAGGAAATGCAGCAATTCTTGTTTCAGAATGTTTAGATCCTAGTTGACTTGCCGGATGGAAAGACAGCAATTGGTACCAAATGGATTCTCAAAAATAAGAAAGATGCACGGGGTATTGTGGTGAGAAATAAGGCGAGGTTGGTTGCACATGGTCATACACAACTTGAAGGCATTGACTACACTGAAGTTTTTGCTCTTGTTGCTAGGATTGAGGCCATTCGTCTGTTTTTGGCTTTTGCTTCTTATGTGGGCTTTACAGTTTTTCAGATGGATGTCAAGAGTGCATTTCTCTATGGCAAGATTAATGAGGAAGTTTATGTCACTCAACCTAAGGGATTTGTAGATCCAATTCATCCCAAGAAAGTTTACAAGGTGGTCAAAGCTCTTTATGGACTTCATCAGGCTCCTAGAGCTTGGTATGAGCGTCTCTCAACTTTCTTGTTGAAACATGGCTATAGAAGAGGCAAAATTGACAAAATACTATTTCTTAAGAGGAATACCAAGGACATTATCCTTGTTCAGGTGTATGTGGACGATATTATTTTTGGTTCCACTAAAAAGGAATGGTGTGATGAGTTTGAACAACTGATGAAGGGCGAATTTCAGATGAGTGCTATGGGAGAGATTACATTTTTCCTTGGTCTTCAAGTCAAGCAACAGTCGGATGGAATCTTCATAAGTCAAGATAAGTATGTTCATGAGATCCTTCAGAAGTTTGATATGGATCCTCTTAGACCAGCAAAAACACCTTATGAAGTTACTAAAGTCAAACTCAAGAATGAGCCAGATCCACCGGTAAATGTTCATATGTACAGGTCCATGATTGACTCACTCATGTATTTGACTGCATCACGTCCGGATATTATGTTTGTAGTAAGTGCTTGTTCTAGACAACAGGTGGCTCCAACGGTTTCTAACTTAAATGCAGTCAGGAAGATTTTCAAGTACATCAAGGCTCAACCCAAGCTAGGCTTGTGGTATCCTAGAGAATCACCTTTTGTTCTTGAAGCATATAGTGATAGTGACTATTCAGGTGCTAATAATGACAGAAAATCTACTACTGGTGGTTGTCAGTTTTTGGGTCGAAGACTTATTTCATGGCAATGCAAGAAACAGACGATTGTAGCTACTTCTTCAACAGAAGCTGAATACGTAGCTGCTGCTAGTTGTTGTGGACAAGTTTTGTGGATCCAAAATCAGATGCTGGATTATGGGTTCATTTTTATGAACACCAAAATTTTCATTGACAACCAAAGCACTATATGCATTGTGAAGAATCCTGTGTTTCATCAACGTACAAAACATATTGAAATTCGGCACCATTTTATACGGGATGCCAATGAGAAGAAGTTGATACAGGTTCTTAAGGTTCATACGGATGATAATGTTGCTGATCTGTTGACTAAAGCCTTTGATGGTCCTCGGTTCAACCACTTGGTGGTTCACATTGGGATGGTTAATCCTTGAGACCTAGGATTGAGGGGAGGCTAAGCCTAAGGGGAGGCTTAGTGTACATATTTACTTGCACAGATTAACATATTGGTAGATTTTAACAACAGATTGAATGGGTTCTTGTGGTGTGTGTTACTCCTAGTGGAGGATTTTGCTCACTTCTGGTGGATTGTCTTCCTTAATGGTTGGCTTCTAGTCATTTATGGTTGGTTTCTAGTGGATAAAAATCCTTCTTTGTCAAGTGCTGGTTGGCTTCTAGTCTTGGTTTGGGTCACTGTTCACTTCGTTGACTTCTGTTGACCACATTGTGCTTCTAGTGTTGACCCTTATGCGTTTTGACTTTTAGTCAACGCAAGATAATTCTGGTATATATCCTCTTATTTAACTTTGGTAAATTGGGATATGTAAATAATGTTATAAGGGGCAAGTGGTTACTTTGCATTAACTGCCTAATTTGAAAGGACAACCCACATTATTAGGGGTCAATGAACAGTTACTAGACCATTATTTATGGTCAATTACCCCTCTCGACTCATTCATCACAATCATAACACACACACACACGCTCCTACTCTCTCCAACCCTAATAAATCAACTTCCATCACTTCTAATCAACATCAATGGCTGCTTTGGTCTACCAACCCGCTCACAATAAGGTTGCTTATCTAGGAGATGGTCCTAAACGTGATGAATTCACAAACATTCTGGAGTTTATTGAGGCTTCTAACCTCAGGTATGCTTTTATTGTGTGCCCCATTGTTTATGATAGTGTGATTCGCCAGTTTTGGGATTCTGCTACACTTGTGGCTATGGTTGGTCGTCCACGTGAACTCCATGCTACAATTGATGGACGTTCTTATATGGTTACTGAAGCTTCCCTATTAGGAGTTCCCTTCATCTTCAAGATGAAGGTGGTGTTGTTTCCATCCCCAATGCTGAGGTTTTGGAGGGGATGGCTGCTATTGGGTATAACCATGGGGGGAGTTTAACTTCCAAAAGAATAGGTTTTCCCCCCAGTGGAAGCTTCTAGTGCACTTTTTGATTCATTGTTTAAGCCCCAAGTCTGGGAGTTGGGATGCTTTTCCCACCCCTTTGGCTACTGGTCTGATCTGCATAGCACAGGGTAGGGTGTTTAATTTCTCTCGCTATCTGTTTGAAGGGATGGTTAGCAATCTGTCTAGTGCCGGTTCTAGGAAGACATTTTTAATGTATCCTCGGTTTTTATAGCAGATACTTGTGTGTTTACTGCATGATAGGGAGGAGTATGAGACCCCCAAGCTTACTGCTAAAGTTTACTACAATATGGCTCATGGGTTTAGCGGGGTTTGGAGGCCCCTTACTTATGCAATGCTGGGCCTTGCCCAAGGTCCTCCTGATGTTGTTCCTCCGGCTGTCCAAGCCGAGGAGGAACCTCCATTAGGTGATGACCCAATGGAGGAGGAGCATCCTGCTGGTGGTGCACCTAATGTGGTTGTGGAAGAGCCGGTTGAGGAAGTGGTGGTTGAAAGGCTATCCACTTCTAAGGCTGCCCCCTCTTCGATGCCACATTCGTCTCCATTTGTGGATACCCCCTCCTAGTCCTGTCCCTCACTCTTCTGATAAGCCCTATGGTTCTCGTGCTCATAATGATGACCCCTTTATTGCTTCTGGTTCCAATGAAGCCTTCCCAGACCCAAGTCCTCTTAGTGGGAAAGCAGAGGAGCCTATTACACTTACTTCTTTGCTTGATCTCATGCACAGGTACCATGAAAGGATTCTTTCTTTGGAGGCGGATTTGAATCAACATCGTAAGCTTACCAGGGAATTTGTTCTTCCCATGGCTGACCGGATTAAAGCTTTGGAAACACAGCAGAGGCGAAGGAAGAAGCATGTGGTTCAGTCTGATTCTGATGAAGAGGTTGAAGATCTTGTGGAGGATGGCTTGAATTTGTTGGCGAAGGCTGCGTTTGCTGATAAGTCATATGATGATCTGCCGATTCCTCCTACTTCATCAAGCATCCCTCCTACTGCTGCTACCCCTACACCAAAGGAAGATGTTGCTGGTACTACTGCTGGTTCAACTGCCGGACCATCTCATGATCCTAAGGAGAAAGCCCCTATGCCTGCTGCTCCCTCACCCCCTCGTAAGCGCACTCACAGACAACTTGAGGAGGATAGGTTGGGTGAGGAGGCTGCACAAAGAATGCAAGCGGAGATTGACCAAGCTACTAGGGTTGAGGAGGAAGCTCTTCAGAAGCAGAGACGTGAACAGCTGCAGCATGATGCTATGCATTGGGACGATAGCGATTGGATGTGGGTGCTCACTATTCTTACCTCGGATTATTCGCCGTTTACTGATCTCTTGGGTTCTGATGTGAATGAGGAGAATTATATTCCTCGAGCTATGGTGTTAATGCGTAAGCAACAATTAGCGCTTGCTGCTCACCTGCGTGAAAAGCGTAAGAACAGGCCTTTGACGAGAACCGAGGAGAAAAAGTTGATGCAGAGGTATGTCAAGTATCAGTCGGCTGCTCATTTTACTGTTGGTTGGACATGGGAACGGGTTCGGGCATTGTCTTTTGATGAGCTTAAGGCTCTATATGAACGAATGATCAAGCGTCAGAGCACACCTGTTCTAGAGCGATTCATCTATCATCCTCCTCCACGAGTGGTTCATACTTCTCAATCTGCTGTTGCTTCTAGTTCTACTTCTGATGTTCCTCTTTGTTCTACTGGTATTCCATCGGTTGTTGATGTTTCTACTACTGGTACCACACCTACACCTTGGGTTGCTCCTCCTGTGTCATCTTCGGGTCCTACCACTACCACCACCTATGCTACCACTACCACCACCATTGCTACTCCTGCTATGGCACAACCATCACCACCCGTGACTGGTCCTCAACCTATTCCTTCTTCTGGTGCAGCTACTGTTGATCCTTTGGATGGACGAGGTATTGATTCTACTTCTGCTGATCCTATTCCTGCTGCAAAGGTAAAGGTTGAACCCTTGTCTGGTACTCCCACTCCTCGTCGTTCCATTCGCAAGCAGTTGGCTAGACGTGCTAGACGTGGCAAGTCTGTTCCTTATGAGAAGCGTGCTCCCGAAAATCTTATTGATGCAGCTTCCGATAGTGACTCAGAATTGCCAATGGGTACGGGGTTTATTACATCTTGGACAGTTAAGCCATCCACCACTATTCCTGGTACTTTCACCCATAAGATCACCATCAGTGATGGTTATGTTCGTCATGCTTCGGGTTTGCAAGGTGTGTTGACTTGGGTTGATCGTAGGGATCTTATGTCTTTGTATGGGTTTGTGGATGCTGGTATGCCTACTCATCCTAGTGAAGTCCCCTCATGGCCTGGTCTGACAATGTGGGCTGATTTGAAGATGATGCTTGATTCCCCTCCACATGCTCCCCTTTCTGGTGTCTGGAAGGACCAACCAACATGGGTTATCAAGAGAGGGAAGTTATATGCTGGCTGTGGTGTGCATGTCTTGGAGTTAGAGTCTGGTGCTATGGTGTTCATGCTCACGGATTTGGACTATCCGTTGACTATTGCTTCGATGGAGGCCATGCTTGCTTGTCACTTGCAGATTTCCAATGCCCCTTCCGGGAATGAGACTTCTATGGCAACTACACTGGTGGAAGGGATACAAGCTCGCCTGCAAGCTGAGAAGGTGGCTGCGTCTGGTATGTGATGGGTTGGTTTGTAAGTTTTCGTGTTTTGTGTTTTGTGTTTTATGTTCATCTGTTAATACTGCGTTTCTTTTCACCAATATGTACAGTGATTGGTGACTTCTATTTGTTATAGTTAAAAAAAAATACTTTTTATATAATATCTGCTTATACTTTAAACAAATCATGGATTTTATACTTGTGAAAAATATACCATCTGCTTATACTGTTTCACAACATTGGGTTCCTGTTGCTGATTCACAGTTGTGCTGGTTTGATGTTTCATCTGGTGTTGGACTTGGTCCACACAAAAAATGGTCCTCAACTCACCATGTCTAACAGACAAGAAAGAGTTGATTCACCTTGAGGGTACGGCTCCTGGTGTGATTATCAAATCCGTTGATGGTTGCCAGGTTACCCAACACTGGATGGTTTTCAATTGCCATGGTCCTAGACTGAAAAGTGGCTAATCCAAGGGGGTACGGCTCTTGGTAAAGATTTTATCAAATCCGTTGATAGCTGTAATAGCTTGCTTAAAGCTATAGGGTTTTCAACTCACCGATGCTTCATTGCTAAGAGTTGGCGAGTCCAGAAGGGTACGGCTTCTGGTAAAGACATATCAAATCCGTTGAAGGCTGTGATGGTTTGCCTAAAATCATCAGGGTACCCCCACTCACCATTGATTCACGTTCTAAGAGTTGGGCTGGGTTCTAGTCTCCCAGGGTGATGCTTATTCCATCATAAAGACTGGCTAGCCCAAGAGCGAGCAACTACTTGGTAAAGGCTCATCAAATATGCTCATGTTGCTGTAAATATTCAACACGATGCTGATTTGTTTCAAGCTTTGGAGAAGCTTCTAGTGTTCCATGTTGCAGCGGTTCTTATGTTTCTTATCTTGCTGATGCTGCTGTTTCTTTTGTTGTTCTAATCCTCGAGCTTTATTGCACGTTTTACCAGGAAACTTGAACTCAACAGGTCAAATTCAAGTTTAGGGGAGGATTGTTAGGACCATTTGAATAGTTATTTGCAATAGGTAGACTAGGAGGTATGTAGTTCCTCCTGGTCATAGTAGTAGTAGGAGCGAGTCGTGCTCCTGGTCTTAGTTAAAGTCAAACTTTATTATTTAGTTACTATTCTGTTAGGATATGCATGAGATATGTTAGGAAAGGATATGCATATCAGTTTTACACGTTTTGTTTAATGATGTATTAGGGTTTTCTTGTAGTATAAAAGGAACCTTAGGCAGAAAGGTTATAGACACCTTCATCAAACGTAATTCTAGTGATCATTAATATTAGAAATCCTTAGAAAAGGATCAAGTCATTATAGTTAGTCTGTTCTTCTTTATAGTATTTGTATTCCGCACTTATATTGTGTATAGAGTCTCTCTATGAATAGACTTGTGATTACAGAAGTCGTTCACCGTTCCTGACAGGCTGCAAGATCCACATCTAGTGGACCCAACAGCTTCCAATCCATATGCACGTACGCTTAAAGTCTACGAGCGTCCTTGAGTACCAGCCGTTTTGGGAACATGGAAAGAAAAACGGCTGAGCATAACGCTCAGTGCACGGATATACAAGTATAGCATGAATAATATATGCATATAAACATATAGCAGCGGAAATGTCTAAGTCCTGGAAAACCTGGTATAACCTAGTAAAACTGGTTTTATAGTTTTAAAAGCCTTATGTTTATCTTATAAAAACTGTCTAACATGTTTACCATTAGCCAATATAGGTCATGAAATATCAACGTGCATGAATACTTGGAGGGGTGACCTCGTCATGCAATTAGAGGGGCTGCCTCTAATTAATATAAGTTTGGGTAGGAGGGATCAGCTCTGTGTGAAGGATGCAAGGCACACACCACATTCACCTAAATAATCTATAAAAACATGTAACCTAGGATGCACCCATACGCCCCACATGATAATAATAATATGGCCAAAAGCTGAAGGGACGCCACGAGCTATCACTCCACCGTGGTGAAGTCATAACACTGGTGCCTTTAGTGTTATGGTTCTGGTACCTCTATAACTAGGTGAAACTGGTCATGCATGTATATGGATTTAGGTATCTAATTAAACATAAGCAATTCAAAAACATATAAAGCATATACTGGAAAAACAGTTAGCTGCATACGGGGAATCCTAATAAGGAAAGAATGTCCATACTGAAAGGACGGAGAATCCGTACCTTGTGTCTAGTGAGCGAAGAAGACGAACGGAAGAGATTCCTACTTCGATATCACTAATGCTACATAAATAATATACGTGTATAAGTATCTGATTACTGAGTACGTAACTGGTTTTATATCATGTCTTAGCTTGTTTTATATGTTCATGTCTTGTTTTACTGATTTTAACGTTATGATGTGTTTATCATGTATTCTGTCTATTCTGATTAAGTATTACTTGTATTTCTTGTATTATTATACTTGTTGTGTAATAATAAGTAACTTTTTAAAAATAGCAGGTTTCCTAAAATAGAAAGTTTCCAAAAATAGAAAGTTTCCAAAACTAGAAAGTTTCCAAAAATAGATTTACTGCTTAAAATAGATAAGTTTCTAAAAACATAAAGTTTCTATAAATAGATTAGTTGCCTTAATTATATAAGTTTCTAAAAATAGAAAGTTTCTATAAATAGAAATAAGCTGGATTATTAAGCTAATAATATAAGCTTAAGTGTTTACTGATTTATATTCTAAGTCATGTGATATATTGTATAGTCTATTAGTTATTACATGTAAATTAAATAAACTATATGTTATATGATTTAATTAAATATATCATGATTTAATTAAATTAAGTGCATAAAATACTTCGGTTAAAACGTGTGTTAATATTTATATTAATATAACCTAAGTCATGTAATTAATTAATTATAAGACATGTTAAATAATTAATTAATTATATAGTCCAATTAAATAATAAATACTTAGGTTAAAATTCATATATTATTAATAATAATAGTAACCTAAGTCATGACCAAATTAAATTAATTATGTAACATGTTTAATTAATTTAATTAACCTTGTAAAAATTAGTCTTGTAAAATAAGTAAGCTTGTAAAATTAATTAAGTCGTAAACCGTGTTCGTGAACCCGTGAACCGGACCCGTGAATCGGCCAAACAAACGCATCCTTAACAGTGGCAAAATCGGCATGGCCGGTTGCCACTGTTTTCGCAAAACAGCCACCGGCCCATGCCGGTGGTTCCCTTGGTCATGGCTAGCTGCCGGCTAGCAAAAGTTCCCACCGGCAGTTAGCCGGTGTTTCCCCCTGCTGCTGCGGTTGGTGTTCCCCCTGCTTTCCATATTTAGCCACCAGCTTAAGCCGGTGGTGTTTCTTTGTTTTTATCCGAGACCCCCAAAGCCAAAACACACCCCGACTTAGGTCGGGTTTCCTTTGTTCCTGCGGCCGAGACACACAGCCACACCGAGACCCTTGGTCTCGGTTGTTGGTGCGAAACAAAAGCAAGCCGAGACCTTGTGGTCTCGGTTCCTTGCGTCGGCCGAAACAAACACCCCTAAAAACACCATGATTTAACCCCCCATGATTAATTACATGTTTATGTTAACTTGTTTTTATATCCATATGATTTCATGTGTTCTTATTTAATAAAAACATAAAAGAAAAGAGTTTTCATGATTTACCGAATACGTGAAACAGTGAAGAATGAAAAACACGAACACCCTTGCAAGAATTGATCACCAAAAATCAACCAATCACACCCTTTTGGTGTGTTATACCCGACGACCAAGAGAGAGCAAAAAGAGAGATTTGGGTTTTGATATTTTCTAATTTTCTGTGATTATGAAAATATGATTTCCCTTATTTCTTATTTAGTTAAAAGTCAAATGGGCTTGGCCCTTTCTTGTGTTTCTTGTCGCGGGTATGTGGGGCCCACAAGGGTAACCTATTGTTTTCCATGTCTAAATATTATACGGGTTCTCGTGTCGTGTTTACGTGTTTTATGTAGTTATCGTTCGTGTCGTAAACTATATTTATTCGTAATCGTAATAAATATACGTAAATACATAATATTAAGTTCGTGATTATTTACGTTCATAATTTTCATGTTCGTGATTATAATTATTGTTGAAATAATTATCGTGCATTAATACGTATTAAATACTTATTGTGTAATAACACGTACGTAATACTTGAAATTCTTATTCGTGAAACGTAAACGTGCTAAATAAGGAAAGTTCTAATCATGTACGTACGATCATAGGGGTACTATTCATGGTAAAAGCATGCGGGTTTTACATTTGCAGAGATTCTTATCTGAGTGCATGTATAGGTCAGTACATAGGTCAAATGGTCACGGCCGAACAATCTTATGTTGATGTTTGCGCGGTCAGTGTGAGTAGCTGAGGAATTCCCTAGAAAACATCGGAATGTTGATCGACGAGCTTGAGATAAAGGTGGATGAAGATGAAGATGAGTGGGTCGATTGTTTGAAGGAAATGCGTGATAGTGACACGCAAAAATTGGCTGATGTGACCAAAATTGATTGAGAAAGCTAGGGATGAGATAAGACAGAAGCAAGCTATTGTCGATATTATGAAAGATAGTGATTAGGATATCGACCATGTTTTTATTGTTTTTATTGTTTTTGTTGTTCTTGTTTTAATTACCCTGTTTTGATTAGGGTGTGTTTTGTACCCACTTTGGTTTATCAATGAAAGCACTGTAACTGCCCCCTTTATTTTAAGGTCCTAAATTTCACAACGTTTCAACTTTCACGTCTATATATATCTATGTGTCTCTGCCCAAAGTTCGTTATACCATTCATAACTTCTTCTAGCATACAGTGGCAAACATTCAATCTGAATCTACTTCAAAGTCTACTGACTTGGACGTACGCCTAATTGGGGTCATGGAGAAGGAATTGGAGAAGGAGCTACAACTGGAGGAGAAATTCAAAACTCTATGTTCTAAGGTGGAGGAGACTGTCAGAAAGAGATCAAGGTTCATTGAGGAGTTGGAAAGTTTTCTATGGGTTGAGGATAATGATGACGCATACCAAAGTGCAAGAGTCTTGAAGCATGCTAAAAAGAGGGATAGGAGAAGGCAGTGGATCTCCAAAATTATGAAGGACCAATCCCAACTTGGTGCGCATGAGATGGTCAACCTTGTGAATAAATCGAAGGACTGAATGATAGGATAGTGGTTAGTTGCAACTGGTTGGTTTATGGATATATGGATGTACTTTGTGTTTCTAAGGTTTAATGGAAAGAAATAATTTTTGTTTATGTTTTTTTGACATGAAATTGCTATGATTCCATATTTGACTCTAGAATGACAAACATGGAATAATTTTTGTTTATGATTTTTTGACATGGAATTGGTATGCTTCCATGGATGTTTGACTCTAGAATATCAAACATCCGAACAGATACATGTTGATTTGCAAGAGTAGGCTTACATGGATGTTTGAGTTGAGTGTATAATGTCAAACGTAAAACTCACTGATTCTTGACCAACATTTAGTTTGAACAATGTTACGATTTTAAAATGAAAATGTTAGGATTTCGTATTACATAACCAAATGTAAGATTAAAACCCAACAACATATTATTCTACAACTTAGCCAAGACAAAACATTAAGGGTGTTTGAAACCATTCAATTTGGTTTGTTTTCTTGTTGCTTGTTAGTCATCGATGCCATGACTCTTTTCTTCTTGAGGTCTTCCACCAGCTCTTGTACATCTGCATCATCACCATCATTTGCCTATTTATTCACCTCAACATCCTCTTGTTTAACCTCAACATTCTCATATTTAACCTCAACAACCTCTTGGTTTACCTCAGCGGCCTCTGCTTCATCCAATTGTTGCTGATAATAAGCATGAATGTCATCCATATCTTCACATTGATTTATTTCCTGAAGCTCGTCAAGTGCTTCATCAATGTCAGCAAACATTTCAATAATATCTTCAGGCTCGTCATCAAGATGGTAAGGATCATCATTCCAGTCAACATTCATGCCTTCATGTAGGGTATATTCATTGTTGTCCCATGTAGGAAATTCCCCTGATTTTCCACTGATGTTATCACTAGTGTCACTCTGATATATTGATGAACCTCCATCTCCTCACCAAAATTAACATAACCAGCAAAAGCTTCAAAATCAACCTCATCAAAATCAACCTCATCAAAATCAACCTCACCAAAAGAGACATCATCATGAGTGTCATCATTTGAGACTTGTTCTTCGTCCTAGATTGATTCATGAAACCTAAACACGTTGTCAAGCTCTTCCAGTACAACCCTTAACTCATACTCAGCACTCGCCCTTCTACTCCTATTTTCAAACAATGTTTCTGTTGACCATGCTGGTGAGAAGTCAATGACATCATCAAATACACGAAGATCATTAGCCACCACAGTTCTGTCCCTCCCAATAAATCTAGTCTGACAAAATGTCGCAATGTTGTCATTGTTGACACTTTCTAGAACCAATTCTCTCACAACATCATCAGCACCATTTTCTTCTACCACCACAGCCTTACCCTTACTTGACTTTTGTTTCAGCAGGTGCTGTTGTACTAATGAAACACCTGATTCAATATACACCTCCATTTCCTTAAACCTATGAACATACTCTAAAAATCTGTCAACGTGTTCTTTACAAGATAGTGGTAGCAAACCAGCGTCCAATGACTGGCCAGGAATCCTAAAATGCGGGAATAAAACCATACCTTCTATGTACCCTAGATCCTTAAACATTTCTACGAGTGTGTACATACCAAACGTGTCACGGTGAACTAAGTCAAACCAACTTATAATACCAGACCGATAGATTCTTTCTGGTGGTGAGGTAAATTCACCATTGTGATAGATTTGCACAGTAAACAAGTTTTAATTCGATTCTGTGAAAAAAAGAGAAAACACATATAAATTATAAACTAGGTGCAATAAAAAGAATATATCCAAACTTAGCTTACCATATAGAAGACCTAAAGGAGACCGAAGCTTACCATAAAGGAGACCCAAATCAGGAATAGTGATACCGCAAGAGCGATGTTTGCCAATATTTATCCATATTGATTGGTGTTTTTGTGGTGAGATACAGAATGAATGGAAGGAAAAGATATGATGTATTTATAACATAAATGATGGATAATTTTCATTGCAAATTCAGACCTCAACTGAGTTTTTTAACCGGGAAAGCAATCGTGTCGTGCAGGGGAAAACGGTTTTAGGGACAAAAATGCATAAACCAAAGGTGGTATTAATTGTGGCGGGTATTAAATGTTTTCAGGGACGTATTTTGCATATGATGAAAGGTGGGGATATGGGCTGGAATAAGGAATGACGATTATACCCTCACGTGCCAGACACGTGGGAATTAACGGTAAACGTTATGAAAAGTTACAAAAAATTCGACTCAGGGGCAAAAATGCAGGCGAAATGAAAGTTCAAGGGCAAAAATGCTTGTAGTTTGGACTCAATGGCATATTTGCGGATTTTACAAAGTTTAGGGACGTTTTTTTCCATTTTACCCAAATAAAAATGTCCCACATACTGTATAATATAACTAGTTGGAAACCCGCACAAAACAACGGAAATCATCAATTGAAAATCTTTTGCAAATTTTTATTTTTTTATTTTTTAAATTCTATATCTCAAATGGATTACATATATTTACCTCTGAACATATGATATGGCATTAGTCATTTTTTTCAATCTTGGATTTTAGGCTAAGAATAAAAACAATAAAAACAAGAACTAATAATGTAAGCCAATTTTGTTAGTTATGTGCCTTATATAGTCTCAGCCAAAAATCATGATTTTACCAAAAAAAAAAGTAATTTCACGTAGTTTAACATTTTCAAAAACACAAAATAAAATAAACACTTTGAGCGCAGCCCAATTATTTTGCAAGGCACAACAAAACGAGCCTTTTAATCCATCCATAAAAGCATATAGTCGCTAGGGTTTACATGTCTGCAAAACATAAGAACCCCTTTTATCATTTTCATATCCACCAATCAATCAGGAGCAACAGTAAATCACTATTTCCACTTCAACCAAATAACTTATCTAAATAGTAAATAATTACACAGTGCAGAATAAAACTCGGTAGTGGTGAGTGGATGGTAGTTTCTGGCGGATTCCCGCTGTGTATGTGGCGATAAAAGATGATGTCTATATTGAAGACGGTGATAAGGACAATGTGATGAAGGTGGTGAGGACGATAAAGGCGGTGAATACAATGGTATGATGGTGGTTAGGGCGATGATGGCAGGGACATGTTAGGACAACAACAACGTAAGGGTTTCTATAACAAGTAAGCAAGGAATGTCTAAAAAATTAGACTTTCTAATTAAAGAAATGTCTCAAATACTTTATAATGTAGTATGATAAGATATACCGAATTAATATATATATATATATATATTTTTAAACCCACTTCTCACCTTTTTAAAAAATATATATCTTAAAAACGATAAATCGTCAATTGACAAAACATACACCATTGCAACGAGAATTAAATCATCTTTCTAACAAGAAGCACGTGTATAAACTTTCGACGAACTTTTCTTTTTGTCTGAGAATATCATATATGATTCGTATCACGAATCATATATGATTTACTATATTACTATAATCATATATGATTTCAGAAAATCATATATGATTCGTGATAGGAATCATATATGATTTTCTCATACAAAAAAGTCCAGTGGAAGTATATACATATGTTCTCGTTAGAAAGATGATTTAATTCTCGTCGTGATCGTATGTTTCGTTTTACGTAACGATTAATGGTTTGTAAAATATTTTAATTTAAAAAAAAACGATAAAGTAGGTAGATAAAAAAGGGCTGAGATTGGTTAATTGAATTTATGCTAAACTTAAGGTATAGATTAAAATTTTGCTTGAGAGAGTAATGATTTACAAAGTCATAACTTTGTAAAATGCTTTTTTTAGCGGAGACAAGAAACCATAAAGATCTTGATTTTAAAATATTACTTACCGAATATAAAGCTGGTTAAGCTAAGGGTGCGTTTTGTATCAAAGTTTATGTCGTTTAGGCAGGAAAATATCTAAACTTAATTGTTTGGTGAGGTGAGATCCTTATAGAATATGCATCAAAAAAAAGAAGGAAGGAAACAATCTCAACCATCCATTCAAGTTCTATCTAATGGTCTATATTAATCTTTTTAAATTTAATTAAAAAACCCATTTTCATCATATTTCTTAAAATTTAAATATCTCTCAAACCGTTAATCGTTACGAAAAACTAATTATACCATCGCGACGGGAATTAAGTTATCTTTCTATAGATAGGCACTTCTATACACTTTCGGCAAACTTTTTTTTTTTAAATTTACGCATAAAAAATTACATGTGATTCTCGAAAAATTACATGTAATTTTCGAAAATTACGTGTAGTTTTTTTGGCGAGAATTTTTAACACTATAAATCGTTAACTTTTTGTGAATTACATGTAATTATGTGTGAATTACATGTAATTTTTGTAATAAAATAGTTTATTAGTGTTAAATGCAAATCACATGTAATTATGTGTGAATTACATGTGATTTTTGTAATAAAGTGGTTAGTTAGTGTTGAATGAAAACTATATGTAATTTTGTGTGAATTACATGTAATTTTGCTCAAATCACATGTGATTTTATAAATAATTACATATAATTTTGCTCAAATTACATGTGATTTTATTTAAAATTACATGTAATTTTGCTTTAAATCACATGCGATTTTATAAATAATTACATGTAATTTTGCTTTAAATCACATGTGATTCATGTAGACTCACTAACTTTACATCTAACTTTCGTCCCATTTGACGCGTTAGTCTTTTTTTTAAGTTACATGTTTTCATAGATTTTTATTTTCAACTTTAATACCAATAATCTAGAAACCAAGTAAATCACATGCGATTCGTGATAAATCACATGTAATTCGTGGTAAATCACATGTGATTCGTGGTAAATAACATTTTCTCTCCATTTCTCACATCATCTATCCTTCCGAAGTGGTCTTGTGATCCATGTATGCTATCTAAAGTGGTCTTGTGATCCATGTATGCTATCTTATGATCCATGTATGATAATTACATGTGAATTTGCTTGCATTACATGTAATTCGTGGTAAATTACATGTGATTCAAACAAAAGCACATGTGATTCATCTAAAGTGGGTTTGTTAGAAGAAGTTAAAGTTTTGAAATGTTTGAATCACATGTAATGCAAGCAAATTCACATGTAATTATCATCGAATTACATGTGATCCAATGCAAGCAAAATCACATGTAATTATCATCGAATTACATGTAATTCAAGCAGACAATTTAATATATTAACAAGATTACATGTGATTAAAAAAATCACATGTGATTCATCTAAAGTGGGTTTGTTAGAAAAAGTTAAGATTTCGGAATGCTTGAATCACATGTAATGCAAGAAAAATCATATGCAATTATCACCGAATCACATGCAATTCAAGCAGAATTACATGTGATTCAAACAAAATCACATGTAATTTAGAAGCCAATTTGTTTTATATATTTTACATAAATGAAAACATAATACGTGATTAAAAAAACACATGTGATTCATCTAACGTGGGTTTGTTAGAAAAATTACGGTTTCGGTATGCTTGAATCATATGTAATGCAAGCAAAATCACATGTAATTATCACCGAATCACATGTAATTCAGAAGCCAATTTGTTTTACATACATTTTTTTTGGGTAAAGGGGACTCCACCCCGGTAAAATGAACATATTTTATATTAAAGGCAACAAACATTTTAATATATTAACAAAATTACATGTGATTCAAACATTTTAATGTAATTCACATAAATCACGTGTGGTTTTAAAATAATAACGAAAATATTTTTGTCATTTAATAGACGGTTATTTTCATATACTTTTAACGATTTTACAATGTTGAAATTCTCGTAAAAAAAAATACACGTGATTTCACAAATCGTATGTGACGTTACAAATTCAAATGTGATTTTTAAAATAATTAATCAAACATGAGTTTTTGAGAATTACATGTAATTTTTCGAGAATTACATGTGATTTTTTTACGAAATTTTTTAAAAAAAGTTCGCCGAAAGTATATAGAAGTGCATATCTATGGAAAGATAATTTAATTCCCGTCGTGACGGTATAATTATTTTTTCATAACGATTAACGGTTTGAGAGATATTTAATTTTTAAGAAATAGGATGAAAATGTGTTTTTTTTAATTAAATTTAAAAAGATTAATATTGGATGGTGGAGATTGTTTCCTTTGTTCTTTTTTGGATGCATGTTCCTTATAGAACTTTTCTCATTGTTTGGTATCTTATTTTTAGGCTCGCGCGTCTTTATTGTTTTATTTTTCAATTTTATCTAACAGCATAAGCTTGTATAAGTTTTGACTATTTTATTTTATAAACTATATTATTTTAATTTTAAACTTTCTGTGTTACATGATGGAGCTCACATTTCGTTTTACTTTCATTTTATTTTTAAAAAATAATACATTTCAATTTAAAAATTTATAAAATGTTAATATTTTTGAAATAATAGTAATTTTTTTTTGCTCTTATTTACTTTTAAATATTTCTCAAATTCAAATCTAAATTTAATTTCACTTACAAACCAAACGCACCTTTAATATATATTTACTCCCTCCGTCCCATATTAAAAGTTCACCGACAAAAACACGCAATTTAATAAAAACATTATTTTTCAGTTTTTTCACTCTTACTTTTTGCACAATAACAATTTTATCGTTAACTAATTAATATACAACTTATTTATTATTTGTAATAATATCTTCAAGTGAGGGTGATATAATAAACTTAATATATATTTCTTCTCTATTTTTTTTACTAAACTATTAATTTGAGACGTTCAAATATATTAACCTGGACTATTAATATGAGACGGAGAAAATAATATGTGTTTTGATATTTGTTTGTTGGACATTGCACTTAACTTATTACAGGAAGACACTGTCATAAACCATTTAATAAAAGACTCCTGATACACAAAAGAGATAAAGTTTGGCAGACAACATTTAAGAGCATTTTTAAGCAATTAGTATTTAGCATTTAGCATATTTATTATAAAGCTCGTTTGATAGAAAGCAGTTAGCATTTATAAAATTATAAAAATGCTCATTTTTCAATGCTCATTGAATTAGCATTTAGCATTTAGCATTAGCGTTTTATCATTTTACATTTAAAACTTACAGGTACAGCTATCCTACCAAACATTTTTATAAATCATACTGCTACTGCTAACTAAAACTGCTACTGCTAACTGCTTACTGCTAATGCTAAATGCTAATGCTATCTGCTACTATTAGTTTCAACAAACACACCCAAAAAGATGTATACGCGAAGTGTTTACATAATAGATTTTTTTTAGAGTAAAGTGTAAAAATCATCCTTATGGTTTATAAAAGTTCAAATTATATTTTTCGTCAATACTTCGCGTAACATACATAATTTTTTGTTGTAAAATAGTGCACCATACATCCCTGAGGACGGATGGTGCAAATTGTTTCAGTTAAAGGTTAAAACTGTTTGTCACCTTAAAAGTGTTTTAGTCATTTTTCATCTCATGTATGATATTTGCACTTAAGTTTTGAGAAAAAAATAAAAAGATTCGAAAATATTTTATTTTTTTTTATTTTGGAAAAAGTTTTTTTTACGTCGAAAAAAGTTTTTTTTTTCAAAAAAATTTAACATTTTTTTTAAATTTGTTTTTTTTTGGAAATATTTTATTCGAAAGAATTAAAACTTTTGAAAAGTAGAAAAATAACCATAAAACATTTTATATTTATTTAGAAACCCTCTTTTAAGTTAAAGTTAAGTTTTCTTCCAAAAAATAAAAAAATTTAATACACGTTCACGTTTCTAAGGAAAAATATATTTTTTTATCTTTGATACTTAAAAATACTCATATTTTTTATTTTTGTAAGTTAAAAAAAATATTCGTAAAAAAAGTAAACATGAATAAAGGTATTTAATTTTTTTTTAACTTTTTGACTTAAAAAAAGAATTTTAAGAAAAAGTAAAATATTTTATATTTCTTTTTCAACTTCTAAAAAAAATATTCTTTTCGAAGAAATTTTTTCTAAAAAAAAATAAGTTTTAAAACAAAAATTCATTAATTCTTTTTGGAAAAAAACTTTTTTAGAAAAGTTTTTGAAAAAAAAAAACATTTTTCGAAATTCGTTTGAAAAAAAAAATCTTTTTTCAGAATTTTTGAAATTCTTCTCTAAAAACGTAAGTGCAAATTTTTTTTTAGAATTTAAACATTTCCTTGACACGTGTCTAACACTCCTTTCCCGAGAAAAAATGGAAAGAATAGAGATGGAGATGACAAAAAGGAGAGAAGTAAAGAGGAGAAAAGTATGAAATAATTTTTGTACTATGTGTTCCCGAGTTGGAAAGAAAAGAGGAACATGTAACCAAAAGAAGCATTCAAAACAGCTTCACTCCTTTACTCTCCAATTTGGGAAGAAGATCTGGAGAGTAAATTTGGTGTAATTTACTTTCCTTTACATTCCACTTCTCTCCTTGAAAATCTGAGGAACATAAAGTTTTTTTATTTTCATCCCAAACCTTTTCCTTTCACTCCAAAATATAAACTCGAGAACTGAGTGTAAGTGGTCCACACACATCTGTATGTATTAAGCCAAGTAGATCTGTAGCTCTTTCAATATTGCTATTAAAAGGTTTTTTGGTCATCTTTCAAGAGATACAAGACTCACATTTGTCAAATGATTCATCATTGAAATTTTCTAAAAGACCCTCACGTTGAAGCTTTTGTGTACGTGTCTTTCCAATGTGGGTAAGTATACAATGGCAAAGATAAGAAGAATTCGAGTCTAACTTTCTCTTCTTATTCATGATAAGACAGAATTATTATTATATTTGAAAACATTATCATGCATGTTAATGTCAAAAACACCATTCACAACAATTGCATTAAAATAGAAAATATCATTTTTGAAAAAAGAAATTACATTACTATCAATAGTGTGAACAAATCCAAGATCCAACAAACAAGAAAAAGAAATGACACCTCTAACAATAGAAGGTGCATAATGACAATTGTTTAAGATCAGTACTAAACCCGAAGGTAAAACTAAATTAAACACTCCTATGGCTTCAACAACTGCTTCTGTTGCATTGCCCATTTGCATATATTGATCTCAATAGGATAGCTTCCTTTCCATCTTAAACCCCTGAAGCGTATTACAAATTATAATACCGCATCCCCGTATCATATACCCAAGATTTTACTTTGTATGTTAATTTAAATAATTCAATCATAAATAAGTTACCTGAACCTGCAACACTGTGCTCAGACTTCTTGTTCTTACTTTCTCACAACTCTTCGAGATATAGAGGGTAGTTCCTCTTCTAGTGACCACTGGCGCCGCAGTGGTGACAATTCTCATCCTTTTGAGATTTATTTTTCTTAGAAAGATTTTGCTTAGGCTTTTGATAAGTTACAACTTGTTTGCCTTTATCACCTTTGCCTATGCCTTTCATCTTTTTGTTCGATAACGGTTTTGTCTTACTCACTCTACCCTTTTGTATGTAAAGTACTTGAGGAGTAGAGGTAGGAGCCTTGTCCTTTAAACCATTTTCGAAGTCAATGAGCATTGCGTGCAAATCACTCAATGTCTTCCCCGCGCAATGCATATTGAAATTTCTAACAAAATCACCAAAATCCTTGTTAAGGGACCTGTTGATTAAGTTAATAGCCATATCATTGTCGTAGGATTTCCCAAGAGCGTGTAGCTGGTCCATGAAACCTTTCATTTCCAAACAGTGAGCACTTACGGATTTTTCTGGGGCTTGTTTGTAGTTGTGCAAAGCATATACTAAATCGTAGATCTACACAGCTTGCGGCTTCTCAAATATTTTTCTGATTTCTTCAAGCTTGGTTTGTGGAGGATGAAGCTCAAACTGCTTTTGAAGAGCATGTGACATCTTCCCAATCATTAAACAAGCCACATCATTATGCTTCTTGTATTCAGCTTTCCATGCTAGCTTATCAGCGTTGGAAGCCTCCACAGGGGGTTGTGGAGGAATGGACGTGAACAAGTATTCATAAGTACCCGCAACTCTCAAGACAATTCTTAGTGGGCGGTACCAATTGTTAAAGTTTTGACCAGTCGGTTATTGACGTTCAAAGAAAGTTTTGAACACCGAACTTAAAGCGTTGTTGTTTTCGGGTTGAGCCATTTCTACATAAATAAGTTCAAGCATTAATTTTCGATAATACTTTCAAGAAAATAAAATTACCCCGGTAAAAAAAATAACCATAGTATTTTCTTGAAAACTAGAACCCATATTAACATAAATTTATTACATCAGTTGATCTGCTAGTAATGAATGTATTTAATATGGTAACTTGTCGAACAATTAATTGACAAAAAAAAAATTAATTTCTAGAGTCTTTAGGAACTTACATTGCCAAAACTTGTTGCATTGCAAACATGTTTCATCCCCTCTTAATGCCTTAAGTTTCTATATCTCACTAAGTAACTTAATTAAGTCTTCTAATCTAAAGAACGTAAAACTATTCATGTGAAATCTCATTCATTCATGAAAGTTTTCTTTCCATCACAATCTCTTCCATGGTCTCACATGACGACATTGTAACTTCAAGTGTTCGTCAATTAGATGACATTTGACTTAAATTTTTGGGTATTAGTTTTTGATGTGAAAAATCAAAATCTATGTATGTAGAAGCATGCATACATCTCCATAACATAAGTTTAATAAAACATTTAATAAACTTTTCCGTCAAGATTAAATATACATAAATTTCCGTTGATGCGTTGGTTAAACCAATTAAAATATTACCCGCAACAAAATTCACAACGTACTTGTTCTAGAACTCGGATAAAGCACAAAGCAATAACCTTATTCATTCTGTTTCGGATGTGATTTTGCGGCAAATCAACCTTAAAATAATTATGCAAATAAATAATCGTAGGTAACTCCAATTTGACGCACAAGCGAGCCGGGAATTTGGTCAGTGACAAATGGCGTAACCTCCTTCCTTAGTCGGGTTCTACCAGCGACGCCTTATACCCACCACACAGTTTGTCAAAATTGGATGAGCCTTTCTAATTATTATTGCAAAATTACCAATCAACGCAATTTAATGTAATTTAAATCTCAAAACGATTTTTAATTTTTATATGATTTAGTCCATATTTTGTTTTTTTTTAAAATTACCATTGTTTACAAAAATTCATGTAATTTAAATAAACAATAGGCAAACAAAAAAAACTTAAATCATAAACACATAATAAAAATTTATATGTGCAATAAATAAATCAAATAGCCACATACATACTGTAGAAACTAGAAGGGGGGGGGGGTGAATAATTTCTTAAATTTACTTGTTAAAAATGGGTTTTCAAAAATCATTTTCAAAAACTTAGGCTTGAGAAAATATGTGAAATCTTCTTATACACAATATGGACAAGGGATAGTGTAACTAAGCTAATAATCGTATGTATGTGCAAGTAAAGAATAATGAATGTAAAGAGATAAGGAAAATAAATATCAAACCAAACACCAAGGATTTATAGTGGTTCGGCAACGAAGCTCACTCCTCGTCCTTACTCCACTCCTCGAGTACTCCTTACTCGAGAGTTCACTAATCAACAAACTCTTTAAGGTGGACAAACCGTACACAACGTCGCCTAACCAATTTTCGACTCTAAGCTAAAAGTCGAGCCCGACTCTTAGCTAGGACCAATCTACACCAATATACTTTAAGGACTAAGTATTAACCTTACTACATACACAGCTTCCAAATAGACACAACTATTTGGATCTTCACAACACAACTTCCAAATAACACAACTACTTGGATCTTTACAGCACAACTAAAATGAATGAGTAAAACTTGATCTTCAATAGATCTTGAGGTAGACTCAACACTTCAAGGATGAAAGTGTTCTTCTCTTTGAACTTGGAGAGGAAGAAATGGGAGGAGAAAGATTCACTTCTAAACAAGTAGTAATCAACCAAATAACCAAGAATTTGAATGATTTAAGAAGTATGTTTGAATCTAGAAATTTGTGTGCAAAAGAGGTGAAGAGAAAATCTAAGAATTGTCTAATATTTATAAGACAAAAGCCCAACGGCTCTTTCTGCGCGCGGTTCCTTATTGATGCCTGCGATTCCATATCGATAAGGAACCGCATAGGCATTTAAGGAACCGTGGAGGTAGACTTCACATTTTTTTGTCTTTTGGTGGGGTTGTCACATCTGGTGGAATAGTTATCCTTAAAGGATATTCTTAAACCAAATGAAATATGCCATTTTCAAATTTTCAAATATTTTATTTAATAAAATATTTTCTTAAAAATAAAGTTTAATAAAAAAATGGTCACATTTAATAAAAGGTGAGTTTTAAGAAAACTTAAAATCCTTGATCACTTAATTAAGATGAAAACTTGTTTGTTCATACCTTAAGTGATAATGGTTGAAATGAAAAAATACTTGAACTCAAGAATTCGTTTTTTGTTGTTTTCGTAAATGCTTGTTTTTATATATTGTCGTAATCAAAACAAAGCGAGATCGAAAAATGCAAGTAACATTTTGAGGCATCATTGCATTAACAATCTCCCCCTTTTTGATTTCGACAACACATAAACTCAATTACATGAAAAACAAGATTTTCGAAGACGATACTATTTCATTTCCCCCCCCCCCTTGTCAAAGCAAAAAGGATGCAAAAGTCTTTGTAGAAGAAAAGAATCGGACTTTGAAAATGCTCCCCCTTGCTTTGGGCACCAAGTAATCGAGCTATGGTGACAAGCTACATGGAAGGGTTAGTAAAGAAAAGAAACGCCCAACAAGATATAGCATAGGTCACACAAAAAGAAAAATAAGATAAGAAAATAGAAGTTAACTAAGATCCAAGATAAGTCATGTTAAAAGGAAACATGAAATAAATCATACAAGAAAATAAATCATACAAGAAAATAAATCATACAAAGATGTATGAAAAAGAAACAAGCCAAAAGAAAAGCATAAATCTAATCCTTGCTAAACTAGAACTCTAAGATTTGCTTGAAATAGATGTCTTGGAGATAAGCAATCCACATGTTTTAATGAAAGACAAAGTGGTGGCGGAAGGAGGTGGTAGTGGCTTGGTAGTGTAATCTCATAGTCATAGTGAAGAAGAGGTTTGACTAGGAGACTCTTGATATAATTCAATTCCTCATATATGTAAGCCATAGCAAGATGTTGATATTGACATCAATGACAATATGTCCCATGATGCATGACATTATCATGTGAGGGAGGAAGAACACAAAAGGCTAGTGGTGGAAGAGAAGAAGTTCCATAATCAATATTCTTAGAGGAAGAAGAAATATGATTTTAAGTGTTCTTGGGTGAATTTGGATTGAAACAGATAGAGGAAAATGGAGGAGAATCAAGGCTTTCATTTGGTGAATAAGACATTTTGATATAAGAAATGATGCAAAATGCTTAGGGTTAAATAGAGAAAGCACAAGACACTTTTGGGATGGTCAAAGGTTTGAACCGAAGATACCAAAAAGTGTTGGAGAAAATTTGGAGTTATAGAAAACTCAAAATTTGAAGCTTCTGCCGGCGATTCCTTATCCCCGCCTGCGGTTCCATATATATATGGATCTGCAGGATATTTAGAGAACCGCCCACAGAATATTGTTTTTGGTGGATGAGGAGAATTTTCCAATTTAGCAAATCTTGATTTTCTAGTCTAACTAATCATAGAGACATGCTAAAAATCAATAATAGACATAGAAAACACACAAGAACTCATCAAACAAGATTTTAACCAATATACATGGATTTAAAATAAAATCGATGTTGGAGGTGTGTTAATCTAGACTCATAGTCATGACACAATGATCCTCCGTATTTCATTATCGTTGTTGCTATATTTAAGAAAACCATACATATGAATTATATATGCTCGTTGTCAATAGCAAGAAGCAATGAAAAACGTTTTTAGATTTAATTAACAATGCAAAAACATTTCTCGACCATTTTCGAAAGAACTTTGAGAATTTTGAAAAAGAGAAGAGGATTTTTTTTTCAAAAAGAGTTTAAGAGACTCAATGACTCAAAGAATAAAGAGACTTAAAAGAGAAAAAGACTCGATTAATGAAATGCGCAATTAAGGAAGATGTTCCATTAAGCCTAGACCTAGACGCAAGTAATTAAAAGGTTCCATCTTAAGTGGCTTATTGAAGATGTCGGCTAAGTTTTCTACCAAGGGCACCTTCTCAATCAAAATGTTCCCCTTTTGAACATTATCCCAAAGGAAATGGTGGCGAATCTCTATGTGCTTAGTTCGCGAATGTTGCACGAGATTCTTGCTAAGGTCTATTGCACCCTTATTGTCACACATGATGGGAACATCATTAAGTGAAATTCCGTAATAAACAAGCGCTTGCTTCATCCATAGAGCTTGTTGACAAGCTCTACTGACACTCACATACTCGGCTTCTGTGGTGGATATAGAAAGAGCCGTTTGTTTCTTGGAGAACCAAGATGTTAAACAACAACCCATGAAGGTACAAACTCCACTAGTGCTTTTCCAGTCCACATAGTCTCCCGCATGATTCGAGTCCACGTATACTATGGTTTCTACGCCGGTCCCTTTAGGATACCATAATCCTAAATGGATAGTGCCTTTAATGTATCGGAAGATACACTTAACCGCTTCAAGGTGAGAGGTTTTGGGAGCCTATTGGAAGCGAGCACAAAGGCAAACACTAAAATATGATATCCGGTCGACTTGCCGTTAGGTACAACAAACTACCAATCATACCTCTATATTTGGTGTTTTCTACTGACTCACAATCATCATCTACGGTGAGTTTAGTATCCGAGGCCATAGGGGTCTTCATTGGTCTAGAGTCCTCTAATCCAAATTTCTTTTGCATTTCTTTATCGTACTTAGATTGATTAAAGAAAATGCCATCGTCCATTTGTTTATTTTTGAGTCCTAAAAAGAAGTTAAGTTCTCCCATCATGCTCATTTCAAACTCGTCATGCATGATTTTGGCAAAGTCATCACACAAGCTTTGACAAGTTGAACCAAATATAATGTCATCAACATATATTTGTACGATTATGAGGTGAGAGCCTTTCTTCTTTGTAAAGAGTGTATTGTCTACCATCCCCATGGTATACTCATGTTTTACAAGAAACGCTTTAAGTCTATTGATGTGTCGAGGAATGTCGGTGTATTTTAATTAAGTACGTTATAGAGCAAATTTAGAAAATTACCTTTAGGAAAAGGTAATAATCCATAAATAAGCTAAAGACGAATCAATTAAACACGAGAGTGATCCCGGTTCGTTGTACACAAGGACCTTATGAATTTGAGACGTTCGTTTTGAATTGGACAATTGTTTTGAATTCGCGTTCGGTTTTTATCTAAATTAATTCTACCAATTTTTAATCCTAAAGTGCATGAATCATAACCCAACTTAAAATCTAAAAGACAATTATTTAAATCTATATTAAATTTAAACTCTACTTTAACTATTTATTTTTAACAAACTATTTAAACAAAAATCATTTAAACTAAAATTATTTTAAAACCAAATTTATTTAATAACAAATTTAGTTAAAACAAAATTATTTAAAAACAAATTTTAAATCAATTTAAGATTTCTAAAAAGTAATAAAATAAATTTTTTTATTTTATTTTTTTATATTTATTTTATTTAATTAAAATTAACAATTTAATAAAAAGTAATTATATTTTTGTTATATTAAAACTTTTTATTTAAAATTATTTAAATGTTATAAATAGAAATTACGTTTAAATGTCAATGAAATATAGTGACAGTCATTGTTATATTAAATGCAGATTACATAGTAATAATAAAACAACCATCCAGTTCAGTTGGTTAAGTGCTTGATTGTTGAACGGGAGGTCTCGAGTTCGAGACCCCTGGAGACAATTTTTGGATAATTATTTTTTAAGCAGTTGTTAATATAAAATTCAATCAAAACAATAAACTCAGTTAAATCAAAACCAAATAACATAGACTAATCAAGAGTAAAATAGGACAACATCTAATAGGCATTTTGCAGCTTCAAATACCAAATGCAGGTCTAAGCAAATACTATCAGATAAATCACCGAGTAAAAACAGATTACTCAAACGTTACTAACCAAAGTCCTTTCTAAAACAATTCAGCAAATAAATTTAAATTTAACAGACTAATTATATGAGACAGATTCAAAAAGGCTATCTAAACATAATAACTACATTCCTAAATTTAAACTACACCTCAAAATCACAGTAATATTAAAACCCTCTCAGACAGATTCAAACTGATATACCTAAACAGATAAAAAAAATCTAGCTAATTTCAGAATTTCATAAACCAATACATTTCAAATAACATGATTATTAAACCAAATTAACCATATTCGAGCTTACAAAAAGTAAACGATACAGTTTTAAATAAACCAAGTTGAATCAATCTAAAAACAATCTATGAAACTAGCAAACTACGCAGCAGCACTATCTAATATAAACAGATAAGATCTACAGAAACCTATATCAAGTCTCTATTCCAACAGTATCAGTCAAATAGTACTTGAAAACATTAATCTTAAACAACTGATCCAAAAATAACATTAATCATAATAAACAAATAATAGCAGATTAATTGTAGAAAAAAAAATTAAACCAACATTAACCTTATTGATGAATGAGACCGTTGATGTGAAGGCGAGCGCTGAGCTCCCTTCTCCTACAACGCAACACCTTGAACTACCATTTAACATAAACGCCAACCTCGAACCATTACATCAACACGAACGGCCATCATAAAATCGAAACAACAGCTTATTTATTAAACCTAGACAGTAGGTCTAGGTTTTGTATCCCAAATTACTTTAAAATGTTCACACAAGTTATTCATTAAAGCTTATATAAACATTCACACAATAATATCAATTTAATTTAGATGAAATTCGTATTAAGTTAAAAAAAAACGCCAGATTTAAAAGAGGAATGAACTTAAAATAACTTTTATTAAACTCAAATGAACATTACAATATTAAAAAAGATTACAAATTCCTACTCTAAATCTGACATTATAACAGTAAAGTAAAAAAACTGGGATAATGAATTACAAGATTTTGGGGGTTTTATAAGTAAATCCCAAGCCTTCTTGAGGTGGTTGCTGATGTTGAAAATCAATCCCAGCCCTTGATTCTTCACTCTTTTCTTCTCTCTCTTTTTAGTTATGATCCAAGGGTGAGAAATCAATCTTCTTTCACACGGATTGCCATCGTGGCCTTCTGGTGTGCTTCTTGTGCTAGTTTGGGGTCTATGTGGCAGGATTCTATTGGTGCAATGATTGGATGAAGGTATTTCCACCAATCACAAGAGAGATGTGACACGCCTCGATGCCACGTGGGATTGATTGGTGCATCTTCTTTGTCCCGAAATAATGGGTAATTATTTCAGGCGCGTGAGACTCACTCTTCCTTTGAGTGAAAACTCCCAATTTCTGATTTAGGGTTTGTGGGTGGCTGTGATGGTATTTTGATCTCTGCGTTTTTTCTTTTATGTAACGAAAAGGGTGTGTTGACCAAAATAAAGTGAAAAGTTTTCACTTTATAAATCTTCCACCGTCCCATTGTTAGTATTATTTACCCTAATGGGCTCTAAGACCCATTACTTCCCACATATCTTATTGTATTGTTGTATTTTTTGGGCTTGGACCCAATTAGATAATTAGTTTCATCCGTCCCATTGTATTTTGTGGATTGGGCCATATTTTGGGCTTTGAAATAAATACTTGTTTTCCAATATTGGACTTTTAAGCCCAATAAGCAAATGTAGGTCACACAAACCCCATTAACCTTTATTAAAGTTAAATCCTCTAACGAACTCGATTTTTGGCTTCTCGATATTTTCTTCAAACTCTGTGTCGATTTTGCCAGTTTTTGCGATCTTGGTACCTACACACGCGAAACAATAAAACATGCACATACAAGGCTATATTCATGTTAATAATGCATTTTTATGTTTATTTATTATACAAATGATATGAGTAAATACACTCATATCAAACTCCCCCTTGCTAAGCAATTGTCGTGTCCTCACGCAATAATAAAATAAAGCACTAACTACACTTTTATTTGACTTTTGACACTTTATTTTGCAAAGACATAATGTATTGCTTTCATTATTTGAAAAATAACTTTTAGGATCATAAAACTCAAATAGATTCATCGTCCTCAACATTTCACTCTTCCAGACCAAGTTTAAAAACAAGATCATTGTCAATCATAAGTCCCAATGTTAAGACCACTCATACAAGTAATTTGTGTTAAACTCAATCTCCTTATATTTCTAATTGTATCTCTAGATTTTAAATTATTTTCATTCACCCAAAGGCTCATTTGACTTATTTGATATTTATTAGTCCAAAAATGAAAGCAAAAACGGTGAAAACTCAAAACTCAAAACCTAACCTCGACTTCAACAACCGTTGTCACTAAAGAAAGCCCACATCAAGGATAACTTAACACGATTTGAGGGATAAATCCCCAGATCCGAAATTTGGCTAATAGAACTAAATAAAGCAACAATAAATCCTCCAAAGTCAATTTTGACCTTATTAATAGAGTTAGCAACAATTACATCATACACCTTGAGGTTCTTTAAGATGTAAAAGTACTCCTTATTTATAATCCACACCCGAAGGCTCCTTGGACATAAACAAGGGAATTGACATTCACCATCCCACCTTAAGGCTCATGATGATGAAGCAATTTTTATTAAACACGTCACCATACCATACACCCTAAGGCTCTAATGATAAGGTTAATGCTACATGACTCCCACCCGAAGGCTCATAGAGAACATGTTTTATTTATTCTTCTTATTATTATGATATATATAGTAAGCCAAATTTCCGCAATCCCATGATCAAAAAGTCCATAACGCTAACACCCTTAATGTGTTCTCACTTTAATTACAAGGGAAGAAAAAGAAGGAGTTACGAGTTAAAATATTAAGCCTAAACCGATAAAAACTTCATTTAGTAAGCAATTAATTATTCAAGCGTGAAAAATAAATACGAGGAGATAGAATCAAACACAAAAATACTTATACAGGGAAGAATTAAACTTAGAAACTTATGATTAAACTTTATGATCTCTTGTTCTCCATATTGTAAAATATCAAAAATGTAAATTAATGGATACTTAGCCAATTAAATCAAAGTTTTGGGTTTTCAAGTCATCTATAGGATCTTGCATCTTCTTAGACTTTTTCAAGTTAGAATTTGCATTTTAAAGTTCCCTTGATAAACGACTTTCTAGGATCATTTATAGGAACTTGCGAAAAGTTCTCGTTCTTAAACCCGTATGAGTTAAGACTTTCGCATTTTAAAGTTCCCTATATAAAAGTCTAGCAAAACTTGATTTAAACACGTTAAGGAAAAAGCTAAGGTAAAAACCAGGTCGAGTCAAAAACTATTTTTATTTTCACCAACGGAAAGCCTACATTTATGTCAAAAACACTTATTTTCATTATTATAAAACACAAAATAACACTAAAAATTTAATTTTTTTATGAAAAACGAGAAAAACGATTACGTTTAGACACGACAAAAGCAATTGCAAGCGATTATATCGATTGACTCCCCCATGCTAAAACAAAATATTGTCCTTAATGTTTCCTAGCTCAAGAGTAACACCCCCTTGCTAAAACACGAAGAGTCGAATGCAAAAGTCCTAACATGGTAAGAGCATGCAAATCTATAAGCCGTTTATTAATTATGCTTCAAGATAAAACGTTAGTCGTTAAAAATCAAAGGATAGTGAGAGTGCCCCTTTTGAAAATGAAAGTATGGAAGATCAAGTGGACCGGCAAAAACCGAACACGAGAGTCTTCAATGATTAGGGTCATACCTAAGATTCACAACATAACAAAACACGACCACGGGCTTGAAAAGATCAAGCCTTATTAGTGTTAAAAATAGATAGAAGATAGAATGTATGGGAATCCCCCACAAGGCACCTCGTGTTTGTTAACCGAGTCATGAGCTCGACTCGATCCCCGCCTTCATTGGTCCTTAGGGAAAGTGGTGTAAACCTGCATATTGGAATAAAATCCATGATAAAGCACGATGTCAGGGTCAAAGATCGCATCCCCGTTGTCGGATGACAAACAAAAGGATAAAACTCCAACATAAATCTCCAAAAAGAGATGGTGGTCACAAATCATGAAATGGATATAGTATGCTCCCCGAGATAAACTCGCACCAAGATGATCGAATAATCTTTCAATTATTGCATCGGTGAAAGGCCGAGATTTCCTTAAATCAATGATTCCGGGGTCGAATACCTCGTCCTCGGGAGAGAAAGGAGTAGACCACATGGTGTATTCTCCCATGCTAATCCATAATCATATAAAGCATATGGTAATGGTGGGATAAAAGTCTCAAATATAGTGGTATCAACTTGCATGACTTTGTTGTCCTTGTCACTCTTAGGAATGTGAACAAAGGGGTCATGGTACTCAAAATGAGTCGCATGAAAAAACCGCACATTAAGATCAAAGCGAGTGGGAAGGAGATTTGGAGTAAAGAAAATTTCTCCCTCAGGGTCAACATTATCATCATCATAAATCGGGTGATCAAACCAAGGGTTTTCAACACCATCATTAGGAACATTCTCAAGATAGAGAGTGTCTTCCTTTGGTTCATTAGACTTTTCCTCAAATTCTGAAGAAATGACTATGGCAAGAAAATCATCAACCTCCTTAAAGAAGAGCTCATCATCACAAAGGTTGTGAGATGAAGGAGGTATGATTCTCTCAAAATCCTTTTTAAACAATGGATTATTGTTCACTGAAATTTCAAAAAGAGGGTTCGAGTAAGTCACATAAGTGTCATCAATCTTTTCATCACAAGAAATATCCGACAAAGTATCAAGTGTGTCACACTCGGATACAAGATCATCATTCTCATTAGAGGGTAGTTCATCGGAGAACTCCTCGAGAATGGAAGGTAAATCATGAAGATCACGATCGACACTTCCCGGTGGAAGTGGATCAATAATAGCAACAAGTTCATCGATGAACTTATCTAACGAATAGTCACTAACCTCACTCGGTGTGAAGTTAGGAATCAAAGAATCCATTTTCAACGATTGTTCAATTAAAGCAATATCTCCCTCCGGATGGAAATTCTCACAATCAAACTCACTAGCATCAAATGGTGCACTAAGGTAATCATCAATTTCCTTATCAATCTTAGAACTAACATCATCCTCGAGAATTAACTTTTCACATTCCCTAAATGACGGGTCTATGGTAGCTCTTTCACCCTTGTAAATGAGAAAATCATTTTTCGTGTTACTTTCAAAAGTTTCAACAAGTTTTACACTTTCCACATTTTTAGAAACATATTTTGGAAGTTTTTCCGCCTTGAAAAAAACATTTTTATCCCCATAAAACAATTTTATCTCATCTTTCCTCATATCAACTTGAACTTGAGCCATGGACAAAAATGTACGTCCCAAAATTTAAGGCACATGAGGATTGGTTTCATAACCAACGATTGCAAAATCGGCTAGGTACAAAAACTTCCCCATTTTAACAATGACATCTTTCGCTATACCAACCGGGTTGGCGGTGGTTCCATTAGCAAGCTCAATGATCATTCGAGTGGGAGTAAGTGGGAAATAGTCAAGAGTTTTCCATATGGCTAAAGGCATTAAGTTGATGCTAGCTCCTTGATCGGCTAGAGCTTTGCATTCCTCAAGTCCTTTCAAAACACAAGGGATCAAGAGTTGACCCGGATCTCCATATTTCTCGGGATAGAAATCACGGAAAATCGCGGAACAATTAGCATCTAAAGTAGCCTTGGTAACATCAAGAAAGGTCACTTTAGGTGGAGGATCAAATTCAAGCACATCTTGTAAATTATCATAATCATTGTAAACGGTGATGGACTTAATCTCTCCCTTCGGGTTTGGTATGGTGTTGCTAGGTAAGCCACTTACACATAATTGCCTCAAACATCGAAAGTATATTATTCTCAAACTTAGCTTGATTCCCTTTCATACGGTTTTGGTTTTGCTCTCATCTTTGTTGGTTAAGCTAAATCTTGTTATTTTGCCCTTTGATTGTATTTTGAAATTCATTTTTCAAAGTTGCCAGTTTTCCTTAAAGATTGTTTTGAAAAGCTTTCAAATTTGCCTCATTTGTTTTGATGTAGCTTGACAAATCATTGGGAAAACCTTGATTGTTTTGATTAGCATGAAATATATTTCCTTGATTAAAATTACCTTGGTTACCACGGTTAAAATTATTCCCATGGTTTCCATTGTTGTATCTATTTTGAACCGGTGGAGCAACATGGTTTTGACGAGGAGCTTGACCGTTAGGGCTATAAGTTCTCGTGGCGGCAAAAGCACTAGCTTGATCAAACCCCATGGTTGAAAAAGCATAATTCGGATGTGCTCCACCACATGATACACAAAAATTCTCAACCATATTAATCGATCCATGAGGATTCTTCCTAATCTCATTCAAAATCGTGTCAATCTTAGAGTCCAATCTAGCAATCTCGGTATTAGATGAATTCACATTGGAAACAACCGGTGTGTTTCGTGAATATTACACTCTAGAATTATTCTCAATGATACCCCACGCGTCTCTCGGAGTTTTTCTTAAAAGATTGCCACCCGCGGCGGCATTTAAAGAATCTTTGTAGGACTAAATCACACGACTAATCAAACACAAATAACATGATGATGATTAAACAAAAAAAAAGAAAGATTAGATTAAGATGAAGAAAAGAAATACAAAGTTGGTGTTTTCCTAGTAAGAGAAACAAACACACCTTTCTCTCTCTAAAACTACCAAAATGGAAAAGCACCCACACAAATGAGGATTAAGAGACCTTTTATACTAACTAAGAAATGTTTAGGAGGCCTTCCTCATTTGTGTGTTCGGGACTAAATCCCGTTACATAAACAATAATAACTAAAAACTCTCGACATCATTAAATAACATTTTTCACGAGCTTCGCAACGATATATTATATGACCATCACTTTAATTACTTCTAACAATCTCCCCCTAAGGGGTGGTCATGTAGTATGTGACTTCACTTCTTTGTTGTTGCAGACTTTGAAGCTCGATGTCTTGAGAGTTTCTTCATAGTTCCTTTCATGACTTGTGATCTTGGATCTTTGATCTTTGCCTTGACTTGATCTTGTAACTTTGCCAGCTTGTGTTCTTGTGTCTTTACCCACATACTCATGTTTTATGTTGACTTGAAAGCTTGTTAACAATCTCCCTTGATCATCAGAGTACCGGAAGTTTTTGTATTTAGATGTTCTTGAGCTTTCTTAATTTATATGAGCATGTGATCTTGAATTACGACTCTTGAAGTTACGCCACCGTTTGCATTCCTCCGGTTTCCCGTTATACAGTAAGAATACTGTACCTGTGATTAGGTAAGTTCAAAGAACTTCCTTGACAGGGTTTCCGGCTGTGGTAGTCGTTCTCAATACTTGAATATATCGAAAGATAATTCATAGTAAGGAGTGAATCATGCAGTTCCATTCTGCTGATTAAGTCGTCAATTCAATTTCCTGGAACAAGTTTGAATCAATTAAGAATCAAACCATCGTTGCTTTCCAGTTGACACAAGTTTGATTCATATAGAATCGCACAAGTTACCTACCGCAGTGCTGTTTGATGATGACACTGGAAGGATTTCCATTCGTCACTGTAAATACTAAAAAGTATTACTCTGAATGTTCTGGAAAGATCATAAAGATATTACTTCGAGACCTGGAACGAGTTTGAATCAATTAAGAATCAAAACACTGTTTCTTTCCAGTTAGCATATGTTTAATTCAAAATGAATCGTACATATGACCTACCGCAGTGCTGTTTGATGTTAACACTAGAAGGATTTTCATTCATCATTGTGATAACTAGAGAGTATCACTCTGAATGTTCTAGCAATACCACAAGGATAGAGCGTAGGACTCTGTAAATCATCGCTTGTGTTCTAATGATGAACAACAATTGATATATGGAATAAGTGTCCTAATGAGATTTTTGATGAATCTCGTTGGCTCTAGACCCTATAAGTGCACGTTTATTTGGTGATCGGAGGCGAGCAGACTACCACCTATTCAATATCTACTATCTCGGAGTGAGAAAGTCGATAGAAATGAGTTGAACTCCGTGACAATAAAACAAACTTATTTTGAGAGAAGCTTGAGTAGGCTGGGAAGGGTTGTGCATTGCATTACTGGGTCCATGATGCTTTGTCTTTAGTATCAGAAATTATCAAAGTGATTATGATAGTAGATGTTTTGACCCGGTTTCTGCCTAAGTTGTATAGAGGGCTATTTCTTTTCACCCTTTATCCTTACATTTCTTTTTCATTCTTCAACCCCTTCAATGCTTACCAATACGTCATAACTAGCACCTTGTTGTGATTATTCTAGTGCTAGCTTAAGTACTTGGTCGGCATTTTTCCCATACACTCAACTACTCCATCTTTCCTAAGGACATCTAAATTCTAATGGATTGTCCCTGGGAAGATCCCTTCGGTTCTGGTTGGATCATAGGACGAATACCTAACCACATTTTGACACTGTTAGGACTAAATCACACGACTAATAGAACAATAAAAAGAGATGATGAAGAACAAGATTAAACTAAGAATGGAATATTAGATTAGATGAAGAAGAAAGAGAAAGATACAAGGAGCGTGTTCCTAGTGAGAGAAACTAAGGAGAGTTTCTCTCTCTAAAACTAGAAGAATGGAAAGTACAATAATGGAAGACACACACACAAATGAGGATGGTGTGCCTTTTATACTAAGGGTTACAAGGTTAGGAGGCCTTCCTCATTTGTATGTTCGGGACTAGTTCCCGTTACATACAAAACAATAACATAGAACTCTCGACACCGTTGAATAGCATTTTCCACGAGCTTCGCAATGGTATATTATATGACCATCATTTTAAATACTTCTAACAATCTCCCCCTAAGGGGTGGTCATATAATATGTGACTTCACTTCTTTGACCATCACTTTAAATACTTCTAACAGACACCAATACCGTCGTGAATTAATGTGTTGAAGGGTATAGATATCGTAACCAGAAAAACCTGTTGAAAAAGAAATCAAGGTGTTGATGAAATCAGTGTTTACGCCTTGAAGGGTTTTTGTATCACCAAAACGCTCCCCCTACATATGTGCATCATAAAAGGAAAGGTTTTTGCACGTATTAGGAAAAGAAAGCACTTATATCAAAGATCTTATCCACGATAACACATTTTAATCACTATTCCCCCCCTTAAAAATTACATGACATTGAAATTTTTGTGAAACTAGTGATGAAACATGGAGAGAATAATGTTGCATGAAAGTTTGTACTCCCCCTCGAAAAGAAATTCTAATTAAAATTAGGGGAGTATATGAGCACACAGTTTTGAAATACTTTGAAAAGTTGTGCTCAAAAGTCCGAGAAAAGTTGTGTTCATGAGCTTAAAACTTTGAATGTTTTGATATAAGCTCATGACCGAGAAAAACGAATTTCACGTTGTTGAGGATAAGTTAAAGACTTGCCTTTATTTAGGGGTCGGGTTATAGTCTGACATGTGACTATAAGCCATTATGAGAAGAAAATAGAAAAGACATGTTTTGAAAACATTTGAACTCTCATTCGAACTTTATGTACGTACCCATGTCGTTATTGAACAACATTTCTAAGTACGTCCATATTATCGATGCTGAGAGACATGTCGAAGAAGAATATTTTTGGTATTTTTGAAAGATTTTCTCATTTTTTATTTTGTTTTTATAGGTTTTATATTTTTGTATTTTGATTTTCTGATAGATATATACAAGATTACTACGAATGTGCAAGACGTTCAAGTTCATCTGGAGTGAAACTACGCATACCAAGTCGACGAACCAAGAATTCAAATCTGTCTTGAGAAAGAGCTTTGGTGAAGATGTCGGCTAGTTGGTAGTCCGTCTTGACAAAAAACAGTTAAATCGTTCCTCTTTCCACATGCTCCTTTATGAAATGGAATCGGACAGATATGTGCTTGGTCTTGGACTGTTGGACCAGGTTGCAGGATATGGCTATGGCTTATTGTGAGTCATAATAGATAGGTACTTTGTTAAAGTGAAAGCCATAACCCGTGAGTTGTGTTCTCATCCAAAGGACTTGAGCACTACACACGGATAGAGACACATATTCTGCTTCTACGGTGGATAACGCCGTGCAATCTTGTTTTCTTGAGGACCAGCTCACTAGCTTCTCGCCTAAGAATTGTGCTCCACCGGAAGTGCTCTTGAATGTATCATGACATCCTGCATGGTCGGCATCTGAAAAACCAGTGAGATTAAAACCAGAATCCTTCGTATACCAGAGACCCATGTGAATGGTTCCCCGGAGATAACGAAATATCCTTTTAACCTCCTTGAGGTGCTTCTCGGTTGGCTTAGCCTGGTACCGAGCACATAAACAAGTAGCATGCACAATGTCCGGTCTAATTGAGGTAAGTACATAAGGGACCCGATCATACTTTGGTACTTTGTAGCATCTACAAATGTCCCTTTCTTATCCAAATCAAGCTTGTGTTTAGTGTCCATTGGAGTACCAATAGGATCACAGTTTTCCATTCCAAATTTCTTTAGAATTTCAAGCACATATTTGGCCTGATATATGAAAATGCCACGGGGGGATTGGTGAACTTGGAGACCAAGAAAAAACGTCATTTCCCCCATCATGGACATTTCAAATCGACTTTTCATAAGATCGGCAAATAATATGGAATATTTTGGGTTAGTAGAACCAAATATAATATCATCTACATATACATGAGCCACCAATATGTCGTTGCCGTAGTGCTTGATAAACAAAGTTAGATCAATGGTTCCTTTGCTGAAGTGATTTTGTAGAAGAAATGATGCTAATTCGTCGTACCATGCCCTCGGTGCTTGTTTCCAACCATAAATTGCCTTTTCAACTTGTAGACATGGCTTGGATGTTCGGTGTTGATGAAACCTTCAGGTTGACATACATACACATCTTCTTTTAACGGTCCATGCAAGAAAGCCGTCTTCACGTCCATTTGATACAAAGTGAACGATTTGTGTGCAGCGTATGCCAAGAAAATCCTAATAGCTTCCATTCGAGCAACCGGGGCGAAGGATTCAACGAAATCAATTCCCTCCTGTTGTTTATAACCTCTCACGACTAACTGAGTCTTGTTCCTAATGACCGTTTGCTCCTCATCCATCTTGTTTTTGAATAACCATTTCAGAGTAAGGGGATCGATATTGTCCGGTCGAGGTACTAACTCCCATACATCAAGCCGGATGAACTGATTGAGCTCTTCTTGTATAGACTCAATCCATGAAGCATCAGTCATTGCTTCTTTCACACTTGCTGGTTCCATTGTGCTGACTGATAGTGCATAGATACACATATCACCGTCGGTACGCATCTAATTTCGTGTTGAGACTGGTCGTGAGAGATTGCCAATCACTTGAACCAAAGGATGATTCTTAGTCCATTTGTGTTCATGTGGAAGTGTATGAGAAACTTGATGCGAGCTCGACGGATCTACATATGGTGTTGAAGGCTGAGTAGAACTTGTGGAAGCCGCAAATGGATTAACAAACTCGTGTTCGTTGAGCATCACATTGTTTGCATTTTCAGCAATGATTTCATTCTGAAGATGAACATGAGTAGGAATTTGCTGAGAATGTTGTTGAGTTGCGTCAGCAGTTGGAGACGTGGTTGGAATATTTGGAGTCAATATGGTTGAGGTTGATGTAGATGGTGCAAAAACGGATGCCGTTGGTGTAGATGCAGTTGGTGGTTCTGGAACTACCGCAGCAGGTGCAGCCGGGGAATTTTGAGGAACACCAAATGACGAAGGACCCTCCATATATTCATCATAAATTGGCCTAAATAAAACTTCCAAGTCACGTTCCGAAGGTTGTAACGATGATATTGCTGACGGTGCAAATTGAAGCGCGAGTCCTGAACTTACGAGTCTAGAAGTCTGACCTTGAAGCTCGGGATGTGAACTTCTATGTTGAGAGGCCATACCCGAGAGTTCATCAAAAGTAACATTCATAGTCTTCATTACCTTTCTTGTCCTTCAATTATAAACCCTGTAAGCACAAGCAGTTGAAGAATAACCAATGAAAAAGCCAATATCACCTTTAGGTTCAAGTTTACTGATATCTTTACGATCATTCTTTGGATAACATAAAGCACCAAAGACATGTAAAAATGAAATATCCGGTTTTCTTCCATTAATGATCTCATAAGGTGTTTTGTTGAAACGGGTGTGAATAATGTAGCGGTTTTGAGTATAACATGCAGTTGTTATAGCGTCGGCCCAAAGAAATAACGGTGCACTAGAGGAGAGAAGCACGAGCAGCTTCAACTAACGTACAATTCCTCCATTCCACAACTCCATTCTGCTCTGGAGTTCTTACAGCCGAAGTTTGATGATAAATCCCAACTTCGTCAAAATAAGCTTTCAGTTTCTGATTGGTGAATTATGTACCGTTATCCGTTCTTACAATGATAACAGGGGCTTGAAGTAGCACTGATGTTTTCTTCAAGAAATTGATAATTATATCAGGGGCTTCATCTTTCGAAGCAAGAAAATGAACCCATGTGTAACGAGAATAATCATCCACAATTACATGTACATACCGCTTTCCATTAATGCTTTTGATTCTCATTGGGCCACACAAATCTATATGAAGGAGATGAAACCTATTCGTCTAATTTGGAACAGGTTTGGGTTTGTGAGGCTTCTTCTTTCTTTTACCTTGCTCACATGATGGACAAAGATGGTCTTTAGTATATTTGAACTTTGGAAGACCGGTAACGAGATAATCTTTTGCAAGTTGGGTGATGGCATCAAAATTGAGATGAGATAACCTTTGATGCCATAACCATGACTTTGTTGAAGTGGCCCGGGCCATGAGACAAATTGGGGATGCAGCAGACATTTGAAAGAGATCAATGGTGTAAAGATTGGTGGTACGATTTCCTTTCAACAGATCAATTCCTTCAAGATCCTTAACAAAGCATGTTTGACTTCTGAAGGCAACCTCCAAATCTAAATCACAGAATTGCCCAATCGAGAACAAATTGTGTCCCAGGCCATCAACAAAAGATACTCTAGTGATGATAATATTTCCCCAATGAAGATCACCATAGCCAAGAATTGCAGCAACATGATCATATCCAAATCGAATAGTTCCAATAAAACGCCATACAAAGTTCTTGAGAAGACTTCGATTCCCAGTCATATGTTTGGAACAGCCCGAGTCCACGCACCAGAGACAAATTTCAACAGCCTGCCAATGATAAGAGAAGAGAAAATTTGGCAACGGAAGAAATAGGTTCCTATATGGTTAGGTAATAATAAAGCCATATCACATACCGACATTTCACTGTCAGTATGAGATCTACTAGAATCAATAACATGACCATTAGAGGCAAAATATCTTCTAGTAGGCAACCACTTAGAGGTAAATCTAGGACTTCTAGGCGTAGCAAGACTTTCAGTGGACCCTACCTGCTTAGTTTTCGGAACATACACTTTAGCCTTAGGAGTGCTATGTGTTTCGCTGATAGAAAGCTTGTCAAGTCGAGTGTAACCACCATAGTTCAAACCATTCATAGTCAAACCACAAACATCATGACTAAAAGTAAAGAAACATTTATTACATTTAGCACAAATAACTTCAGATTTTTCATTCCGAATAGCAAGTTTAAAGTCATTACATTCAGAAGAATTAAGTTTCTGATTATGAATAAAAAATGGTAAATTCCTACGGTGTTCTTCTACTTCCACATTATTAGCCTTGGGACGACTACTTCTAGAGGCAAAAGGGACCCTATCATTCCTTGTATTGCTTGTAGGCTGTGGCCTTCCGCTCTTAGTGTAGTTGTTCATTCCTGTAGTAAAAGACACACGCTTGTTAGAATTAGCATTTTTTAAATCAGTGACTTGTGGTTGTGTGATAGTGGTCGGTTTTTTCCTAACGCTTGCTTTACGTTGGTTGCTAGGCACAGAGATATCTACCCTAGTTTGAGATGAAGGTCTAACGCGAAACATTCCTGGGGCAATAACATCAGCTTTCATTCCAGCAGCCTTGGGAAACGGTGTTACAGCAATACGAGTGGGTCCCGAGGTTGCTGGTTTCTAGATCATCGTATCCATAATCGAGCTAGGCTCAGAAGTCTTATCTTTTAACAAGGCCTTTAATTTACAGTTCTCACAGATTTTATCAATAAGTTTCTGATAGACAGACTTGCTTTATTCAACAGCCCGCTTATATGAAACAACAACAGATTCTAAATCTGCAATCTTAGCCTTAAGCTTCTGAACATTACCATCACTAGCACTCTCTAACCCTGAAGATGCCATATTCGTTTCCTTAACCCCTCCTAACTGAGCCTACAATCGTGCGATAGTTTGTTGCATTTCATTGTAAGACTTTTCATACGAAATCTTGTCATATTTGCATTCATCACATTTTTTGACAAATTTATTCCAAAGATCGGTTAATTCTTTATCCTTTTTAATGACATAAGATTCCATTTTCTCTTTCATAAGATCAAGATCAATTTGAAGGTTTTCATTATGCGACACGGAGGTACTTAACTCAACAGGGCTACTATTAATACAATCACGTGCTTTAGAGAGGCGTTCAAGATCATTTTCCAAAACTTTGATTTTATCAAGAGATTCATCAGCTTCCTTCGCTAAAGATTTAAAGTCTTCAACAAAGTTGGCAAATTCTTTTAGAAAAGCGTTTTCCAAATTGCCTAACCTAGCATTAACTTGATTAATAATCGGATTAATATCGTTTTGAAGAATTTTCTGGACCTCAATCTGAACAGGTGATGTAAAATTTCCTCCAGTTATTTTGGAATTAACAGCGCGTTTAAGGATGACAAAGTTATCTTTAAGCTCGTTTAGAAATCGGCGAGTGATACTCGGTTTAGGAGGGTCATCAGACAATTCCTCACTTGGTAGCAAAAGCATTTCAGTACTTGTTTTAGACCGAACAAAAACAGTTGGAGGATTAACTTTCAGATAATAAACGGGTGTCACTTATTTATCAAGCTTTTTCATTCTTAAACGAGTCTCTACAGCAAGTTCAGTAGTTTCCTCGGAATCATGCACACTAGGAGGATCATGCTCATCAGACAATAGCACACTACCATTATATAAAGTTTCATTAGTGGCCTGAACTTGCTTAAGGTATCCGAGATTAGGGGGAAGAGGACAACCTAAAGCCAATTTATATCGAGTGTAATTTATCTCATTCACTTTTGGTGCGAGCATATTTATTGTTTGCATAGTTTGGACACGTTTTACTAAAATGTTGTTTAATTCTCTAATCCTATCCTGAGCTTTGCAAAAATCTTCAAGAAGCCCATCTTCTCGAATTTTGAAATCATGTTTCAGTTTCTTTCGTTCTTCTTTTAAATCTAAAATAGTAGATTTTTCAGTTGAAAGCTGTTTATTAAGAGAAGTGATTTCATCATTCAATTCGCTTATCTTTTTAGCACTACTTAAGTGTAAGGCATTTAATTTCTTAGTTGTGCATTTTTCTTGATAAACCGATCTAGCATGAGCTTGTTCAAGTTCTTTAATTTTAGCCTGATGAATTTCAAAACATTTCTCCCGTTCCTTATATCCCGCAAGCTTAGTGGTCAATTTGGCATTAGATTCTCTAAACTTATTATTAACCACCGTAGCATGATCTACATCCTTAGCAAGCTTATCAAATAGAGATTTATAATACGCATGTGTCTCATCAGGAAGGGTTGTAGGATGAGCAACTTGATCCACACTAAGGTCCACACTGGGCTCATTCGAAGTAATATTACTATTATTCGTTTGGTCCCCGTGTGTCTCAATGTAGGGCTCAAGCATCTCAGTATACTCTTCCTCCTGATTAGACATACTATATATATCATTATCATCAAAACTTGGGTGTACCTCAGAGGGACCGTCTGAATCATAGATGGGAGCTCTGTCATCATGCATTCCTGAGGTTGATGCTTGCTGTAAGTTTGCCATCAAGATGTAGTTGGCATTCACCTCTTCTTCCTCGTCATATTCTGTAGCAGAAGCCATAAGATCAAATTCCTCAGCTTGAAGTGGAATCCCTGCCTCTTCTTTTTGTGCTATGAGAAGCTGAGTCTGAATATAAGCAGCATCCCTCTTCTTTTTGGCTGTGCAATCTCGAGCATAATGATCAAATCCCCTACAGTTGTAGCACTGAATCTGACGATTGTTGTTTCCATTTCCCGTACCAGTATTCTCAGCCCTTGCAGCCACAATGTTTCCCATCTGATTACCAACCGCTGGCACAACTATTAATCCATTCTGATTACCCACATTTGGAACATTCGGATTCTGACCACGGATTTGTCCATACTGATTTCTTGCATTCCCAACATTCTGACCATATTGTGTCCCCGTGTTCCCAGCAGCTACCAATTGGCGATCTTGATTCGCATTCATGAAAGGTTGAGCAATCTGCCTATTTCTAGTGTTCGAGGAGATTCTCTGATTGTTGTTGGTGGGGTTAATGGTAAATTTGAATGCCTTTGCGAGAACTGCAAGACCAGTATTAATCGCATGAGTAGGATCGGTGATGTCATTAAAACAGGCAATGGGTTGTTGTAAGTAGTTCACAGCAGCAGGAGGTTGATATCCATAAGGGGTTAGTTGTTGTTGTTGTTGTTGTTGTGGCATGAAGTTACTTGATGAGGGTTGATAGTAAGGTACCATGGGATATGACATAGATGATGGAGAGTTTGTCATAAAAGCCAATGGGTCTTGTGTCTTGGCACGTCTTTCAGCCCTAAATTCGTTAGCTTCATCTTGATTCATCTTCAAATAATCATATACTTGAGTGTAGTCCACGACATGAAGATCCTTTGTTTGATTGACAACTGTGACATATCGTGACCATTCAGAAGGAAGATTATCAAGAAATTTGATGTTTGCAGCAATTTGTGCAGGTTCATGTTTGTTTCTTCTAAGATGATTCATGAGGGTTGAAAACCGATGATAGTAAGGTTCAATTTGTTCCCCTTCAATAGACGTAAATTTATCCCATTCACGAAGCAACTTAGTTTCCTTTTCTTGTAAACCGATTTCACTCCCCTTCATCATTTTCTGAATCCTAAGCCACATCTCGTGTGCGGTTTTACAACTATCGACAGCAGCATAAACATCTTCAGGAAGTCCCATGAGAATGACTTGAATTGCTTGATCATCAGCGTCGAGTTGTTTAGATTCAGCTTCAGTTAATTCTTCATCCGTTTGCTTGATCCCCAGACACAATGATTGTTCTTCTAACATACGGACCTTTTTGAATCGAGTTGACAATCAATTTTCCCAAAGGTTTACATTTTGCATAACGAAGGAGACGACTAGCCCATGTAGTGTAGTTCTCCTTGGTGAGCATGGGAGGACGATTCTTAGTACCCGCAACGTAAATATCTTGTTGAGACGTCATCGTAGAAGTCGTGTGAAAAACAGGATCTCAATTCGTAGAAAGCAGAATGTTGATGTTAAAGTCCCCTAAATATGATTAAATCCCCTAAAAATGAGCTCTCCTGAAACCAAAAATTTCAAGGCAAAAAAAAAACACACGAATTTTCAGAAACACAATTTCAGAGATATAGCCAATCTTCGGAATATAGGGTTTTTCAGAGAACTAACCAATCTTCGGAATAATGAGGTTTTTCAGAGAAATTATCAATCTTCGGAATAATGAGGTTTTTCAGAGAAATTACCAATCTTCGGAATAATGAGGTTTTTCAGAGAAATTACCAATCTTCGGAATAAGAAGGTTTTTCAGAGAAATTACCAATCTTCGGAATAATGAGGTTTTTCAGAGAAATTACCAATCTTCGGAATAATAAGGTCTTTCAGAGAAATTACCAATCTTCGGAATAGTGAGGTTTTTCAGAGAAATTACCAATCTTCGGAATAATGGGGTTTTTCAGAAAAATAACCAATCTTCGGAATAATGGAAATTTCGGAAAGATGACCCTATTTCGGAATATTGAGGATTTTCAGAGAAATGGACTTTTCGGAAAAACTTACCTTTTTTCCGAATATGTCACCTTTTTCGGAATATGTCACCTTTTTCGGAGATATGGCTCTTCTTCGGAATATGAGATTTTTCAGATAAAGTGGATTTCTTCGGAATAAATGATATTTTCAGAGAAATGGATCTTCTTCAGAATAAGTAACCTTTTTCGGATAAAGTGGATTTCTTCAGAGTAAAATGGATATTCAGAGAAATTGACTTTTTCAGAGAAACATACCTTTTTCGGAAAAAGAGTAGTTTTCAGAGAAAATGGGTTTTTTCGGAAAAAAAGGAATTTTCAGAAAAATGTAACAACTTGAACTTTTGCGTCTTATTATTATAATTGAGACGTGCTTACTTATACCCATTTTATTTATTAATGGTTTGTGCCGGTTATGAACATACGTTGATTGTAGAGAATACACGTATCCACACTTGCATAGGTCACATTGTCAAAGTATTCGAGCCATCATACTCATATTATTATGTTAACGCGTATACATTTGGTTGATCTTCTACTATTTTGTTAACCACCAACCGAAACCTTCTCTTGCTGTGAGTCTTCATCCACTCCTCTTTTACTCTTCTTGCATCCTTATGCATCATACTAGTATGCTATTCCATATTAAAACTCCCCTGCGAAAACATTAATACACGAGTTAATACTAGAAAATGTTCTAATATTTTGTAGTCAATAAAGATCATACTAGTCTTATGCACCCAACGATCCAAGACCATTTACTTTTGACTAAGCCGAAACCCCCCTGCGTGGCCATCATCATACCAAGACTCCCCTTCTTTCATTTTTGGTATTTTTGTATCAAGTGACTTAAAAGAAATAATAGCAATAACGAAAACCCCGTTTGAATTAGACCTAAAAACCCGTCGAGATCCTAATGGCTTGTAAAAGCAACAAAACCTAGAAATTAATATCATATCTTTTACAGAATCACCAATTTACACCTATTTAAAACCGCGGGTATAAAAACCCCAATTTATATAAAAACCCTAATTTTTGGAAACATGTTCTAATCAATAATTAAAACCAATCTATGCATAGAAAAACAAGTTATTATATTAAAACCCAAGGATGAATAAATCCCCAAAATATCCGAAACCCTAATTTTTATAAATCAGTTTTATAATGAAATTAACATAAATCTACACACAAAATCAGTAATTAGTTATGATGAAACCACGAATTGAGAAAACCCCCAATCAATTTGAAACCCTAATTTAATTAAATTAAATTCGAGAAACCCCTTGTTTATGACTAATGGATCAAATGATTTGAAAACTGTAAAACCCTTTTATTTTCGAAAACATGAACAAGATTACTTGAAAACACTTTCTTTTAAGGGGGAGAATAAAACTTATCTTTTGTGATGAAGTCACCACTGAGTTTATCAAGAAAACACCCTGGAATCATCCTTCAATCGGATTAAGTTCTGATGTGGGAATAAAACCCATATCCCACGAATGTATGATAATCAAGAACACCCAATTGAGTGATATATAAATCGGATTTGTATTAATCTTGGTTATGATTGATGAACCTGGACCTTGATATTTGAGAGAGAAATATGGGAGACGGTGGGAGTTATATTCGAGGGAGAGAGAGAGAGCTGAATGAAGTTTTGGGGATATGGGAGGAATAAAAACGTGCGCTCTCTCTCTTGTTATTAACGCCCTGAGTCGGGTTGGGTAAATGGGTCGAGCCCATGAAGACTTGGGTTGGGTTGTTGGTTCATTGGATTTATTAAGCCCAAACCGAAAAGTTTACACATGTTATGTTAATAAAACGAAAGCCCGTTTATAAAAAATTAACGAGTTCGTACCTCGGATATATCCGTAAACAAAATATATTGATAAGTACAACTAGGATGTCATGCATGCATTCGGTATTATTTTTCGTTTTCATGACATAAACTTTACACATAACTAGGTCGTGGATAACGTGGTCGTATTCTCGAGCTCTCTTGCATTTCATCCATTTGCTTAACTAACGAGGTGAGTTTATAGCCCCACTTTTACTTGTTTTATCACTTTGGGGTGAGAACATTGCTTGTTTTTACGGATGAACATAAGTACCTAAAAACTCATACATGCCTACATGATGTCTAAGTAGCGATACCCCTAGATGCTTTAGCCCACTATCATGAACCCTTAATTACTTTATGTAAGCGCAAATGTTATGGATAGATCTATTGGGATTGGCATCCCTATCTAATGTTGGTTGTGTGACCAAATTGGGTACAAATACATTTGAGGTTGTTAAGAATACTTTGGGGTAGTATTTGCTTGGGCTCTCATATTATGTTGATAGTACGGTTAACGCTTCGGTGTCATGAGCTTAGACGTAGTATATCATGAACGTATGCTATTTGATAATAATCTTGTATTTGTTATAAGATTATTTGTCGGTTGCCTAACTAAAATCTTATGGTTCATCACACTACTTATACTTAAACCTATAAACTCACCGACCTTTGTGTTGACGTTTTAGCAATTTTTTTCTCAGGTGTCAAGGCGGAGGAGTGACGTGGTTGTGCTATGGAGATTAATAAAAATTATCATGATTTAACTTCGAGACTTGCTTTGGATGTATGATATTTGAAAACCTCATTTATGCTATTATGATGTGTAAAACAATTTTCTTTGGGACCAATCCTATTTTTATATTTTATGAATGTGATAGTTGTAAGTTTACACTTGTTTAGGAAAACAAGGTAATTTAGGGTAAGTATTAACAAGTGATTTAGGAAAATCAAGAGTTATGACCCAAAGTGGGGATCGTTCTCAAGGAGGCTAGTGTGTTGTGTAGAGAGATGATTAATTATGTGATTATATGATTATGAGAAAGAAAATAGAAATGAGATAAGAAGAGAATGACGGTTACGATGACGAATTAAACTAAGACGAAAAGGTCGTACACGTAAAACCGTGAAAAGTACCGAATTTAAGAATTTACTCTAAAAATTCCTAAAAAATTGCAATAAATCCTAAATAATGTATTAAGAGTTTACAAAAAATCAAAAATCACCCAAACCTTTTATTTAAATAAATAATGATTTTTTAATGCAAATTAAAGCCCTAAAAATCAATTTAATTAACAAAAATCCCAAAATGAGATTTTTTCAATTGTAAACCTCTAAAATACCCTAACTTAACTTAAAACTATTTTTGAAAATTTTAAAATTAATTAAAACAATTAAAAACTATTAAAACTTAAAGTAATTATAAAAACTAATCTAAGGACAATAAAGATATTCTAAAAGTTGTAAAATTCCTAACTTAATGTATTTAACCTAAGAAAAATATAAAAACTTGAAAAATCTAAATTTTAATTTTTAATAATAAAATAATATTAAAAATCCAAAATTTATAAAAAAATTCTAAAAACTTGCAAACTAGCTTAATTTAACCTAAATAAATAGAAAATGAACTTGAAATTACAAAAATACCCCTAATGGGCCTCCAAATGGGCCAAAAGTCCAAACAGTCCCCTTAATGGGCTCAAATAGGCCCAATAAGCAAAATGTTGTCCAATTAAGCCCAAAAGCTCCTATTTGACTCAAAATTTGATTCTGAACACAATTTTTCAAAGGTCCAAAAGTTGAAAATGTGAAATAAGCTGGCTTATATCAAACAACTTATTCTTAATGGGCTTTTTGGCCCATTAAGCTATAAGTTGATGCCATAAGCTCAAATTAGACACACAAGCTTCTTTTGAGTTACTTAAGACTTCTGTAAAAAGAAATTTGAAAAAAGTCCTAGGAATAAGCCTGAAAATGCAATAAGCAATCTACATAAAACGACAAAATAATCGTTTTTTAGTTCTAGGCCACCCCAAGAGCTGATTCAAGTTTCAAAAGATTTTAAATGACTTAACTAAGCTTAATCAACAAAAAGTTTTCAAATAAGTTCACTCAAAAAGCTGAAATAAGCAAATAAGCACTTATGAAAAAGTCAAATGAGTTGGTTTTCTAGCAAAAAGTCAAAGTCTATTAAGCTCCAGTTCAAACAAATGGGTCAAATAATGAAGATTGATCACAAAAAATAAGTTGTTGCAGGTCTGGATAAGCCAAAATGGCTTATTAATAAGCAGCCACTACAGGATCCCACCAAATCATTAAACCTGGCGGCAGCTCGCTCTTTGATCAGTGATTCACCGGCGCTGAATGCAAAATTACACTAGCAGGGGCTAGTTTTGGATGTTGAGCAGTGGAAACTTTTTCCACTGCTAGACTTCTTGACTTTTTTGTCTTTAGTGACTTTTTTGGAGATTCAAGTTACACAAAGGCACCCAAATGATCATTGGATCAAGAGGAGTCAAATACAACAAAGAAATCACAATCACTAACAACCAATTAGTACAGTTTAATCAAAACATCACCAGATATGCACCAGACATGAACACATAAGCAGTTATGAACTTATAAGCTGTTATTAGCAAATTTCAGCCAACCAAATTGCACCAAAAGCATATACAAGCTATAATAAACTTAAATGAACAAGTTTAAACAGTTTTCATGCAATGGCTCAAAGCCTAAATCAAGATTCAAGCAAATGAAGGTTACTGATGAACACTAACACAAGCAGATTTTACTTTTGCTGATGCACTTGACCAACAAGCCAAATTCAATCACTCAGATCTATCACATATGTTATATAAATGATGTTTTAGCAACTTTTAACCCTAAGCATGCATAAATTCTAGATTTTACCAAAATCTTAGGTCAAAAACAGTTAAACTCAATGAGATATAGCACAATGTTTGATTTGAGGTTTTAAACCCAAAAACTTGCAGCAAATAGCACTCAACCAAGTATTTAACAGATAACAAGTACAAACACAAACTTCTAATAGCACAATATCAACTTATGATCTCAAATAGGTAATCCCAAACACCCTTTTAACTTTTCAAAATCAAATTTTCAAATCAAATGTGTTATCCAAGACCACCCAAGCCCAAATAAGCACAATAACATATGAGATATGCAGATTTAAGCAAGATTAGACCATAAAATCAGCAAGAACACAAGTCACACACAAAATCACCAAAAATCCAACTTTTTAACAGATTTGAGGTAGAATGATGTGTACCTCATGGATGTACATCCACACCCACGAATTTTGAGCTTATGTAATAGCAAGAACAAGTACAAGCTTCCACAAACAACCCTGCTAAGAATCAACAAAGTTAGAAGCACAAATATCAAAACAGAAAGATGAAAAATTCTTGATTAATGCAACCTTAGTTCTCTGCACTTGATTATCCCCAAGTTATAGGCTTCACCACACCTTGATAACTCAATATCAGGATGCTATGATCAGCTTTATAGCCCAAGAATTCCAAGGTTTGAACTAGACTTAGCAAAACATCAAGAAAAGTGTAAAATGTGCAAACTTTTGCACACTCCTTTTGAAAACAGGTTTAGTATTCAAGATTAACAAACAAGAAACAATAATAAACAGGTTATAAGAGTGGCACTTGAGTTTTCTTCACCAAATTCAAACACATTTCATTAAGTAGAATATATGATTTACAAAAATGTGAACAACTGAAAATTCAAGAGCAAGGATAAATGTAATACCCTAAGGCCTTTATATAGGCTACAAACTAACTACTGTATGCATAAAAACGAAACCCTAAGCTTGATGAAGTCCCCAAAATGCCCTTTGAAAGTTTGAATATCTTGGAATCATGTGATGAAATTTTGGCAGTTTGTTGATGTATGAGCGGTTGGAATTGCATCAAAGGCTCAAAAGAAGCTTAAGTTTCAAGCTTCAATCTTGGACGTTAGATGTGGCAGGGTTTTTGGCTTGTTCTTCAAAGGGTGGGACAAGAGGATTTATCATGTGATAATGGGGTGATGTGGCAGGGAAAGTGAGAGTGGGGTTTTGTTTAGTATCACCTTAATCTTAAATCTAGAGAAGATTAAGGCTTAATTGTGAATAATGAAGGAATACCCAATTTAGCTTATGAACATCAAGAACAGTCATTTGATCTGTTTTGTTTTTAAAAGTGGTGTTAGGCGCCTTAATCTCTGTTTAAATAAAGATTAGTTAAAAACAGGTATAAGTGGGGTTTGAGGTGGCAAAAAGGGAGGTTTTCATTGGTGGAGAAGGTGAGTGGGGCACGTGTCACCCCCTTACAGGTTAAGGTAAGTATCTTGTATGCCATGATTCACCCTTCTACTTTTTCCTCCTTGTCATTTCAGCTTAAAACCTTATCAACGCCTAAATCCTTTGTAACAACTTTTGCTTTTTCACACTTTTGCCCCAAAAGGTTTTGTAAAATGATTTCAGGGGTATTTCTTGCCAATTCTTGATTCTTGAAGGACTGATTTGGCATTTTCTTCATAGATAATGGTCTTGACTTGTTTGTTTGACTTCTTGGAGGACTAAAATTGCCAAGTCATGATTAATGAGGGACCATTTTTGCCATTTCTTCAAAGTCAAGGGTCCTTTTGGTAATTTTGATTTTTTCAAATGACCAAACTTGTAATTTCTTGTAACTTGGAGTCCTTCTTGGTATGTTTTACTTTGAGGAGGATAAATATTGACATTTTAGTTTTGTTGAGGGACTAAAATTGCCATTTCTTCAAAGTGGAGGGCCCTTTTTGCAATATTGACAAACTTTAGGGACCAATCTTGTAACTATGAGGATACAAGGGTATAAAGTGTCAATTATTCAATATTGGAGGACCCTTCTTCATAAATCTTCAAATCTTCAAGGGTTTTCTTTAGAAAATCTTCATTAGGGCTTGGTTCAATGTGCGGCTTCGTTTCCCGTGTTCGTTTTTGCATGATTCTTGTGATCTTTTGTCATTTTCTCAATATCCGTACCTAAAATACACAAGCAACAAACACAAGCATATATTGGGATATTTTGATGATATTTAATGCATTTAAAGCCCTTTTTGGACGATAAGACTATGTATAAAAGCAGTCTCATCAGAATGAAAAATGACTTTTCTTAGTTATTCTTGTATCTATGCCTCTTGGTTGTCATGATAGTCACATCCTCGTGTAATTGTACACGTGGGCCAAATTGAGGATGTGACAGATTGGTATCAGAGCCATGGTTATAGAGAACTGGGTTACTTTTATAAAAAATCATTTTTACAAAGGTTTTGGTCAAAAATGAAATTTTGGAAAAAGAGTAATACTAGACTATAACTACCTTCATCTCCATAGACCACATCACTTCGCGCCTTCGACAAGTAAGTTGTATCATTTCATTGCTCTTAGAAATCTACTAAGTAAATTGCTAAAATTATCAAGTAACGTAATTTATGACTATATGCTAAATGGTTTGTGTCATGCTACGTGAATACAAAATCGATGTTTATTTCGACACTACGTGAAACTCTATGCTTAATGGTTTGTGCCATGCTATATGAATACAAAATTGATGTTTATTTCGACACTATGTGAAACTCTATGCTTAATGGTTTGTGCCATGATATACGAATACAAAATCGAATTTTATTTCGATACTACTTGAAACTATAGGCTTAATGGTTTGTGCCTTACTATACGAATAAAAAATTGAATTTTATTTCGACACTACTAGAAACTCTATGCTAAATGGTTTGTGTCATGCTATGCGAATACAATATAGATTTTGTAACAACATGACTAAAATTTATTTTTGTGCTAAATGGTGTGTGTCATGACAAACTAAAACTACAACATATTGCAAAATCGATTTGTTCTTACACATGCCTTCTTGTTTAGGCAGTGACATGTCTATCTCGTCCGAATATTCGTTGTACTACTTGAGCTCATCCACGGATGGATCATGACGCGGATCCTCTACTAGTGGTGCTTCGCCCTTATCATCCACTCGAGGAGAGCCAAGTGATCGTGCGCCTACTCGCTCTTCGCCACCGCCACTCATTTGCTACACAAGGCGTGGCAAGGCGCCCATGGTTCCTCCATCCACTTCCTCATCTCATGCCCCTAGGGCCCCTCACCAAAACCTTACCGCGAGGATGTCAGTGAGAGGTTCTATGATTGGGAAGAAGTTGGCCCCAAGTCATGTGAGCTCTACTCGCACTACCCGCAAGTCTTCGAAGTCACCATCCGTGAGAGTGGCCCCAACGCACAATGCCTCTTTTAGACCCACTATGCCCATGTCACCCCCACCTTGCGGCCTTAATGGAGCCGACTGCTCTACGGCCGCCGAGGCTCGTGGAATGCCCCCTCATCGTTTTACTAGGCTTGCTACATTACGAGGCAAGGTGACCCACGTGCTTCGTAATTTGGGTGGTTTGTCTCATGAGTCATTGGTTCGACTCGAGACTTGTTACGAGGCGGTCATCGCGGGTTTGGGTAGGAATGACCCACCCCCACCCGACCATTTCGTGGGACTAGCTAGGAGGGTCGAGGAGCAACATTACGAGATCGAGGCTTTGCGCACCCTTCTACATAGGGCATTGATTTATTTATCCGAGAGGAATGCCGCCCTTGAGCACCGTTTCTATTAGATTTATGTATGGTTCATTTGTGTACACTATCATTCCAAATTTTCTCTCCATGTGTTGTAATCCTTAAAAATTCTAAAACAATGTGTTAACTCTTTGTATTTCATTTTTTTTCTAATCATGGAATGAATTATTTGTGCACTACATAACTTGTTGATTATTACTTCATTGGATGTTATATCGTGTTTTGTGACATGCTTGTACTCTCTAGCCATGAACTCGTAATGCTAACCTTGCCATAAACTTTGTTGTGAAATTAGGACTCTGGCACCAAAACCCCGCAAGAATAGAGCCGACCCGACTCCGGCCGCACCCATCACTATCGACCCATCGGTGTTGAGCCAAATGATAGCCGATGGAGTTGCCGCCGCCCTTGCCGCCAACGAGACAAATCCAAGCACGCAAGAGGAAATTAATCAAGTGCCAATTCCGGTACCTCCTACTCGTGCGTGCTCGTACAAGGAGTTTCGCTCATGCTTCACTAGTACCTTTAATGGCACCGAAGGTGCCGTGGGCCTTGCACGATGGATTGAGAGACTCGAATCTCAATTTAGCGTGAGCAATGTCGTCGAAGGTGACAAAGTGAAGTTTAGCTCTAGCACTTTGATTGATGGTGCATTGACTTGGTGGAATATTCATGTGAAAGCCATCGGTTTGGAAGCGGACAATGCTACTCCTTAGGCTCATTTCAAGGGAATGCTTCTCAAAAAGTATTTCCCTAGGAATGAAATGAAAAGATTGGAAGTCGAGTTGTGGAACCTCCGTGTACATGGAGTTAACTTTATGGCTTACACTCAACGATTCCAAGAGTTGAGATTGATGTGTCCCGAAATGATATCAAATGAGACACGAGCCGTGGAAATATTCATCGTTGTACTGCCACCTTCGATTCTAGGAGATGCCATCTCTTCAAAACCCAATGATTTGAACGAAGCCATTGAAATGGCGGATGGTTTGATGGACTCCGTCACCTTAGAAAGTGGTGATAATAAACGGAAATGGGAAGGGAACATGGCCCCAATCATGGTGACCACCCTAACAAACGCCAAGACATGGTAAAGGTGTTCAATGTGAACGGTGGATCCGGTTACCAAGGAAAGCTACCCTTTTGTGGTAAGTGTGGCAAACACCACAACGGTGCATGTGGAGGCACGTGTCACAATTGTGGGAAACCTGGTCACTTCGCCAAGGATTGTCGTAGTGCACCGTAGCCCACGAACCAACGGACTCCTATCGCTCCAAATGCTCAATACGCGGATGTCACTTGCTATGGTTGTGGCGAAAAAGGTCACTTTAAGAATAGGTGTCCTAAAGCTACCACTCTAGGCCGAGGAAACCAAATCCGAGGCAACAACAACAACAACCAAGCTCGTCAACAACCTCGTCAAAATCATGGAAATCCTAATGGTCGGAACAATGGGAATCGAACGGGAGAACCGGGACGTGTGTACGCTTTATGTGCCGAAGCGGCCATCCAAGACAACAACGTGGTCACCGGTACGTTCCTTATCAGTAACATCTATGCTTCCGTATTATTTGATTCCGGTGCTGATAGAAGTTTTACATCCATTTCCTTTAGTGAACTATTAAATGTGAGCCTCAATCCGTTAGATGTCGACTATAATGTGGAATTAGCCAATGGTAAATCGATCACTACGAACACCGTACTTAAGGGTTGCACCTTAAGTCTCCAAAATATCCCTTTCATCATTGACCTTTTACCTATCGAACTTGGAAGCTTTGACGTTATTGTTGGTATGGATTGGCTATCCAAGTACCATGCGGAGATAATTTGCCACAAAAAACAAGTCCGTGTTCCCTACGGAATCCGAACTTTAACCATAATTGGTGAAAAGAACGGTGTGAAAAGCCGGGCTAGTTTAAATGTCATCTCATGTACTAAAACCCAAAAGTACATCGAAGAAGGTCGTCCTATTTTCCTTATTCAAGTTACTAGTAAAAACGAAGCCGAACCGAAGGAGAAGAAAATTGGAGACGTCCCAATTATGTGTGATTTTCCCGAAGTTTTTCCCGAAGACTTACTCGGATTACCTCCACTTCGTCAAGTAGAATTTCACATCGAACTAACTCCCGGAGCCGCACCCGTTGCAAGAGCACCTTATCGACTAGCGCCCTCCGAAATGAAGGAATTAGCCGATCAACTAAAAGAGCTTACCGACAAAGGATTCAAAGACCGAGTTCCTCACCTTGGGGAGCCCCGGTTTTATCTGTGAAAAAGAAAGACGGATCGTTCCGCATGTGAATCGATTATCACGAATTGAACAAACTCACTATAAAGAATCGTTACCCTTTACCAAGGATTGATGATTTGTTTGATCAACTTCAAGGTTCGAGCATTTATTCCAAGATTAACCTTAGGTCGGGTTATCATCAACTTAGAGTACGAGAAGAAGACATTTCCAAGACGGCGTTTCGAACCCAATACGGTCATTTTGAATTTCAAGCTATGCCATTTGGGTTAATCAATGCACCCGCGGTATTCATGGACCTTATGAACCGCGTGTGTAAACCTTATTTGGACAAGTTCGTGATCGTGTTTATTGACGATATCCTTATCTACTCTCGTAGTAAGGAAGAACACGAGGAACATCTAAAGAAAATTTTGGAATTGTTGAAACGAGAATAATTATACGCCAAATTTTCAAAGTGTGAATTTTGGATTCACACGGTACAATTCCTTGGACACGTGATCGATAGTAGTGGTATCCATGTGGATCCCGCTAAGATCGAAGCGGTAAATGATTGGGCGACTCCTACGGAGATTCGCCAATTCTTTGGACTTGCCGGTTACTATAGACAATTTATCGAAGGATTTTCGAAAATCGCTAAGTCTCTGACGGAATTGACTCAAAAGAACAAGAAGTTTATTTGGGGAGACGACCAAGAAACTTCTTTCCAAACTCTCAAACAAAAACTTTGTGACGCGCCCATTCTCGCACTGCCCGAGGGTAGTGAAGACTTTGAAGTATATTGTGATGCTTCGATTAAAGGCCTAGGCACGGTTCTCATGCAAAGGAAAAAGGTCATTGCTTATGCTTCTCGACAACTAAAATCGAACAAAGAAAACTACACTACTCATGATTTGGAGCTAGGCGCGGTTGTCTTTGCTCTAAAAATTTGGAGACACTACCTCTACGAAACTAAGTGTGTAGTTTACACCGATCACAAAAGTCTTCAACATATCTTGGACCAAAAAGAACTCAACATGAGACAACGACGTTGGTTGGAACTTCTTGGAGATTACGATTGTGACATTCGTTATACCCCGAGAAAAGCTAACGTTGTAGCCAATGCTTTGAGTAGAAAACCTCGCAAATGACCTCTAAGGGTTCGAGCCTTAGTGATGACTATTGGTTTAAACATACCCGCGAAAATCTTAGAAGCCCAACGAGAAGCTATTAAGATAGAAAACATCGATATAGAAGAAGTCGGTGGAATGATCACCAAGAATCTCGTTGCACGTGCCGATGGAACATTGTGTCTTGACAATAGAAGTTGGTTACCTCGTTACGGTAATGTTCGAGCCCTAATCATGCATGAATCACACAGGTCCAAGTACTCGATCCACCCCGGATCGGAAAAAATGTACCATGACATGAAAATGTTCTATTGGTGGCCAAACATGAAAGCCGACATCGCGACTTATGTTGGTAAATGCCTAACTTGCGCCAAAGTTAAGGTTGAACATCAAAAGCCTTCCGGATTACTAGTCCAACCTAGGATCCCGGAATGAAAATGGGAGAGAATTACTATGGACTTTATTACCAAACTTCCTAAAACGTCCGCGGGTTACGACACCATTTGGGTCATCGTTGATCGTTTAACGAAGTCCGCACACTTCCTCCCGATGAAGGAAAATGACAAGATGGATCAATTGGCACGATTATACGTGAAGGAAATCGTTGCTAAGCACGGCGTACCAATTTCTATCATATCGGACCGAGACGGTCGATATTGCTCAAGATTTTGGCAATCTCTCCAAGAAGCGTTAGGAAAGCAATTGGACATAAGTACGACTTATCATCCTCAAACGGATGGCCAAAGCGAAAGAACCATCCAAACGTTAGAAGATATGCTTCGCGCATGCGTAATCGACTTTGGAAACGGATGGGATCGACACTTACTGTTAGTAGAATTTTCGTACAACAATAGCTACCACACTAGCATTAAAGCGGCACCGTTTGAAGCGCTTTACGGTCGAAAGTGTCGTTCACCCGTTTGTTGGGTGGAAGTTGGTGATGCACAACTTACCGGTCCGGAAATTATTCATGAGACAACGGAGAAAATTGTACAAATCAAGAGTCGTATGCAAGCAGCTCGTGATCGACAAAAATGTTATACCGACAAGAGACGAAAGCCTTTGGAATTTAAAGTCGGGATCGAGTAATGTTGAAAGTTGCACCATGGAAAGGTGTAATTCGTTTTGGCAAACGAGGGAAGCTAAACCCACGATATATTGGACCGTTCGAAGTCATTGAACGCATAGGTGACGTTGCCTATCGTTTGGATTTACCTCAAGAACTTAGTCGCGTGCATAATGTGTTTCACATTTGCAACTTGAAGAAATGCCTATCCGACGAAACGCTCGTCATACCTATGGATGAAATCCAACTAAACGACAAACTCGTATTCGTTGAAGAACCCGTTGAAATTATGGAACGAGAAGTTAAACGACTTAAACAAAGTCACATATCTATTGTCAAAGTGTGTTGGAACGTACGGAGAGGACCCGAGTTTACTTGGGAACGTGAGGATCAATTCAAAGCGAAGTATCCTCATTTGTTTACTAATGAAGTGTCGACTTAAATTGTATCGTTTGTTTTGCTTTGCGGACAAAGCCCTCTCTAGGGAGAGCGAATGTAACAACTTGAACTTTTGCGTCTTATTATTATTATGGAGACGTGCTTACTTATACCCATTTTATTTATTAACGGTTTGTGCCGGTTATGAACACACGTTGATTGTCGAGAATACACGTATCCACACTTGCATAGGTCACATTGTCAAAGTATTCGAGCCATTATACTCACATTATTATGTTAACGCGTATACATTTGGTTGATCTTCTACTATTTTGTTAAACTTTTTGGGCCAAATGTTATCTAGTTTACTCCTATTGGCCTAAAAGTGCCATCAAACTATTACTGGACCGAAAATTGTATTGTGTGTACCAAATGAATACAAACTGAAACATGAAACATAAATTGTATAAACTTTTAGTTGGTAAAGTCTGTGAATTCAGATTAGTCAACCAATGTCAACTCTCAAAACTGGAAATTATATTTTACAGTTCCACTCACCACTCCAGGCCAACACACAGGCCGAGATTACCCCAAATGGGTGTATCACAAGATGCAGAATTCGGATGTAAGAAAACCCTAGACCAAAACTGTCAAAATATATACTAACACTTTACCACAGCCTCCTAACAACAAACACAAAGTACTTAGCAAATCTGGGTTTCAAGATAGAGTCCTTATTATAAGTTCTAAAGAAATAAGTGATAAAGTCTTGAATCAACCGAGCCGAGCCACACTTCACCCCTGTTCGAAACCACCAGTCGAAACCTTCTCTTGCTGTGAGTCTTCATCCACTCCTCTTTTACTCTTCTTGCATCCTTATGCATCATACTAGTATGCTATTCCATATTAAAACTCCCATGCAAAAACATTAATACATGAGTTAATACTAGAAAATGTTCTAATATTTTGTAGTCAATAAAGATCATACTAGTCTTATGCACCCAACGACCCAAGATCATTTACTTTTGACTAAGATGAAACCCCCTGCGTGACCATCATCATACCGAGACTCCCCTTCTTTCATTTTTGGTATTTTTGTATCAAGTGACTTAAAAGAAATAATAGCAATAACGAAAACCCCGTTTGAATTAGACCTAAAAACCCGTCGAGACCCTAATGGCTTGTAAAAGCAACAAAACCTATTAATATCATATCTTTTACAGAATCACCAATTTACACCTATTTAAAACCGCGGGTATAAAAACCCCAATTTATATGAAAACCCTAATTTTTGGAAACATGTTCTAATCAATAATTAAACCCAATCTATGCATAGAAAAACAAGTTAATTAGATTAAAACCCAAGGATGAATAAATCCCCAAAATATCTGAAACTCTAATTTTTATAAATCAGTTTTATAATGAAATTAACATAAATCTACACACGAAATCAGTAATTAATTATGATGAAACCACGAATTAAGAAAACCCCCAATTAATTTGAAACCCTAATTTAATTAAATTAAATTCTTGAAACCCCTTGTTTATGACTAATGAATCAAATGATTTGAAAACTGTAAAACCCTTTTATTTTCGAAAACATGAACAAGATTACTTAAAAACACTTTCTTTTAAGGGGGAGAATAAAACTTATCTGTGACTTGTTGTTTGTGTGTTTGATCCTAAGGAGTAAATCTCGGGACGAGATTTCTATTAGGAGGGAGTGATGTGACAACCATGGTCTTGGGGTTCGTCACTTAGACTACAGTTTAGGGTGTTTTGTGCAAATATGTGCTTTTATGTGCTTATGTGTTTATTTTGTGTGTTTGGAGTGAGGTTTGGATATCGTTTATGGGTATATGGTACTCATAAGTAAATCGAGGAATGTTTATTTCATGTTCATGAGCTCACAAGGTAGTGACTATGAAATGAGATGGTGTTATTTCGTGGCTTTACGTATACGTATATGTATTATAGAAAATCGTATTTTTACGGTTTAGGGTTTTGCATTTAGGGGTCTCGGAAGAGGTCTTTAGTCACGGGAGTATTTTTTAGGATGGTTTTAAGTCATTTAGGACTTAGTTAATTAGTTTATTTAATACTTCAAGAGTTTTTATAAAACTGTATATTTTTACGTCTTTTACGGTATACGCGTAAATTTGACTAGTTTTACGGTTTTGAGGTTTTGGAGGCTTTAAGAGCTGAAATAAATTAAGAAAAATTAAGGTAATATTATTGATACAATTATTAGTAATAAAAAGAAAAAATATATATAAAAATACATATAATATTCAGTTTTGGGATGCAAGAAAGAAAAAGAAAAGGGAAAAAAAGGAAAAAGGGGAACGGGGAACGGGGCTTTTGTAATGGGCCAAGGACTTGTTAGGAAATTATATAAAAACTTTTTATTAACCAAAAACATTCATAAAATCCCTAGAGATCAAGCTTAAGTCGAAATCCATGGAGTCTATTTAGGGTTTTCATATTTTTCTTGTCTTCCATTAGTTGTAAGGTAAAAATCTTCAATCTCTTTTTAATTAAATTGTTTTTAATTCTTTCTTAATCATTGTATGATGGATCTAGGTTAGTGTTTATTATAAAATCTGTAGTTTAATGTTATCACAATGACATAGACTTGATTAGAATAATTAGGGTTAATGATCAAACATGATGAGGGTAATTAATTTGGTTAATTATGTTAAATTCGTTTTTAAAAACTGGGCAGAATTTTTGGGTCATTGTTTTGATCATATCTAGAGTTTTACAAACTTTTAATTTTTTAATCTTATGTACCTGGAAAGGTAATTGAGTTGGATTTCAAATTCAAGAAACGATAACTTAATTGAAGGTCTGGAAGTGGGTCAAAAACAGGTTACATCAGTCGGGTGTCAAAAAAGTTTTTGGATCAGCCTGTTTTCTTTTTATGTTTTGAATTGTTTGGGGTACTTAGGGTTATATTGGAACCTTCAAACGAACATGAGACTTAGATTATATATTAAATAAAAGATCTGGATGAGGTCTAAAAAATGGGTTAGGGTAAGACCCTCTGATCATAACAAACTTTTCATATGTTCAAAATCAGTAAATTCTAGATAGGTAAAAGTATATATATATATATATATATATATATATATATATATATATATATATATATATATATATATATATATATATATATATATATATATATATATATACATATATATATATATATATATATATATATATATATATACATATATATATATATATATATATATATATATATATATATATATATATATATATATATATATATATATATATATATATATATATGGAGGCCTTAACAGTGTCTTCAAGGTTTCGTCCAAAGAGGAGAGTTAGCTAACACATGTAAGGGCATAGGGTTTCTTTTACAGAGGAAGTTGGTTTGGTTAAGGGGGTGTTCGACCCATAGTTTAAGGTATGAAAACGGGACAGTTTTAGGTTAAATGTTAACGGAGCGAGTCATGAACTAAACTAAGTTAAGGGCTTTATAGAGGGGTGTCATGAGATGCATATGGAATATAAATAAGGTTAAGTTGTAGGACAAGGTTAGATATCCATCATAGATTGATGAGCCATTTTGGTATGTGGTTCATGTCTTGATTGTATACGTTTGTGTGCTTAGATTTTGCTAGAGTGCGGGTACTTGGAGAAGCTTATCCAGGTGAGTTTCATAGTCCCATGTTTTTATGAGCTATAAATGATTTGACTTCCAGATGGGATGGAAGAGACACTGTATGGTTTTGTAAGTAATGATGTGAATGTTTTTATGGTTTGTGATGGACTTGTGTGTACAGTTATGTGACTAACTGCTATGCGATTCTTGATTGTTATTGTGGTTTGACTTGGTACCAAGGGGATGTTGACAAGACGGGGCCTTGGGGTTGGTTCATAGGTGTATGGGCGCCTATAGGACCATGGTTATTGGTAAGGCTGGGAGCCTTGGAAATTGTGGTTATTTGTAAGGCTTGGTGCCTTGGAATTGTGATTGTATGGTTAATCTTGAATGGTAGTTATTAATGCATAATTGTAACACATTGTCCACATGTTATTTTATTGTTGGTGGTTATTCACAGCTTATTATAACTATTTTAGGGTTGGAGTCTAAACCTATGACTCTCACCAACTTTATGTTGACGTGTTTTAGTGTCTCTTTCAGGTGATAATGTGGTTAAGCGTGAGAATAGGAGTGGCTAGCTGGGAAGCTTAGGATTGCATTGGTGGAACCCCCTTTCCTCTTTGTCTTTACTTATGTTTGAATAAGTGATACTTTGTAGACACCTATATGTTTGTTATTTGTTAATTGTATGTCTTTGGTAAGAGGTAGACCTGTTACCTATTTACCTAGACGCCTGCATTGTTTGTGATATCTTCATGACATTGTGTCATCATTTATGATATTCCCAATTCATTTAGTTATCTCTATAGACACGCTATTGTTTTGATGATATCCATATGTCGCGCCCCATATTCTGTCATGGTGGGGTGTGACAGAATGGTATCAGAGACAATGGTTATAGAGAATTAGGTTGCCTAGTCTAGTAGCCTAGTCTATAGCTTAAGGGTCCATACATGTAGGTGTCATAGGGGTATGTGTGCATTATAGTATATGAAGTGCTTAAGTGTTAATTTCGTTTTGGATATTTATTTACTTTCATACTTACTTATTGAGATATAATATATGTAAGTACATTCAGTTATTTTCTATTGATGCGACGTATGAACCGGAAGTGTAGGAATCTTTTAGTGTTACCCATGTCGCGTAGAAGAAGAGGTGCGCTAGGTAATATTAGGATAGTAGCGATGTTGAGTGTGTGACTAGTAGTAGATTCGAATTTCCGCTTAAATGGTGATGATCATTTTTTTGATGTTGGATATTTTGTTGTTATTGATTTGTTTTGGCGATTGAGTCTCGAGTTAGGAATGAAGTTAGGGTTGACATATGAGATGTTCTTATTTTACCTATACGGTATATATATAGAGTGTATTTTATGTGGTATATATGTGGTAGATATATGTGTTCCGTGTAGTACTAATTTCTTATAAGTGTCGTCATAGGAGGGAGTACATGGGTGAAAGGGGACATATATAATTATAGAGGCCTACGTAATTATATACGTGCCACAACACCGATGGACTTCCAAGTATGGTTTCATGAAAAAGGGGTTAGTACATGCTTGTATATGACGAGATCTGTATTTTGGGTATTTGTACAATAGGGGTTTATGTAATGGTTGTCTGTGATATGGCTATGGTTTTTTGTGTTATATGTTTTGGGTTATAGTCGTGTTGTGTAATTATGGGGTCACACGATATGGGTTGGTTTTGGTGATGGGTTTTATGCCTTGTTGTGGCATGGTGAGATGGTGAAATGGTGATTACTCGTATGGAAAAACGAGTGTATGACGCGATCGATTGACTTGACATGTATGATAACGAGTATGTTTTGAGAGATTTAATAGGTATATATATATATATGCGGATGTATATATACTAGTAGATGTTATGTTATGATATACGGTCGTTCAATAGTTATTATAACTTGAACGTACCTAGTGTTCTCTCGTGTTTAAACAGTTTATTAGTGCTGGAGTTTGATGGAGTTCCAACGACGTTTTGAGTCTTTTTTATGTGTGTCTACATTCGGGTATGTATTTTAATTAATGAGAAGGGAAAATCACTTAAAAATGTAGTAAACTTATCACTTTTTATGGTTGTGTGTACTAAACTATTTTTTTTTCTCATTGTGTGTATTAAACTTTTTAATTTCGATCATTGCGTGTATTTTGAGACGATTTTGCTTTGTAAAAGTACCATTTTGCCCTTCAAATTTTGAAAAACGTAGGGGTAAAATGGTCGGAAAATACATACAATGATATGAATTTGAAAGTTTAATACACACAATGAGAAAAAAAATAGTTTAGTACATACAACCATAAAAAGTGGTAAGTTTACTACTTTTTAAGTGATTTTCCCTAATGAGAACTACTAAATTTTCTTGCAAATAAGTCTGGCTAATTATAAGAAAACGATTTTGAAAATAATTTGTAAGTGTATGGTAAGATATCGTGACTTACATATCTTTTTATTAAGTTTCTGGTAGTAAGTTATAAAAAATATTGTCTTGAAAATAATTGGATTAGTTTTCTAGGTAACATGTGATAATACATTTTAAAGGGTAAATAAATTTTACAATAATTTTCTTAAGTGGAGTTAAAATTTTAGAAGTATTTAAATGGACGGAAAGAGTAAAAAGAGATATTTTATTTTAATAATGATAATAATAACACAACACCTTGTAAACGTGTAATAGTTAGTTATAACAAGCCTAAATGGATTATATAAAATAATTATAATACAGAATAAAATGAATAAAAACATCATATTTTATAAACACGTATTGATTTCATAATAACAAGTGAAATGAGTTTAATGTTAGTAAACAAGATAATGGTTAGAATAACATTATACTATACTAACTAGAGAATACCTTTGATAAAATAATGAAGATAAAAGATGAGTTTATTGTTAAATGAGATGATAGATAAAGTAAGTTTTAGTACACTAACTGAGTTGTGCCCTTTGATAGTAATGGAGATGGTAAAATATGACTATGATTTCATTTATTGGTGTTAAAATATGGTCCTAATGTGAAGTAACTAATTGAGATGAAAATTTAAAATTTTCTAAGATATTGAAATTTGGTAATACAAATCGTCATGAGTCTATCTTTGTTGTTGGCACACTCCATTGATCTTTCGGATTACATTGTTTTGTTTTCAGTTGTTTTGGCTAGGGTTCGTTTTACCCTATATTTATTATGGGACGCGACCGTTTGGAATTATTTTGGTACACGTCATGGTTGATTTAGTTATGCGGTTGTGGAAACGTTAGGATGAGAGGATAGAGTTGGGTAGTATTACTTATGGATAGATATTAGAATGGAGAGATGTATTTTGGTTTAAAGGTTGCGTTGAAGGAATGATTAAGATTTATGTAGTTTTGAAACTTAGATTGGTTACGGGAATAAGGGAGTAAGTAAAGTTAGTTGACTAGTCGTGGGAACGAGATGTAATGCTATGAGAAGTTGGTTGAAGTACCATTAGGAGATTGATGAAAGTACTAGCGGATGTGAGGGTAGAGTAGAAAGTTTCTACTAACGGAAAGATGGGGCAAATAACACGCAAGGGAATTGGTATAGTTATGAAGGCAAGGTAGTAGTAGACACGTGAAGGAAAACATGTATGTAAAAGAATGATTGGTATGAGGATGATTAATGGTGAAGTACAATAATTAAGGAAGAGTGAGCCATTGAGGGGTTGAAGTACCTTTAGAAATATTGTGGTTGATGAGTTGAAGTTAGAAGCTACTTTGTAGTGTGAAGTTCCTAGGTAACATCATGGAGATGAGAAGGAGTGCTTGAAGAGCTACATCGTGAAGCAAGGGGCCGAAAGGACTACGTGTCGGCTGCTAGAAGGATGCAAGAGATTTCGAAGGAGTCACAAAAGTTGCAGGGACTGGAAAGGTGACAAGCACTATAATGGGAATCTTCGTATGGTTCGTGACGAAGAAGGACAGATTGAGTACCGGAGTGGAGCTACAAAGAGCTGAACTAGTGGATCGTGATGAAGTGAATACATAACATGGGGGATTAAGAACTCGCGGAAATAACAAGGGGAGTCGAGTGACTACGCAGATAGAATTTTGTGGCAATCAATATCGAGGGATGAGTAGTAAAGCTGAGCGGAATAAGTTCGTGGAGAAGAGATTATAGGGTCAGTTTAGTGAAGGTGTTTATGAAGGATCTTTGGAAGGAGAGTTATGCATTATCCAATGTAATAACGATTTCCATAGAGCTGATGAATTGAGTGATAAATTTTGGTTGGACATGATAGTGAAGGAATTAGGGAGAACCATAGAAGGAGAGAACCAAGTATTCCTAGAAGATGATGATTAAAAGTACCTCATGTTAGGTCCAAGGTCGTAATAGAAGTATGATACTTGAGTAAGAATTTAGAATATGGCTTAGTTTAGACATATGGAAACTAATATGGGTATAAGATGAGAGTGTGATCCGCATGGAATCACATGAAACTCTAGTTTGTCCCTATTAGGAGGGAGTAGGAGAACTGGTCGTGAGGAAAACAAGTGAAGCTACGTGGAAAATTTTGACGTATAGATGACTTGAAAGACGAGAAGCATAACCTCGTGATGTATGCCATTAGCCGAGGAAGAAGAAGGAAGTGTGGATAGATGCGAATAATGAATGAAATAGTTCGAGATAGGAATCGAAGGTAAAACTTTGGTATAGCCTAATGAGTAGACTAAAGCACAAAGCATGTTGATATTGTTGTAGTGTGGAAAAGGAAATGGCACTGACCTATATTGTTTGATTGGAAGGCTTAGTATCGATAATCGAGTGGATGAGGAGTTATAGATGTGATGTGTCATGAGAGACGAAGGGTTTGTTCTAACTGAGACAAGATGAGGAGCACTATGACCTTGAAGGTAAGACATTGTGTTGGTATAAAGGAAGTGTTGGGTATAAAAAAAATATAAAAAAATCTTTCATCGAGGAAAGTGAGAAAAGAAGTGTATGGGTGCTACTAATGAGCTATCCAAATTTGATGGAAGTAGTTGTAACATGGGTTTGATGACAGTTGAAAGGACTAACTAATGAATATGTAAAATACCGTCATAGGTCACTTTTGTAAGGAAATTAGAATTTTTAAGTGGTTTGGGTTAAGGACTAAAGGGATTGATGAACATGATTGGAAATGGATGGACGAAGTGAGAAATTGCTACAAGTATAGGAGTCATGTTGAGAGCTTGGGTGACTGATTTAGAGGGAGGTGGGAAACTCGTTAGCAATGTCTGAGTTTTCATATAATGATAGTTATCATACTAGAAGTCGATGAATGCCATTTGAGGCACTATATGGAAGGATAGGGTAAGTTTCCCCTATTGTGGACTAGAATTGGTGAAAGAGGCTGCTAATATAATAATGGTGTTTATGGAAAGGACGAGAGAAACAGGAGATGATATGTTAAAAAGGAGGAAACCACTACAGTTTAGTGACAAAGTTATGTATGAAATTTCGCCCATAGTAACGGGTGCCATGTTTAGGAAAAAGGGAAAAGTTGATGTCGAGTTTTGTAGGTCTATTTATGATCTTTTGAAAGATTGGACCAATAGTTTATGGGTATATAATTACCTAGGGAATTGAGTGGTGTACATGATATATTTCATGTATTAAGATTGGTAAATGTTGTTTGAGAATGCATATTTGCATGTGCGGTTATTAGGGATTTGTGTTAAAAAGAGTCATTTGTGAGATTTATTGGCTGTGAGGTCAAGAGTTTAAGAATGAATTTAAATATTGTTGGTTTGTATATGTGGTATTTTGAGACTTGAACTAAAGTACACATGGAAATGAGAGGAGTTCATTTAGAACAAGTATCCTCATGTGATTTGTTGTTTGTGTGTTGGATCCTAAGGAGTAAATCTCAGGACGAGAGTTCTATTAGGAGGGAGTGATGTGACAACCATGGTTTTGGGGTTCGTCACTTAGACTACAGTTTAGGGCATTTTGTGCAAATATGTGCTTTTATGTGCTTATGTGTTTATTTTTTGTGTTTGGAGTGAGGTTTGGATATTGTTTATGGGTATATGGTACTCATAAGTAAATCGAGGAACGTTTATTTCATGTTCATGATCTCACCAGGTAGTGACTATGAAATGAGATGGTGTTATTTCGTGGCTTTACGTATACGTATATGTATTATAGAAAATCGTATTTTTACGGTTTAGGGTTTTGCATTTAGGGGTCTCGGAAGAGATATTTAGCCACGGAAGTATTTTTTGGGATGGTTTTAAGTCATTTAGTACTTAGTTAATTAGTTTATTTCATATTTCAAGAGTTTTTATAAAACTGTATATTTTTACGTCTTTTACGGTATACGCGTAAATTTGACTAGTTTTACGGTTTTGAGGTTTTTGAGGCTTTAAGAGCTGAAATAAATTAAGTAAAATTAAGGTAATATTATTAATACAATTATTAGTAATAAAAAGAAAAAAAATATAAAAATACATATAATAGTCGGTTTTGGGATGCAAGAAAGAAAAAGAAAAGGAAAAAAAGGAAAAAGGGGAACTGGGCTTTTGTAAAGGGCAAGGACTTGTTAGGAAATTATATAAAAACTTTTTATTAACCAAAAACATTTGTAAAATCTCTAGAGATCAAGCTTAAGTCGAAATCTATGGAGTCTATTTAGGGTTTTCATATTTTTCTTGTCTTCCATTAATTGTAAGGTAAAAATCTTCAATCTCTTTTTAATTAAATTGTTTTTAATTCTTTTTTAATCATTATATGATGGATCTAGGTTAGTGTTTATTATAAAATCTGTAATTTAATTTTATCACAATGATATAGACTTGATTAGAATAATTAGGTTTAATGATTAAACATGATGAGGGTAATTAATTTGGTTAATTATGTTAAATTCGTTTTTAAAAACTGGGCAGAATTTTTGGGTCGTTGTTTTGATCATATCTAGAGTTTTACAAACTTTAAATTTTCGAATCTTATGTCCCTAGAAAGGTAATTGAGTTGGATTTCAAATGCAAGAAACGAGAACTAAATTGGAGGTCTGGAAGTGGGTCAAAAACAAGTTACATCAGTCGGGTGTCAAAACAGTTTTTGGATCAGCCTGTTTTCTTTTTATGTTTTGAATTGTTTTGGGTACTTAGGGTTATATTGGAACCTTCAAACGAACATGAGACTTAGATTAATATTAAGTAAAAGATCTGGAGGAGGTATAAACAAATGGGTTAGGGTCAGACCCTCTGATCATAACAAACTTTTCATATGTTCAAAATCAGTAAATTCTGGATAGGTAAAAGTATATATATATATATATATATATATATATATATATATATATATATATATATATATATATATATATATATATATATATATATATATATATATATATATATATATATATATATATATATATATATATATATATATATATATATATATATATATATATATATACATATATATATATATATGGAGGCCTTAACAGTGTCTTCAAGGTTGCGGCCAAAGGGGAGAGTTAGCTAACACATGTAAGGGAATAGGGTTTCTTTTACAGAGGAAGTTGGTTTGGTTAAGGGGGTGTTCGACCCATAGTTTAAGGTATGAAAAACGGGACTGTTTTGGGTTAAATGTTAACGGGGCGAGTTATGAACTAAAATTAGTTAAGGGCTTTATAGAGGAGTGTCATGAGATGCATATGGCATATAAATAGGGTTAAGTTGTAGGACAAGGTTAGATATCCATCATAGATTGATGAGCCATTTTGGTATGTGGTTCATGTCTTGATTGTATAAGTTTGTGTGCTTAGATTTTGCTAGAGTGCGGGTACTTGGAGAAGCTTGTTCAGGTGAGTTTCATAGTCCCATATTTTTATGAGCTATAAATGATATGACTTCCAGATGGGATGGAAGAGACACTGTATGGTTTTGTAAGTAATGATGTGAATGTTTTTATGGTTTGTGATGGACTTGTGTGTACAGTTATGTGACTAACTGCTATGCGATTCTTGATTGTTATTGTGGTTTGACTTGGTACCAAGGGGATGTTGACAAAGCGGGGCCTTGGGATTGGTTCATAGGTGTATGGGCGCCTATGGGACCATGGTTATTGGTAAGGCTGGGAGCCTTGGAAATTGTGGTTATTGGTAAGGCTTGGTGCCTTGGAATTGTGATTGTATGGTTAATCTTGAATGGTAGTTGTTAATGCATAATTGTAACACATTGTCCATATGTTATTTTATTGTTGGTGGTTATTCACAGCTTATTATAACTATTTTGGGTTTGGAGTCTAAACCTATGACTCTCACCAACTTTATGTTGACGTGTTTTAGTGTCTATTTCAGGTGATAATGTGGTTAAGCGTGAGAATAGGAGTGGCTAGCTGGGAGGCTTAGGATTGCATTGGAGGAACCCCCTTTCCTCTTAGTCTTTACGTATGTTTGAATAAGTGATACTTTGTAGACACCTATATGTTTGTTATTTGTTAATTGTATGTCTTTGGTAAGAGGTAGACCTGTTACCTACTTACCTAGACGCCTGCATTATTTGTGATATCTTCATGATATTGTGTCATCATTTATGATATTCCCAATTCATTTAGTTATCTCTATAGACACACTATTGTTGTGATGATATCCATACGTCGCGCCCCATACTCCGTCATGGTGTGGTGTGACATTATCTTTTGTGATGAAGTCACCACTGAGTTTATCAAGAAAACACCCTGGAATCATCCTTGAATCGGATTAAGTTTCGATGTGGGAATAAAACCCATATCCCACGAATGTATGATAATCAAGAACACCCAATTGAGTGATATATAAATCGGATTTGTATTAATCTTGGTTATGATTGATGAACCTAGACCTTGATATTTGAGAGAGAGAGATGGGAGACGGTGGGAGTTATATTCGAGGGAGAGAGAGAGAGTTGAATGAAGTTTTGGGGATATGGGAGTAATAAAAACGTGCCCCCCTCTCTCTTGTTATTAACGCCCTGAGTCGGGTTGGGTAAATGGGCCAAGCCCATGAAGACTTGGGTTGGGCTGTTGGTTCATTGGATTTATTAAGCCCAAACCGAAAAGTTTACACATGTTATGTTATTAAAACGAAAGCCCGCTTATAAAAATTAACGAGTTCGTACCTCGGATATATCCGTAAACAAAATATATTGATAAGTACAACTAGGATGTCATGCATGCATTCGGTATTATTTGTCGTTTTCATGACATAAACTTTACACATAACTAGGTCGTGGATAACGTGGTCATATTCTCGAGCTCTCTTGCATTTCATCCATTTGCTTAACTAACGAGGTGAATTTATAGCCCCACTTTTACTTGTTTATCACTTTGGGGTGAGAACATTGCTTGTTTTTACGAATGAACCTAAGTACCTAAAAACTCATACGTGCCTACATGATGTCTAAGTAGCGATACCCCTAGATGCTTTAGCCCACTATCATGAACCGTTAATTACTTTATGTAAGTGCAAATGTTATGGATAGATCTATTGGGATTGGCCTCCCTATCTAATGTTGGTTGTGTGACCAAACTGGGTACAAATACATTTGAGGTTGTTACGAATACTTTGGGGTAGTATTTGCTTGGGCTCTCATATTATGTTGCTAGTACGGTTAACGCTTCGGTGTCATGAGCTTAGACGTAGGATATCATGAACGTATGCTGTTTGATAATAATCTTGTATTTGTTATAAGATTATTTGCCGGTTGCCTAACTAAAATCTTATGGTTCATCACACTACTTATACTTAAACCTATAAACTCACCGACCTTTGTGTTGACGTTTTAGCAATGTTTTTCTCAGGTGTCAAGGCGGAGGAGTGACGTGGTTGTGCTATGGAGATTAATAAAGATTATCATGATTTAACTTCGAGACTTGCTTTGGATGTATGACATTTGAAAACCTCATTTATGCTATTATGATGTGTAAAACAATTTTCTTTGTGACCAATCCTATTTTTATGTTTTATGAATGAAAAAATGACTTTTCTTAGTTATTCTTGTATCTATGCCTCTTGGTTGTCATGATAGTCACATCCTCGTGTAATTGTACACGTGGGCCAAATTGAGGGTGTGACAAAAAATGACAGTATTTTCGGAATACAAAACCCTTTTGCGAAAAAACCAATTCAGAGAAAATGGGTAATTTCGGAATAACAAACCCTTTTGCGAAGAAAATTCCGAAAATAAAGGGGCACGGTTTTGAGTCGTCTGATATGATACAAATCCACAGAAACCACTTCGATCACACCAACAACAACACCTCAAAGCCACAAATACTAATCGAATCCAACAGCCTAAACCAAAAACCCACGAAATCAATACCAAATCAACACCAAAGCTAACTACGAATCCTTTGGCGAATGATACCACTTGTAGAACTAAATCACACGACTAATCAAACACAAATAACATGATGATGATTAAACAAAAAAAAAGAAAGATTAGATTAAGATGAAGAGAAGAAAAGAAATACAAAGTTGGTGTTTCCTAGTAAGAGAAACAAACACACCTTTCTCTCTCTAAAACTATCAAAATGGAAAAGCACCCATACAAATGAGGATTAGGAGACCTTTTATAGTAACTAAGAAATGTTTAGGAGGCCTTCCTCATTCGTGTGTTCAGGACTAAATCCCGTTACATAAACAATAATAACTAAAAACTCTCGACATCATTAAATAACATTTTTCACGAGCTTCGCAACGATATATTATATGACCATCACTTTAATTACTTCTAACAATCTTGTTCAACCATATTAAGTCCATTATAAAAAGTATTGATTTGGTATAACTCCGTGAAACCGTGGTGTGGACATTGTCTTAACAAATCCATAAACCTTTCCCAAGAATCTCCAAACGATTCATGCACTTTTTGTTCAAATCTAGTGATCTCATTTTTAAAGTGAGTTGTTTTAGATGGTGGAAAGAAATAATTCATAAACTTAGACACTAAATCATCCCATGTCAAAATCGAACCCGGTGGTTCTTTTTCATACCAACGTTTAGCATTCCCCTCGAGAGAGTACGGAAAAATCATAAGATTAATCGCGTCATTCGACACATCTCTAAACTTGAGAGTCGAGGTGATCCGAAGAAAATTCCGAATGTGAGAGTGCGGGTTATCGGTCTCATTGCCACGAAATTGGTCGGCACGAATGAGTGATAAAAGACCCGTCTTAATCTCATAATGATCCGCCAAAATAGCCGACACAACGATTGCTTCCCTGTACCCTTCGGTGGGTACACGGAGAAATTCCTCCATTGTTCGGTTATCGGCCATCTTTACAACAATAGGTGGAAGCTCGGGTTCCACTATTCGTTGTTGACGATTTCTATTTCTACGAGGAATGTTTTCAAGCCTATCGTGATTAATCAAAAGTCGAGTAGATTGTAATTGCATAAACTAAAGTGACGAGAATTTAGAGGGTTGAAGAAAAGAAATTAGATTAGAAGAATATTATTTTTGGTATTTTTGTTTGGTTTTCAAGCCTATCGTTGTTGACGATTTCTATTACTATGGAAGTAATCTACCCTCGGCCGACTTTGAAACGTAGGTGAAAACCTAAACGTCTCGAGGTTCAATAAGTAAACAACAAAAATAAGATTTAATACTACTTGAGTCGGCAAACCTATAATCGGTCGTCCCTCTCAATATACGCACAAGCAAGCGGGGAACGAGGTGGCACAAAGCACTTAAAAACCTTTTTCCTTAGACGGCCTTTTATAGCTCGTCGCCTTATACCCACCTTATAGTTTGTATAAATCGAGTTCAAACTTTTTATTAGTATTTATCTATTTTGCCTTTTCTTTCATTTTGGATTCGAATACAATAGCTAGGTGATGAAATCCCAACTAAGGCCTTATTTGGAAGTAGGTAAATTTATAGTTCTACGTAATACAATATAGTAAAAACAAAAAAACACGAAAAACGATATATACTATATAATATAAAAATAACAAAACTTTCCGAGGACGGAAAGGGTCTTCAAATCAATGATCAACAAATCTCTACGAACGAATCGTACACAAGATCCTCGGCAGCGGCGCCAAAAATTTTGATGTGTCGAGGAATGTTGGTGTATTTTAATTAAGTACGTTATAGAGCAAATTTAGGAAATTGCCTTTAGGAAAAGGTAATAATCCATAAATAAGCTAAAGACGAATCAATTAAACACGAGAGTGATCCCGTCGTTGTACACAAGGACCTTATGAATTTGAGACGTTCGTTTTGAATTGGACAATTGTTTTGAATTCGGGTTCGGTTTTTATCTAAATTAATTCTACTAATTTTTAATCCTAAAGTGCATGAATCGTAATCCGACTTATAACCTAAAAGACAATTATTTAAATCTATATTAAATTTAAACTCTACTTTAAATATTTATTTTTAACAAACTATTTAAACAAAAATCATTTAAACTAAAATTATTTTAAAACAAAATTTCTTTAAAAACAAATTTAATTAAAACTAAATTATTTAAAAACAAATTTTAAATCAATTTAAGATTTCTAAAAAGTAATAAAATATTTTTTTTTAATTTATTTATTATTTTTATTTTTTTTATTATTATTATTTTTATATTTAATTTATTTAATTAAAATTAACAATTATAATAAAAAGTAATTATATTTTTATTATATTAAAACTTTTTATTTAAAATTTTTTAAATGTTATAAATAGAAAAAACGTTTAAATGTCAATGAAATATAGTGACAGTTATTGGTATATTAAATGCAGATTACATAGTAATAATAAAATAACCAACCAGTTCAGTTGGTTAAGTGCTTGATTGTTGAACGGGAGGTCTCGAGTTCGAGACCCCCTGGAGACAATATTTGGATAATTATTTTTTTAAGCAGTTCTTAATATTAAATTCAATCAAAACAATAAACTCAGTTAAATCAAAACCAAATAACACAGTCTAATCAAGAGTAAAATAGGACAACAGCTAATAGGCATTTTGCAGCTTCAAATACCAAATGCAGGTCTAAACAAATACTATCAGATAAATCACCGAGTAAAAACAGATTACTCAAACGTTACTAACCAAAGTCCTTTTTAAAACAATTCAGCAAATAGATTTAAATTTAATAGACTAATTATATGAGACAGATTCAAAAAGGCTATCTAAACATAATAACTACATTCCTGAATTTAAACTACACATCAAAATCACAGTAATATTAAAACCCTCTCAGACAGATTCAAACTGATATATCTAAACAGATAAAAAAATCTAGCTAATTTCAGAATTTCATAAACCAAAACATTTCAAATAACATGATTATTAAACCAAATTAACCATATTCGAGCTTACAAAAAGTAAACGATACAGTTTTAAATAAACCAAGTTGAATCAATCTAAAAACAATCTATGAAACTAACAAACTACGCAGCAGCACTATCTAATATAAACAGATAAGATCTACAGAAACCTATATCAAGTTTCTATTCCAACAGTATCAGTCAAATAGTACTTAAAAACATTAATCTTAAACAACTGGTCCAAAAATAACATTAATCATAATAAACAAATAATAGCAGATTAATTGCAGAAAAAAAAATAAACCAACATTAACCTTATTGATGAATGAGACCGTTGAAGTGAAGGCGAGCGCTAAGCTCCCTTGTCCTACAACGTAACACCTCGAGCTACCATTTAACATAATCGCCAACCTCGAACCACTCGAACCATTACATCAACACGAACGGCCATCATAAAATCGAACCAGCAGCTTATTTATTAAACCTAGACAGTAGGTCTAGGTTTTGTATCCCAAATTATTTTTGAAAAGTTCACACAAGCTATTCATTAAAGCTTATATAAACATTTACACAATAATATCAATTTATTTTAGATGAAATTCGTATTAAGTTTTAAACAGAAAATAAAATAAACGCAAGATTTAAAAGAGGAATGAACTTAAAATAACTTTTATTAAACTCAAATGAACATTACAATATTAAAAAAGATTACAAATTCCTACTCTAAATCTGACATTATAATAGTAAAGTAAAAAAAATGGGATAATGAATTACAAGATTTTCGGGGTTTTTATAGGCAAACCCCAAGCCTTCTTGAGGTGGTTGTTGATGCTGAAAATCAATCGCAGCCCTTGATTCTTCACTCTTTTCTTCTCTTTCTTTTCAGTTATGATCCAAGGGTGAGAAATCAATCTTCTTTCACACGGATTGCCATCATGGCCTTCTGGTGTGCTTCTTGTGCTAGTTTGGGGTCTATGTGGCAGGATTCTATTGGTGCAATGATTGGATGAAGGTGTATCTACCAATCACAAGAGAGATGTGACACGCCTCGATGCCATGAGGGATTGATTGGTGCATCTTCTTTGTCCCGAAATAATGGGTAATTATTTCAGGCGCGTGAGACTCACTCTTCCTTTGAGTGAAAACTCCCAATTTCTGATTTAGGGTTTGTGGGTGGTTGTGATGGTATTTTGATCTGTGCGTTTTTTCTTGTATGTAACGAAAAGGGTGTGTTGACCAAAATAAAGTGAAAAGTTTTCACTTTATAAATCTTCCACCCTCCCATTGTTAGTATTATTTACCCTAATGGGCTCTAAGACCCATTACTTCTGACGTCTCTTATTGTATTGTTGTAGTTTTTGGGCTTGGACCCAATTAGATAATCACTTTCATCCGTCCCATTGTTTTTTGTGGATTGGGCCATATTTTGGGCTTTGAAATGAATACTTGTTTTCTAATATTGGGCTTTTAAGCCCAATAAGCAAATGTGGGTCCCATAAATCCCATTAACCTTTATTAAAGTTAAATCCTCTAAAAACGAACTCGATTTTTGGCTTCTCGATCTTTTCTTCAAACTCTGTGTCGATTTTGCCGGTTTTTGCGATCTTGGTACCTACACACACGAAACAATAAAACATGCACATACACGGCTATATTCATGTTAATAATGCATTTTTATGTTTATTTATTATACAAATGATATGAGTAAATACACATATCATCTATCATACCAAGCTTTGGGTGCTTGTTTAAGACCATAAAGAGCTTTCTTAAGCTTGTAAACATGATCCGGTTTCTCAAAATCAATGAAGCCGGGAGGTTGAGCCACATATACCTCCTCATTGATCAAACCATTAAGAAACGCACTCTTTACATCCATTTGTTGAAGCTTAAAATCTAATGCACAAGCATAAGCTAAAAGCATCCTAATGGACTCTAACCTTGCTACCGGTGCATATGTCTCATCATAATCAATCCCTTCTTGTTGATTATAGCCTTAATCTACAAGTCTATCCTTGTTACAAGATACAACACCGTTCTCATCTAACTTATTCCTATATACCCACTTGGTTCCTATGATGGTAGTACTTCTAGGTGGAGGAACAAGTTCCCAAACGTTATTAGCAATGAATTGATTCAATTCTTTTTGCATGGCGATGACCCAACTCTCATCCATCAAAGCTTCTTTAACATTCTTTGGTTCAATCGTTGAGATAAAACAAAAGAAATTATTTTGATCTTGGACTTGAGATCTAAGGGTCCTTTGATTTAAGTCGCCTATGACATTTTCGAGAGCATGATCCTTAGACTCCCTAATGTTTACTCCCTTTACAACATTAAGGTCTTCAACTCCTAATTTTCTAACCTCTTTGGCTTTAACTATGTCTATCTCATCTAAGTCATCATCCACCAAAGGTGGTGTCTTAGATGAAGGAGGGGTTTCATCAAATGTCACGTTGAGTGATTCTTCTATTACACCCGAGGTTCTATTAAGGAGTATGTAGGCTTTACTAGTTTGAGAATAACCTAAAAAGATACCTTCATACGAATTTGGGTCGAACTTAGTAAGATAATCGTTGGTGTTGAGAATGAAGCACTTGCTTCCAAACACCTTAAAGTATTCTAATGAGGGCTTCTTAACTTTAAGAATCTCATAAGGGGTCATTCCTATAAAAGGTCGAATAAGAATTTGGTTGAGAATATAGCTCGACGTATCTACGGTATTGCACCAAATATTTTGAGGCAAAGATTGCTCGTTTAACATTGTCCTACTCATCTCTTGGATATTCCTATTCCTCCTTTCAACTACCCCATTTGATTGTGGAGTGCGAGGAGCCGAGAAGTTATCGGTAATACCATGAGCTTCACAAAAGGCACCAAATTGCACTTCGTTATCAAATTCCCTACCATGATCCGTCCTAATAGAGACAATTGACAATCCTAGTTTATTTTGGATCCTTCTACTAAAGGTTTCGAAATGATCGAAACCTTCATTCTTAGGAGCCAAAAATCTAGTCCAAGTGAATCTAGAATAGCCATCAACTATAACTAGGGTATAAAGGTTACCTCCATAACTCCGTATGGCGGAAGGTCCAAAGAGATCCATATGTAGGAGCTCTAGGCACCGAGAGGTCGATACCAAATTCTTGGCCTTGTGACTTAAGTGAACTTGCTTCCCGACTTTGCAAGCATCACAAAAGTTATTATCAAACTTAATCTTGGGGAGATTTCTTACTAACTCCTTAGAGACTAAAGATTTAATTAAATACATATTAGCGTGACCTAATATCCTATTCTAAATAGTAGAACTATCATCTAAAGTTGCTAGACATAAGTTGTCCTTTGACTTCATATTGACCTTCATGACATAAAGCCCGTGCTTTCTAACACCTTTTCCAATGATCTTTCTATCTTTTACGATTTCGCTATCATGTTCCGAAAAGATGACCTTACACTTATTGTCACAAATTTGACCTATACTTAGTAAATTAAACCCTGGGCTATCTACGTGTTCAACATTTTCGATGGTAATGAAGTCAAGAGAAACCGTACCTTTGCCAATGATGTTACCACGTAGCTTACTAGCGAAAGTAATGTTACCTTCATTATATGCTTTGTAAGTAGAGAACAAACTTCGATTACCTGTCATGTGTTTAGAACAACCACTATCCTTAATTCACTCGTCGGGCTCCAAATCGATTCCCAAGCATATCTGGGTAACAACATACAAAATTAAACATTTGGTCCCTAATATCTCATGGGCCCAAAGTTGTTAGTTCTAAACATCTCTTGCATTTGATTGGGATGCATGAATGGAGGGCACATGCCCCACGGAGAAAAATATTGTTGACAATTATTACAATTCATATGATTTTTTTGATGTCCATTGTTTTTCTTAGGAGTCTTTGATCTTGACCTAGAGTTATTGTTGTTTCTAGGTGTTGGAGTTTTACTTCTAGGTCTTGACTTAGAGTTATCATCTCTTTTAGGTGTTGGTGTTCTACTTTTAGGCCTTAAATCATTACGTACTCTTAGAGGAGTAGATGATTGTCTTGACAAATTTCTCACCAACAAGATGTTTTGACCCTTTATCTAAAACGGAATTTTCAGAAAGTTGAGAATTTTCAAGAATTTGATCTTCTGTCCACGGTTCCTTATCAAACCCTGTGGTTCCATAATTATAAGGAACCGAGCTATAGATTGGCGAACCGTGGACAGAGGGTCGTTTTCTGAAAAACTAACTTGTTTTGGTCTACTAGTGGATGCTTCATTTGTGTTAAAACCTAAGCCTAGTCTGTCTTTAGTGTGAATTTGCTTAGTTAACATGTCATCAAGAGCACTAGTACCTTTTATGAACTTTTCCTATTTAATGGAAGTACTCTTGAGATCTTCATTCTCTTGTCTAAGGTGTTCACAATTTAAACAATCTAAATCAACTTCCTTATTTTTCTCAAGCTTAGCTAATTTATCTCTTAGCTCACTAATCTCATTTTCAAGCTCGGTCGTAGTTGATTTTAGCACTTTATTCTTTTCAATGAATTTTAAACTTAGTTTGCATAGGTTGTTATATTGACTTTCTAATTCTAAATTGTCTAGTGAAGAACTATCATTGCTATAATATTCGGTTTCGGAATGTACCTCTTTGGAAGAATGGGCCATGAGACACTTCTCATCTTTAGCAATATCATCACATTCTTCACCGCTATCGCTCCACGAACCACTGACGAAGGCCGTGTGATTATTGTCGCGAGATGGCTTGGGACAATCACCGATGAAGTGGTTTGGGTCACCACACCTAAAGCATTTCCTATCACCATTTTCATTATTGACAAATCGGTTTTTGGAGAATGCCTTCTTGTCGTTGGTTGGTTGTCTAACATGTTGACCTCTTTGAATAACTTCTTGAAGTCTCTAACCGCTATAGCATATTCCTAATCATCACTTTCCAAGGAAGAGATATCATGGTCACTTTGCACCTTCTTGGCTTTGAATGCTAGAGACTTTCTTTCACTCTTGGTTTTCACCATTTCCGTGTCCTTCAAAATTATCATTTCATGAACTTTTAAGTTACCAATAAGTTCATCAAGTGATAATGTAGTAAGATCCTTTGATTCTTCAATTGCCGTGACTTTAGCTCTCTACTTTGGATGCAACGCCCAAAGAAACTTCCTAACATTGTTCTTGCTAGAAAAACCTTCATCAAGTGCTTTTAGACTAGTAATAGTAGTATTAAACCTAGAAAATGCATTATCAATAGTTTCATCTTCTAACATGACAAATTGTCCGTATTGTTGAATAAGAAGATCAATTTTACTTTCTTTGACTTGGCTATTACCTTGGTGGGTTACTAAAAGAGTGCTCCAAATATCTTTAGCGGTTTTACACATAAAAATCCTTTCATACTCTTTCTTATGTAAAGCATTATAAATCACCATTTTAGCCTCATTATTATTAGCAAGTTTCTTCTTAGTGTCATCGTTAGAATTTTCAAAAGTTACTAACTCTTTCTTTTTAGAAACTTCATTATATTGATAAGGCAAAAAGTCACCATTGGTAATAACATGCCAAAGATCAAAATCTTTTGATTTCACATAAGTCTCAAATCTATTTTTCCAATAAATAAAACTATCGGTTTCAAAAAAGGTGGTCTTTGCATAGATTGCCCTTCTAGGTACTTGTTGGAATCTGTAGATCGTTTCAAGTTTTAAAATATAATATATTTTAAAAACGCTTGAGCAACCACTCTCTGATACCAATTGTAGAAACTAGAAGGGTGTGAATAGTTTCTTAAATTTACTTATTAAAATTTGGGTTTTCAAATATCCTTTTCAAAAACTTAGGCTTGAGAAAATATGTGAAATCTTCATATACACAATATGGACAAGGGATAGTGCAACTAAGCTAATAATTACAAGTATGTGCAAGTAAAAAATAATGAATGTAAAGAGATAAGGAAAAGAAAGATCAAACCAAACACCAAGGATTTATAGTGGTTCGGCAACAAAGCTCACTCCTCGTCCCGACTCCACTCCTCGAGTACTCCTTACTCGAGAGTTCACTAATCAACAAACTCCTTAAGGTGGAGAAACCGTACACAAAGTCGCTTAACCAGTTTCTGACTCTAAGCTAAAAGTTGAGCCCTAATCTTAGCTAGGACCAATCTATACCAATATACTTTAAGGACTAAGTATTAACCTTACTACATACACAACTTCAAAATAGACACAACTATTTGAATCTTCATAACAAAACTTCCAAATAACACAACTACTTGGATCTTCACAACACAACTAAAATGAACGAGTAAAACTTAATCTTCAATAGATCTTGAGGTAGACTCAACACTTCAAGGATGAAAGTGTTCTTCTCTTTGCACTTGGAGAGGAAGAGATGGGAGGAGAAATATTCACTTCTAAGCAAGTAGTAATCAACCAAATAACCAAGGATTTGAATGATTCAAGAAGTATGTTTGAATCTGGAAATTTGCATGCAAAAGAGGTGAAGAGAAAATCTGAGAATGGTCCACCATTTATAAGACAAAAGCCCAACGGCTCTTTTTGGGCGTGGTTCCTTATTGATACCTGCGGTTCCATATGGATAAAGAACCGCATAGGCATTTAAGGAACCATGGAGGTAGACTCCGTGCCCTTTTGTCTTTTAGTGGGGTAGTCACATCTGGTGGAATATTTATCCTTAAAAGATATTCTTAAACCAAATAGAATATGCCATTTTCAAATTTTCAAATATTTAATTTAATAAAACATTTTCTTAAAAATAAAGTTTAATAAAAAACTTAGTCACATTTAATAAAAGGTGAGTTTTACGAAAACTTAAATCCTTGATCACTTAATTAAGATGAAAACTTGTTTGTTCATACCTTAAGTGATAATGGTTGAAATAAAAAAATAAATGAACTCAAGAATTCGTTTTTCGTTGTTTCCGTAAATGCTTGTTTTTATATATTGTCGTAATCAAAACAAAGCGAGACCAAAAAATGCAAGTAATATTTTTAGGCATCATTGCATTAACACATACAATTTTATTCAATAAATTTACAAATCTAGGTTTTTATATTCGTATAAAAGTCTTTCCTAATTCTAGATTTAACGAATCAAATAAACAAGTAGCACATATACGTAACAATTACCACATATAAATCATATGATCCATGAAAAACATGCACATTCATCATGGATCCATCCAAATCACTTAATAATTTAATGAAATCTCAACGGATCATAACCTTATTTACATGACATAATTTATCAAAGATCAAAACATGTAATTTCAGGGTTTCAATTTTTTTTAAATCGACCGAAAAATTGGCCAAAACAAAACCTACAAAAAGTAACGAAAGTGAAAAAAAACATGTAGTTTTAACTCAAAATAAATATTAGTTAAAAACCTTTAGATATCGATAATTATAACATGTTAAAACGACTCGTGATACCATTAATGGTTTATGTAGTTCATAACAATTATAAAAACACAAGTAAAGATCAAAGCACGTAATAGCGAAAGCGGTTTAAACAATATCATATTAATAACAAATTCATAATTAATTGATTAGGGTTATGTACCTTTTGCAATGCAATTACAACGAACAAGAACAAATCTCAAATTTAGGCTTTATGAGGATAAATTATTAACCCATTATCGTTTTGTTAATCGGTCCAAGATATCTATCGTGAGACTAAATCACGTTCTTGTACACACGTATAATAACGAGTTAACCGAAAAAATAGTTCGTATAACGAGTATAAAGGTATAGTGGAAAAATCAAACTGAAACCCTAAGAAGGGGTGTTCGGCTGATCGAGCAAAAGAGAAAGAAAAGAGATGTGAAATTTATGAGGGATATTAATAATCCAATGGGTATTTATAGGGAGCAAAACTTAGGGCTCGTGTTTTAGAAATAAAGAAAAAGTTTCCTTTTTCCTTCCTCCCTCTATAACCGATCGGAAAACACCCCTTCAGGGTGTTTCCGAAACCTTCTTTTCTCTTCTATTTTTATCCACATTAATCGTTAGTCCTTAACTATTAAAACTTAACGATCGTTAAACATTTTAAGCTCGTTTTAATTAATAAACATATAAAATATATTTATTAATAAATTAACTCTTTACGTATTGTGTGCAATCCCGTAATCTTGAGTTCGATTCTAACACACGTCTATTATTTTAAGTCCATAAACTTACAATATGTTATGCTTAAGGATGTGTACTTTAACTTTTTACTACTATATATTTCTACTTTTTAGTAAATATTTTGTCTTAAAGCTAAAAGTCTTAAGGTGTGTTTGGTAGAAATAATTGGAGAAAGAGAAATGAAAATAATTTCATTTTTGTTATTTGGTTGGTGGAGAAATAAAATGGGTGGGGGTTTAATTCTTAAGGAGTTGATCCTTTGTAAATTTTATGAAAATCATTTCTATTATATTTTGTATGGAAACCATTTTCTAATTATTTCTTATTTATTATTTTTTATTTTATTATTCTTATTAATTATGATTATTTTATTATTATAGTTATTTATTAATATTAATATTAATATTATTATTATTTTATTATTTATTATTATTTTTTAAAGTTTATAATTATTATTATTAATTTCTTTATTTTTTTTAAAGTTTGTTTTTGTTTTTATTTTTTTAATAATAATAATAATATTATTATAAAGAAACGTTACACAAAGTTGGATGGGAGTCTAGACACTAATTGCGCTCCCACCCATTTCTGAATACAAAAACTAACTCTATGAAAGATAAAAGTACCACTCTTAACATTATTTGAGTGGCTAATGGAAATTGACTTAATACGTGAAAGCGTGTCCAAAGCCTTCACATCGAATTCCCCGAAAGTATAAAAAGTAAATGGTACAAACTTGTATCCGTTGTCCTCACATACTGACGCATAATTTCTGTTTTTCTTCTCCACAGCATTCTACAAGGCTACCTAAGGAGCCCAGGTTGTCTCCTCTGTGCCAGCAAAAGGAGAGATGCAGGTCACGTCCAAACATGCGTCTTTACCTTGGAGCCAATTAAACAGTAAAAGTTCTGGAGGTCGTAGATCTTTCCCGTCCTCTGTAACGAAACCTAGTGGATCCTCCTTTCGCACCATGATCCCAACCTTGGAACATACATCAACAAGAATATCACACACTAAATTATGTTTAAACTTTACTCCTACTTCACTAGAACAGTAAATTGCATGATCTCCCTATTGGTCCATCCGATGCGCATTGCAACTCGGGCATAAGCTAACTTCAGAGAACATAGGTATTGCAAGCCTATAGCACAACACAGAACAGAACTGATGGTGGTTCATCCTCTGCCCCAGGCCATCAATCGGAATAGTGAATAGAAAATCTTGTGCGTGTGAGGCGCGAATGGAACTTAGAAATAGTTACATGTCTTGGAGTTAACATCAAGAGCATGCTGAAAAGTAGAACCATGAGATTCAATGCCAGTCTTCAATAGTATCAGTTTTGAAACCAAGGAAAATATCCTCATGTGTTAAAGTTTATTAGTATTAGTATTATTATTTATAACTATTTTTAATTTTTTTAAGTTTATTATTATTAATATATATATATATATATATATATATATATATATATATATATCATTATTATTTATATATTATTTATTTATTTATTATTTTATTATTATTATTAATTATTAACTTTTAATTGTTATTTATTAATATTTTTTATTATTACTTTTATTTATATTATTAAAGTTTAAATATTTGACGTTACCAAACAAAGAAATTCAATAAACCATCTCCTTATATTTCATTTCTAAGAATCCAATTCTCTACTTCATTTCTAATCTCTGAAATTTTCTGTACAAAACGTGTCCTTAAAGTAAGAATGCTACCTACCTCATCTCTCTATCTTTCTCTTGGTTTCAGACGACTTTTTGGCCGAAATTCTTTTTTCCGTTAGTTTTTCTTTTTTGCTTTCTTAATTTAGATCCCAAAGTGGTTCCTATATAATTGTAAGGTAGGTCTCAATTTTTCTTTACCTATCACCCTTAAAGGATATTCGTTTCTAAGGTGGTAACCATTTATAGTTGCCTTTCTAGTGTTTGTTGTAATGTGTCTTTGTATTACATTATCATCATTATCATTAGTGATTGGTATTTAAATATACGAGTACATTTTCTTTAATCTCTTTATTTCATATTAATATGAAAGGAAAATTTTATGAAATAAAGACGATGGAGGAAAATATCCTCATGTGTTAAAATATCAATTACCAATGATGATAATATAATTGAAATACATATGAAAATAAACACATTAAAAATGGCACGGAGGATAAATAGTAGTCTCTCAAAACTTTAATACATTAACTATCTACATAGTCAATCGAATCCACACACTAGCTAGTAGCTACAAAATCAAAATCAATTCTAACACTTGCATGTTACATATAACAAAATCAAAATCAAAACTTCAAGTTTTTCTTTATCAAAACAACATGATCATGGTAAGATCATCACATGCATGATCTTAAAAATGTTCCTCCAACTCTAGTTCATAATAAAAATTTAAAACTCAATGCATGTGCGTAAAATTTGTACCAAAAGCATCACCTTTGAATTTTAGGAATGGGTCTTGAATTAGTTTAAGCTAAAACAAGATCAAAATCAATGATCTATGGTGTTTTTGGGTGGTGTTTCTCACAGCAAGAAAAAAGAAAAGGGGAGGGGTGGTAGATTTTTTTAACCATGTTTACTATGTGTTTTTCCTAGTGGAAAAATAATATATAGTGGGGGTGGAGGGCTAGTTTTGCCAATCATGCAATCTTTTGGACTAAAATGCAACATATAAGTTAAAAAGCGGGAAATGACAAATATTCAATTTTAGAAATATTTACAGGACTCGGGTTTCGTAAAAATACTTTTCAAAATTTAAAACACGTCATAAATATGATAATAGAGTCTCTCGACACGACTTAACACGTGATTAAAAGAAGACATCAAAACGTCAAACATTGAAACAATCGACAATGAAATGTAAAATATCGGGCATTCGTCCGCATCGCGATCATTCTCGTTACTCGTTGATTTGAGTAAACTTTGTAAAATGCACACGGGTGTTTTTAAATCAAAAACTTTGATTTAAATAAGTATATAAAAATAAATTAAATTCTATTATTCTAAATAAAGTATTATCAATGATCAGAAAAATACTTTAAAAGTACAATTTATTAAAATTATCATGATTTCAGGATTTACGTATAAAGAATACAAGAAAATGTAACACGTTGGAAAACTCAAGAAACATGAATAAAATAATAAAATAATACCTGAAAAATACGGGTTCTCACAGTCGACCCCCCCCCCTAAAGGAACTCTGGTCCCTTAGAGTTCAACTGGAGATATAAGAGAATGCAAACAACAGGAGATACATAGTTTAGAAATGATTCATTGCTTCCCAGATAATTTCTGCACCACGGCGTACCATAACAATTTGAAATTCACTACGCTTCAATTTCTTAATTCCTTTTCGAATAACTTTTCAAACTTTGATTAAAATAATGACCTTTCAGTACGGAGAAATATCAAGAGATAGAATGAACACAAGAATTGCTTAAACGAACAAGGTGCGCTAAAATGAATCAAGATTGATAATCAACAAGAAATCGCAAATCGCGCAACTGTAAAACATGACAAATCTTAAAACGTAACAATCCATTTATTAGAGAAATAGAGGGGAAATATGAATTACATATAGACATTTGAATTATAAGTTGTCACAATTATCTGTCTAGGATTTGGTATTACTTTCAAACTCAACTTAAGTATTTTCTTGATAAGGATCTCAAAGTAAAAGTAACTCAGTTCAAATAATTATCTCGATCAGCTTAAGAGCTTTTGGATGACTGTATGAAATTATCGTTAAAACTCAGGTTTATCGTTACCATTAGAGAAAATCAAGTTTCCAGGTTATTTAGAATCATTGTTAGAAACTATAAATTGAATTGATAATTTCATTAGATTGAAAGTAAAGTATGATACAATCAAATACTTTAAAAGATAAAGCTTGACATCCTTTTAAACACTAGTTATAAATATACCAAAGAGGATGTATAGATCCGACATTACACTTGAAATGGGTATTTTGGTAATTTAAACATTTGATAAAATATGTAAAATTTTCTTAAAATTTTATAAAAAATTTAAGAAATCCAAGAAGGTGTTTATTGCACCAAATTGTAAACATGTGACATATTCTAGTTTTCAAAAGGTGACAAGATAGCAAACGAGTATAAAATGAATAATAATTAATAATTAGTATGCGAGCAATAGCATGAGGGGATAAAACGTAATTCGTACCAATTTCTTAACGAACGTGATTCAGATGCATCGATGATAAGGACAATAAGAAACAAAGGATTTAGCAAGATTAATTCATGAGTGTGGTTGGTGTCACCAACAACGGCTAATTAAGTTCTCAGTGGTCGATACACGATCGAAATAGAAAAGCCACACAATAAATTTTCGAATCACAGAAAATTCTTAAGATGTCACTTGAGAGTAATTCTAGTAAAATAAACAACATTAGCTATGAGAGAGCGAATTCAACACATGGTTCACTCGAATGAATTTCTAGACGACAGAGTCTAACACACATCATGACAAATACACGAAATCATTGTTCACGTCCAGTCATAAATCATTATCAGCGTCTGGAGACATTTCGAGGGTCTACCAAAGTAGATAAAAAGGTTGGTCAATGAAGAAGCATAAAAACATTGAAACTTTCAAGTCTGGTAACAATGGTCGGTAATTAGCAGAACTGTACAGAGAATTATATCATAAGAGAAAATGAGGTAATAAGTAGAACAAAGATCGTTGAGTAAAGAAATATGTGCTTGCATGCATGTAATTCGTTCAAGAAAAGATAAGAAAGCATTTTCATATGTCACGAACGGGTGTTACTTGCATAACATGTAAAAGTTTTCAAAACTTTATTTTATCTAACTTTTTAAGAAACATAAGTAAAAAGTTGGTTCTTGTAAAAATATTTAAGGTGACTACTATTAGGCCTCGCATGGCTCCTTCTAAATTACGCATAAGTGATTAGGCCATGCATAATTTAGGATTAGCAATGCGATGCTCAGCTTCGTCAAACTAGTATTACATGTCATATGATTTAAAATATTTATATAATGCCATTTGTAAAACAGGATTTAAAATGATTTATGAAGCTTTTCACAAGTAAGTAATTGGCTAAATATTTAAATCAATAATTTCAATGTCACAAGGATTCTTTATAATACCAACGTTGAATAATTTGTGAAAATACATCGTAAAACAATGACCAATGTTGAACATTTTGTAATATGTTTCGCAAACAATACCATTTTAAATTTTTTATGGTGACATGATGATAGCTTACAAAATAGTATGTGGTTAACACGAGAGTAATAAAGAGTAGTCGATAAGGCAATCTGCAAAATGGTTACAAGATGATAAGGTTTCAAAAGGTTTAGCCGGAATCATCATGAGACACGTGCCAAAATGATAACGAAAGATATGAAAACAAGAACTTCAAATCTCTACCCAAATCAGTATTACGTTAGAAGTAGAAGAAAGATAAGATAAATTGACAAATAAATAATTTATGAAATAGAAGATAAAGGAATCCATATGCGCTCATATCGTAATTTGTTTGACATAAATATGCTATTAAGAAAGTACGGCATCAGTTCCCAAATAGTACAACTACTCCGAAAAGTTTATCTTTTAGGAAAGTTTAGGAATTTAACACGTAAATAGTGACGCATAAAAATATACACATTTTTCGAAACATATAGTTCATCATCAGTTTATCAAATCACTTGGTTCCAAAAGTTCAAGATATATGTATGTATGACTGAACTCAAAGTTACTATTTTTAAATGTTTTCACACGCAATCAATGTTTACTAGTTGTAAAATCTCATTTGTTAAAGTTTTACGAGCTTAAACGAACTCAAAAATGCTTCAAACCATATTTAAATTCTATCAGCTTTGACTTTTAAGTTTGACTTTTAAGTTTGACTTATGGGGTCTAACCAGACCAATTGACTCGCTAAATAATATTTTTAAGACTCGAAGTCTAAAGTAATTTGGTGTAAAACGATGTTTTGAACAACTTTCTAGTTTTACTCGAAACTTGAAACGAATAAAAAATGGACGAAAATGCCCTCGCATTAAATATGTCAACAAAATGATATTTTAAAAATATGCAGAATTAAGTTCTTAAATTTTACAATTTCAAATGAGCATAACTTGCTCGTTTTTAAGATTTTCGGGTCGAATTTTATGTCCTAAACGAACGTCTCAACAAGTAGAAATGTATTTTTATGTCTAAAGTTTATAAAAAAAAATTCTCGACGTCGTTAAATTACATGTAACTTTTCTACATAAAGTATAATTTTCGACACACTTTGAAATTTAATCAAGCTTCATAACGACCCAAAACTTATGTATACACGTGACTTGTGGATTCCATAAAGACGAAAGAGAATAAATTGTATAATTAAGCCTATAAAGGAAAACATAGTATAAAAATAGTTCAAGAATACCAACGATAATCTTAGAAATCAAAAACGACGCATGACATACGTGTCTTCGATTTCAAGATACAATGCATGAAGGTCTTTGGGGGTGTGATTTTCCAAAATCATAAAAACATACCGAGAAGAAATGGAACATTAACGAGTCGCACTCCTGGGGCTATGAGGATTAATGAAAGGGGAGGATACAAGTTTATAGCAGTAGAATCGTATTCCAAACAAGCACCACGTTATCATAGGATATGAATTACAAGATGACGGTGGTGTTTCCAAGGTGCAACGAACGTTGTATTTCGAACTCGAAACGTAGAATGGTCAATGAAGTAAAATTTAAATCAATATATGAGTGTCGTGTAAAACAGTGACGTAAAGGTCAATCAAGGTTACGAAAACTCACGATATTATTCAACACGGATTCAAGGAATGCTTCAAGATGTGTGACTCACACGATGTCCATTAGTCACTTTCGGAGACACATTGAGCTACACAATGATCTACAAACTAATTTTCAAGGAATTCAATCACAGATGGTCGGAAAACAATTTGGATATCTAAATAGATATCTTAAAGAGGTTTAACAATGGAAGTAACGCACATGGTAGTAAAATGAAAATCGGTAGTTTCATTGAAAGCAACACTTACTTAATCCCAAACAATGGTATCACGAGAGTATGCAAAACGTATAAAAGTGAGTCAAGAAAATAAACGATTCAAAATGAACGAGTATGTGAGGTCAGTCGTATCACGCATAAATAAAATAACAATAGTACTCAGAAAAGTGAGTATGAAAAGTCGGCAGCAATACGCGCTCCGAATACAAGTATGAATGTCATAACAATATAGAATTATTGTAACAAGATCAATTCACAAGAACATGTATTCAAGAAATACAGCAAGGGCAGATGTAATCACAGTAATATCCAATGATAATTCATTGAGCACAAAGGCTTTGAAAAGAGATAGTAATTATCGTCATTAGGGTAATGTAATATTTCAAAATGTAATCAAGAGATGAAATATTACAGCGATAATTAAAAGTAAATAACAAGGATTGGAGAGTTACCCACGCAGATATAGAACAACAATGGCAGATTCTGTGTTTGATAAAAACATGAAATATTTGAACTTTCGGTTATAGACTAAGTTTTGAAAACGACTCTGTTACCTATAACCATCACTCTGATACCAATCTGTGAGACCCCCAAAATCAGGCAAGGAAACACGTAGGCAGCAATAGGGTGCCACGTCATGGTACAAGAAATAATAAAATACTATTGACACAAAGTTGACATAACAAAAACATATACATTACATCATAAACATCAAATTTTTAAATAAAGGTCCCAGAGTTTTATAAGCGGAAAAATCTATTATTTCATCGTGATTTATAACATATAGTTACCAAAATACAGAATAAACTTCTGACAGTTTTTACCAAAACCAAACTTTAAAAAGTATCATAGAAATCTCCAAGCTGCGATAATATCCTGCGGGCTCCCATCCAATCAAAACTAAGCATTATACCTGAGATTAAACATGTAAAATCATCAACACTAAGTTAAGTGATATTCATATGTTTAGCATTAATGGTGTAGAACACAATCATTCATTTATAAAACAAGAAATTGGGAAAATGGTTATGTATATTAACCATAGTCCGAAACCTTTATTATCGTTATTTAGTTCATGAACCGAAGCTTAACATCAATGTAAGTTCCTCTAGGAAGTATTCAGCCCTAATACTCAAGTAACAAATCAAATGTTAAGTGCGTCAATGGTTAAACAACCGCAACATAGGACGGGGATAGTCAATCCCGATGGATCCACCCACAACATTCGCGTTTAGCAACACAAGTAAATTAACGGCTCATGATCAAGAGAGGAGACTTAAGGGCTATAGACTAAAAGCAATAATATCAATAAAAACTGTTGGAAAGCATACAAGTTTTGGATAGCATATAGTTTTTAAATGGATGTGTTCCACCATGTAAAATCTCACCCGGCGTTTAGAAACAATGTGCAAGTAAAAAGGGGCTATGAAATCACCTTAGCCACGAGGTAAGTGAATCACGGAACTCAGAATCTGAGTAGAAAAAGTAGCGGTAAGACGATCGCCGACTATATGGATGCCCGGTAAACACGAAAGCCGCAACCTACCAAATAAGGCGCGCACTTTATTAATAATTGACTCAAGTATAAACCATACTTAACAACATAAAACTCAACATTAGAAAACCATTACAAACCTGAAAGAACAACAATGCAAGTGTTACTACAATACCCTTCTATATGTTCACTTTATTAAACTACATTCTCGATAAAAATCTGTCGGCACATACCAAATGTACAAGCTCATTTCCCTTACTTAGACACGTAAAAAATTTATGAAATGGCTTGAGGAACTCACTTACTATCTATAGAAAGTCCTTTAAAAATTTCTTTAGAAATTTTTACTTCTAAAACCTTCTGCCCGACACATCTTTGAATTACAAAAACCGGACAGTTTTACGCCTTCGACTCATAAAACCATTTTGACCTTTCCAAACAACTCCGTTTACAAAATCGAAACATAGGAATAGACTCACAGCCCTAGGTTTGGAAACTTAGAACAGCCCTTGACTCTTTTTTAAACTCAATCTATAGTCCCCGAGATTTGACCAAATATCGACAACAAGTTCATGTTGTGTCAATACTCGCCTCCCGGTACACGAATATTCAAACTAGTGTAACTTCTTCCTCGTTTTGAGTTGGAAGGCCTACTTTATACCAAAACGAGCATCGCGAAAACCACTACAACTATATCCTATCATCTCAACCTATATTCAAACTTGAACCCACGAAAAAAACATCCCTAAACCTGCTGGTCAAAAATACACTTTAGAAAATCACATTAGATCATCATTTTGACCCATTTTAGCCACTTTTCTACCATTACCATCATCCTATTATTACCCATTTTCAAATCTAACACTTTCATGTTAAATATAACAAAATCAAAATCAACACTTCAAGTTTTTCTTTATCAAAACAACATGATCATGGTAAGATCATCACATGCATGATCTACACCAACTCTAGTGCATAAGAAAATATAAAACTCAATGCATGTGGGTAAAATTTGTACCAAAAAAATCACCATTGAATTTTAGGAATGGGTCTTGAATTATTTTAAGCTAAAACAAGATCAAAATCAATGATCTATGGTGTTTTTGGGTGGTGTTTCTCACGACAAGAAAAAAGAAAAGGGGAGGGTGGTAGATTTTTTTTAACCATGTTTACTATGTGTTTTTCCTAGTGGGAAAACAATATATAGTGGGGGTGGAGGGCTAGTTTTGCCAATCTTGCAATCTTTTGGACTAAAATGCAACATATAAGTTAAAAAGCATGAAATGACAAATAGTCAAGTTTAGAAATATTTACGGGACTCGGGTTTTGTAAAAATACTTTTCAAAAGTTAAAACGCATCATAAATATGATAGTAGAGTCTCTAGACACGACTTAACACGTCATTAAAAGAAGACATCAAAACGTCAAAAATTGAAACAATCGACAATGAAATGTAAAATATCTGGCATCCATCGGCATCGCGGTCATTAGTAGTTCTCGTTACTCGTTGATTTGAGTAAACTTTATATAATACACACGGGTGTTTTTAAATAAAAAACTTTGATTTAAATAAGCATAGAAAAATAAAATAAAATTTCTGTAGTTCTAAATAAAGTATTATCAATGATCAGAAAAATATTTTAAAAGTATAATTTATTAAAATTATCATGATCTCAAGATTTACGTATAAAGAATATAAGAAAATGTAACACGTCGGAAAATTCAAGAAACATGAATAAAAGAATAAAATAATACCAGGAAAATACGGGTTCTCACAGGTATTCAAGCTGAAGCTCCAATACTGAAAAGACTTCAATCCATGAAGACTTTAGTATTGTTGTTAGAATATGAACTAACAGTACTAAGTAGGGGTGTGATTCGGGTTGACCCGGTCGGGTTCGGGTCAACTCGGGTCGGGTCAAGTCGGATCAAGGGTTAAAAATATATAACCCGAGCCTAATTAGAACTCGGGTCACTCGAATTCGGGTCAATTCGGGTCGGGTCAAGTCGGGTCGGGTCGGGTCAACTCGGGTTCGGGTCAACCCGAGTTTAAGAAAAAAGTGTAAAAAGTGGTTCAATTAAGTACTAATACAATGTAAAAAGTGTAATTTTAGTCGGGTAAAGTCGGGTTGGTCGGGTTCGGGTCAAGTCGGGTCAAGGGTAAAAATATATAACCCGAACCCGAGCCTAATTAAAACTCGGGTCAATTCGCGTCAACCCGAATTGACCCGAATACGCTTTTAGACCCGAGTGACCCGACCCGAATATGATTATTCGGGTTCGGGTTCGGGTCGGGTCAACTTTTCCGACACCCCTAGTACTAAGTACTACCGGTAAACAACTAACAGTATTAACATAGTTAGTACTTCTAGTGTAAAATTTAGCATTGCTAGTACTAGCATAGTTAGTATTGCTAGTGTAGAACTTAGTATTGTTGAACATCACTTAACCACTATCAAAGTCAGGGTGTTCAGGTACCTATACGTGTACACTTCGTACCTCCAAACCCATTATCTGGTATGAACATAACCCACAATTGAACTATATTTCCAACAATCCTCCACAGTATAGTATAATTCCTTTTGCATGATAATTTACATTAAACAAAACCAATGCATAAATGAAAATATCCTAAAGATTTAATTTCCATCTTAGTACATTACATGTTCAACTTTTCGAGATGGGTGTTCTAAAAATTGAACTCTTCAACCACTTTGAATACTTGAAGATAAAATACACACAATTTTCAAACACTTAAAAAGCTCCTAACACTACTAGCCATATGTCCATGTCCAGTTCATAAACGTTGTAAGAGCCAAAGTCCATGCTCCTTGTGGTGGCGAAACCTCTACATTTACATATGTGGTTCATCTTTTTTTAATTCTCCTACTTTAGCACTTTTGTAAAAAATTAACCATTAAGAAGTTTTTAACTTCATCCTCCTTTCAACATGTACAAGCACATCCCTGGGATGATAAATAAAACATGTGCTTCAGTCCCTTGAATGTTCAGTTTTCCACATTGAACTCATCTCCTAATTTTCCTCAAGAGGGCGTTGGGTGTCCTAACATTTAGTGACTAACTTCGACTTTAAACCCATACCCTTAGCAGACTTTATAACTAAGTCTCTAGCCAATCCCTTCGTCAAATGATCAGCTAAATTTTATTGAGACCTTACAGAATTTATAGAAATCACCCCATTCATGATCAACTCACGAATCATGCTATGCCTGACACTAATTGTATAGAATTACCATTGTACATTTAGCTATAAGATTTAGCCAATGTAGTTGCACTATCACAACGGATAGATATGGGTGCCATATATTTAACCCACAATATAATCTCAAGAAGCAAGTTTCTCAACCATTCAACTTATTTAACAACGGTTGCTAAAGCTACAAACTCAGACTCCATTGTTGAACCACTAATGCAAGTTTGCTTCTTAGATGCCCAAGAGATTGCATCACCACCAAGCAGTAGTACCCAACCACTAGTGGATGAATTATCCTTAGTATTTTTTTATCCAGCTTGCATCAGTGTAACCTTCCAACACTAACGGATATCCAATATATAAAAAAAATATAATCAGTACTTCCTTTCAAATAATTTCATACCCTCTGAATTGATTGTCAATGTTGAGTTATAGGATTACTAGTGTACATACTCGATTTACCCCCAACAAAATCAATGTCATGCATTGTACAAGTCATGGCATACATCAAGCACCCAATTACTATATTATACTCAAGTTGAGATACAACCTAACCATTATTGGGCATCGATTTCACACTAGAATCTATAGGAGTACCCACTAGAGCATAATCAAAGTGATTAAATTTCCTCATTACCTTCTCAATATAATAAGACTGTGAAATTGCCATATCATCACTTTCATGTTTAATCCTTATACCAAGGATAACATCATCCTCTCCCATGTCCTTCATGGAGAACCTTTATGATAAAAATTCCTTTGTCATGTTAACTTGGAATTGGTCAGTGCCAAAGATTAATATGTCATCGACATATAGGCAATGATAAGCCCTTTACTAAATTCATTAAAATTTGCTATATACACATTTTTCAGCTTGATTAAGTAAATAACCATTAGATAAAACTACTTCATCAAACTTTTGATACCATTGCTTGGGTGAATGCGTCAGTCCATACAAGGATTTAACCATTTTACACACCTTAGTTTCATAACCTGGCATGATGAAGCACTGAGGTTGGTTTATATAAACTTCCTCGTCCAATTCACCACTCAATAATGTTTTCTTCACATCCATACGATGAATAATCATATTGTGAATTGATGCTAAAGCAATCAACATTCTTATGGTACTGACACGTGCTACTAGAGCATAAGTATCAAAGTAGTTTATCCCTTACTTTTGTATAAAGCCCTGAATGACTAACCTTGCCTTGAATTTTTCAATAGTACCATCTACTGTCACTTTCCTTTTGAAAATCCATTTGCAATCAAGTGGATTGCAACCTAGAGGTAGATCAATCAACACCCAAGTATTATTGCCCATGATGGAATCTATCTCATCATTGATTGCTTTTTTCTAGAAAGCAACATCCTGAGACTTCATTGCTTCATCAAATGTTTTGGGATCATCCTCAACATTAAATCAATAGGATTATTGGTACGAGACCTCATCCCTTGTACCTTTAATTAAATATAATTGAAATTTAGGCCCAAAGTTCCTTGGAGTCCTATACATTGCTTCTTCACAAAGCTAAGGCTTAGGTTGTTGAACCACAACCTCTTTAGTGACCTTTTCAGGTTTAACTGAAACACCAATGTTCTCATATCCAATAGTAAGCCTAAGGATTGGTTTAGGGACTGATGAAAATTTAGTCCCATCAAAGTTAGCATTCGTTGATTCAATTATTGAGTTTATTAAAACTGGATCATTAGGTTCAATAACATAGAACACATAAGCCTTGGATTGCTCAACATATCCAACAAATAGGCATTTAATGCCTCTTTCACCCAAGGTTTTCACCTTTGGATCATGGAGTCTTACAACTTCCCTACAACCCTAAACCCTGACGTAGGTCAGATTTGATTTCCTTTTAGTCCAGAGTTCATAATGGGTAATCGTGTTCCTTTTGTTGGGAATCATATTTAATAAATAGAAAGATGTTAACATAGCTTCACCACATAATCCTTGACTCAATCCTAAGTAGGACAACATGCAATTAACCATCTCTTTCAATACTATATTTTTCCTTTAAGATCTACCATTTTGTTATGGAGTATAAGAAGCAATCGTATCATATATTATTCCAACATACTGAAAAAATATTGAGTATCTATGTACTCACACCCCCTATCAGTCCTAAATATTTTGATTTGAACTCCTTGTTGTAATTCAACTTTAGTTTTAAATACTTTGCATTTATCTAATGCTTCATCCTTATTATGTAACAAATAAACATAACAAACCCTTGAAGCATCATCAATAAATGTTACCAAGTATTTCTAATTCCCTAACGAGGGGTTAACATGCAAACCACATAGATCACAATGGATTAGCTCCAAAACTTTAGTTTTACGTTCTACATCCTAAAAATGGTTGTTAGTTATTTTGTTTAGTATGCAAGTCTGACACTTTTTAGTGTCCATGTCAAAACCTAGGATTAACCCATCCTTAGACATATCTTGCATCCTCTTATAGTGAACATGGCCAAGCCTAGCATGTCACAGTGATGAATCATTTATTTTAGTGTTGGACATAAAGACTGAACCAATATTATCATAAACAATATTAATCTTGAACATTTGATTGCTCAAATAACCAAAACCAATAAACACACCATGTTTAGATAAAAAAATTTATTAGATTCAGTCACTTGTTTATAACCACAATTATTCAAAATACTATTTAAAACTAAATTCTTCTTAGTTTAGGAACATGCAAAACATTCAACAAACAAAGAATATTTCCAGAACTAAATCTAAGATATACACAACCACATCCATGCACGAAGGATGTTGACTCACTTGCCCAATGAATAATAGATCCATAATTCATTGACTCATATGTATTAAACCATCTATCTTTGCACACATGAACAATTGCTTCAGAGTCAACCCACCATGCAACATTATCATCCTGCACAAAATAAGCCTCACATACATATGTAACATAATAAACTTGAAAAGATTTATTAAACATATTATGATCTTTTAGTGAGTTGTTAGACCCAATCACTGAATCATTTGTGTTTTATGTTGATCCCAAACTTAGATCTTAAACCTTAGCTTGTTTAAGGGTTGTAATAGCAAGAGTAAACTCAAACTATCACTAGAGAAACTTTGTTTGGACAAATAATTAAACAAGATGAGAAAAGTAATGTTTAGCACAAGAACAAGTATTTGAAACAAACTGAATGCTTTAATATATTGAAGACAATATACGAATACCCTTGATGGTATTAGGGTTTACAAAATAAAATGATAGACATAGTTATATAAAACACAATACCATAGAGAGTCCTTTTATAGTACAAGAACCCTAATACAAGATAACTATGAAATAAACAAGGAAAGTATACTAGAGTTGTAACAAAAACGCGTCAATATCTCTTCCATGTTTATCCATGCAGCAGGGTCTTTATCTTCATACACTAGGAATAGATCCCACTATCTTCACTCAAGTAGCAGGGGGGAAATATCACTTGCAGTGGGATCTTGAACAAGGTAGCAGGGGGAACTCAAAGACATTTATTCCCAATACTTTATCCATTAGCTTTGATGCCAATACCAACACCCTTACAGTCCTTTTTCAATTGTCCAAGTTTCTGACACTTCCAACAAGTCACTGAGGACTTCTTGTTAGGATTAGCTTTGGTGTTATCCTGATGCTTACGTTTCCCCTATTTTCATTGTACCTGTATAATTTGTTATGCTCCACCATATTGACAACAAATGAACCCACAACATTGTTACTCTTTGTCTTATCATTATCCTGCACCCTGATGGATTCCTCAATGCGTAGACAACTCAACAAGAGTTAAATCCTCCTCGTTTGAAATCTTTTCAAGAAAGAAAGAGTTTATCAATGACACAAAAGACCTCTCTCCATCCCAAGATTATTATCTACCGATAAAAAATACACACTTTTTAAAAAAATGTCATAATTACAGATTTTTCTCTCTTACTTTTTGCATAAAATACAGTTTTACTTACAACCAATTAATTTATAACCTTTAAAAATTTGAAATTGAAACTTCAGTTAAAAATAATATAATAATCTTAATATAATTTTTTACCTATTTTTAGAGTTGGACAATTAATTTAAAATAATCCAAAAAAATAAATGAATATCTATATATTATAATAAAGGAGGCTTTAAAAAGAAGCTAAATACCCCTTGAAAAAATATATTGATTTTTTTATAGTGTCTAATATGGTCATTTCACATTGTTACTAGGCTATTTTTAGTAACCAGTTCAAAACTTACAAAGCTTACATGGGAATAATCTAAATTTTCGGTTTAATTTCATTAAGCTTACAAAGGAAGGAAATAAGAAAAGCTAACAATAAATAAAGAAACTAGACTTTTTCAACAACTTCTATAAGAAGCCTCTATTTTTCATGGCACCTTCAGCCTCCTTTCTACAAAACTACTCACGGTTTCATTATCAAACCCCAAACCTTTTCACAAACCATGTCATCATCATCGGAAAATGTACACTATATAAAGCTTCAATTACATTCATGTTTCAGGTATTAATATTCTTATTGTCTGTTCATTTCAGTGTTCGCAAACTTCATTCCTAGATTATATACACTGCCATTAATTCAAATCTTATGTTTACACTTAAAATGGATTTATTTTTTCAAGGATAATTTAGTTACACTTAAAAGAAGTTGCTCTATTTTCGCACCATTATCATACACACAATAATGTAGGAACTTGAATCAATGCTTTTCATTTGCGGCTCTGTATGTGTAAGTAATTATCTTTAATATCGGTAAAGTATGGTGAGGATCCTAAATTTTCGATAGGGCATTCGGTGTTATATTCACTCAGAGCTGCGGTAACGTAATGAATATTGTTTTAGTATCACATGTTCTTATTAAATCTGCCTGTTTTTTTCGTTTCTGGTATCACTAGGTTCGTTGTTTTCCGAGAAGCTACATAAAGGACTAGTAGTAAATGAAGTTATACATTCTTGACTGATACGTATATCAATCCTTAAGTATGACACTTTTACTTGGTTTCATGATTTGCTTATATATATATATATATATATATATATATATATATATATATATATATATATATATATATATATATATATATATATATATATATATATATATATATATATACTAGCCTTAAGGCCCGTCCGATGGACGGGCTAGCTTTAGGAAATTGTTTTGCTTTAATAAAATGGAGTAAAAATATATAAAAAATCAAGTTATAGAATAGATAATCGAATCTTGTAAAACTAATATTATAACTTAGCATAAATCATAAAAAAAATCTTACATAAATGTTAAAGTTTTATAATTGATAAAAGTCTCTTCAAGCAATGTTGACCGTAATAATCTAAAAGAAAAGAGAATTAAGCTATAACAAATAATTTTATGTTGTATCAAAATAAATGCCATGTTTTTACCCTTAATGCCAAATATATAAAGTAAATTTTAATTTACATAAATATGTAATGATTAAAGAATCAACAAAACAAAATTAGATCACGTTAAAACGAATATAATGCTAAAATGTAAAAATCAAGACCGTGTTTTTAATAAACGTAAAAGAAAATTACGTACTTGATTTTTGATAAAAGAAAGCAAAAGTGTGAAACTTGTACCATAGAACTTGTTTTTAGGCCCTACTTTGGTTTACACAACTTTCTTTGTATAATCACAGTAATTACATCTTCGTCACAACACAACACTTTAAGATTATCCTTTCTTATAACGATTGAAATAATGTCTTAAAAGATGAGATAAACTGTATCCTAGCTTTGCAGTTAAACCCAAAAGCATGATTAAAATATTACCGAAAGTATACGTAGAGACCTCTCTAGATGATTAATAATTTTAAAGAAAAGTGCAAGTTATATTGACAAATTTTTAAAATAAAAATAAAACTGAAAATGAAATGCTCATGTAGTTTAAATGTAAAACTTTAGTTTACTGAAATGATGTTTTAAATATTAGAATTTAGTTTCGTAAAATAATGTATCCGATTAGTTATTTTCAACACTTACTTTTTGCTATGTTCCGGATGCGCCTACCCTTTGATGAATGTACAACATACTTTTAGCTTCATTATAATTTAAATAACATAAAGCACTAACTCTATATTATACGTAGTAGCTCTAATCTCTAATTTTCAAGACTGTATGTAAGATGGACCTACTACGACTTACATGTTTTCTGTTACATCAATTTTTTTTCTTCGAAGATCTACAGGCGACATAGTTTCTACAAAAAACGACCAACTTCAATATAAAAAACATTACATCAATTAAAAAGACATTACATTAAATAAAAAACATCACAAAACATAATAATAATAGTAAAACTTAATAAATTTAAAACGCTTTCGTCTGTTGACTTTTCTTTTGTATGTACGTCTCTGAAACGTGTATCCAAGCTTTACACAAAACTACCTCCTCGTCGGGAGTCCATGATCGTTTAAAACTATTTTTTAAATGGTATAAAAATAGTTTGATAGTAAAATAAAGTTTGAAAAGTGTGTGAAAAATGATTTAAATGGTTAGGTATTTATCAAACACTTCACCGATATATACCAAACAAAGTTATGAACAAATTCTTTTTTATGAATCAATAATTTTTAAATGCTTAAATTATAATTGTATATTTTATCATGAATGAACATTAGGCATAAATAAATCCGCAATTCGAGGACCCCATACCAAAATCAATAATAAACAACACACCAACAATAACAAATTTACCTTAAATCTGGTTGATTTCAGTAAAGTTTATCCAAAAAAACAAATGGTTGATTTCAGTTGAGACTAACCAAGAACAACATATCATATTGCTAAAGGGGGAATGTTTTTTTAACGTTTTGTGATAATCAAAATGGCAAAAGATTGATGACGATACGGTTTCTTGATTCCCCCATGTATATGGTTTTATAAAATTATTGATTAATTTATTCAATAACATTTTAAAGAAATTTATAAGATGGTTCTTTCTTCTCGTAAAAGTGAATGTGGGAGATATGTAGAATGTTGGATGATATGGGAGGTCGATAGAAAGTAGGTCTGGAAAATGACAACCAAGCTAAACCAAATCATCCTAAACGCCATCTGATCATAAACGCCAAGTTTCGAAAAAAAATCAGGACATTAGTATACCAAAATACAAATACATTTAGTTATTTTTTATTATTTAATACCAAAAGCCAAAATGTAAACCCATTACAAAATTATAATAAATAGACTTTGAATTTATATATAAAGTAATAAAAAAGTTAAATAATATATAATTTTGAAAATGTATTAGTCATAACAAAAAGAATTGGCAAGGACAGAAGTTATTATAACTCAAAAAGTTAAATTTAGATATTTTAGTGATCAAAACTTAAATGTGCATTGTAATCTAAAATTTTAAATCCAACCTCGAGAGGTGGAGAAGAATTCGTCTCTTTAGTCCTTTCTTTAACACCTCTTTAGCAAGTCTGTGACTTGTCGCCACCAACTCGCTGTCCATCTTTCGGGGTTTTCCTTTCCAAAACATCATTCACGTGATCATCAACTTCTAATACTTTAGCTTTAAATTTGTTAGAGAAACTACACCGATAAGCCAAAGTAAACTTTTGCAATTGCATTTGGAGCCAAACAACTTTTTTCATCCGATAATATCCCTATCTATAGAAAATTTACATGTATTAATTTATGATTAGTTGATTGTCGTCTATTAAGACTAACGCCCAGTGGCCAATATGCACACTTTTGTCTAATGATAGTCCCTAAAAGTTATTTGATAACATCATGATTTCACTTGTATTATATATTGTGTTTTTTTACCTTTACGTCCCAGGAAACAATTTTTATTAAATGCATGACTTCACTATTGTTAACTTATATATATAGACATAATCAAAATATATAACTATCAACAAAGTTATAACAAAATATAAAGACATAAATATCAAGGAAGCCATGAAGGTACAGTTTTTGTGGTGTAGATACATTGAAAGGTCCATTACCTCAAATTCACAAAAAGCATCAAGTCTTTCTAGTATTTATCCAACAATTCCTGAAGAAATCTCATAATAGGACAGCTTTCTGAGGAACCATTTTGTTGGTACTTGAGTGTTTCTGTTGATCTTTTGGTTATCATCAAGCTTCACTGTGATGTTTCCCCTGCATTCAGGAACATTAGTTATTAGTAACTAATTTACAGCCAAAAGGGACAATTCCTCCATCTTAAAGACAAAATTAAGAAAATAAAACCTTATGTATAAAGATACCTGATTTTGAATCACCTGCTATGATGACTCTGAAACTTTACATCTTGTATATGGGGACATAATAAGTTATCTTCAAGGAATATGGACCCAATTATTGAATCGGATACCTACAATTTCATAAGATGAATAATCGGTATTAGAGTCAGATAGTAGATGAAATACAATTTTGGATATGTTTTCGAGCTGATGTTATACATTTGGGATGGATTCAAAGTATGATTTAGAAATTTCTAGTGTTTTGATAAAGCACTACTTTTTATTGAAATGTATGCCAATCGTGTTTTATAAGACCAATATACATTAAGCAACATTCAAAATAAGCTTAACTCCAAGAATAAAGGAAACCATAAAACAATGTCATAATGTATAAGACCAATATTAATAATATATGTAAAATAAAGATATTAAGTTGGTCATTTAAATTTTTACAAACAAAGTTAGTAACTCAAGTTTTAAGAAAGTTCAACTTTACCTTTTTAACATAAAAAGTAGACAATAAGATATGCTTGTTGTTTTAACCGTGGCATGCATTTATGCATTTATGTAATAGGAAAAGTGAGAGATGTCGTAACATGTACCTGATCCTTCAATAGAGTAGTTTCCAAAGAGTCTTCCGCAGCCTGTTGTGATGAAGCTTTACTCTGGTGAACAGCATATGCTTTGTTCCACTTTGAAAAAACTCTCCAGCCTGTGGACAGTTGGAACTAAAAGTCAAGTAAAGTTTTTTTATAGTAAGGTAATTGCAAAACTCTATGTTTCGTGTTTTTTTTTGTATGAGTTAGTATAAAAGATGTGTCTCACATGTTCAATAGCTATCATATTATGTATGATTATAAAAGATACATGGTCTTCAAGGAAATCGGCGCACTGATAACAAACACGTATGACATTGATAGAATCATCTCAGTGGCTCCAATATTGGATGGTAGCCTTAAAAAGGTTCTTGTTGAAGAATAATTTTGCAGGTTCAGCAGTAACATGTTTTCTATTCGTTTTTCAGCAGCCCCACCACCAGCAATGTTGCACCAAATTGGAACGACGATAATGACAGAGGTCACGAACCATGGTGTCACTAACCTGTTCATAAGGGAAAAGTCCTACTGGTTATATTGATGACAAGTCTCAAGGGGCGTTTGGATTAACTTATTTTTTGGCGTATCGTTTTATTTAAGAACCTGTAATATCTCATAAGCCCCATCTTTTTTACTTATGTCTTATCAGCACTAATAGTTCTACAAAATCAGTTTTATAGGCTAAATGCGGTCGTGAGTATCATACCTTCTTGAGAAGTTGAGGGGAGCTAAGGTTCCAGAAGTATCACGCACACCCAAACCCATTAAGCTGCCAAACCACCCATTGCGTTACCTTTAAAAGTTTAAAGAGTTAAAGTAAGTAGCTATTATGGTACTGACATGAGTCAGAAAAGAAATACCATCAATACCAAATTTCAGATTCGTCTAATCTTTCTTTCGTCTTTTTTAGTTCCTCCTCTATATTAGTCATTTCTTTTGTAGTATAACATCCCTAACTATTCGATTATGTATAACAAAGAACATAAGATATCATTAGTACATCCTATATACTATCAATCTCAGAGGGTGTTTGTTTTGGCTTATATAGCCGATTTACTACGACTTATATGAGTTTGGGCTTATGTTTCATAAGGTCGTTGGTCAATTATTCTTGTCTTATTTGTCTCATTCATTGACGTTGTTACTCAACCTTGAAAATTTAGATGTTAGAATTTAACGCATTATACTTAATGGGTCCATTTTAAGTTGTGTTTAATATCAGAAAAATCAGTTAAGTCAAGTATGTACAAATGCTACAAAGTTAAAACTAAGAGGGAGTTTTGAAAGGCATCAAAAACCCACCTAGGTTCGGGTGGTCGGGGATGATCAAAGAACATGGTAAACATGATGTTGTTCTAGTGAGAGAAAGTTAGAGAGACGTGAAAGGAATGAGTGTTTTATTTCAAATGAAATGAAAACAAGAAAAATGAACAAACTTCCACACCCCCATGGAGAGTCATGGGGGGTATTTATAGACCTAACATAACTAGACTATCTATCCTTTACATAGTTAGTCCCTGCGTTTAGTAAATGGATGTAAATCTAGTCCAACTCACGTGAAAGGCGCCAGCTTACCAAAAAGTAAGTCTAACAATCTCCCTCCAAGATGGTGACTCACGTGAGTTGGTTACAATGATTCCTACAAGCAGAAATAAAGAAAAATGATAAGCTTGAATTCCAGCATTCCTTGAGACAGTCTTCAGCGACCTTCATCTTCTTGAATACTCAAGCTCTATTTCTTCAGTTTTGTAGAATCTAGTTGAGTTTTACTCCCTCCCAACTAGAAGGCCTTTCATAAAACAAGCAGTAAAGACTGCTCCCTCCCAAACAGATCATACAGAGGAAATCTATGGGAGGTGATAACGTCATCAACATTTTCTCACAAATTGAAGCAATCCCAGTCTTGATTCTATGATAGATTACCAGAAGTACGCACTCTATCCCGAACATGAAGTCAAATTGTAGCACCAGAGTCAATTAAGTCCTGGAAATGCACATTTCTCCTGACAGGACAGTGATGATAAAAAGTTGCCACATCAAAGTCAATTAAGTCCCGAATGTAGTCAACTTATCCCTCTATGTAGAAACGGTAACACCAAAGTCAAGTGACCCCGCATGTACACATTTCTCCCTCCAGGATGATACCTAATAAGGGAATCATCCTTCATGTGTGTACGTGGTATGCCAACTGGAACCGCTTACTTAGTAACTATTACTATGTGAGAAGATGTCAACAATATCTCTCTAAACAAAATTCTCTCAAGATCACCCCGAACTGAATCCCCTTATCAATTATGTTGGCTATTGATAGTGACCACTGAAGAAGATAACCCGATAATCCAAACTTGAAACTGAAGTAGAATTCCCCAAACTTGATCTTAAGCTTGCACTATAGTAGAATGAAGAGCGATGCAGAGAAGTCTTAAACGTACCCCATACCAAAGGGCGGTATTAAAAAGGTACAACCTCTCTAAAGTATCCTATACCAAACCAGGCGGCATATGAAAAGATACTACATCTCTTGAAGAAATCCACAACTGCAAGTGCGTGTGACACTGAGAACCGCAACGAAGCTCCCAAAAAATGATAGTTATCCATGTCGTCGTCTGATAGGTGTGTAAACACCCATCTTTTCTACCACTTAACTACAATAATAACCGGACCAAAACGTGTATTTTATGTCTTTTATGTCGGAAATATGCGTGGTTTGTGTTTTTGTTGTAATTTAGGATAAAAAGGTTAAAAATGGAGAAAACACGGACATTCACGGGCATTTACGGACTTTTATTGAAGAAAAGGATAAAAGACGAAGTCAAGAAGTCAAGAGTGCAAAAAGAACGGAAGTCCACGACCAATTCTGAAGATTTATCGAAGAAAAAGTCAAAAGACGGAAGTTTATCAAAAGCCGAAGAATTCAAGTCTATTTTATTGAAGAATTTAAAGACGAGTTCAAAAGAAATCCCGAAGTCAAAAGTCCCTTAAGTCCAAGATTAAAGAAGGATTAGAAGAAAAGGACTAAGTACGCAATTAATGAAGATTAAAAGAAGGAGGGACTTAATTATGCAATTAAGAGAAAAGGAAAGAGGGGAGGAAGCTTCCTTAATCCTCCCCTATAAATAGATTAGGATGTTTTATTTTTCACTCTTGTTGGCTAAGGTGACAATTAGTCTTCCACCATTTAAATACTTGTTCATTTACTTTTTATGTCATTTAAATTCATGTTATGCACCTTAACTACCATTTAATTCCAAGTAAGTTTTCATTTTAATTCTTGTCAAATCTTTATTTTATCTTGTCAATCTCTTATCTACCTTTCTTCTTCTTTGATTCATGTGTTTATGTTATGTTCATGTTTATGCTTTTATTTGATCTTAATGGTTTTTGATTATTGTGGTTAAAGTTGTTTGATTTCATGTTTTTGATTGTGTGTTGATGCTTATTCATTGATTCGTTACTGTTTTAATCTATCCGTGTGTTTGATTTTGGTTAATTTATGTTTATATCTGCTACTGTTACTATCTTCCTTGTTCTTCGGAAGATTTTGCCTTGTTTCTGATCTTTCCATAAAAAGTTCCGAACCAAAGAAAGGTTAGAAAGCTTCATTCGGAAGTCCAAAGTTCCGAACCAAGGTGTTTCATTCGGAAGTCAAAACTTCCGAACCAAGTATGTTCATTCGGAACTCAAAAAGTTCCGAATCAAGGAAACTCATTCGGAACTTCAAAAGTTCCGAATAAAGGAGCTTCATTCGGAAGTCAAAACTTCCGAACCAAAGAGCTTCATTCGGAACCTTCCGAACCAACTCCAAGTTCCGAACCAAGGGCCTTCATTCGGAAGTTCTAAACTTCCGAATCAAGGAGCTTCATTCGGAAACTTCCGAATCAAGGGGTGACCAGAAACTTCCGAATCAAGGAAGAATTTACAAGTTCCGAATCAGCAAGTTCCGAACGAAGCATTGTTTTGGATAAGTGACATATTCAGACCAATTTGTTCCGGATCAAGGATTTTGGTAATATTCCAAGTGAAGAAGAATCATTTCAACCAAAGGTGACATTTAGGACGAGTGATTGTTCCAAACGAAGGTTTATTCCGAATGAGCTGTATTCAGGTTCTTATTAGCTTTTGTCTTTGATTTTTATCTTCAATCTTTATTTTTCCTGCCTTTTATTTAATTGCACTTTTAGATTATTTGCCTTAGTTTTAGTCGCACTTTAAGTTTGCCTTAGATAGATTTAAGTTACGTCAATTTACTTTAGAGCCTTTAATTTCAGCCACTTTACTTTAATACTTGCACCTTTACTTTAATTAGACTTAGATTTACTTTAAGAGCACTTTTACTTTTAAGTCTTTGCATTTAAATTTAAAATCACCCAAAAATATTCTTTTTCACCAAAGATCAACTAAGTCACACATAGGAGCCTTGATCAATTCGTTAAGCTACCGAGAACACGAACTTATAATCTTTAATTTATAACTAGGTAAAACCTAGTTATCAAATGGCGCCGCTGCCGGCTCTTTTCGTTAAGATCAACAGTTCTCTGTGCTAGATACGTTGCTTTTTGGGATCCGTTCACTTGTGAACGTTATTTTTCTTGCATAAAAAAAAATTCAAAAACTATTAAAAATTAAAAATTTCAAAAATCCAAAAAGATTTTATCTTTATTGTGTATATATATTGTATTTGTGTTTGGTTTTGTTTTCTTTTGCATATTCAAGTGTATGCGTACTAGATCTTCTAATTATCAAGAGCCCGAGCCTCAAGAAGATTTAGATATGGCAGGTGTTAACAACAACATTCCACCGAACCTGAATAATAATAATAACAACAATGCTCTTCCACAGCCCGATCTTCGGACCATGGAGGAACTTTGTCAACCAACAATGTTTGGACGAGGAGGACCGATTGCGCCGATGCAAATCAACGCTCCTGAGTTTTCGTTGAAGCATCACATGATTCAGCAAGTACAAACAAACCCATTTAGAGGATTGCCTGATGATGATGCCAACAAACACCTCGACAAGTTCATTACAATCACTCAAAGCATGAAGTTGCCTGGGGCCACAATGGATGTACTCCGCCTACAACTCTTCCCACATACTTTATCGCATCATGCCGAGAAATGGTTTGATCGTCTCCCGAAGAATTCTATTCACACTTGGGATGATATGACTCAACGCTTTTTGTCGCGCTACTTTCCACCATCCATGGTCACAAGCCTTCGCAATCAGATCAGCGGTTTCATGCAAGATCCCGATGAATCTCTTTTTGATGCATGGGAGAGATATAATGTCTTGATCGACCGTTGTCCAAACCACAACATGCTTCCGGTCACCTTGATCGATACTTTCTACAACGGATTGACTTTTCGAGATCGTGATACGATTAATGCAGCCGCCGGTGGCACATTCATGAAAAGGAGACCCGAGGAGTGTAGAGAGTTAATTGAAAACATGACTACTCATCATAAGAACTGGGATTACTCTGCTTCTTCTAGAAACAACACGAGAGTCAATGTTTCTTCTACCTCAACAAACCCTGAGATGACCGAACTCACCCGCATGATGGCTGAAATGAGCAAAAGTATTACGCTTCTCGCTTCAAACCAACAACAACAACAAGTTAAAGCAGTTGCTAATCCTTGTGAAACATGTGCCGGTCCTCACTCATACACCGATTGTCCTTCGACACAAGGAAATCCGGAAAATGTGTATGCAGCTTACGGTAATTATTCACCGGAAAATTACCAAGCTAGACAACAAGGGGATAGAAATCTGCTGAGCTACCGTTCAAACAATTACCTTTCACCCGGTTTTTCTCCTCAAAACCAAAATCCCGCCAACAACTACAATAGAAGCAACCAAATCCCACCTCGTGCTTCTAACCCTTATCAACCACCCACCCAACAACACCCACCCATTAATCCCGATGTTGACACCATCATGAGAACTCAAGGTGAGCAAATCAAGAATCTACAGAGCCAAATAATCAATTTGAAAGGAGATATCTTGAAGCAAGGTAATGACATCAGAACCGAGGTTCGTGAAAATCTTCAATCTTCCTTCATCACTCAAACAACTGAATTAAAGAATCTGTTGGCTAGTTTCTTGCCCGAAGCTCAACCTTCTTCTTCTTCGGGTTCTCTACCTTCAAACACCGTCACTAATCCGCGAGCTAATGTGAGTGCTATAACTACGCGTAGTGGAATTACCATTGTCAATCCACCTGACTCACCACCATCATCTACAACTCCTCCACCACCATGTATCCCTATTTCTCTTCCACCTAGTAGTAGTACACCATTACCGTCTCCGCCTCGTCATGACGATGTATCTCGGAAGGACCCTTCAACATCACAACATTCACCAACTACACCTCCACCTAACCCTTATCAACCCAGAATCCCATACCCTTCTCGCATAGGCAAGACCAACGAGCTAACCAAGAATGACTGTAATGTAATGAAATATGTGGATATGCTATCTAAAATGACCATCAACATTAGCCTTGTTGAAGCACTTTGCCACATGCCGAAATTTGTCAAAGCATTCAAGGAATTGCTTAGCAAGAAGGAGAAGCTGATTAAACTCGCCAACACACGATTAAATGAAAACTGCTCTGCAGTCCTTCTTAGAGAACTTCCGGAAAAGCTTGGAGATCCCGGTCGTTTTGTGTTGCCTTGCGTGTTCAATAAAACTGAAGAATTTACTGCCCTTGCTGATCTCGGGGCTAGTATTAATCTTATGCCACTCAGTGTTTGGAAAACACTATCATTGCCCGATCTCATTCCAACAAAGATGACTCTCGAACTTGCAAACCGCACTCTCGCTTACCCCGTTGGTATAGCCGAAGATGTGTTCATCAAAGTTGGCACATTTACTTTCCCGGTCGATTTTGTAGTAGTTGATTATGAAATGGACCCTCGTATTCCTTTAATACTTGGTCGGCCATTTTTGAGAACCGGACGTGCTTTAGTAGATGTGGCCGAAGGTGAGTTAATCTTAAGAGTCGGGGATGATTCTAAAGTTTTTAAAATGGGGAAGCTTACAGGCAAATCTTTTGGAGGCCGAGAATCAGTGAATATGATAAATGTGCTCAATGACTTTACCGTCTATGACAATCCTCTATTCGAGTCTTCTACTGATAATCCACTCTTTGAAGATAATGTGGATGATTCTCCCCCTCATTTGGACGCTTCTCCCATTTTTGATTCTCCACCGGTCTTCGATGCTTATGATGATGATGATTCTAGCTCAGATTCTGATGATTTTGATTATACTTCTGAATATCCCGAGCTGCCTACTTTCGATGATTTTGATGAGGCTGATACTCTATCGAGCGATTCTTCACATGATGAAGATCCTCCGCCATCACTCGATCCCACTTTGGACGATTATTCATTTGAGGAAGATTTCTCTGAATTTCTCAACACATACTTCCCTCATGAGAGTGATGCTCCTCCTTTTGACTTTGAATATTATCGTCTTGATCCTACTTTGGATTTGAAGAGCATTTTGTCAAAGGAGCAGAAACCGGTCGACACCAAAATCCGTTGCACGTATGATTTGACACCTCTTTGTCCCACTTCTGAGGACGAGGTTGTGCTTCTTTGCGGATCTTCTTCACACTCGGCTGAGCCTGAGTGCTATTTTCCCCTGAAGGAAAAGGTGTTCGACCCCGGTATTGAAGTTTTTAAGCTATCTCAGTATCCACCTGATGAAATAAAAGGAAAAATCTTTGGAAATCTTGAAGACATGCTTGCACCATTTCACCCTTGCTTCCACCGTGCTCCATCGCTGCTTAAGGGAACCTTGCCACTTCTCTTTTGGCTTGCCTTGTTCGCCTTAAGCTCTTGCTTATTGATGGATGAAAACTATGTCTTTGATCCTGGTGGATTTGTTTCATGCTACTTCCGTTGATGATCAAGGTCGAGTCAGGCTCACGACTCGGTTAACAAAAATCAAGCGCTTCTTGGGAGGCAACCCATGCATCTATCTTTCCGCTTTCTTTACCATAAGTGTAGGGGGGACCCTTTGGATTGCTATTTCCTCTCCTCACTTCTTAATCAGGGATTCGAGCTTCTATGATCCACTCTTGATGATTCTTGACGAACCCGTGATTCCGTGTTCTACTTATTCCCGGTTCTATCCTAAACTCTTTTCGATTCACTATTTTATATTTTCTCAATGATAAAATAGGAATCTCTTTAGTTGTCTTTTCCTTAGCAAGATTTAAACAAAGTACACAATGTCCTAAGTGCAGGGGAGCTTACTCCCACATGCTTAAACATTGAGGACAATGTTTATCTTAAGTGTAGGGGGACTTCTATCGAAGTTAAGTGGTCTTTTCCTTGTTTTTGTCCTCATTTTAACCGGAAAATCAATTTTTCGACATTTTTCAAAATTTTTGATCTATTTTGTCCTATTAGTTGTTATCTTTGTATAGTTATTTTCTTTCTCTGCTAGAATAAATGTTTAATAAGTGGTTTTAATTTTCAAACGTTGTGAATCTTTTGACTCAATCCGAGTTTACTCTAGCTAGTATCCTTAACGTGTTTAAGTCAAGTTTTGCTAGGCTTTTATATAGGGAGCTATAAAACGCGAAAGTCTTAACTCTCACGGGTTAAGAACAAGAACTTTTCGCAAGTTCCTATAATTGATCCTAGAGAGTCGTTTATCAAGGGAACTTTAAAATGCGATTTCTAAACTTGAAAGAGTCTAAGAATTTGCAAGATCCTATAGGCGACTCGAAAACCCAAAACTTTGATTTAATAGGCTAAGCATCCACGAGTCTCATTACTTGAGATTTTAAACTGTGGAGAACGAGAGATGATAGAGCCAATTATAAGTTCGGTATTCTTTCATGAATTTATGTGAGTTAATTATGAGCCTATTCTCCCATCGCTTGCTAATAATTTATTTGCTAATAAATAAGGTTGTACGATTTGAAAAGTTACTTAGCTTCTAGCCCCAGATCGTTTAAAAGTTGCTCGGTAATGACGAGAGTTCATAGCCAAGGCATAACTTATGAAGCGGGGCGCGAAGATTGGCGAGTCCGAAAAGGCCCTAACAAGGCATGAGGGCTATGTTTTGTTGCTAAAGATCTAAAGTGATGTGAAGAATCATTTATCGAAAATCAATATGAAGGATCGAGACACACGACGTAAAGCAAAACTCCCCAAAAGTCATGGAGAAGTGTATCCGAAAAGACCCTAACAAGGTATGAGGATAAATAGATCCAAGTCATAAAAGGAGGCGGATCGTTGTATACCAAAGTCCAAAATAAAGATTGGAGAAAAATGAAGAAGTCGTGGTCCAAGTATGAATCTCTCAAAACTTCAAGTGAAGAAATTCCAATTATGAAGAGAAGACCATTATTTCATGAACGTCTCTCAAGATTTGAAGTATGAAGTCGCTGCCAAATATCGGCCCGAGAAAGGTCTCAAATCGCGAACCAAGTTATGCCAAGATATGAACTTTCTGATATCCCGAGAAGCAGTTTTAAAAGATTTGGTCCTTTAGCTAACTATTGATTAAATCGTGCACTTTATTTTCAGACTAAATAACTATCGAAATAAGTCAAACAATGCATCTTCGTGATCATTCAAGACAAATAATAAAATATAAGAGATACACCTAGGAATAAGGGAGTCTAAGTGAGTAATTGGCCCACATGAGTTCGTGTTAGTTTACTAACTTATAATAACAATGATCTCGTTTTTAAGCTTGGTTTGGAGAAAGTGAAAACTTGAGGATGATGATTATTCATAACATTTTCAAAACCCAAGGTATGCTTTTAATTTCTTTATTTTGTATGTTTTTAATTTTCTATCTCTTTAATAAAGGCCAACGTGGATTGATTATGATGAAAAGTGTAATCTTGCTTTGTAACTAATGCATTGCATGAGGACATTGCAATGGTCAAGTGTAGGGGAAGATGATAGAGCCAATTATAAGTTCGGTATTCTTTCATGAATTTATGTGAGTTAATTATGAGCCTATTCTCCCATCGCTTGCTAATAATTTATTTGCTAATAAATAAGGTTGTACGATTTGAAAAGTTACTAAGCTTCTAGCCCCAGATCGTTTAAAAGTTGCTCGGTAATGACGAGAGTTCATAGCCAAGGCATAACTTATGAAGCGGGGCGCGAAGATTGGCGAGTCCGAAAAGGCCCTAACAAGGCATGAGGGCTATGTTTTGTTGCTAAAGATCCAAAGTGATGTGAAGAATCATTTATCGAAAATCAATATGAAGGATCGAGACACACGACGTAAAGCAAAACTCCCCAAAAGTCATGGAGAAGTGTATCCGAAAAGACCCTAACAAGGTATGAGGATAAATAGATCCAAGTCATAAAAGGAGGCGGATCGTTGTATACCAAAGTCCAAAATAAAGATTGGAGAAAAATGAAGAAGTCGTGGTCCAAGTATGAATCTCTCAAAACTTCAAGTGAAGAAATTCCAATTATGAAGAGAAGACCATTATTTCATGAACGTCTCTCAAGATTTGAAGTATGAAGTCGCTGCCAAATATCGGCCCGAGAAAGGTCTCAAATCGCGAACCAAGTTATGCCAAGATATGAACTTTCTGATATCCCGAGAAGCAGTTTTAAAAGATTTGGTCCTTTAGCTAACTATTGATTAAATCGTGCACTTTATTTTCAGACTAAATAACTAAATAAGTCAAACAATGCATCTTCGTGATCATTCAAGACAAATAATAAAATATAAGAGATACACCTAGGAATAAGGGAGTCTAAGTGAGTAATTGGCCCACATGAGTTCGTGTTAGTTTACTAACTTATAATAACAATGATCTCGTTTTTAAGCTTGGTTTGGAGAAAGTGAAAACTTGAGGATGATGATTATTCATAACATTTTCAAAACCCAAGGTATGCTTTTAATTTCTTTATTTTGTATGTTTTTAATTTTGTATCTCTTTAATAAAGGCCAACGTGGATTGATTATGATGAAAAGTGTAATCTTGCTTTGTAACTAATGCATTGCATGAGGACATTGCAATGGTCAAGTGTAGGGGATTTGATAGGTGTGTAAACACCCATCTTTTCTACCACTTAACTACAATAATAACCGGACCAAAACGTGTATTTTATGTCTTTTATGTCGGAAATATGCGTGGTTTGTGTTTTTGTTGTGATTTAGGATAAAAAGGTTAAAAATGGAGAAAACACGGACATTCACGGGCATTTACGGACTTTTATTGAAGAAAAGGATAAAAGACGAAGTCAAGAAGTCAAGAGTGCAAAAAGAACGGAAGTCCACGACCAATTCTGAAGATTTATCGAAGAAAAAGTCAAAAGACGGAAGTTTATCAAAAGCCGAAGAATTCAAGTCTATTTTATTGAAGAATTTAAAGACGAGTTCAAAAGAAATCCCGAAGTCAAAAGTCCCTTAAGTCCAAGATTAAAGAAGGATTAGAAGAAAAGGACTAAGTACGCAATTAATGAAGATTAAAAGAAGGAGGGACTTAATTATGCAATTAAGAGAAAAGGAAAGAGGGGAGGAAGCTTCCTTAATCCTCCCCTATAAATAGATTAGGATGTTTTATTTTTCACTCTTGTTGGCTAAGGTGACAATTAGTCTTCCACCATTTAAATACTTGTTCATTTATTTTTCATGTCATTTAAATTCATGTTATGCACCTTAACTACCATTTAATTCCAAGTAAGTTTTCATTTTAATTCTTGTCAAATCTTTATTTTATCTTGTCAATCTCTTATCTACCTTTCTTCTTCTTTGATTCATGTGTTTATGTTATGTTCATGTTTATGCTTTTATTTGATCTTAATGGTTTTTGATTATTGTGGTTAAAGTTGTTTGATTTCATGTTTTTGATTGTGTGTTGATGCTTATTCATTGATTCGTTACTGTTTTAATCTATCCATGTGTTTGATTTTGGTTAATTTATGTTTATATCTGCTACTGTTACTATCTTCCTTGTTCTTCGGAAGATTTTGCCTTGTTTCTGATCTTTCCAGAAAAAGTTCCGAACCAAAGAAAGGTTAGAAAGCTTCATTCGGAAGTCCAAAGTTCCGAACCAAGGTGTTTCATTCGGAAGTCAAAACTTCCGAACCAAGTCTGTTCATTCGGAACTCAAAAAGTTCCGAATCAAGGAAACTCATTCGGAACTTCAAAAGTTCCGAATAAAGGAGCTTCATTCGGAAGTCAAAACTTCCGAACCAAAGAGCTTCATTCGGAACCTTCCGAACCAACTCCAAGTTCCGAACCAAGGGCCTTCATTCGGAAGTTCTAAACTTCCGAATCAAGGAGCTTCATTCGAAAACTTCCGAATCAAGGGGTGACCAGAAACTTCCGAATCAAGGAAGAATTTACAAGTTCCGAATCAGCAAGTTCCGAACGAAGCATTGTTTTGGATAAGTGACATATTCAGACCAATTTGTTCCGGATCAAGGATTTTGGTAATATTCCAAGTGAAGAAGAATCATTTCAACCAAAGGTGACATTTAGGACGAGTGATTGTTCCAAACGAAGGTTTATTCCGAATGAGCTGTATTCAGGTTCTTATTAGCTTTTGTCTTTGATTTTTATCTTCAAGCTTTATTTTTCCTGCCTTTTATTTAATTGCACTTTTAGATTATTTGCCTTAGTTTTAGTCGCACTTTAAGTTTGCCTTAGATAGATTTAAGTTACGTCAATTTACTTTAGAGCCTTTAATTTTAGCCACTTTACTTTAATACTTGCACCTTTACTTTAATTAGACTTAGATTTACTTTAAGAGCACTTTTACTTCTAAGTCTTTGCATTTAAATTTAAAATCACCCAAAAATATTCTTTTTCACCAAAGATCAACTAAGTCACACATAGGAGCCTAGATCAATTCGTTAAGATACCGAGAACACGAACTTATAATCTTTAATTTATAACTAGGTAAAACCTAGTTATCATCGTCCATCCTCCCCTTGACAATGGAAACTAGATACTTCAAGTCTTAATCATAACCGTATTTGTTCGAGCAAGTTATCTTATAAAGTCGAAAGTACTCCTTTAAAGATAAAATAAGAACGCCTCTGAAAAATCTCACTTTAACCTCAAATAAGTAGCATCGAATCATATTCGAAATCACATAAACCGTAATAGCCATTAGGAATTTAGGTGAATTTTTTTATAAGGATCGTTTTAGTGTAATGTATTGTGTTTGCTGTGTTTGTTGTGTTTGTTGTTCGTGAAGAAGTGATATGATCGAAAACGGATAGCCGGCCTTGAATGTCACTGTTTAAACGGCCCGCCAAAGTAATCAAATCCTGTCCCATAAGGCTTTCACTTGACAACAATTTTATCACTTGGTTCTTTCGAAAATACCCGGCTCAATCCAATGACCCCGTTAACCAATCCGACATGATTAATTTTGCAACATTCAGATATTTAGTCAGTCGTCCCGAATTAAATTGCAAAAATAATCGGCCCCACTAAATATCTTCGGTAAATGTAGTGATTGGCCTGTCAAAAACTTTATCATATGCCAAAAATACACGGGACATCACACCAATTTAACAAATCTTGTGTGAAACAATTCGTGTACTTGGCCCATCCTCACATATAATACCCGGGTCCAATAAGTGGCAAATAGGTATATGAGCACATTGTATAATCCGCCCCAAATGGCCACGTGGATGCCACAATATAATCACATTCACCTTTGGAAAGTCCGCCCCCTGGCCACGTGTAAGTTGAAATTGTTTGGTCAACATAGAGATAACCGCCCCATTTTCTCTTGAAGGCCACGTGTGACCAAAAGAAACCACACAAAAAAAGGTCCAATGAGGTTGCAATATCTGGGGATATAAAATCTCACAGTCCAAATAATTCTCACAAGTTTCTAAACCTAATCTCATTTCATTGAAGAAACCACCCCCCATCTCCTCCTCTTTGCTAAACAGACGTTACATTCCAACCTTCATCATCTTCATCTAGACGATCTCATCTCCTTATCACATCCTCAGATCATCAAAGACATCAAAACTTAAGCAAATCCCGAAATCAAGACATCCTTTCTAATCAAAAACATACGTATCCCAATCAAATAACCACCATACCCAAATCAGTTCAACCTACTATGTCTAAAATTCGATAGTCATCTCAAGCCGAATTCCATACATGTAGAAAATGATGCGGCTTCAAGATCTTGACACAAGGTCTCGGGTAGGTTCGATCCAGATTGATTGCATTGATTTGTTTTGGTCAATGATGGTAATTTGTTACACGTAAAAATCTTTTTTAAAGATAGAAAAAACATTTCAACAAATCTGAGATCATGAAATTGTGTGTTTTCGAGTCAATGATTTTTCGAGTGAAAAAGATCGAGTCTAGGTGTTGGGTTTCGAGTCTAGGTGTGATGGGATTAGGATAGTTGAGGATGTAAGAGGTTGAGATTGTTGAAACGGTTTAGGTCTCGGATAGGTTTAAAACTTGAGTCGGATTTTAAAGTTACTGGTTATTGGATTTGTGAAATAATATTAACTGATGGTTTTAGGAAAACGTGAGTCTAAATCTGATTTATATTATTAACTGATTTAAACTCCACAGTTTTGACTTTAGTGGTTCACCATCGCAATATATATAATTTTTTCAGTCCATCACAATGATTAAACCAATCCATCGCAATGGTTTTAATTTTCAGTCCATCGCAATGTTTTTCACAGCCATCCATCGCAATAAGACATGAATCGTTCATCGCAATAAACACTTAGAACCCATCGCAATAAGTCAAATTCCATCGCAGTGTTGTCGGAAAAATTGGGCAGCGTGACGAGTTGACTACTTCCATTTCGATGAATCAGGCCATCCATCGCAATGAGGACAGCCCAACCCATCGGAATGTAAAAAAAAACCCATCAGAATACATCCGAAAAAGAAGCCGTCGCAATGAGTTCTTCTGAATGAGCATCGTAATATTCCATCTGCAAAGGGTTTTGACCCAATTTTTTGAAACCCCGAAAAAATGGTACTGGACCAACCTTTTTTGTCCTTATCCCCATAAATAGGAGCAGATATGTATGAGGACAGAAACACAAAAAACAGGGTAAAAATTAGGTGAAACAACTGTTTAACGAGGCACTTTTGACACCGAAATCAAATACAACCTGATACGAGAGATAAAAAAATGAATCAAAAGTTGATATTTTTTAGATATGAAAATGGAAAAAAAAATACCAACCATGAATCACCAGCAAAGTACGAATCTGATAAACATACCACGAACACAAACACGAATCACACGGATACAAGACACCCCCGGTTCGCTCTGATACCAATTGAAAGGCATCAAAAACCCACCTAGGTTCGGGTGGTCGGGGATGATCAAAGAACATGGTAAACATGATGTTGTTCTAGTGAGAGAAAGTTAGAGAGAGGTGAAAGGAATGAGTGTTTTATTTCAAATGAAATGAAAACAAGAAAAATGAACAACTTCCACACCCCCATGGAGAGTCATGGGGGGTATTTATAGACCTAACATAACTAGACTATCTATCCTTTACATAGTTAGTCCCTGCGTTTAGTAAATGGATGTAAATCTAGTCCAACTCACATGAAAGGCGCCAGCTTACCAAAAAGTAATTCTAACAAGTTTGGATTGTTTTATTTTTCTGAATCTACTTCTACCAAATATTTCTGGAAATAGAGTTCGATATGCTTATATGGTAAAAGAAGCAATATCATAATCAATAAGATAGAAACTTCAACCAAATTCATTTATATAAAATGTAATACGGAGTACTAATTTAACATTAAAGAAATAAGCAGCTCCGTACCTGCTTGTAAAAACTCCAACTTGTTTGTTTCATAGCTTTACGCTTTCGAGCGTTTCTTCTTTGGACATAATTACTTGAACTTGAGCGGTTTTCTGGAATTGATGATGCACCTTGGGGCTGCAGTCCCTTCTTGTTAGCACGGATATCCCTCTGCAATCCCCTGCTAACAAACCAATCCCCTACTCCTATAGTTAGATTATTTGTTGCAAATTTTCTTAAACAAAGGTTTATGATCAATTAGTTGGTTAAGAATCATTGATTTTACTTCGAGTGAGTCAATTATTTTTAATAAAATAATTGGGGGTTTGAAAAAAAAATTGATTTAGAAATATCTTTTCAACAGCGGCTACCAACAACTTCAGATGGTCAACGAAAACCCAAACCGCTTTTCCACATCCACTTAAGGGATAGAGCAAGTATGAATCATAGGCTTAGGATTTCGACCTTTTCATGGTTGATATGCATTATAAAAAAGTAAGTGGAAGCGAAGTTTAAAGATACAGATTCGGGATCTGGAGTGCTCGTATGCTTCATCACAGCTTCAGTATATCTAGAACATATTATCTAAGTAAATAACCATCAAAAAGTCGTCCAAAATATATCGTAGGAGGTTACCTGTACTACTTAGATTTGTTATAAATCAGTGTGAAGTCTTATACAATTCTTTAAAAGCAGGTTTGGTTGACTAATGATTTCTAATTGCTATTGACTCGTTCAAGCAACCAATTGGCATTATTATACTCATTGGACATGGTTCTCTTTCAAAACCCTGTCACCTGCACATGGTATATCCGTACATGAAACTTAATATAATTTGAAACCTATGTTATTTACAATAAAACTAAAATCTAAAAACTGACCCTTTGATTCATTAAGTCAAACACTTAATTGATCTTATGTAGTGGCAATTGAAATTACGGATCCCAGAACAAAGATAAATTAGAGCAATGAACACAAGGAAATCATAAAAGAACTTACACCATACGATCAATAAATATAAAGCTTCAACCATTTTGTTGTCGATTATTTGTTAGGGTTTGTTATCAATTCCATTTTTGTTATCAAAAGTTGGTTGATTCATCCAGAGATTTGTCGCGGTGTTAATTTTCTTCCCAGATCCGCTTTGATTCATTAGTTTGTGGATAGGATTTTTATTTTAAACGATTTGTGGGTTTTGGGGTTTTTTTTGGACACGTTTTTAAGGATCAGATGATAGGACAAGGAGCCAAATATTTTTCCAAGGGAACACTGACTGGTTAGGCGGTAAAATGATAAAGTACTTATAGAAATCTTTAGTGAATTACACGTGTAGTTTTTATAGAATTTTGAAGTTAAGGAAATCTTTCTCCATCCTTCCTATATAAGAGTTTCATATATATATATATATATATATATATATATATATATATATATATATATATATATATATATATATATATATATATATATATATATATATATATATATATATATATATATATATATATATATATATATATATATATATATATATATATATATATATATATATATATATATATATATATATATATATATATATATATACATATATATATATATATATATATGTTGTTCTTGGTTTCATGAAATGAGAAGCGAGGTATGTTTGAAGATGTGATGCTTTGTTGTAATACTGTTACTCGATCTTACTTTTAGCTTGCAACATTTCTAATCCGCTTATCTAGTTTGTATGCCATTGTTTTATTGCGGCTGCATCCTCTACTGATGTTAATGAACCGTTGCATGTGATTGGATTTGTAAGTCCGCTGTTGAATTGAATACAAATACTTCAACAAGACCATTATGTGATTCAGACCATTATGTGATTCAGATGAAGCTTAGGTTCATTATTCAGTAAACATGGTAATTTTTCATCATTATTTAGTCATTATATATATACGAACACAAACCTTTTGCATCTATATTAGAGGATATTAAATTACACATGCATGTTTAAAGTTATTAGGTAGTTGTAGTCATTCATATGAATATAATAAAAAAAATGAAACTAGAATATAGTACATTTGTAATCATACTTAACATGCTATGAAAAGTTAACATTGGTGCACAAGAACAAAAACAAGGAGCACTAGGACTCTATACTTTATCATGAATTGAAACGCCTTTTTTACTGTACTAAAGCAGTGCTAATCGATGTTGCAAAAAAACCAGGTAAAAGGGATAAGATGAAGCAATTGAATTTATAGATGCGACAATAGGGGCGAATCAGTTTATTTAAAAATTTGAGCAAAATATAGAATGGGTTGGGTCGTTTTAGTCCAGCAAGTTGGTTAGGATAAGGTCACAAAAGGGTTCGTCGTTGATATGATCAAAATCTCATATCAATTAATCAACAAATCACCCTAAAACACATGGAAAATACCTAACTTTTGTGATATAAAGCAGAATTATGTGGTGTGTTTTGTGTTTGTGCTTAAATAGGTGACAAGGATACAATTTCAAGCAAACAAGAGGAAATCAAGCTCATTTATGATGAAAAGACAAGAGAAGGATCAAAAGATGAAGGACCTATCTTGACAATACTCAAAAGTTGAGGGACTTAAAGGCAAACTTTGGAAAAGTCAAGATCAAAGTCAAACCTGGTCAAACTTCAAGCCAAACAAGTCAAGGGATTCAAATGAACAAGAATGCAAGTCAAAGGACTAAAATTGCCAAAGAAATGAAGAATTAAGCTCAAATGATAAATCTGCCAAAGTCTAAGGGTTGAATTCGCCAAATTTACATCAAATTTGTACTTGATCCGTGTCATATGCCTATGAACCAATCACAATGCAAGAAAATGAAGGCATGGATCGCCATCTAGCTGTCACCTCACACTCGCATTAAATATAAAAAGTCAAGAACAATGCAACGCACTAAACAAGTATCCACCAATAAGAGGCCAACAAGCAATATATATTTTATCTAATGTGGATAACGATCCGTGTGAAGGGAGAATAACCAACAGGAACATGACACGTGTCACTCTTCTTCTTCAACAAGCCCAGGATGTGGATTTGTCTATAAGGCGTTTCACAAAATACTTTCTACATGAAAAGTGCTCGGATTAAGATGACGAATTCAACTACATAAGTCAATTAAGCTGAAACTCAAAGGAGAAGAAAACCCTTTTCCTGTTCTTAAAGACAATTTGGAAATTTATCAGCTTTGGACACCTGGCAACTCCTGATTGGCTAAGACGCGTCAGACGTCCCCAACACATCATCAACAACTTCTATAAATAGGACATTGTACTTTAATTTTTGACAAGTAGCTAAGTGTGAAAAAACACACACGCTTTAGATTTCCTCTCATTTCTGTTTCTTTCATTCAGTAGCCAACAACTCTTAAGTGTTTGACACACACTTAAGAGTTGGTTAGAAGTTAGTTAAGACAGTTGTAACTACTTTACCTTCACAAATCAATAAAATTACAAAAATATTCATCTCATTCTTCTCTTATCTCAATTTCACTACTCAATCCTGCAATCTTGTTACTGTGTGTAATTTCAATGATCTTAAGTGATCAATGGAGTTTGTTTGAGACATTTTGGAGGTTACATCAAGTTTTTCTAGCAAAATCAGTTCATTCCAGTACCTGAGTAGCAGATTGTAGCTGTTTGGTTTGATCTGTTCATAAATGGCTTTTGGAGATGATAATATGGTTAATGGTGGTGTCCTGGTGGTGTTTAAGTGATTTCTAGTTGGCTTAGCGCCACACTACTCCATCAAGGGAGGCTTCTAGCTAAAAAGTTTGTTAATTCTGTTTTTAGGTTCCACTAAACTGAAGTTTGCATGCTCAATTCTAGTGTAAACAATATATGCTGCTATGATCTTGTGTTTGAACTTGTTTTAGTATAATCTTGTGCATTTGATAGCTTGTGACTAGTCTTGTAGCTTAAGACTGTTATTACTTGATTTTAGACTGTTATTCATCAGTCAAGTGCTCTTGAGTGCATTTTGTGGTTGAGTGTTTGAATAAGTCTGTTTTTAGTTCTAATACTCTTCATTTTGCTTCATGAACATGTCTTGATAGAAGTCTTAGCTTATTTCAATCTTTTACTCAAATTCACTTTGTTAAAGTTCATATTAATCTTGATAATTGGTGTTTGGATCTGCTAAGATTGTGTAATACAAGTTTGTTAATCTTGATATATTTTGCTCATTGTCATTCAGTAAGCATTTGGTAACAACTTTGTTCAGTTTTGAAGTCAAAACAATAGTCAAAAAGGCAGATGGCTTGATAAAAGTTTGGGTCAAAGTCTGTGATCTTTATCATTCAGTAAACTTGCTACTTTCAAATCCATGCCAATTGTTCATTACTTAACCAAATAGCTTGAAACTAGTTTCTAATTGTAGTTAAACATCTAAAGTTCAACTCTGTGCAAGGAAATTCTACAGTATTTTGATTTGACTGAGAAATCAGCTTATTAATAAGCACCTTAGCAATTGCAAGTTTCTATAATAAAACATGGACTGTTTTCTTGGTTAGTAAATTCGACTTCATAAATCTGGTCATTTTTCTTCACAAACCTGTTAAGAAACATGTCTTGAGTATTTTTGGAAATTTTTAGCTTTTTCATAAATTTGGTCAAACTTGGTCAAATAAGCTCATTTCAGCTTAATTCCATTTTCCTGCTTATTCACTTGATCATTTTCAAAAAGAAAAGACATTACTTACTCCTATTAATCTGATTGATAAGTTTGAGCTTAAAAATCTGATTGTGCATGACTGGATTCTTAGTTAGCTTATTCTTGGCTTATTGGAATAAGCTAACTTGAGTTCTACTTGGTTTTAAGCTTTTTCCTCATACAAGCCTAGCTACTTTTCCATTTTAAGTATTTTGAAACTAGTTTGAGCTTATTTGGTTCAGATTTGAGCTTATACGAGCTTAATCTTTGTTTGTGCCCGTTTTTGTTAAAAAGTTTCTATTAATTGTACTTTAGTCCTTGTGGATTTTATCTGTTTGAACTTGTAGCTAATCTTGCAAGTAGTTAGGGTTTGCTAGATTGCACCCCTTTAACTTTCAGTAACTTGTCATTTTCAGTTAGGCAGTTTGTGAGATTGTTAAAAGTTAGTTACAAGTTTGTTAGAATTTACATTTTAGGTCCTTTAACTTTCTGAATTTTACATTTCAAGCTTTGTACTTTCATTTACTTTACATTTCAAGCACATTATTTTCATGTTTTTACATTTTGGAGTTTTGTGAATAAAATTTGGTATTTGCAAAGTGTTTTACGGATATATAGATTAATATTTTTCACCCTTTTTACTTGTTGTGTGAAATAGACATAGAATATCAAAAAAAACCTATCAACCAAGAACAATAATAAACTTGAGATTTTTAGGACTTTCAATTGGTCAAGAATCGAGAGAAAACGAACTTCAATATACTCGATATTAGTCGTTCATTTTTTTCTATTTATAATGATTTTATTTGGCTTCAAGATTAGGATAAAAGACTGAACTCTTTAGAAAACCTTTAATTGATAGATGAGGCCATCTAAGTAGAAGAATAGTGCAAAGGTGCATGTCTAACATAATTCCATATACAAATTTAACGTAATATTTGATGAATTGTAAATTTAGCGTTGTTACATGATTTATAGCTTTTGTGTGTGTGTTCTTGAAGTGTTGTTCGTACTCGATTCAATTCGAATTGATCACGGTTTACGGTGGAATTATTGGTGTTGGTCACTAAAAGGGGGAGCTTTTGATTATCTACGTCTACTACTAACATAATCGTAAAATCTATTAAAAATAAATGAAGAATGTCTAACCTTGATTGCTTGTCCAGAATGAATGCTGCATAGTAGAACTTGGTGAAAGAAACTAAAAGTGATTGTCTATTTAAAAAAAAGTGAAAATGTAAATGTCGTTGAGTAAAAATGAAAGCTTTAAAAGTTAAACTAAAAATTAAGACTTAAAACATAAATGACGAAAACTTAAAACTTTAAAAGTAAATCTGAAACTTAAAACTTTATAAAAAATGTAGAGTAAGTAAAAATGTTTAAAAATTAAACTAAATAAAAATGGCAGGAAAATTAAGGTTTGAAAGTTAAATCAAAATTAAAAATAAGTCGGAATACAAAATACCAAACCTAATTCGGAATGCAGACACTGAACATAAGTCGGAATCCAAATAACCAACCTAATCAGGAATATGCGATTCGCACCTAATCCGGAATCCAGTACAACACTTAATTCGGAATAACCTACAAGAACATAATCCGGAATACTGAATCTTGACGTAGTTCATAATCCAGGGTTCTATATGTAGTTCAGAATGTGTGTCTGAATGCTAATCCGGAATCCACACGATGTACTCTATCCGGAATCCAAACGAAACCTTAATCCGGAATACATATTCCGGATTGAATCCGGAATGATGAAAGTTTACTAATCCGGAATCTCAGCCCACACTTAATTCGGGAAATGAGTTTCACATGTAATCCGGAATGAGCATTTCTGATGTAATTTGGAATAAGGAGTCTTGCACTTAATTCGGGAAAAACAATTTGCAAGTAAGTCGGGAAAATTCAAATGCACATAAGTCTGAATAAAATGAGATCAAAACCTAAGTCGGGGAAAAAAAGTAATTTAGCATATAAGTCAGGATATTGGGGTTTTGAGAATCCGAACTAGACCAAAATAAGCAAAACTCAAATAAGCACTTACCAAAACTTAAACCAAATCAATTTTTAGAAAAAGCTAATAAGAAACAATTTAAAAACTTTTAAAAACACTAAATAATCAAATTATTTAAAATCAACTTTTTATAGAAATATTAATCTACCAAAATAAACTTATTTAAAAACTAACAAACATAAAAATTAAGCAATAAGCACAATAATCTAAAAACCTCAAACACACCAATCCAATAAGCAAACCAATCACACAATCAACAAGATGAAATCAACTACATGATTAATTAAGCAAAACAATAGATTATGATTAAGAAAGGTAGAATGAGAATTTATTAAAAAGCTTGATTATATTAAAGATTAAGATTCAAGATTACAAGATTAAGATGAAGGTTTAATAAGATTGAAAGAAAAAGCTAGAGAGAGGAAAATAAACACACACTAATTACCTACTAAAAAAATAAAAATAAATACTAACTCCTAATGACATGTTTAGGAGACTATATATAGGGGAAGGGAAAGGTGTTGTTTCCTCCTTTGTTCTTCTTGTCTTCTCGTCTTTTAAATAACTCGCCTTTCTCGACTTTGTCTCGGGATTAGTCAAATGATAACTTGAACACGTCTTCTAATTTTCTTCTTTTAGTAGACTTGGTTTTTCGACTTCTTTAAACTTCCGTCTTTAGACTTTTTCTTCGATAAATCTTCAGAATAGGCCTTTGACTTTCGTTCTTTTTGCACTTTTGATCTTTCGACTTCTTCTTTTGTCTTTTTCTTCGATAAAAGCCCGTGAAAGCCCGTGTTTTATTCCTTCTTCATATTTTTGTCCTAAAACACAATAAAAACACAAACCACGCATAATTCCGCGTTTTACGACATTAAATACTCGTTTTGGTCTTGTTATTATTAGAAATAAGTGGTAAAAGGATAAGTGTTTTCACACTTATTAAATCTCCTACACTTGACCATTGCAATGCCCTCATGCAATGCATTAATTTCAAAGCACAGTTTATATTTTTCATCATAATTAACCCACTTTGGCCTTTATTAGTTTTTAGACAATAAGGAAACTAAAATAAAAATAGAAAAGTACAAAATCCTTGAAGGAAGAACAAGTAAAGAGATCGAAGACTTATATTAGGGCTTTGGTTGTCATGAATGTTTATCACCCTCAAGTTTCACGTTCCCCACACCAAGCTTATAAACGAGATCATTATTATTATAAGTTAGTAAGCTAACACAAACTCATGTGGCCCAATTATTCACTTACACTCTCTTATTCCTAGGTGTATCTCTTATATTTTATTATTGTCTTGAATGATCACGAGGATGCATTGTTGACTTATTTCGATAATTTATTTAGGCCGAAAATAAAGTAGGACGATTTAATCAATAGTTAGCTAAAGGACAAAATCTTTTAAAACTGCTTCTCGGGACCTCATAAAGTTCATATCTTGGCATAACTCTCTTCACGATTTGAGACCTTTCTCGGACCGATATTTGGCAGTGACTTCATACTTCGAATCTTGAGAGACGTTCTTGAAATAATGGTCTTCTCTTCATAATAGGAATTTCTTCACTTGAAGTTTTTGAGAGATTCTCCATACTTGGACCACGACTTCTTCATTTTTTCCAATCTTTATTTTGGATTTTGATATACAACGATCCGCCTCCTTTTAGGAATTGGATCTATTTATCCTCATACCTTGCTAGGGTCTTTTCAGATAGACTTCTCCATGATCTTTAGGGTAGTATTTGCTTTTCGTCGTGTGTCTCGATCCTTCATATTGATTTTTGATAAATGATTCTTCACATCACTTTGGATCTTTAGCAACAAAATGTAGCCCTCATGCCTTGTTAGGGCCTTTTCGGACTCGCCAATCTTCGCATCCCGCTTCAATAAGTTATGCCTTGGCTATGAACTCTAATTAATACCGAGCAACTTTTAAACGATCTTGTGCTAGAAGCTAAGTAACTTTTCAAATCGTACGACCTTATTTATTGCAATTAAATTTATTAACAAGCGATGGGAGAAAAAGCTTATAATCAACTCACATAAATTCATGAAAGAATACCAAACTTATAATTGACTCTATCATCTCTCGTTCTCCATAATTTAAAATCTCAAGGAATGAGACTCGTGGATGCTTAGCCTATTAAATCAAAGGTTTGGGTTTTCAAGTCATCTATAGGATCTTGCAACTTCTTAGACTTTTTCAAGTTTAGAATTCGCATTTTAAAGTTCCCTTGATAAACGAATTTCTAGGATCATTTATAGGAACTTGCGAAAAGTTCTTGTTCTTAACCCGTAAGAGTTAAGACTTTCACATTTTAAAGTTCCCTATATAAAAGCCTAGCAAAACTTGACTTAAACACGTTAAGGATACTAGCTAGAGTAAACTTGAATAAGTAAACTCGGGTTGAGTCAAAAGATTCATGACGGGCCTAATATGTCAAAGATATCTAAACTATTAAAACCATTTTATTTAACTTAATTTTTCTCTTTTGACTTTATTGTTGAAATGAAATATATACATACGATGCGGTAACAAAAGGAAAGAACATAAGAGAAGATAAATGAAAAATACTACTTGGCCAAAATAGATCAAAAATTTTGAAAAATGTCAAAAAATTAGATTTTTCGGTTAAAATGAGAACAAATTAATGGAAAAGCCCACTTAACTTCGATAGAAGTCCCCCTACACTTGATATAAACATTGTCCTCAATGTTTAAGCATGTGGGAGTAAACTCCCCTACACTTAGAACATTGTGCACGTTGTTTAAATCTTGCTAAAGAAGAGACAACTATAGTGATTTCAATGTGAACATATAAGATATGAAATATCGAATCACAAGAGTTTAGGATATAACCGGGAAGACGGGTACACAGGATCACGGGTCGTCAAATGTCATCAAAAGTGCTCTTTGAAGCTTTAATCCATGCACATCATAAGAAACAAGACAACAAACACCTACGTAGCTCCCCCTACACTTATTATGAAAACGGATAAAAGTATAGATCATCGGGTTGCCTCCCAAGAAGCGCATGTTTTTGTTAACCGAGTCAGGAGCCTGACTCGACCCAGAACTAATTCAAGGGAAACGTGGTGAGGGATGGAATCATCTCATGAGAGATGTCCTCACCAAAGTACAACTTAACACGCTGGCCATTCACTTTAAAATTTGGCCCATTTGGTTGCGATAACTCAATGGTGCCATAAGGGAAGACTTTGGCGACGGTGAATGGACCAGACCAACGGCTCTTAAGCTTGCCCGAAAAGATTTTCAACCGAGAGTTAAAGAGTAAAACTTGATCACCTATGTGAAACACTCGGTTCTTAATCCTAGAATCATGAATGAGCTTGGGTTTCTCCTTGTAGATCAATGAATTCTCATAAGCTTCATTCCTCGGTTCATTAAGGTCATTGAGTTGGATTTTCCTTAGATCACCGGCTTTGTTAATATCAAAATTAGCCCATTTCAAGGCCCAATAATCCTTATGCTCCAACTCAATGGGAGGTGGCATGCCTTTCCGTACACAAGACGATATGGAGTGCAACCAATAGGTGTCTTATATGTTGTACGGAAAGCCCACAAAGCATCATCTAACTTATCGGCCCATGAGGCACGATGCTCTCCCACAGTTCGCTCTAAGATTCTCTTAAGTCCACGGTTTGAAATCTCGGCTTGACTATTTGTTTGTGGATGATACGCGGTGGAAAGTCGGTGATTGACACCATACTTAGCCATGAATCTAGCAAATTGATCATTGCAAAAATGAGTCCCGCGATCACTAATGATAGCACGAGGAACACCGAATCGAGCAAATAGTTGTTTCAAAAAGTTCACAACCACCCTCGCATCGTTCGTAGGTAAAGCTTTTGCTTCAACCCATTTAGATACGTAGTCGACGGCTACGAGGATGTACTTGTTCCCTTTGGATGATGGAAATGGCCCCATAAAGTCGATGCCCCATACGTAAAAGATTTCACACTCTTGGATGAAATTTTTAGGCATCTCATCTTTATGTGTGATCTTGCCTTGTCGTTGGCAAGCATCACAATGCTTAACCATTTCGTGTGCATCACAATAAATGGTGGGCCAATAAAATCCAGAGTCGAAAACTTTCTTCACGGTATAGTTAGGACCAAAGTGACCACCGGCGGGTCCTTTGTGGCAAGCTTCCAAGATTTATAAAGTTGCGGGCCCGTTAATACACCGACGAAGGATCAAGTCAGCACCTTTTTTGAAGAGATAAGGGTCGTCCCAATAGTAAGTTTTCACATCCTTGAAGAATTTCTTCTTTTGTTGGGACGATAACCCTTCGATGAGAATTCCACCCGCCAAGTAGTTTGCAAAGTCCGCAAACCATGGGGTATCATCGAGATTGGAATTAATAGACATCAAGGCCTCAATGGAAAAAGATTTATTAATCTCTTGATTTGGGAGCTCCCCTTGATAAGGATCCTCGAGTCTACTAAGATGATCCGCGGCTAGGTTTCCCTTTTTATCATGAATTTCAATTTTGAATTCTTGAAAGAGTAAAACCCAACAAAAAAGTCTTGGTTTAGAATCTTGTTTTGTTAACAAGTACTTCAACGCGGAATGATCGGTGTACACAATGGTGGTTGAAAGGACAAAATAGGGGCGGAATTTCTCAAAAGCATACACTACAGCTAAAAGCTCTTTTTCGGTAGTGGTATAATGCAATTGAGCCCCCGTCATTGTCTTGCTAGCGTAATGGATTGGTTGGAAATGTTTGTTGATTCTTTTTCCCAAAACCGCTCCAATAGCAAAGTCTTTAGCATCACACATCAATTCAAAAGGTAACTCCAAATTAGGACTAACTAAGACCGGTGCCTTAGTTAATTTATCCTTAAGAAGATTGAAAGATTCGATACACTCTTTAGAAAAGATAAAAGGAGTATCTTTTTCCAAGATGTGGGTCATCGGGCGAGCGATCCTAGAAAAATCTTGAATGAATCGACGATAGAAGCCCGCATGACCAAGAAAAATTCTCACACCCTTCACGATTGAAGGAGGAGGTAATTTAGCAATCACATCGACTTTAGCACGGTCGACTTCAATACCGGCTTTGGAAATTTTATGACCAAGAAAAATACCTTCTTTTACCATGAAATGGAATTTTTCCCAATTTAGAACAAGATGAGTGTCTTCACACCGTTTAAGCATACGTTCTAAATTGGCAAGGCAAGTAGAGAAAGAATCACCATATACCGAGAAATCATCCATAAAGACTTCCATAGTTTTTTCAACCATGTCATGGAATATAGCCATCATACACCTTTGGAAAGTCCCAGGAGCATTGCATAAGCCGAAAGACATTCTTTTGTAAGCAAATGTTCCATAAGGACAAGTGAATGTGGTTTTATCTTGGTCTTTTGGATCGATTGGAATTTGAAAATACCCGGAGAAACCGTCTAAGAAGAAATAGTAGACATTACCCGCTAAATGCTCGAGCATTTGATCCATGAAAGGAAGAGGAAAATGATCCTTACGGGTGGCATCATTTAGCTTGCGATAGTGTATGCAAACTCGCCAACCCGTGAGAAGTCGAGTAGGAATCAAATCGTTGTTTTCATTGGGAACAACGATTATTCCGCCTTTCTTAGGCACACAATGGACGGGAATAACCCATGGCGAATCTGAAATAGGGTAAATCATTCCGGCATCGAGAAGTTTGATAACTTCTTTCTTCATGATGTCATGAATTTTTGGATTAACCCTTCTTTGGCTTTGGATTTTGAGTTTAAAGTCATCTTCCATGAGAATTTTATGAGTACAAAAGTTAGGATCAATTCCGCGGATGTCGGAAATTTTCCAAGCAATTGCTTTCTTATGATTTTTGAGCACGTCGAGAAGTTTAGATTTTTCATCCTCTTTTAAGTCCTTTGCAATGATGACGGGTAACTTCTTATTGTCTTCATCGAGATGAGACGGTAAATCCTTAAGCTCTAAATCCAGAGGATTATCGATGGAAGGCGTAGTCAAATTCGGATCATCGTTTATGATTTCCATCGGAGAAGGTGGAGAAATATTGTCCTCATTGAGAAGTTTCTCAATGGTACGAATGTCTTCATCCCAATCGGAGGGAGAATCATCATATTTTAAGTCCACATCCCCTAAAGTTGCCTCAAATTCTTTCAAAAGAAAGTCACTTTCTCCGAATAGAGTCAGTGAGGGAGCAATAGAGGCAACGGTCTCAACAATGGGTAGAGAAGAAAAACCACTTTTACAAGCGTCTTTGAAGTGTTCTTCACAAGCCTCATCAAGTACGTCGATGAAATTAACGCTCTCGTGTTCATAAGGTTGCTTAGAAAGTTTACCCATATTGAAGACGATTTTGTCGTCACCAACTCTCATGATTAATTCGCCCGCGGCTACATCAATGAGAGTGCGACCGGTCCTCAAGAATGGACGTCCAACTATTAATGGAACACGGGGGTCCATCTCGTAGTCAACGACAACAAAATCCGCCAGAAAGGTGAATTTGTCGACACCAACGAAGACATCTTCGGCTCTCCCCACCGGATAAGCAACCGTACGGTTAGCTAACTCCAATGTCATTCGTGTGGGGACTAGCTCGGGTAGAGATAATTTTTTCCAAACACTTAATGGCATTAAGTTGATACTAGCACCTAGATCGGCTAGGGCCATACAATTCTCTACCCCGGGAAAGTTGCAAGGAATGAGAAAGCGACCCAGATCACCAAGTTTGGTTGGTAATTTCCTTAAAAGAACCGCGAAGCAATTCTCATTAAGTTGGGTATGAGCAATATCAAGAAGCTTTTCCTTATCACTTAGAAGATCTTTGAACATTTTTGCATATTTAGGCATGTGAGCGAGAGCCTCGGCAAAGGAGATGTTGAAATTCAATTGTTTAAACATTTTAAGAAAGTTCGAAACTTGAATATCATCCTTGTTATTCAACTTATCTTTCCTCAACCTTGAAGGGTAAGGTATATCGGGTTGAGACGAAGGATGAATGGAATTCTCACTCACATCCTTGGGTGGTGGAGGGGTAGAAGTAGAAGGTGGAGGAATTGGTGAAGGGGGCTCGTTATCCTTTGTCACAATCACCGGTGTAGGTTTAGGAATCTCAGGTTCCTTTAAACCTTTTCCACTTCGGGTGGTGATTGCTTTCATCTCCCCTCTTGGATTAGCAACGGTGTTACTCGGAAGAGAACCCCAAGCAGAGGTTTGATTACTGGGGAAGAAACTAGCCATCATATCCCTTAAGTCATTCGTTTGACTGCTTAAAGAGTTTCGCATGTCATTCCTAAGCTCGGCTCGAAGATCATTCCCTTGTTTCGCCATGTCACCTTTCAAGTTGATAATTTGGCTCTGAAGATTCTTCACCAGCGCGTCATTAGTCATCATATACGTTTAAACCTCTTGATTGTATACCATGGGTTGGTTGGGATGGGGAACTTGGTAAGCGGGTGGTTGATAAGTGGTTTGTTGATAAACTTGATTATTTCCTTGAGGTGGATATGGGTTTCTTTGGGTTTGATATTGATTAGGAGCTCGAGGTTGGTTTTAATTGTTGCGATTAAAGTTGTTTTGGTTTTGAGAAGGAAAATCGGGTGGTGAAAGGAAGTTGTTTGAACGATAACTTAGCAAATTTCGGTCACCTTGAGGACGAGCTTGATAACCTCCCGTGGAAAAGGTACCGTTAGCCGCATACACGTTTTCTGGATTGTCATGAGTAAAAGGACAATCAGTGTATGAATGAGAACCCCCACAAATCTCACAAGAAGGTGTGACAATTTAACTTGTTGAAACTGGTTCGCAGCCATTGTTAAGAAATTTTTGTTCATCTCGGCTATTTGGCGGGTAAGTTCGGTTATCTCGGGGTTTGATGAAGTAGAAGAAACATTGGCCCTCGGGTTATTTCTTGAAGATGCGGATGAATCCCAATTTTTGTGGTGAGTGGTCATGTTCTCTATAAGCTCTCTACACTCTTCAGTTCTTCTCTTCATGAATGTACCACTGGCGGCAGCATTAATCGTATCACGATCACGAAAAGTTAAACCATTATAGAAAGTATCAATCAAAGTGACGGGGAGCATATTATGATTTGGACAACGATCGATTAAGACATTATAACGTTCCTAAGCATCGAAAAGCGACTCATCAGGTTCTTGAGTGAAACCACTGATTTGATTACGAAGACTAATGACCATGGATGGTGGAAAGTAGCGCGACAAATTTTTTTGAGTCATTTTGTCCCATGTATGAATTGAGTTTTTGGGAAGACGATCAAACCATTTTTCGGCATGGTGGGATAAAGTGTGTGGAAAAAGGTGAAGGCGAAGAAAATCCATGGAAACACCGGGCAATTTCATGCTTTGAGTGACGGTTATGAATTTATCGAGGTGTTTGTTGGCATCATCATCCGGTAATCCGCGAAATGGACAAGCGTTTTGAACTTGTTGGATCATGTGATGCTTCAACGAAAATTCGGGAGCCGTGATTTGCATCAGCGCAATCGGTCCTCCTCGTCCGTTCATAGTCGGTTGAGAAAGCTCCTCCATCGTATGAAGGTCGGGTGGAGGGACATGGTTGTTATTGTTGTTGTTATTCAAATTGGGGTGAGGTGGGTTGTTATTATTATGCACATCGACCATATCTAAGTCTCTAAGAGTCTCGGGCTCAGAATAAGACGAAAATCGAGTACGCATACACTAAAATGAAATACAATATTTTTGTTTTTTTTATCTTTTTTATTATTTTTTTTTGGATTTTTGAAATTTTTATACTTTTTAGGATTTTTTGGAAATTTTTATGCTTGAAAATAACGTTCCCAAAATAACGGATCCCAAAATCCAATTTTTCTCACTAAAAACCGTTAATCTTTACGAAAAGAGCCGGCAGCGGTGCCATTTGATTTATAGCTTTTGTGTGTGTGTTCTTGAAGTGTTGTTCGTACTCGATTCAATTCGAATTGATCACGGTTTATGGTGGAATTATTGGTGTTGGTCACTAAAAGGGGGAGCTTTTGATTATCTAAGTCTACTACTAACATAAACGCAAAATCTATTAAAAATAAATGAAGAATGTCTAACCTTGATTGCTTGTCCTGAATGAATGTTGCACAGTAGAACTTGGTAAAGAAACTAAAAGTGATTGTCTATTTTAATTTAAAGCAAAGTGAAAATGTAAATGTCGTTGAGTAAAAATGAAAGCTTTAAAAGTTAAACTAAAAACTAAGACTTAAAAAATAAATGACGAAAAATTAAAACTTTAAAAGTAAATCTGAAACTTAAAACTTTATAAAAAATGTAGACTAAGTGAAAATGTTTAAAAATTAAACTATATAAAAATGGCGGGGAAATTAAGGTTTGAAAGTTAAATCAAAATTAAAAATAAGTCGGAATACAAAATACCAAACCTAATTCGGAATGCAGACACTGAACATAAGTCGGAATCCAAATAATCAACCTAATCAGGAATATGCAATTCGCACCTAATCCGGAATCCAGTACAACACTTAATTCGGAATAACCTACAAGCACATAATCCGGAATACTGAATCTTGACGTAGTTCGGAATCCAGGGTTCTATATGTAGTTCGGAATGTGTGTCTGAATGCTAATCCAGAATCCACACGATGTACTCTATCCGGAATCCAAACGAAACCTTAATCCGGAATATGTATTCCGGATTGAATCCGGAATGATGAAAGTTTACTAATCTGGAATCTCAGCCCACACTTAATTCGGGAAATGAGTTTCACATGTAATCCGGAATGAGCATTTCTGATGTAATTCGGAATAAGGAGTCTTGCACTTAATTCGGGAAAAACAATTTGCAAGTAACTTGGGAAAATTCAAATGCACATAAGTCTGAATAAAATGAGATCAAAACCTAAGTCGGGAAAAAAAAAGTAATTTAGCATATAAGTCAGGATATTGGGGTTTTGAGAATACGAACTAGACCAAAATAAGCAAAAATCAAATAAGCACTTACCAAAACTTAAACCAAATCAATTTTTAGAAAAAGCTAATAAGAAACAATTTAAAAACTTTTAAAAACACTAAATAATCAAATTATTTAAAATCAACTTTTTATAGAAATATTAATCTACCAAAATCAACTTATTTATAAACTAACAAACATAAAAATTAAGCAATAAGCACAATACTCTAAAAACCTCAAACACACCAATCCAATAAGCAAACCAATCACAAAATCAACAAGATAAAATCAACTACATGATTAATTAAGCAAAACAATAGATTATGATTAAGAAAAGTAAAATGAGAATTTATTAAAAAGCTTGATTATATTAAAGATTAAGATTCAAGATTACAAGATTAAGATGAAGGTTTAATAACCTTGAAAGAAAAAGCTAGAGAGAGAAAAATTAACACACACTAATTACCTACTAAAAAATTAAAATAAAGACTAACTCCTAATGACATGTTTAGGAGACTATATATAGGGGAAGGGAAATGTGTTGTTTCCTCCGTCTTTCTTCTTGTCTTCTCGTATTTTAAATAACTCGTCTTTCTCGACTTTGTGTCGGGATTAGTCGAATGATAAATTGAACTCGTCTTCTAATTTTCTTCTTTTAGTAGACTTGGTTCTTCGTGTAAAACCAGCATGTTTTTACCATGAATAGTACCCTTATGATAGTACGTACATGATTAGAACTTTCCTTTTATAACATGTTTACGTTTCACGAACAAGAATTACAAGTATTACGTACGTGTTATAACACGATAAATATTTATTACGTATTAACACACGATAATTATTTCAATAATAATTATAATCACGAACATACGAACATTAAATCATGAACGTAAATGAATCACGAGCTAATATTACGTATGTATGTATATTTATTACGATCACGAATAAATATATTAAGTCACGATCGATAACTAATTAAATCACGTAAAAACATGAACTCGAGAACACACTAATTATTTGTCTTGTGGCCGACGCATAACCAAGACCCAAGGGGGTCTCGGTTTGATTTTCTCGTACCAACCGAGACCTCGTGGTCTCGGTGTGGTGGTGGTTTGTCACGGCAGCAGCAAGAAGGGAGACCCCGACCTCGGTCGGGGCTTGTTTTATGCTCGGGTAGGCCACGCCAGCAAGGGGAACACCGGCTAGCCGGTGGGAATCTTGGCTAGCCGGCGGCTAGCTTGACCAAGGGTGCATTGGGTCTGGTTCATGGGTTAAAACACGGGTCCGGTTCACACATGTTAGTTTTAAAACACGGTCCAGTTCATGAGTTATATTTACAAGGTTATATTTTTTTTTACAAGTTATATTTTTTTACAAGACTTAAATTAAATTAATTAAAAACATGAACATGATTAATTTAATTTACATGACTTAGGTTATTAATTTTATTATTAATACATGAGCTATAACCTAAGTATTTATCGTTTAATTTTACTATATAATTAATTAATTATTAAAATCATGACTTATAATTAATTAATTTACATGACTTATAGATAATAATACATGTTTTAACCTAAGTATTTTCACCTTTATTTAATTAAACCATGTTATATTTAATTAAATACTTTAACCTATAGTTTATTTAATTCACATGAAATAATTAATAAACTATACTATTAATTACATGACTTAGAATATTAATCAGCAAACACTTAAGCTTATATAACTAGCTTAATAATCCAGCTTATAGGTAATTATGGAAACTTTCTATTTTTAGAAACTTATTTAATTAAGGCAGCTAAACTAGTTATGGAAACTTTCTATTTTTAGAAACTTATCTATATTAAGCAGTAAATCTATTATTGGAAACTTTCTATTTTTGGTAAATTTCTATTTTTGGAAACTTTCTATTTTAGGAAACCTGCTATTTTTAGAAATTTACTTCTTATTACACAACAAGTGTAATAATACATGAAATACAAGTAATACTTAATCAAAATAGACAGAATATATGATAAACACAGTATAAAGCTTAAATCAGTGAAACATGACATGAACATATAAAACAAGCTAAGACATGATATAAAACCAGTACGTACTCAGTAATCAGATACTTATACACGTATGTATTTATGTAGCATTAGTGATACCGAAGTAGGACTCTCTTCCGTTCGTCTTCTTCGTTCACTGGACACAAGGTACGGATTCTCCGTCCCTTCAGTATGGACATTCTTTCCTTATTAGGATTTCCCGTATGCAGCCAATTGTTTTCCCTAGTATATGTTTTATATGTTTTTGAATTGCTTATGTTTAATTAGAATACCTAAAGCCATATACATGCATGACCGGTTTCACCTAGTTATGGAGGTACCATAACCATAACACTGGAGGCACCAGTGTTATGACTTCACCACGGCGGAGTGATAGCTCGTGGCGTCCCTTTCAAATTTTGGTCATATTATTATTATCAGGTGGGGCGTATGGGTGCATCCTAGTTTACATGTTTTCAGCAGATTATTCAGTGTGAATGTGGTGTGTGCCTTGCATCCTTCACAAGGAGTTGATCCCTCCTACCCAAAACCAGTATATTAAATTAGAGGCAACCCCTCTAATTTGCATGACGAGGTCACCCCTCCAAGTATTCATGTACGTTCATATTTCATGACCTATATTAGCTAATGGTAAATATGTTAAATAGTTTTTACAAGATAAACATTAGGCTTTTCAAACTATAAAACCAGCTTTACTAAGATATAACCAGGTTATCCAGGACTTAGTCTTTTCCGCTGCTTCATGTTTATATGCTTATATTATTCATGCTATACTTGTATATCCGTGCACTGAGCGTATTGCTCAACCGTTTTCCTTTTCATGTTCTCAAAACGGCAGGTACTCAGGGACGCTCGTAGACTTTATGAGTACGTGCATATGGATTGGAAGCTTACTAGCCTTCTTTACTTTATGCATTTATTTATACTTTGATACTCATTTCCATGGACATTTTTTAGTCCTTTCATTTATAGTACTTATGTTTGTGTGTGATGAGTTCTACTTTTAGGGTACCGATGTTTGATTCCAGTATTTCCTTTATGGTCATGTAATGTTTAGACATTTATCCTTGTATGCTTTGATGACACGCCATAATCACGCGTGACATTCCATTTATCAAAATGGGGTGTTACAATTATGGTATCAGAGCCAAGGCTTCGACCTGTAGGCTCTCAAAACACGACATGTGATTAGTGGGTAGTCACTATGGTCTTCCTAGAACTGACAGTCGGTTTTCATGCATTCGTCATTTTCATGCATACATATATATGTCATTGCCGGAGGTTTATGACTAAGTAATGGTTGTTACAGGACTGGCCCTATTTAGTCGCATGTGTTTTATCAAAACTTTTAAATTTGGGACCGAACCATAGGCGTCCCCTCACCATGTCTTTTGTTTTGGGTGAACTGACCATAGGCGTTCACTGTCGCGCATACAAAAGTTTTCATAAAGCTGCATCATGCATTCATGTACTAGTTTTCCTGCATAAAATTTTTCTCATGATTTATTGGTATAATTTTTTTTCATGTATATAGTTTATATTTTAATCAGTTTAATCATGTATTTTATGTTATACTGTCAGATGGTTCTCACACGCGAGCAGGAACAACTCAATGCAGCAATCCAAGCTTCAATGCAAGCTATGCTTCCTCTGTCGAGGAACGAAATCAGGGTTGAGGTTCATGCTGCCAACAATCAGCAGCATCACCCAGTACCTCCTCTTCCTCCTCCAGCAACATTGGCCACATGGTTGGAGAGATTCAATAACCTCCGTCCTCAAGCTTTCGAGAGAACAGATAGCCCCAGTGAAGTTGAAAGCTGGTTGTCTCACATTGAGAAGATCTTCAATGCTATGGGTTGTGACCCCGTTTTCAAGTCGAGATTGGCATGCTACCGGTTCGAAGGTGATGTGTTAGCATGGTAGATAGCACTGAAGCAGTCTGAGGGAGGTGATAATTGGGTGGCTGGTTTGACATGGGCTCAGTTCAGGGATAGGGTGATGGAGCAGTTCTTTCCCAAGACTGAGCAAGACAAGCTGAAGAGAGAGTACCATGGGATCCGACAGAGAGTTGGGGAGAATAGAAACGAGTTCATGCAGCGATTTCTTCGCTTAGCCTGTTTCCATGGTGCAGCAGCAGGGACTCCTGAAGAGCAAGCACACCACTTCAGGTGGGCTCTTCGTACATCGGTCGCAAACAACTTGGTGTGTGCTACGTTCAACACGGTAGCCCAAGTGGCCGATGCAGCACGTAAGCTGGAGATGTTGCAGGAGAGAGATGAGTTCGGGGAAGCAGAGAGACCCGATAAGAGGTAAACATTCGTATTCAAGCGTTGACCAATCCGTATTCTTTCAGTATATGTCAATATTTCATCTCCTTAAAATGTATCTTCCAGGCAGAAGACTGGGGACCGGTCTCAGCCGGCTACTCATCAGCAGCCTAATCAGCCCAAGGGAAACGGTCAGACTCACGACCGTTCTGCTACGGATAAGCGTGGCAGTAATGATAATTACCGTAACAACGCTGGACACTCCAATAGTAGCAGGTCCTTATACTTACGCATTTTCTTATGATTACATGTTATAACTCTTAATTCTGACACATTAGCAAATCTTCTACCAGGAATCATGGTAACGGTAGGGACCAGAACCATAGAGGTTCACAGTCTAACCGTCCAGCTATTACTGGTGTTAAATCTTACGATTATCCGCATTGTCCTTTGTACCCTATTATCATGTCTCATGTATAGTGGTTTTTAGCAGGTTCTCAGCCAGTCAGGAAACCTGCTGGAGGATATACTCATCCTCTTTGCTCTACTTGCCATCATAGGCACCAAAGGGCCATGTCGCCACGACAGTGACGCATGCTTCAAATGTGGTCTTCCTGGCTATCGCATGAAGGATTGCTGCAAGGGCGAGATGGAGGGTACATCGGGACATGCTGATACCAAGCCGCCTCCTACTAGTGGACGCGTTTGTACGACATCTCGCGATCAGGCCAACAAGTATACAGGTACCATCACTAGAATCTTGTATATGTATGGTCAAGTTGCATGTGTTCTGTTTGATACGGGTGCCACTCACTCGGTCATTTCTACTGCTTATGCCAAGAATGTTAGGATACTCCCCATGCCACTAGAGAATATACTAAGTATTTCCACGCCTTTGAGAGACTCTGTACGTATAACCCATGTGTACAAGAGCATTCCCCTAGAGTTTGTTGACGCACTTCCGCTGGACATGAATGATTTTGACATGATTTTGGGCACGGATTGGCTATCCAAGCATCATGCTACCATAGACTGCCATTCATATCGAGTAATCTTCGGTGATGTTAATGCACCGGAGTACATTCACAACGGGTTCATACCCGGCAGGTCTGTACAAATCATATCAACCCTGCAAGCACGTGCACTACTTTCACATGGTTACGAGGGTTATCTAGCTACTATTCATGACATGGATGTTGAATCCCCATCAATTCAGGATCAGCCGACAGTGTCAGAATTTCCAAATGTATTTCCAGAAGAACTTCCGGGCATACCACCCGCACGTGAAGTAAAATTTAATATCGAGCTCATCCCAGGAGCTGAGCCGATTTCCAAGGCTCCTTATCGCATGGCTCCCATAGAGTTGAAGGAGCTGAAGGATCAATTACAAGAACTTCTGGAACGAGGCTTTATTCGATCGAGCGCATCTCCATGGGGCGCACGGTCTTATTTGTTAAGAAGAAGGACTGCAGTATGCGTCTTTGCATAGAATATCGCGAGCTCAACAAGATTACCATCAGGAATAGGTATCCACTACCACGTATAGACGATCTGTTTGACCAACTCCAAGGGGCCAAACATTTATCCAAGATTGATCTTAGGTCGGGCTATCATCAACTACGGGTTAAGGAGCAGGACATCGCCAAGACTGCTTTCCGTACATGCTATGGCCACTACGAATTTGTAGTCATGCCATTTGGCCTTACCAATGCTCCAGCAGTGTTCATGGATTTGATGAACAGAATCTTCCATGAATTTCTGGACAAGTTCGTCATTGTCTTCATCGATGACATCCTGATTTTCTCTAAGTCCAAGGAGGAACACGAAGACCATCTTCGTATAGTACTACATATTCTTCGCCAGAAGCAGCTGTATGCTAAATTCTCCAAGTGTGAGTTCTGGTTAGACAAGGTGGCATTCTTAGGTCACATTGTATCAGCAGAAGGAATCACTATGGATCCAGCAAAGGTTGAGGCTATTACTAAGTGGCCGAGTCCGAAATCAGCGACTGAAGTCCGCAGTTTCCTAAGCTTAACTGGTTATTACCGTAGGTTCGTGGAGAACTTTTCCCGCCTAGCACTACCATTGACCAAACTGATGCGGAATGGGGAGAAATTCGCCGGGACTGAAGAACGAGAGAGGAGCTTTGAAGACATGAAGCAGAAGTTAGTATCTGCACCTATTCTTACTCTCCCATCTGGTACGGGTGGATTTTAAATCTACAATGATGAATCGGGGAAGGGACTTGGTTGTGTTCTCATGCAACATGGGAAAGTGATGGCGTAGGCTTCACGTCAGCTTAAGCCTTATGAGGAAAATTACCCTACCCATGACTTGGAACTTGCAGCAGTCGTGTTTGCATTGAAGATATGGAGGCACTACTTGTATGGAGAATCATGTGATATTTTCACGGACCACAAGAGTTTGAAGTATATATTCACTTAACGTGAATTGAATATGAGACAGAGGAGATGGTTAGAGCTGTTGAAGGATTATGACATTAATATGCAGTATCATCCCGGCAAGGCGAATGTAGTGGCAGATGCACTTAGCAGAAAGTCCAGAATGATAAACGACATTAAAATTGAGGAGGAAATCATAAGAGACTTGGAGCGACTAGACATAGAGATCATGGTACGTGGAAATCACGGTTACTGGGCTAATCTTAGAGTAGAACCCGAGTTACTCTCTATGATCAAGGAAGCTCATAAAGACGATGGAGAAATTTGGGCGATAATTCAGAATTTGGAGAAGCAGACAAAATTTTGAGTAGATGCAGATGGTATCTTATGGCAGGGCACGAGACTTTGTGTTCCTGATGATCTAGAACTCCGGGAAGCATTGTTAGATGAGGCTCATAGCTCCCCATTCTCTATACATCCTGCTTCGACCAAGATGTACCATTACTTTTGGTGGAGTGGTATGAAACAGGATGTTGCTACTTACGTCTCCAAATGTCTTACCTGCCAGCAGGTCAAGATCGAGCATAAGCGATCTGGCGGTCTTCTTCAACCGTTAAATATTCCAGAGTGGAAGTGGGACAAAATCACCAAGGATTTTGTTACTGGTCTTCCACCAACAAAGAGGAAGCACGATGCAATTTGGGTTATCGTTGCTCGACTTACCAAATCAGCTCATTTCTTACCGGTCCGCAAGGAAGATTCGGTCAGTAAACTCGCCGATACTTATAGAAAGGAGATCATGAGACTTCACGGTGCTCCATCCAGCATCGTCTCAGACAGAGATCCCCGATTCACTTTGCGATTCTGGAGGAGTCTACAGAAAGCTTGGGGTACACAACTTAAGCTTAGCACGGCTTTTCATTCTCAAACAAACGGGAATTCAGAGCGAACGATCCAGACATTGGAAGACATGTTGAGGTCATGTGCGTTGGAATGGACGGGTGATTGGGACGATTACATCTGTTTGGTGGAGTTTGCATACAACAATAGTTGGCACGCAAGTATCAAGTGTGCTCCTTTCGAGATGTTACCTGGCATAAAGTGTCGCGCCTCAATCTGCTGGGATCAGGTTGGTGAGCGAACACTTGAAGGACCAAAAATCATAGAGTTGACTAATGAGAAGGTCGTAGTAGCTAAGCAGAAACTTCAAGAAGCACGGTCACGTCAGAAGAGTTATGCAGACAAGCATCGTAGGGACTTACATTTTAATGTAGGAGATCACGTTTTCCTTAAGGTTTCGCCGGCACGTGGTGTTAGACGTTTTGGAATCAAAGGGAAGCTCAGTCCTCGATTTATCGGACCGTTTGATGTCATTGAACGGGTCGGCGAAGTATCTTACCGTTTAGCGTTACCTCCGCAGCTTTCTCATGTTCACAATGTTTTCCATGTGTCCTTACTCAGAGGGTACCAGTATTATCCCCTTCACATGGTTCAGTATCAACTGGAACAGATTCGTGAAGATCTCACTTTCATAGAAGAACCCGAACGAGTTCTTGACAGACAAGAACGAGTCATGAGAAGGAAGACGATTCCATTCGCCAAAATCCTTTGGAGGGATCATACCGAGCGGGAAGCCATTTGGGAAACAGAGGAGTCTATCCGGGCTTCATACCCTCATTTCATAATTTGAATTCGGGTATGTTCTTCTTTTCCAGTTTAGTTTATCTATAATTCAGGGACGAATTATTCTTTTTAGGGGGGAAGAGTTGTAAAACCCGCATGCTTTTACCATGAACAGTACCCTTATGATAGTACGTACATGATTAGAACTTTCCTTTTATAACATGTTTACGTTTCACGAACAAAAATTACAAGTATTACGTACGTGTTATAACACGATAAGTATTTATTACGTATTAACACACGATAATTATTTCAATAATAATTATAATCACAAATATACGAACATGAAATCATGAACGTAAATTAATCACAAGCTAATATTACGTATGTATGTATATTTATTACGATCACGAATAAATATATTAAGTCACGATCGATAACTAATTAAATCACGTAAAAACATGAACTCGATAACACACTAATTATTTAGTCACGAGAAATGTTCGGGTTACCCCCATGTGGGCCCATACCCGCGGCTACAACTAGAGAAAAGGGCTAAGCCCATGAAAATTTACTAACAAGGAAATTAAAGGAAAAGTTATTTTCATAATTCAAGAGGACTTTCTTACACTAGATAACCAAACTTTTCGATCTGCATATCTCTTCATAAGAGCGAGGGTTTTGTATATTAGTGAAGGAATGAATATGAATCGCACAAGCTATAAGTCTTCAATGGAAAAATTGTTTGTCGTTAAAGTGAATTTTTATATAGTTAGTATAATGTCATATAATAAAATTTGTAATTAAAGATTATCACAATTGTATTTATCATCATTTTATATCCACGGTATTTTATTACATGAAAGTGCAACTCAAAATGTACCAAAACTAATAGATACGATTTTCTTTAATCATTTTCTAAAAATTATTCTTTTTATGTTGAATGACTGTCTTCTATTGATACATCTAATGAATTCTTTATTATATATTGTAACAAATTAATTATTTATACAAACATATTTTTTTTGTAATAAGCTCAAATAATATTATTTTGATTTTCATATATTCTTATTCAAACTTTTAACACCACAAAAATGTTATGTGTGTTTTGTTGTTAATATTAAATTTATATACGATAAAAAAATCTTTTATAATGCTCAATAATTTTTTGTATCGTAATTTAACATTAATATTTTATATTATGTACAATTTATTTACGTAATACTACAAATCGATCTCTTATTAAAACACTATCAACCAAGGTTGTTAAGATCGGGATCTTACCTAAGATCGTTTTCGTCTTTGCAAGATCGAGATCGTAAAATAGGATCGAGATCGTAAGATCCTACTATAATGTAATTTTTTTAGTAGTATTTGCAATATTTTACAAATTTACAAATTAATATACATTGTAAACACAAAATTATACGAATATTTAATAAAAATGTGGTACTAAATTATGATTATGAAATGTATAAGAAGATTTACATGTTGTTTTTTAGATTATACAAAGTAGAACCTATAAATTTGTAGTTTTTTAGTTTGTCGTTCGAGAAAAAGTAAGATCGGATCGTAGTAGATCTTAAGATCCTATGATTAAGATCGAGATCTTATAAGATCTTATGTATACAAAGATCCTACGTAAGATCCTGATCGTTTTTGCTTTACAATATTATAAAATCGTAAGATTCTACGATTAAGATCGAAATCTTGACAACCTTGTTATCAACGGTTTCTTAAGGCCAATAACCTAGTAAATCATAAATACAACGTAAATAAATTTGAAGATCATGAGTTTTAATCCGAACTTACACAACCCCACCAATCACAATACATTATTTTCATCACAGAGATCACCATCCAACGCCTCTCGTTGCTTCACACCTTTCTAATCCAACGATCACAACCTCCCTTCAACAAACACAAACTCTCAAAATACCCGATCCGTACTCACACCACTCCACCAATAAAAACATTTCATTTACATCACACGGATCAAGATCCAACGTATATCATTCACCCACAGCCCCACAATCCAACGATCACAACACCTCTCAAGAAAGCACAACTTCCCTCCCACCACTATATAAGCCCAACTACCCACACCCCCAATTCCACATCAAACACACAAATAACAATCAATTAAATCCAAATTAAATTTTTAAAAAAATGTCAGGAAGAGGAAAGGGAGGAAAGGGTTTGGGCAAAGGAGGAGCCAAGCGTCACAGGAAGGTGCTTCGTGATAACATCCAGGGTATCACTAAGCCTGCTATTAGGAGGTTAGCTCGTCGTGGTGGTGTGAAGCGTATCAGCGGGTTGATCTATGAGGAGACACGTGGCGTGTTGAAGATATTTTTGGAGAACGTCATCCGTGATGCTGTCACATACACTGAGCACGCAAGGAGGAAGACAGTGACTGCTATGGATGTGGTGTATGCGTTGAAGAGACAAGGCCGTACCCTTTACGGGTTTGGGGGTTAGAGCTTGTTTGTTAGGGTTATTATGTTGTTAAGCTTGATATGTTTCAGATCTGGTTAGGTGTTTATGTAGACGGCTTCTGTTACATCTTGTAATTGAATCTCTGTTTCCTATTAATATGAATTTCACTATTTTCTGTTTATTGCCTACTTTCGTTATTTAAAAGTTTATTGATTCAGTTTTATAATCTAGGGTTTATGTTTACTGTCAGCTGAATATTAGTAGTATTTCCCACAAGGGTTTTGCAATTCGAATTTAAATTCATTTATTAAATGAAATGTGATGAATGGAAGTGTATTTGTTTGTATGTATGAATTGAGGTGACGTTAGAAGTATAGTGTTCTTAAGTAATTGCTGTTTGGAAAAATGGTTTGTTTACTTATAAGTGGCCTGTATTACCAAGAGTATAATGCAGGTGCTTGTTATTAAAGCAAATGGAGATTAAGGTTACATTAGTTAGTGTTGAAATTGTACTCTGGTTGAATGACTTAGGGTCTGTTTGGTTTGAAATTGGGTTTTACTTTGAGTGTGGGTTTAAAAAGTGGGTGATTTAGGATTAGATATTATTAGAGAAAAGTAATGTTTGGTTTGTTAAAAGTTTAAAATGTTTTAAATTATTTTAATATTTTAATAAAAATGAAAATATAAAATTAATATAAAAAAGTCTACTAAAATAAATTAAAATTAACTTATGGTTCATGTTTCCCCACGTGGTAATGTCAGATTGTATCAATATGTCTTTTCTAAAGTTGGGAGATGAGCATCCTTTTGTATATTACCGAATTTGTGGGTTTTAGTGGGCCACTTTTTAAGCAAGTGTTCAAACCAAACAATTAATTTCATCCCAAAGTCATGTTTTCTGGCTCATCACTAAATACCAAACGCCTCCTTAAATCTTTGCATATAACCTGCCAAGTTGTTTTAATGTTGGCCCGCGATTCAAAATATACTAGTAGTATACATGGAGTTATTGCAGATAGAATAATATATGGGAAATTGGGTATTTATCAAAATTTCTGTGTGATGAAGGTTGTAAATACCTCTAGATTTGATGAGATGAATTTGTTTGTTGCCTTTAGGATACGCTGCAAATCATGATGTTATTAGGTAACGGTATGGATAAAGTAAGCCTGGTATGAGTTTGTTTAACAGAGCTTTAGTTGTGGCCGTATCTATTCAGGTATGTCTCGGGCTGTTGTGCGTCGATTCTTGTCTTTGCTTTTACTTTGGTTTATGTTTATACTAGTATTAATAACGATCTGTATATTTTTTCAAGTAAAATGAAATGCAGTAGTATCTTGTAACATGCTATTAGGGCCCAATTGTTGTGTATTTGAAGGGAAAATGAATTAGAACCTGAAGGGAATAATGATCAACTTGGACTTACTGAACAATTATAGAACTGGTAGAGTTCATTAACGAACAATTAAACTATTAAAATGCTACGATAGGGCATCGGGGTTGTGGTTGAAAATTTGCTGCTTTTTGCTGGTCTTGTAAAGAAGTTGTAGTTATCCATTTGTATGTCTCAATCTTCTGTTGTTATATAACCTTTGGTATGTATATGAGTTGAAGCCTGGCATGTGTTGTGCTGTTTTTGCGCAGGGTTCTTGTGTTTTGTTTTTACTTGTTTCGAGTTTAGAGTTTGTTAGAATTTAGTATTTTAGTAAATTGAGAAACTACTATCAGTTTTTGAAGATTTACATGAGTTAAACCCAACATTAATACTGATCAACATGGACTTGAATAACAATCAAAGAACGGGGAAGAATCGAATCTGTATTGGCGAAATCCTTTACCTCGCCTATGTTAAGTATGGAAACCAACTTTGAACTCGTATATACTTTGTTGTGTATGTCGAAGATGTTAGTAGTACCGTGTAAACATGTTTGATTTACTTTGCTGTTTTGTTGCTTAAGTCCATCAAGTAAGATGTTTTCTGTTAAAATGATTTGATTGATTCTGTCTCAGTCTATCATATGTCTAGGATCCGTGTTAACTGTTTGATTGATGTCAAACTCAAGCTGTTTGGATTTAATTATGTTTCGTGTGTAAGAGGTGATAATTAGGTCATTTTTATAAAAAGGTGCCCTATTGAGTGTAATTTTCTCAATGGTAATGAAACTATGAAAGAGTATAGTTATACAACATAATGTTATTGTTATTGTTGTGCTGTGCTTGAGAACAGTTGATTCTGTTTGTAGCTGACATCAATGATAGTCTTCAGGTGAAGGCTTTTTGAACAGTGTGGATTGCGTCCTAGAAACATGGTTGGTTCACTTTGACATGGCTTATTAAATCCAAGTGACACCATCACAAATTTTTTGCTGCAGAAGGTCCGACGGTTGCTGAATGTTAGCAATTGGGTGCTATGGATATGGAGGGTATATTGTTCAAGTGTCGAGACTTTTGCCAGACGCAAGAAGAGATAGCCTGTCGAATGCGTGAGGTCAAGCTGTTATGAAAGGATCTATGGTCACAGATTATACAGGTAGTTAACTCGTATAGAGTATCTTTGTAGCAAGTATTCAATGGTCCGAGTGAATGAGTGATGAAGGTAAAAGATCCTAAGTTGACCTCAAATGCTAATGAGATGAATTGGGTTGCTGTCAGAATTTGCTGCATAACTTCATGACACAACTGAACAATGTACTGCTGGCATTCAACCTTGGCATTGACTTGGGATGAAGTAAGCCTAGTATAAGTTTGTTTAACATAGCTCAGCTTGTTGCCTCAGATAGCGGGCTCCTTGTTATCATTGCTTCTGTGCTGTATGTCTTGATTTATTGTGTTTGCTTGTAGTTGGTTAGGTGCTTGTGTAGTTGTGTTCTGTAACATCTTGTAACTGAAGGTTGATTTGGTATTAATATGAATGTTTTCGTTTAGTTTTACTTTTTAGAATTGTGTTAATCATTATGAATTGAATCTGTTTTGTTAATTGAGTAACATGGCTGATGGATATATTTAGCTAAAGTGATTATCTTAACCAAAATGTATATCGTAAACATAGAGACATTTTGTATTGTGTTAATGGGAGGCAATAGTTTTCAAATTTCAAGTGTAGTAGTTAAGAAATGACAAAAAGATGGATACATTAGAAATGGCTTCTTGTTCTGCAATGCTTTCAAACAGTTGATTATGTCTAAATGAATCCTTTTTAACAGTGTTGGTCGCGTTTAGGAACATGGTTGGTTCTACTTTGACATGGCTGATTGGGTCTAACTAAGTGATACCATCGCCGCAGACTGTCATGGAATATTGTGGCTTATCGAGATGAAAGTTACTGTGTTCTAGTGTCCGAGACTTTGTCAGACGAAAGAATAGATAGCCTGGTTGAATGTACGAGGCCAAATAGTTTTAGAAGTAAGTATGGTCAGAGTATACAAGGGGAGTTAATCCAGATAGTATATCTGATTAATAAGTATTTGAAAGGTCTAAATGTTGAAGGTGTTAGATCCGAAGGTACCCTGCAGATGCTAATGAGATAAATTGGGTTTGTTGGGTTCATGAAATTGCTGCACATTTTCATGTTATTACTGATACCAATTTCATCTCATACATAGTACTGGTTCTCTTTAGCAGTAGTATGAAAGAAGCATGGTACGAGTATACTTGGTTTTAGCTTCTTTAATTATGCTTGTATCTACAAACCAATAGAAGTGTGTATATGTGTTGAAGAGATATGGCTGTGCAGCTGCACTCTCTACGGTTATGGGGTTTGAGCTTCGTTAGGGTTTGTTATTTTGGCTAGGTTGTAATGGCTGTAATGTTTTAGATCTGGTTAGGCGTTTTGGTAGATGTGTTTGTTACATCTTGCAATCCGATCACTACTGTGAATTAGTATGAATTTCAGTAGTATTTTCTTATAGGGCTACACATGATTTGATAGGCTTATTCTACCATTGACTACTGTGTTTTGTGTAGTTACTGGAATATTATTAGTAGAAGGGAAAATTGTACAGTAACTGATTTAGTGGCGGTTTAAAGACCTTCATGCCTTATGTTCAACATTCTCCTTGTCAATTGTCTTGAGTTGAAAACAACACATAGTGGTTGTAACAAGAATAATACCCAAATAATTATGTACATTCAGTAAATGTAGATGGTTAGACTTGTCTAGCTATAGTTGTACAGAACAGGGGCGGATGTTAGTTTATATCTGCTTAGCAAAACTATTATGATAGTATGGATCCGAACCGGATATTTGACCTCGTTACAAAAAGTCCATTGATGAATACGTCGCCACCTTTAATATGTTAGGAAAACAAGATCTGTAAGTGCATTTTACTGCAGTGTTAAACAAGACCTATATGTGCATTTGACTGCAGAGGCAAACAAGACCTGTAACTACAGTCAGCAATTCTATTGCAACGCACCTGCTATAAGTGAGTCTGCTAATCCTATACCAACTCTTTTCTCCAGACGAAGTTTATGATACATATTATTTATTTTGTCAAAAACAAAACAAAGTTCTATGAGGACCCTATCTGGTTATGGGTCAACCATTCGAGCATCAAGAGATATATATTACAGTATATATTTATATATCAACAACCTCCCATTTACCCAAATGCTTGGCCAACTTCTCTCTGTAGAGGCTGGTAAGAAGGTGGAAAAGTTGAATCTCAGCTTTAATCTGCATAAAAGGTCTAAATCCCACCTCTTGTCACGAACCACCAACTTTGCCACACTCAAAGACGCATTGGTTGGTTCACTAAGAGAAAGAAAGGCAAAATATGGATGATAAACACCTAACTTCAACTTGCTATGTCATGCCACGGTTGATAAGAAACAATCAAACCATATAACATTAATCGTAGCCAACTGACTACAATTCTCCACTAAAAAAAACATAAGAAATAATTCATGGACACACACCCGCAAGTCAATTAGCTACATATGAATTGTAACTTAACCAGTAATGAAAACCTCCCCTGCAAACTGGACATGTATTATTATCCATCAACCACTTTATTAAGCATTCTTCATGATAGCAATGCTTACATTTCATCTCTGCAATCAACTCGCCCACTTTGTACTCCTCGTGACAAATCACACACATCTCTCCCACGTCTTCTTTCTCCTTGCTGAATCTAGTAATTTTTAGCGACTTTTTTAAAGCCTTTACTTCTGAGAAGCCACCACTATCACGACAGGACTGGTACCACAATGCAATGTTTGCAATTTGCATAGATGCTCTTTGACTTAGCTCACCAACACGCTCTTGACCGGATTCATCAAATAATCTAATAGTATCTATCACCCCTTGATTAGTTGTTAGTTCCATCTGAAAATGTTTGTAATCATCAGGCAACATGGATTTAGTGTCGTCATAGTCTTGGAATGTTACACCAAATTGTTGATGACACTCGCGTTCACATGTCTTCTTCAGGATCACTACTTCATCCACATGATCGCCTTGTTGTGGATTTACCTTGATGAATAACCTTGAATGATGGAGTAAAATCCCTACCGAGCAACACATGCATGATGTAGCCATACACATACGACTTTAAGCCGAAACTTTAAACCCTAACTTTAGTTGATCGTATTACAATCTATATGTTGTATGGTAGGTATTTAATATGTTATATGGTCGGTATTTAAGTATGTTGTATGGTCGGTATATAGTCTCAATAAGGTAGGTATTATTTGCTCAAAAAAAAAAAAAAAGGTAGGTATTTAAAGTATAAAAGATACTTAATATAGTATCTTTGGAATATATGGCATTTAATCATGCGTTATTTTTTTTGCTTTTGATATTTTTGGTTTTTTTTTTGGGAAAGACTGAATTTATGTAATATATTTGTTCAAATTAACTAATGTACGTAAGATATTTTTTTTTATTCATGATCTACGCAACATACTTTCAAATACTTACTATTCCACGCAATATTGACCAAAATGTGACTTGTTTGACTGGTTACCACTTGGAAAAGTTACAGTTTGGTCCTTTGGTCTGCGTGGACTTCCATCGTTAGTCCTTTGACATTTTTTTCATTAGAAAACTTAGTAATGATACCTTGACTTTAATACACGTATTTTTATACACACTTTTTATACGTGTTAATATATACACGTTTTATACGCGAGAAATTCTGAACTTTGACAGACGATTTTAACGTCAAAACTTATCCCGTAAACTCCGAAAAACTCACGTAAAGTCAATGTATACGTTCTCTACAACTTTCATATTTTATGTTTTTCATGAAAAAGACATTTAGATGGTCGAAACACCGATTTAAAACTATGACATCAATACTAGTATTTTCGGTAATTAAGTAAATCCGAATTTTGACGGTCTCGGTTAGTGCTAAATACTTACTTTGAAGTCTCTAAACCTATCGATGACTAAATATAGACATTCTATACGTAAAATATTATAAAACAAAGTGTAAAACTTATAAAAATAGTAGTATGATAAAAATAGAAAATTTAATAAGTGCACCAGATCGACTCCATTACGTATCTAAAAAAAACATGTGAAAAAAAATTGCTCGAAAAATTTCTCGTTTAAGATTAAACTCAAACACAAAACATGTGTCTAAAAATGTGTATCGAAGTGTGTGTATACAAACGTATATAAAAGTTGTATAAAAAAGTGTGTATAAAATTGTGTGTATTAAAAAGCGTATTTTTTTATAAAATTGTGTATAAAAGTTGTATAAAAACGTGTGTATACACACAGTTTTATATACTTTTTTATACACTCCTTTTTATACACGTTTGTATACACACACTTCGATACACATTTTTAGACGCATGTTATACGCTTATTAATTTTCCATTTTTTTATCATACTACTATCGTTATAAGTTTTAAACTTTATTTAATAATATTTTATATATAGACTGTCTATATTTAGTCACTGATAGGTTTAGAGACTTAAAAGTAAGTTTTTAGCACTAAACGAGATCGTCAAAATCTGAATTTACTTAATTACTGAAAATACTAGTATTGTTGTCACAGTTTTAATTCGAGGTTTCGACCATCTAAATATCTTTTTCATGAAAAACGTAAAACATGAAAGTTGTAGAGAACGCATACATTGACTTAGCGCAAGATTTTCGGAGTCTACGGGATCAGTTTTGACAAAGTTCAAATTTTCTCCCGTATAAAAACGTGTCTATAATTGCACGTATAAAAAAGTGTGTATAAAAATCGTGGATAAAAATGTGTGTATTAAAGTCAAAGTATCATTACTAAGTTTTTAACGAAAAAAAATGTCAAAGGACTAACGGGAGAAGTCCACGTAGACCAAAGGACCAAACTGTAACTTTTCTAAGGGGTAACCGGTCAAACAAGTCATATTTTGGTTAATATTGCGTAGATTAGTAAGTATTTGAAAGTATGTTGCGTAGATATAGAATAAAAAAAGTATCTTGCGTACATTTGTTAATTAGAACAAAAATGTCACATAAATTCAGCCTTTCCCCTTCTCTTTTGCATATAAGACAGTGTAACTTCGAATTACAATTCAGGAGGGGTTATGCATAATTGTTGGAAATATTTGTCTCCAATTTAAACAAACTCATACTTAGAGGACTGCTTTGATAAATATTTTTCTTTGTTAATAAGTTATTATTTGTTTTGTGGAAGTTTGCATTGTGTAGGTTCTTTGTGTAAATATGGTGGAAGCTGATGGTATATAAAGAGCTTTAGGGTTTCATTATTGATACGTAACCATTGTTGATTTCACACACACACAAACAAGATTCTTCTGTTAGTTTGTTAATTGTTCATAGTCTGGTATTATCTTCTTGATCATCTTAATCAAGAGATTTATAGTCTTCTAGTTTTAGTATTGAGAGTTTGTAGTGAGGATCTTTGTAGTGAGGATCTTTGTACGAGTGTTCTTGTATAGTGATTGCACCTTATTGAGGGACAATCTGCTTTTCTATTGTATGTACGATAAGTACACATTTGTGAACTTATCAGATTTGGGGTATTAATAAGAAGTACGTGGGAAGGTTGGTTGAGTGCTTCAATCTTGGATTTGGTTATTGATTCATTAGTTTTTACAATAATAATGTCATAACGCTTATATATACAAATTTTGGTTTTTCATAAAATTAAATTTGCAATCTAAAAAAAGCTAGCGACACAACTTGTTGTTTGCTTGCCTTCTACGCCTATTATGATTGAAATTAACTAATAAGAAAGTAATTATATCCTAGTAAAAAGACTGGATAGAATTATCTTCAAAGAAAACTCAATATTGAACACCATGTTTCAAAGCTTCCAACCTGTCAAAGTACAAATTCATCTCTAAGACGAAGGCACAAATGGAGGCTCCTGGTTTCGGTTTGCAAGCCATGAGAGATTTCACAACATCAAGACGTTCCTTGTTTGCCTTTGCTCGAAAAATTTCTTTGAGTTGTTTGTTCATTTCATAAGCCCCAATGTTCTCAAAAGTATTTTGTAGGGATCATAGAAGATGTCATGATGCATGATACTTTGTTTGCATCATCATAGTGTTTTTGGTGAGCATCCATATCTTATTAGGTTGAATCGTAATTGATAGTAGGGTAGGGGTAAGGATAGGGTGGCTGATGTCATACTCTCCGTGTTGCTGTATCACATGCTTACCTATACTTTCATTTGTTTTATTGACTTTGTGAGATTAGCTCTTGTAGTTGATAAGTTACGAAGGTTTGTTAATGGCAAAAGGCGGCCTATGTATCTAGCTGTTTCACCATTGCAACATTCTGTAGAGCTCAAGTCTAACCACCCTATCCTTACCCCTACCTGACTACCCACCCTACCCCTACCCTTCCACGCCTTTCCAAAAACCCACTTCACGCAAATGATCCCTGTTGATCCCAAACTTAGATCGATTAAGCTTGTGTATACGAGATTAGATCAAGTTATACACGAAGAGAAACTTTGTTTATGTATAAAGTAATCTTAGTGTTATGCGGAATTAACACTTAAACAAGAACACACAAAGATGTAAAACAAACTTTCACTTGATTGATAATAACGAACTTGCTTACAATAAAAGTGTTTAACGTATGAAAACTTATTATCAAACATAACCTAAAGGTCTTCTTTTATAGACATAAGAAGCCTTGTACAAGAGTCTACGTATCAACTATTCTAGGTAAAGATAATTATAGAAAATACAATGTTGAACTTATCTTTACTAGAAACAAACTAGAAACAAAATACGCGTAGACCATATCTTCCTATCAGTGCTTGTCTTCAACCTATCAACGCTTGACTTCTTCTTGTCAACGCTTGATCTGCCAGCGTTTGTTTTCTTCCTATCAACGCTTGTTTTCCTCTTGTCAGCGCTCAAGTGGACTGGCTACATTTTATTCCCAACAATTCTCCCCTAAACTTGATATCTACTCTAGTAATCAAGTTTCAGAATAAAAATTAAGAACTAGGAGGAATCTTACAACGCTTATCATATTGATAATAAATATGTCTGATAAAATCTTTGGCCACGTCACTTGAATAGTCAATCTCCAGCTGTGTTGTCTTCATCTTTTCCAATACTTCTTTGGACATGGGATACTGACCATCTACAAGAAGATACTCAGCAAATTTTGTAGAGCTCAAATAATATACACCAGCAGCTGAATACAAACGCCATTGAAGACCACTGAGATCATCCTCAAGATCCTTCCAAACAGCAGGATCTTCTTCTTTTGGTCCACACATTCTCTTGAATGTTGACCAAAGTTTTATTCCATTAACTGAAGTAGGAGCTTCAGTCTCATACTTGGCTTCCAACAACCTCCAAAGGTCTACCAAGTCTTCTCTATCCACACTTGCAAAGAGAGATATAAGTGTATTAAAAGTGTGTACCTCTTTCCCATACCTGCCAATCTTCCAAAACCCACTTTCATCTTCTTCATAGCTTATAATAGGGTTTCTGGCATCAAGAGGTAACACTTGTACCATATCTGAAGCTTCCAAAGGTGAGAGCTTGATGCTCCTTCTTATAACAGCTTCACTCAGCTTCAATCTATCCATACCTTTAGGAAACTCAAGAGGAACTCCCTTCTTCAAAGGTCTTGGAACAATCATTGCCTTCTTAAGCTCCATCTCTTCTACAAGTTCTTATTTCCTTTCATCTGAAAGAAGTCTGATAGTATTCATTTCCTGCACTTTTGCCCAAATGGGATAAGCTTTATACTCCAATTCTTCAAAGGATAATCCCAACAAGTTCTTATAGGTCCATCTTGTTCCATGACATCTGAGTAGCATGTAGTAAAGCTCCCTTCTATCCCTCTTCATCATTGAGAGAACATTGCTAGCTTTGTGTTTCAGAATTACCTTGCAGTCTTTTTGTACTCTTAGAAGAATCTCCAAACCCCAAATTTGGTCTGAAATAGTCAAATCTGGATTCTCCATACACCTATCCTCCCAAGCATGGTACATCTGAACAACTTCTGGCATATCAAAATCCACTTGCAATTTCAACTCTCTTAGCTTCTCTCTTGCCAAATCATCACCATATTCAAGTCTTTCTGGCTATTCTATTATCATCACATTTGAATCTAAACTTGCTTCATCACTTCCTTCTTGTTCCTCTGAAGTGACAAAAAATGGTGATCCACCAACCTTCTTCCTTTCTTGTTCCACAAGTTGTGCAGCCAACCTTCTATCAAACTCTACCTGTGCTGCATCCTTTGGAACTTCTACTTCTACCATGATTCCTTTACCCTTATCTAATGGATCAATGATGGGTAAGGATGATGGTAATACCTCTGAAGATACGTCTTTGATGATAGCTGATGACTGGAATACATCAACATCATCTGCAGGCCTGTCAACGCTCAAATTTCTTGCGTCAGCGCCCAAGTTTCTCATGTCAGCGCTTGGTGTGTCAGCGTTCAAATTTTGCTTGTCAACGCCCGAATTACTTGTCTCAGTGCCTCTTGTAAATTGATCCAACATAGCTGTAAAAGACAAGTTTAAATTGGTAGGAGTTACCAGAGATCTATCAAAACCTGGTTGCTTCTTCAATTCAGTTAGGGCCTCAGCAACACCCAAAGATTCACCATCATGTGAGCCCTTATCACTCACATTAATCTGCTCATCCTCCCCTTTGGAAGATTCCTCCATCCCACGCCTTGTGCTAGCATTCTCCAAAATGACAATCCTCTCCCTCAATTGCTTGAGTTCAAGGCCTTGTGTACTGACAATTTGTACCAAGTCTGCATTTTGCTTTTGTAAGCTAATGCAGACAGCCGTCAATTCCATTAAAGTGTATGGTTCCAATCTGCCCTCCTCTAAAATGGGAATTTAACCTCCCAAGTTAGACTCATGGGGCATGGATGAGGTCTTAAAGATGTTAGGAATGTCTTGGCCTGCATCTATGCCAGAACCAATAGTCCCAGCCTCATCCATAGCACCAACCACACTTGTGGTGGTGGTTCTCTCTGCTACATGGCTAAGACCACTAGAGGAGAACACTCCAGTAGTCCTTTGGCGTTTTTGCAACCTATATTGTGGTGGGGTAGAAGATGATGTGGATTGGGTGGATGTGGGAAGGTTAAGGGGTGTTTGGGTCTGTGAAGGAAAGGTGTCAACGTTTGGATTACTGGTGTCAACGCCAACATTTAAGGTGTCAGCGTCGAAGGGTTCTTGGTCAATTTCCGTGCGTTGAGGTGAAGGCAAAGGTTCTGGTATTGGGTCAAGTTGTGGTTGTGGGTCTGGTTGAGGTTGTGCTGCTTCAATAACAGCAAGCATAGCTGGGGTGAGGGGTAATTCACGGTGAGGGGGTGAATTCATCTTGGTAAAAATAGCTTTCTTTTGCACAAGGATCTCATAAAAGTCATCATGATCTCTTGTGCAGTAATTTTGCACATCAAAAACCATTTGTAAAAATCTGGGATAAGCCAAAGTCATCTTACTCCCTTTGTTTTTACACATGCCATCAAAAATCATTTTAGAATAATTAAACTTTTGCCCAGTTGCAATGCACACAATTGCACTAGCAATTGTTCTATTAATTCCATTGTGTGCAGTACACTTGGGACTCAAACATTGTAAGATGACATGTATGAGGTACTTCCAGGCTGGGGGAAACTCCTGTTTATGATATTTGTTTAAAGTGCCCTCATCAGGGAAAGGATAACCCAAAGCCCGAAGCCCTTGTTCTATTTCATGAATGGGGAGGGTGGTTATACCATCTGCATCATCAAGATGCAAATCCTGGCGAACCAAGGCTTTAGTAACCACCCATGTACGCCCATGAACAATAGATGATAATGTAGTCACATTATTAACTGTTGAGGAACTAACAGTGTTCCAAAACTGCTTAATATGTGTGACAGAGATGAGAGGAGCATGAGAAAGAGCATACCTAATTGGGGATGCATTCAAATACGCCACCATCTGGGTGTATTGTGCAAACAAAGTGTCATCAGCGTCCAAATATGCAATCATGTTGTGTTGACTCCTGAATCCCAATACCAAATCACTTGGTTTAAATTTTGGTGCCATAGTAGAAGAAAGCTGTTTGTGAATAACTGAGAAAGATGAATTATAGGAGAAAATTGTTAGACAAGAATGTGAGGTACCCTGTTTAAAAATAGGAGCCAAATATATAGGAGAGATATGTGCATGTGATTGGTAAAAAATGAGGCAACTATTTTTAAAATATAATGATGAAAATATTGAAAAGAAAATAAGTTATCTCATGCATTAATTAAAAGTTATCTGCTCCCAAAATTACGGCCCCAAAATTCGTCAAAAATAACAACTGGGTAGGTCCCGATGAGTGTCAACGGTAAAAAATAACCCATCAACGCCCAACGGCTATATTCTTGTCAATGTTTGCCAAAGCCATGTCAGCGTCTAAATTGGTCATAACAACGCTTGAAAAATACTTGTCAGCGTCCAAAAATAAAAGTAATAAAAATGAAAAAGGACCTTAACAAAGTAATTTATCCTAGTGAAGATAACCTATAAGTTGATAATTATTATAGGGCGGAAAGCACTGTCCAGTTATGCACACTTGCTTATGCAAGATAGACATATCAGTCCTCTAGTGTCCCTTGCTAACCAAAATTCTTAACAACTAAGTTATCTCATAAAATTCCTTGTAACTCCCAGGTAAACCCATGATAAATCATCCCAAGTCTCCCAACAGACCACAACCAATTCTAGGCCAAAAATGTCTTGGCAGCATGCATAGTATATCAACTTTGCATGCTATAGTGCCTCATGATTTAGTAAAACTAACTCATACTCACCTGTGGACACAATCTAGAATTGTGATAAAAGTATTATAAGAATACCCAAAAGTCCTAAAGGTTCCTAAAACCTCCCCTTAAACTGTGATACATATGTTGCCCAAAAATATGCATGAACATAAAAAATTTATGTCAAGATAGGAATATAAATATTCCAACCATCATCCATAAATAAAAACATGCTCAAGTGATTCTCCAAGGATCCATAAGAAACTCTGTATCCAATGGTACAATGCTAACACCACCTGCTCACTTAGATTAAAAACCACAAAACTAACATTGTTGTTGACAACACCACGATAACACTTGTCAGCGTTAAGGTAACCTTTGTCAGCGTTAGAAAAATATAGTGGAAAGTCTAACTTCAATACCAATAACAATGCATTATCCTTTACATACTTTTACATTAAGACCCCAAAACACATATTATGTGAGATTGATCATTCCAATACTTGTTACCAAGTATTGAAACCTTCCAACATCAAAAGGTTTAGTTAATAAATCAGACACATTTTCCTCTGTGTCAACCCTATCTGGTTGTATTAAACCCTTTTCAAAACAATCCCTTATAAAATGATGTCTAATTTCTATGTGTTTTGTTTTAGAATGATGTACATGATTTTTAATAATGCATAAAGTGCTGTTATTATCAACAAAAATCTTGGTATGCATGAAATTATACCCATAATCCAACAGCTGGTTCTGAATCCATAAGACTTGTCCACAACAAGCAGCTGCAGCTACATACTCTGCTTCAGTTGTAGAATTGGCCACCACTGTTTGTTTCTTGCATTGCCAAGATATCAACCTACTCCCAAGAAACTGACATCCACCAGTTGTGGATTTTCTATTAAACTTATCACCACCATAGTCACTGTCTGAATATGAAATAAGCTCCAATGGTGAATCTTTTGGGTACCACAAGCCAAGATCTGGATAACATCTAAGGTACCTAAAGATTCTCTTGACAGCATAAAGGTGACATTCTTTGGGAGTCACTTGATGGCGTACACATGCACACACAACAAACATAATGTCAGGTCTGGAGGCTGTAAGATACATCAATGAAATAATCATTGATCTATTGTGCCTGAAATCCACATCTTTTCCATCTCCAACTTTTCCCCAAGGGTGTTCTCTATCCATAGGAGTAGCAGCCCTCTTTTCATGTGGAGAAAATCCAAACTTCTTCAAGATCTCTGCCACATATTTATCTTGAGAGATGAAGATACCATCTTCTTTCTGCTGAACTTGTAACCCTAGAAAGAAGTTCATCTCCCCCATTGCACTCATCTTGAATTTGTCTGTCATAAGCTTGGAAAAGTCTTCACTCATCTTTGGATTGGTGGAGCCAAAGATGATATCATCAACATAAACCTGAACAAGTAAGACATCCTTACCAGCCTTCTTTGTAAATAATGTTTGGTCTTTGGTGCCCCTTTTGAATCCATTTTCTACCAGATAGGTGGACAATGTGCCATACCATGCTCTTGGGGCTTGATGAAGTCCATACATAGCTTTCTTGACTCTATACACCTTGTCTGGATTCTCTGGATCTTCAAAACCAGGAGGCTGCATAACATACACCTCTGATAAGTGTGAAAACACTCATCAATAATGATCCAAATACCACTCAAAACACAGTCAAATACATTATTTTAACTTTAAAATATCAGAATTACGCGTGTATTTGTGTTTTATGTGTTTTCAGGTAACAAGATGCATTTTGGAGCAAAGACACGTTTTCAAAGATTTATTTGATAAAAAGACGAAGAAAAGGACGAATGAGCTTTCAAGGACTTTACTTGCTAATAATACCAAGATGGAGGGCTGAACTTGCAACTTTTACAAGATGAAGGACGATAAAGAAACTTGATTTAAAAAGTGCTAAACACTTTTGATTAAAGAAAGAAGATGAGGGACCAAAAAGAAAGTTAATGGAAAGTTATTTACTTGGTCATTGACCAAGCCGGTCAAACACAAAAACACAATCACGTCTCTTTCTTCTTCTCCAAACGAAGAGAGAGAAAACATTTCTCCATACTTTCTCCATTCCACCTCCATAACCTGCAAATCAATTTCATGGATAATCAAGACGGATTCAAGAGAAACTCAAAGAAGGAAAAACGATCCTTATCCTCTCCTCTACATGAAGATACAAATTAATTAGATCAAAGATGAAGAATGAAGAAACGCCCAAATTAAGTCAAGAGTGAAGAACGAAGCTAATCCTCGTATTTTACACGTGTCATCAAGGGATTGGATAGAACACGTCACACCACCACCTCTTCACGCCTATAAATAGAAGACGAAGACTTCATTTCAGACGGTTAGCATTAGGAGTACTTACACATAGTAGTAGGTGTAGATTAGGAGCAGTTAAGTTTTCTTGTTAAATCTTGTAACAAAATCTGTTTTACAGTTGAAGTAGTTGTAACCGAATGCTTTATTTTCCGCCATTAATGAAATAAATAGCTTTCTTAATCTTCTTTACTGATTCTTATTCTAATTAAAAGTTACTTTTCTCCATCGATGAAGAACTTAAATTCTTTCTGTTATTTTCGTTATATTACTGTTATGATATGTTACCATAGCTAGTTAGTATGTTTGTTGAAACTTATATTACTTTCTTTCAATCTTTTGGTAATAGAGGAAGATGCTGTCCATTCGAGCTTACACTATTTATTACTGATCATTCCAGAGATTTACATTTTACATGTTCTTGATAATTGATTTGCATTACCGATTACTATTCACATGTTCTTGAGATGTTGATAGCAGTTCTTTAGATTAGATGAGTTAGAATTTGGTTTTAGATTCAATAGATTTAATCTTGTTAGATTTCTAGTTAGAAGTCATTCAGTAAAAAGCTTATCAGATTTTATATTTTTTTTTAAAAGTTAAAAAAAGCTTGATTTTGTTCCCAAGATTATAGAATTTAGTTCACAGTCAGGTTGTTACCAAGCTGTATTGATAGATTTACTCAATTAAAGGAAGTTAAAATTTTTCTTATTTTATTGTGATAATCAGTTGACCAACTTTCTAGTTAGATATCTAGTTCGGTAGTGGACTCGATAAGTCTTGTTCAAGTTTTAGCAGGTTTCAGTTTAGAAGGATTTGTTTGGTTTTTCTTCGTATTTGTTTCGAGTTTTGCAGGATTAAAGGTTGCTGAATGTTCGATAGTTGTTCAAGAATCTTGGTGCTTTGCTGAATTTCGTTGATTTCGGTTCCAGTTAGAAGTTGCAAGATTAGACGATAGACGAAGTGTAAGGTGTAATAGCAAAAGTTGGCTCAACGCCTAACTTCGTCAACAACGGTCTGGCCTGGAAGAAACAGGTTAAGCGCACTTTATTTTATGCCATTTAGAGTAGACTGTTAGTTAGAATTCAGTGTAGAGTAGATACTGAAATTTGTTAAAGCTGTTACTGTAATATGTTAGCTGAGTAATTGTCCAAGTTTGATTTTGTATAATTGAGCTAGTTCTTTTAATTTTGCATATTAGCTTTTAACTAATGTCAATCTATAGAATTCTTGCTGATATATCATTACTAGTGTTTGGAAATAGGATGTTTAGTTCTTATTTTGGTTCCTGTATTTGAGTAAATTCTAGCAGATCATTTTGAAATAATTTTGGATAAAAATTCATGTACTGTATCTTCTATTTTTGTCACCATTTCATTTAGGATTGGTTTTTGTCACGTTTTTTTACTAAGCAAATTTGTTGGATCTGTTTGTTAATTGTATGGGCCAAAGTTATTATTGGGCTTGTTATGATTTATATTTGGGGCAATTTTACTAAATGAATTTTAGAAGACGTATTCTTTGATTTCAGAAAATTAGTATGAGTTTTAACTAAATTCAAATTTAGAATTCTATAAAAATTCGTTTTGTGTACTTTTATGAAATTTAGATTTGAATTGTAGTGTAAAGGTAAAATTAAATTTGTAGATTTAATTTTGATACTGTGTATTTTACTTTGTAGTTTAAATGTGCATTTTACATTTTTATATTTTGTGCATCTAAGTTTGTGTTAATTGTATTTTGTGCTTTAATTGTGGTATTTGCAATATTTTGTAGATTAGTACGTATAAGTAGGTAATATAATATAATATTTTTCATTTTTTTACATGCTTTGTGCAAATTAGACATAGATTACCAAACAAGTTTTATAACCAAAAACAATCAAGTTGAGCTTAAAAACGTTATATCAATTCGTTAAGACCGAGAGAAAACGAACTTCACTATACACAAATATTAAATGGCGCCGCTGCCGGTTCTTTTCGTGAAGATTAACGGTTTCGAGTGAGACGATTGGATTTTGGGATCCGTTCACTTTGTGAACGTTATTTTTACGTATTATAAATCAAAAAGATAAAAAAAATCAAAAAGATAAAAATACAAAAAAATAAAAATCACAAAAATCAATTCTTCTCCTAAAGAATTGAACCAAAAAAATAAAAAATCCAAAAAGTAATATTTTTCCTAAAAGATTACACCCAAAAATATATATTATATCGGTTTTCATTGTTTTTACGTACATATAGTATTTTTCTTAAGAAAATCAAATAAATACAAAAATATTTTCTTTATATTATTATATGTAAATACATATACGTATAAGAACAACCAATACACATATCTTCCATAAGTATTGCCGAGGCAATACACCGTGTTAGGGGGCGTTCCGGTCCTTGACACGTGTATCGATCAAATTCAGTAAAGCAAGAATAGATAAATACTTCCAATAGGCAATAATTCGAAGAATACAAACTACAAAGTGAATAGAAAGGCGATGTGCTATAAAATGCCATCTAAGGGTCAATAGGTACTTAAGTGCTTCGCGCCACCTAACCCCCCGTTCACTAGTGCGTATTCTAAGAAGGAAGGCTTTATTGGGGGTCTTGCACCCAAGTAGTAATATATATATTATACTTTCTTGTGGATATTTCATATCGAACCTCGAGGGAGATAATCTCTTCTCTCTCAAAAGTCGACCGAGGGCTACTCCCTCATTCCTCGTGTTTACTTACACGTGTACTCGCACGCGTGTAACCATACCACCTTTGGTGTATTACTTCCTTCCCCGAGGAAGCTTTTAGACGTCATTTCACTTGTATATACATTCGACCATTTTGCCACACATGGATAATCGTCCTATTTTGGAGATATTACAAGACGAGCATTATCGAGCTGTGTATGGGCCTTGTGCGACTTATGGAGGACCGCATGGTGCAAATAATTGTCATCTATACGCGAGCGATTATGATCAAGGGTTTAATGAGGATTTTCAAAATCAAAATTTTTTAAATCAAGACGATTTTCAAAATGAAGAGAATTTTCAAAGTCATAATCAAACAACATTTCACAATCAAGGCATTTTTCATTTCTTGAGTAAAGACGCTTTTAAATTTGTAATGCAAGCACTTGAGACAATGAAAGAGGCAACTGATCCGAACATCTTAGGCTTGAGCACATACGTCTTGCAACTCATGAGACCTGACGATGCTTTACCTGATGATGAGCCTTATTTGAGAGTATATGTTGAGGATGATACACTTAGTGATGTTCCTATTATAGACCCTTCCATCTCTCCACCGACTATACTTGAGCCATACACACCTTCAACACCTTTACCTCACATGGGACCCACCGACTCTTTAACCATAGGGGACGAGCCTCTTAGCACTAATACAAACACCAAATCGGATGAATTAACCTCTTCTAGTGTTGAGAACCTTATCCCAATCCAAAGAGAGCTTGAGAGGGTTTCCAATGAACCATGTGACGAGCTTTGTATTGATACTTCTTCTCCTCATGATCACATTGAGATTTCTTCACATATTGACCTTCATGCTACTACTAGTGATTTTGGTGACTTTGATCTTGATGAATTGTTTAAAGAAAGGGATAATGAGATTGAGGAAGAGTTTGTGAAAGACTTTCCACAAATGGAGGATGATGATTGTGATTCTAGTGACGCGTCTTATGCTATATCATCCAATGATTTGTCTTGTCAAGATAACATTCCTAATTTGGATGAAGAGTTTGCTCCTTTAGGAAAAGTGGATCCTTCTCCTCTACCACCTTATGATTCTTGTGATGAAACCTTTGATGATCCTTATGATAGTGATGAGTCTTTTACTTCTGATGATGATGACTCCATTTCTTCTATGACTCCTTCACCTATTCTTCTAAGTGATTTTGTGATATATTCAAATCCTCTTTTTGAGACATGTTTTGATAACCCACTTTTTGAGGAGTGTGAAGAACCTAATAATGAGTCTATAGAAGAAGAACCCTTGATTGATCATCCTTCACTGGTTTTTGAGGATACACCTATTGATCATATCATCCCTTTGAGTGATTCTCTCATTAATACACCTCCTTTTGAGCCTTATGTTCCCACCCTCCCACCCTTGAAGTTGGTTATTAATGAAGATCCTTTCCTCTTAGAGATTGATACTTTTTCATCTAAGGCACCTTTAGAACTCAAAACCTTTGATATGGACTCTTTTATGGAGATTGATGCCACCATAGAGGATACTCTTGCACAATTTGATATAGAGGTCAACGATAGTGTTTCTAATTTGGAAGAGGAGGTTCGTCTTATTACTACATTGCTTTTTGGGAACATAGAGCCTACACCTCCTCCACTAGACACTATTAATTTTGATCATCCTTTCACTATGCCTTCTATGGAAGATTACCCACCTTTTGATGATGATGACGAGCCTAATATGGACATAATAGTTATGAATGTTTTGATACCTACACCTTCGTTGTCTCATGATGCTCTAATCACTAAAGGAGAATCTTATATGGTTGATATGAGCTCATCTTCTTATTTTCCCATGAAGGGAAAGGTTTTTGATCCTGGGATACGTATGTTTGGGAAAAATTGGTTTTCATCTACTCCACTTAAGAGTGTGATTTCGATTGATATGGACTTCTTGTATGAGCTTACTTTGGTGATGCTACCTATTTTGGAGTTGTTCGAATGTAGAGATGGAAACTATGTATTTGATCCTGGGGTGTTTCCTTTATGAGAGATTTCGTATGTTGGACAAACTTGAGACACGTTGGACCGTTCCATTTATCGAGGCAGATATTGTAGATCTTATAGTAAATGGCAACGTGTTAAGTTTGAGTGTATCATGTGAGACGAGCTTCAAAGTGGATATCTTTTATTCTCCATGATGGTTTCCCCAAGGACAACCTAATTCGGGGCCGAGTCGAGCTAGCGACTTAGGGTTAAAAAAACTCAAGCATTGAATAACTAGGTTAGAAAACGTAGAGTAGATCTAAATAGGTTAGGTTTAATTAAAAGGATGTTATAGTAGAGTTGAAGTGGAGGGGTGCCTTTCTTCATCTTTTCGTGTTTGTTTCAAGGGTTGCTCTCTCTCATTTCATTTTTAGAGCTCATGGAGGAGGCCCGTGTATCCGTTTCACTTTGATTAGTTTTTGCTATTGTGATATTCAAAACACTTGTGCTTAAATGAATACCCTTTAGTTGTCTTTTCCTTAACTCGAGTTAAACAAAGTTATCAATGTAATAAGTGTAGGGGAGTTTACTCCAATACTCTTAAACATTGAGGACAATGTTTATCTTAAGTGTAGCGGAGACTTCTATCGAAGTGACCTTACCTAGACCATTGTCATTGTCTTCATGATAACTTGTAAATGATTTTTCAACATTTTTCAAATTTTTGATCTACTTTGGCCACCAAGAATATGCATTTATAATCATTTTTCATTTGTATAACACATTTGCATTGTATATATATTTTTTTCTTTTGTTTTCCATCAAAAATATATAAAAAGAAAAAAATATAATAAAGGATATGATTTAACAAATTTAGACTTCTTTGAAATATTAGGCACGCCATGGATATTTTGACTCAACCCGAGTTTGCTTATCAAGCATTCTCTAGCTAGTATCCTTAACCATGTAGTCCTTCATTGGTCTATTAGGCTAAGCATCCACCAATCTCATTATTTGAGATTTTAAATTTGTGGAGAATGGGAAATGATAGAGTTGAAGCAAGTATAAAAGGGCTAGATAAACTTCATGATAATTACTTGTGGCTAAACCCTTCTCTTCTTTACCTCTTATTTCTTCGCATGTATATATGTTAATAAATAATCAAGAACGGTTTTAATCGGTTTGTAATCTCTTATGCATTTTTGTCTAATCATTCACGGTTGGTATAAGTACGTTTTAAGATTCTAAGTTAGAACGTTTTATGTGTACTAAACTTATGTCATGCTTAATATTTAGCGGGTGTTTTTCCTTTTATTCTTTTCAACTTTCTTAGTGAGGAATAAAGAAAAATAAGAGCGGCTTATGAAAAAAAAAATGAAAAATGAGTGGCTAGAAAAAAAAAAGAGAAAAAGAAAAAAAAAAGAAAAGAAAAAAATATATATACAAGACTCCCAAGAGGGGCAGTGTGGTGTTAATTATAGTGACTATTGAGTTCCAATATTACCTTGACGGGTTGCGGGGATTCAATAGATTGCTCCAATCCAATATTACCTTGACGGGTTGCGGGGTTGAAGATCCAAAGTCTCAAAAAGATGGCGGATGTAAATTATTGCGTGAGTTTTATTTTTCTTTCCTTAGCGAGTGTGTAGCTACTTATGAAAGCATGACATGAGGATTTTACACATAAGTCGAATGACTTATTATTCTTGAAACGAACTTATATTAATTGTGAGCGGTTTTTCAAGTAATGGATGAGAGGATTACTTAGGATTAAAACCGTGCTTCCTTATTTTTGGATTTTACATTTCTTATACTTCACACTTGAAATAATGACAAATTTGCTCTCAAGCAATTTGCTCAAATAATAACCGGTTCCACATTTAATTGTCATGAATAAGTTGATGCACTTTTTACTTGTGAATGCAATGATCCCATTTTTAAGCTTGGTATGGGAAAAGTGAAACTTGAGGGTGATAAGTGTCCATGGTACCAAAGCTCTAATTTAAGTCATTGATTTCTTTATGAGTTATTTCCATCAAAACCATTTCAATAAAAATCAAAAATATATAAATAGAATTGTTTTCTTTGCATTGCATTGTAAATATTCAAAATCATTCATCATGTAGTATAGTTTAGTTTATTAAATCATAAAATGGTCAAGGTTGGTTAATTATGAGAAAAGTGCACTTTAGAGCTTTGAAATGCTGCATTGCATGAGGTCATGGCAATGGTCAAGTGGAGGGGAGTTGATAAGTGTAAAAACACTCATCAATAATGATCCAAATACCACTCAAAACACAATCAAATACATTATTTTAACTTTAAAATATCAAAATTACGCGTGTATTTGTGTTTTATGTGTTTTCAGGTAACAAGATACATTTTGGAGCAAAGACACGTTTTCAAAGATTTATTTGATAAAAAGACGAAGAAAAGGATGAATGAGCTTTCAAGGACTTTACTTGCTAATAATACCAAGATGGAGGGATGAACTTGCAACTTTTACAAGATGAAGGACGATAAAGAGACTTGATTTAAAAAGTGCTAAACACTTTTGATTAAAGAAAGAAGATGAGGGACCAAAAAGAAAGTTAATGGAAAGTTATTTACTTGGTCATTGACCAAGCCGGTCAAACACAAAAACACAATCACGTCTCTTTCTTCTTCTCCAAACGAAGAGAGATAAAACATTTAAAGATCTCCATACTTTCTCCATTCCACCTCCATAACCTGCAAATCAATTTCATGGATAATCAAGACGAATTCAAGAGAAACTCAAAGAAGGAAAAATGATCCTTATCCTCTCATCTACATGAAGATACAAATTAATTAGATCAAAGATGAAGAATGAAGAAACGCCCAAATTAAGTCAAGAGTGAAGAACGAAGCTAATCCTCGTATTTTACACGTGTCCTCAAGGGATTGGATAGAACACGTCACACCACCACCTCTTCACGCCTATAAATAGAAGACGAAGACTCCATTTCAGACGGTTAGCATTAGGAGTAGTTACACATAGTAGTAGGTGTAGATTAGGAGCAGTTAAGTTTTCTTGTTAAATCTTGTAACAAAATCTGTTTTACAGTTGAAGTAGTTGTAACCGAATGCTTTATTTTCCGCCATTAATAAAATAAATAGCTTTCTTAATCTTCTTTACTGATTCTTATTCTAATTGAAAGTTACTTTTCTCCATCGATGAAGAACTTAAATTCTTTCTGTTATTTTCGTTATATTACTGTTATGATATGTTACCATAGCTAGTTAGTATGTTTGTTGAAACTTATATTACTTTCTTTCAATCTTTTGGTAATAGAGGAAGATGTTGTCCATTCGAGCTTACACTGTTTATTATTGATCATTCCAGAGATTTACATTTTACATGTTCTTGATAATTGATTTGCTTTACCGATTACTATTCACATGTTCTTGAGATGTTGATAGCAGTTCTTTGGATTAGATGAGTTAGCATTTGGTTTTAGATTCAAGAATCTTGTTAGATTTCTAGTTAGAAGTCATTCAGTAAAAAGCTTATCAGATTTTATATTTTTTTTTAAAGTTAAAAAAAAGCTTGATTTTGTTTCCAAGATTATAGAATTTAGTTCACAGCCAGGTTGTTACCAAGCTGTATTGACAGATTTACTCAATTAAAGGAAGTTAAAATTTTTCTTATTTTACTGTGATAATCAGTTGACCAACTTTCTAGTTAGATATCTAGTTCGGTAGTGGATTCGATAAGTCTTGTTCAAGTTTTAGTAGGTTTCAGTTTAGAAGGATTTGTTTGGTTTTTCTTCGTATTTGTTTCGAGTTTTGCAGGATTAAAGGTTGCTGAATGTTCGATAGTTGTTCAGGAATCTTGGTGCTTTGCTGAATTTCGTTGATTTCGGTTCCAGTTAGAAGTTGCAAGATTAGACGATAGACGAAGTGTAAGGTGTAATAGCAAAAGTTGGCTCAGCGCCTAACTTCGTCAACAACGGTCTGGCCTGGAAGAAACTGGTTAAGCGCACTTTATTTTCTGCCATTTAGAGTAGACTGTTAGTTATAATTCAGTGTAGAGTAGATACTGAAATTTGTTAAAGCTGTTACTGTCATATGTTAGCTGAGTAATTGTCCAAGTTTGATTTTGTATAATTGAGCTAGTTCTTTTAATTTTGCATATTAGCTTTTAACTAATGTCAGTCTATAGAATTCTTCCTGATATATCTTTACTAGTGTTTGGAAATAGGATGTTTAGTTCCTATTTTGGTTCCTGTGTTTGAGTAAATTCTAGCAGATCATTTTGAAATAATTTTGGATAAAAATTCATGTATTGTATCTTCTATTTTTGTCACCATTTCATTTAGGATTGGTTTTTGTCACGTTTTTTTTACTAAGCAAATTTGTTGGATCTGTTTGTTAATTGTATGTGCCAAAGTTATTATTGGGCTTGTTATGATTTGTATTTGGGGCAATTTTACTAAATGAATTTTAGAAGACGTATTCTTTGATTTCAGAAAATTAGTATGAGTTTTAATTAAATTCAAATTTAGAATTCTATAAAATTCGTTTTGTGTACTTTTATGAAATTTAGATTTGAATTGTAGTGTAAAGGTAAAATTAAATTTGTAGATTTAATTTTGATACTTTGTATTTTACGTTGTAGTTTAAATGTGCATTTTAGATTTTTATATTTTGTGCATCTAAGTTTGTGTTAATTGAATTTTGTGCTTTAGTTGTGGTATTTGCAATATTTTGTAGATTAGTACGTATAAGTAGGTAATATAATATAATATTTTTCATTTTTTTACATGCTTTGTGCAAATTAGACATAGATTACCAAACAAGTTTTATAACCAAAAACAATCAAGTTGAGCTTAAAAACGTTATATCAATTCGTTAAGACCGAGAGAAAACGAACTTCACTATACATAAATATTAACCTCCTCAACAATTGTGCCATATAAGAAAGCACTCTTCACACCCATTTGATAGACAGTGAAGCCCATGCAGGAAGCATAGGCTAGAAATATCCTTATAGCCTCAATCCTTGCAACTGGTGCAAAGACCTCCTCATAGTCTATCCCTTCCTCTTGTGTATATCCCTGAGCCACTAAACGTGCCTTGTTTCTGACCACAATGCCTCTTTCATCTTTCTTGTTTCTAAGAACTTATCTTGTCCCAATAGGTCTGACATATCTGGGACAATCAACCAGCTCCCAAACATCCTGAATAGCAAATTGGTGAAGCTCATCCTGCATTGCTTCCACCCAACTTGGTTCTTTGAGAGCATCAAAAATCTTCTTGGGTTCCTGTTGTGACAGAAAACAGGCAAACAAACATGCTTGAACAAGAGGGGTATCAACCTTCTTGTGTATATTGGCAATAAATCCACCAAGACTCTGATGAGATCTTCTAGTCTGAACAGGAGTCATGACATCCCCAATAATTTGAGAAGTGGGGTGATTCTTCATGGTAGAAGTAAGAACTCCTCCCTCAAAAAGTCTGTTGTCTTCAATCTCATCATCCATGTTGCCAATATCTTCTTCAGACTCTCTTCCATCAATATTAGTATGAACCTCTTCATTCCTGCTTGAAGGTTCACCTTGTTCAAAATTTGAAGAGAAAATATGCTCAAAAGTGTTGTCAACGCCTGAATTTGTCCTGTCAGCGCCAGATTTTCCTTTGTCAACGCCTGAAGGACCATGCATGTTGTTAACTGGTGATACTTGGGGACCACCATTTTCCTTTCCAGCAGCAGTAGTAGCAGCAAAAGCATCTGTCCATATGGGAATAGTGACATACTCTTGTATGGGAGATGACTTGTCTGCTTGTGATCCAACCTCTTCATTAACCTATGTACCTGAAACATCAACAACTGGTTCTTCCACAACATTTGAAGTTACCTTCATAATGTCTGGATTAGTAACAGGCATATAATTCAAAGTCCTAGATAGAGGTTCCAAGTCAAACAACCAATTTGGACCACTTTCAGGATCACTAGGTTTACTCTCTAAAAACCTAACATGTACTTTTTCAAGTATACGTTTTTCCTTCTTAAGGTAAACCCTATATCCCTTACTCTGCACTGAATAACCCATGAAGTAGCCCTCATCAGCTTTTGCACTAAATTTACCTAAGGCATCACTAGTATCTAAGACAACTACATGACAGCCAAAGGGTTTAAGAAAACCAATATTAGGTTTCCTTCCCCAAAGTAACTCATAAGGTGTTTGTTATGTATCTTGTTGACCAATGCTCTATTCTGAACATAACAAGCTGTATTCACAGCCTCAACCCAAAAAGCTATGGGAAAGTGAGCATCAGCCAATATAGTCCTGGCTGCTTCAATTAGGGTTCTATTCTTTCTCTCAGCAACCCCATTTTGCTGTGGGGTTCTGGCAACACTAAACTGCCTAGTAATCCCTTTCTTAGCACAAAAATCATCCAACAGTTTATTTCTAAACTCACCACCATTATCACTTTTAAGCATTTTAACTTCATTACCAGTTTTCTTCTCAATATGAGTAATAAAGCTAATTAAAGTATCATCAGTGTCACTTTTCATAGCTAAAAAGAAAGTCCAAGTAAACCTAGAAAACTCATCTGTGATGACAAAGCAGTATGATTTATCATTCAAACTCTCTATATTAGTTGGACCAACCAGGTCCATATGCAGCAAGTGAAGTGGTTTAGAACTAGAGTGCACCTGTTTAGACATAAATGAGACATTGTGTTGTTTGCCTTTAAGGCATGCAACACAAGAGTGGTCATTGTGGAAAGCCTTTTCAGGCAAACCATCAACCAAGCCAAGTCTCACAAGTTTGTTTATATTTTTAAAGTTAATGTGCCCTAGTCTCCTGTGCCATAGATTACTCTCATCAACTGAAGCTTTAGCATAAAAACATGACATATTATTATTCATCCTAATACCATTAAGATTCACATTATAAATGTCCTTATTCCTAGGTGTTCTATAGTCAATATATTTCTCATCTGGAATTTTAAAATCCTTGCTCAACACCAAGCATTCAGTATTAGTAAAAAGAACCTTATTTTTGTTATCACAGACTTGTGATACACTAAAAAGATTGTAATCAAGTTCTTTTACCAGAAACACGTTTTCAAAACGCAAGTTCTTGGTGAGAAGAGTTCCTTTGCCTGTGATAGTTCCATATCCGCCTCTAAAGTAAACCTTATCACCATCCTTAATGGGAGTGAAGTTAGTGAGATAATCTTCCTTCCCAGTCATGTGCCTAGAGCATCCACTATCCCAATAGCCATAATCATTTACCTGTTTTTGTATGCCCTGCACATAAAGAAAACAAATTAGTTTTCTTTGGGAACCCAAGCCTGAGCAGACTTGGATTCATCTGGTTGTTCAACAAGAACAGACTTAGTTTTCATAACAACTCCTTGTTCATCCCTTTTTGGATGAAAATCCCAGTTAGACCCCCAATTGGTTTTGTGATGACCTTTGAAATATAATTAAATCTGTTGCAGGTCATAGAAGTCCCATTAGAATTAGGGTTTTGATCTTGCTTAGGTCTCCAAGTCAAGCTAGAAGAAGCTTTAGACCCCTTTCCCTGTGGTTGCAAATATTTAGGTCTGGCAACGTTTCTGTCAGCGTTGGATTTGGTCTTGTCAATGCTGAAATTACCCTTGTCAGCGTTGAACCTAGGGTTTGCTACAGAAACCCATTGCCTATTAGACCAAGTATTGGTCTTCTGAAATGGTCTTTGTCCATGAGTGTTAGACCCTTTAGTGAAAAATGGGACTGGTCTAACAACTTGTGGACTTTGCTCCACAAAAGTTTTGGGTCTGACAGTGTTTGACCTTTTAACAACGTTGACCTTGGAAGCGTTGACACACTTATATGCTAAATGTGAAAAGCTACCACAAGTGTAACAGGCTTTTCTAGACACAACTCTAGGTCTAGAAGAAAAGAAACCTGTTCCATTATCACTAACTTGGCTTTTTGGTGACCTAGTATTCCTATACATTTCTGCATACTTAATGCTAGGTTTCTTAACAGTGTTTGACCCAAGGTCAATAGTCTTGCCAGTGATTGGGTTTGTTACTTTGATAGGGGTCGACTCATTTGGACTATCACAAAGCATGCCACCCTTGACAAATAAGGTATTTAACCCTGGAGACACCGGCTTTCTTCCATTCATTCAAGTCAGTCAACTTTTGCCTATACTCCTCAACTGGGGTAAGGACTCTTGGTGGAGGAATAAATTCCTCTTCTTGGAGTTCTGGTAAACCAGTCCAAGATAAGTCATTTCTTTGGACACCATAGAAGTCCCCGGCTGGTGGTGGAACACCAGTATAGTCTTTCATCCCAATCCCAGTCATGTCCTTAGGACCCCTCTGTTTATTAACACATTCTCCTAGGGTTTGTGAGGCCTTATCAAATCTCTAAATTTTAAGGTCTACATTATCCTTATTCTTGATAGCCTCGTCTAACTTAGCCTGTAATTCAGCATTGACCCTTTCCATGATGTTTCTAACATCATTACTAGCATTTAACTCATGTTTTAAGATATTTATTTTATCTTTTAGGTCAAGCTCCATTTTCTTATACTCAGAAACTGTCTTCTCAGTTTGAGTGAGAGCAATTTGATAGTTAGACAACTTGCATCTCTCAGTACTCACATCACTTAACAATCTTAAAACCTCTTTGTTAAGCTTTTTAGTATTTAAACGACAACCCTTACAACAAAAAGCATCATCGTATACCTCATTGTCTGATGAAGAGGAGGAGTGTACCATGAGAGCATATTGAACATTCTCTTCTTCTTCTATTGCAACAACCAAAGCTTTATCCTCTTCCTCATCCTTAGCCAAATAGCTCCAGTCCCATCCAATGCCATCAATTTCTTACACTGCCACCATGGCCTTAGGATCCTGAGCCTTAATAATTTGGCTTGAGGGTTTTCCAACATCAGATCTTCTTAGAGATCTGCATTCCCTCATAAAGTGCCCCATACGATGACAATTGTAGCATTCAACCTTAGATTTATCAAATCCAGCAGTGTCCTTTGCATTAAAGGTCATCTTCTTCTTGAACCTTCTATTCCACCTGTTTGCTCTTATACTTGCAAGAGCCATGTTCCACTTTATATCCATCTCCTCCAAGTGCTCATCACTTATTTGCTCAAGGTCCTCATATGTAATCACTGAACCATTAGGCAATAAAGCCATGTATGCACACCAGTATCCAGATCCAAACCAGCAGGCTTAACTCTTGGTGAGTCAATTTTGTATGTGTCAGCGTCTGAATGTGAGGCGTTGACAAGATATCATCTAGCGTTGACACATGTTGATCCAGTAACTAGGTGCATGTATGAGTCCTTCTGATCAAATTGACCTTCACTATGTGAGAAGAAGGCCATGTTACTATTGGTAGACTTACTTCCATGCTCCAAAAGAGTTTCATTCTCCAACAGCCTCAGTTTGTTGTAGATATCATCAAAAGTAGAACTTTTGTGAGTGTTATTGGCAATTATAGATCTTGCCTCAATCTTCCACCCATCACCAAGGCTTTTAAGAAAAGTGGCAATAATATCAATATCACCAACTTGTGTCCCCATGAAGGACAGCTTACTTGTAATATTAAGCAGTCTGCTTCTTACACTGCTAAGCTTCTCATTAGGTTGAGCCTTAAAAACAACATACTCATGCAAGAGTTGCTTCTTCTTCTCTTCCTTAGTATCAACATTACCACCATATGCAACTTCAAGGGCTGCCCAAAGGTCTTTTGCAGACTCATAACCTCTGTATTTGTTCTAATTTTCTTGTCCCAAGGAGAGTTTCAGAATGTTTAGGGTTTTCATATCAACCCTTTTCTTTGCTATGTCTTCAACAGACACAGCTCTACCATCATCAGGTTTTTCTTTCTTATCTTCTTCTGAACATCCTTGAACAACTGATCTTGTAGCAATGGCATTAGCAATCTTTTGAGCTTTATTGAATGTGTTTCCATATTCAATAATCTCCCAGAGAGTGTAGTTATAGATCCCCAGATATTGTTCAAAGTTGAATTTCCACAACTCAAAGTTGTTTGCATCTAGCATGGGAATCTTGATGTTGTGGTTTGAGGAGGAGGAGGTTGCTTCTGGAGTGGACATGATGTTTTTAGGGTTTTGTGAAAATTAGTGTTTTGGTGATTTTAGGGTTCTTGTGTTCTTTTAGATCAAAGTTTCTCAACAAGCTCTGATACCACTTGTTGATCCCAAACTTAGATCGATTAAGCTTGTGTATACGAGATTAGATCAAGTTATACACGAAGAGAAACTTTGTTTATGTATAAAGTAATCTAAGTGTTATGCAGAATTAACACTTAAACAAGATCAGACAAAGATGTAAAACAAACTTTCACTTGATTGATAATAACGAACTTGCTTACAATGAAAGTGTTTAACGTATGAAAACTTATTATCAAACATAACCTGAAGGTCTTCTTTTATAGACATAAGAAGCCTTGTACAAGATGTTGGAAATACGTTTTACGTATTAAGAAGGATCGGTCACTCCAACGATAATCTATGTTATAGCTCGTAGTTCATTTATTTACATTTATTAAACAAAGCCCAAAACCGAGCCCATGAAGTGTATGGGCCGGCGGCCTAATGTAAACCCAAGCCCATCTCATGGGCTTGGGTATATAAACCCTCTCCTTTGATGGAGAGGGTAGTGTGGTTTCATTTTTACACATAGTAAACATTGGTTTCTCTCTCTAAGTGTGTGTGTAATCCACCATCTCTCTATCTCTTTCTCTCTCTAAAAACATAAGCAAGATTTACAATCCTACAAATGGTATCAAGAGCCATGGGATGATTGTTTAGTTCTTGTGTTTGTGTTCTTGATTCTTGCCATTTTTGATCCATTTTCATACGAACCAATTTTTTTTTTGTGTTTTTATGGGTTAATCTTGATTTACTTCATCTTATTACTTGTTATAGTGATTTGGTATTGTTATTTGGGTTAAAAACACAAAATTTTTTGGTCGTTTGATTCATTTTTTGGCCTAGAATCTTGAATTGTTGGTGTTCGTGTACTGTCCGAGAAACAAGGTAAGGAGGAATCCATAGTACGATCTGAAGTTGCGATTGCATAAACCCTGGGGGTTTCTACTTGCGATCCATCGTCACGATCTGGTGTTACGATCTAACTGCGATCGGTAGTGCGATCCAAGTTGTGATCTTGACTTCGATAGCTCACTAAGATCCATACTTCGATCAAGGTAAGTTTGTTCAGTACGATCTCTCGTTGCGATCCATAGTCCGATCACTTGTTGCGATAAGGGAGTGCGATCAGGGTACGATCGTTGGGTACGATCTGGGAGTCCGATCATAGGGAGTGCGATCCTCACTGCGATCTAAGTACGATCATCACTGCGACCTGAGTGCGATCATCACCACAATCTGAGTACGATCACAACCACGATCTGAGTACGATCCAACATTTTTTCAAAAACGTGTTATTGAAATTTTTTATCGTGTGTAATTTTGACTTGGATTTTTTTGGTTTATCGAGGACATATTTTAGGGGATTTTAACATTATTTCTTGGTTTTAACACACTACAACAAACACATTTACTTTCTTTCATTGATCGATCAATTTTGTAAATCTTCACTTATTGAAATGGAGTACACATCTCTTATGGATAAGTCCATCCTCTCGGGTACGGATAATCGTCCACCAATGTTGGTGAAGACTATGTATGGGGAATGGGCTTCCCGAATGGAACTTTATATGTTGAACAAGGAGAATGGACATCTAATTTGGGCATCGGTGCTCAATGGACCATTAGATTATGGTACAGTGACGGAAGGTACGACTACTCGTCCTCGCACAACGGGTGAGTTGACTGGAGATATGAAGATTCAAGATAAATGTGATAAGTATGCTACAAACATCATTCTCCAAGCCCTTCCTCCAGATGTCTACAAACTCGTCAGCAAACATAAAGTTGCCAAAGAGTTATGGGATAGAATTCGTGTTCTCATGCAAGGCACCTCGTTAACTAAACAAGAACGAGAGTGTAAGCTTTATGATACTTTTGATAAGTTTGCCTATGTGCCAGGGGAGACTATCAATGATTACTATCTGAGATTTACCTTATTGTTGAATGAGCTTAATATCTATGGCATGGCAATTCCTACCTTTCAATTGAACACCAAGTATTTGAACACTCTTCCTTCAGAATGGAAAAAATACGTGACGGATGTTAAATTGGCTAAGGACTTGCATAACACCAATGTGGATCAACTTCAAGCTTTTCTTCAACAACACGAATGCCATGTGATCGAGGCTCGGTTGTCTACACCTCAAGTTCATGATCCACTTACAATGTATGCTTCTCAACAAAACATGGCTTATACTTATCAACAACCATCATACTTGCAGCAGCCACCACCACACATCTATCAGCAACCATCTTATCAACCACCAATGATGCCACAACAAGAATATCAACAAAGTGTTCATCAACAATCTTTTCAACAGCAACCACCATATCAAACATCACCATCACAAGCCAACACTTCTCCAATGGGCTATACTCTTCAGCAAGGATATTTTCCTATAGAAGCACAACCAGCACAAGCTTTCTACTCTAATGAACTTCCACCAATCCAAGCACCGGTATTTACTCCAAATGATACGCCAGCTGATGTTCTAAACCATCTCACCGCCTACTTGTCAAAACTTGTTGCAACTAGAGAATTTCCACCAACAAACAATCAGCTCCGCACCTCATCAAATCCTAGACAACAAGCCACTGTCCAAGATGGTCAAGTGACGGTACAACCAATTCAGGGAAGGAAAAATTCATATGGACCTCCTACAAGGACTGGGAACAATCAAGCTGTGAATTCTCAAGCTAGTGGAAATGGGAGTCCTATTGGTCCTAAGAAGGTTGTGACTTGCTACAATTGCCGAGGACAAGGTCATATGGCTAGGGAATGCACTCAGCCGAAAAGGAGGAGGGATGATGCATGGTTTCGTGAGAAGATGTATTTGGTTGATGCTCAGTCTAAGGGGAAGATTTTGGATTCAGAGGAGTTGGCATTTCTTGCAGACCCAGGGGCAGCAAATACTGAAGGCATTGCAGTCGTTTCTACTTCTAATGCAGCTTATCAAGCGGACGATCTTGATGCATACGATTCGGATTGTGATGACATTCACTCTGCCCACGCTGCTCTCGTTGCTAATCTCTCTCACTACGGTTCTGATGTCATGAGTGAGGTACCAACCACATCTAATAATATTGATGATAACCAACATCAAGTTGGGCATGACAATGACAACCTCGAACAGCATTCGGGAACTAGTAACTCAAATGATGTGGTACCCAATCCTACACATTTGAGTGAACCTCAACCAAATGCTACGACGGGTATGGCATCTTATGCTCAACATGATTTGGTCATGGTGCCTAAACATATAATTGATCAAATGCATATGGCCCTCAGACAATCCGTTGATACCAATTCCACCCTAACTGTTGAGCTTGCGTTGCATAAAGAAAAGGTCAAAACTTTTGAAATGGTCCCTCAAGAAGAGAAAATAACATGTTCTGAATTTGACCAATTTCGTTTTGAAAAGATTGAACACTTGAAAGAAATAGAATCATTAAAAGCTAATCTTTCCAATGAATTAAAAGAAAAAGAGTCGGTTGTCAATGATTTTCAGAAACTTAAAATGGATTTCGAAACTCTCGAGTCTAAAAAGGTTGAATCGGAAATTAATGCTACCAAACTTCTTAAATTCAAAGAACAACAGCTTTTAAAACAATACGCTTCCACAGAAAAGGTTCATCTTTTAACTAAATCATTTAAAGAATTCGAACTTAAGCGTCTTCAAGATTTACCACCTAATCCCGGTTATGCAAAACAAGCTCAGGAATATATTCCCGGTCTTTATGATATGACCATAATTGGCAAATCGAAAGAAGCACCGTTTGTTCGTAGTTCTGCGGAGACAAAGTCACTTGAGGATGAAACTCATTCTAAAATGCTTTCAAAATTCCATACAATTGATTATGATCAACATAACAAAGATCAATTTTCGAAAAAGACACGCATTCGCTTAGAAAAGGAATTAGCAGAATTAACAGTTCTTGTGCCCCAAAGTTTGTCAAATGAAAACCTTCCTAGTACGTCTCCTACACTCGTCAAAAAGGAATTAACGAAGTTAATTCCACCGGTAAGTAAGGCGTCCGTTAACTTAAATACGGTTCACCAACACTTAGTCAATTTTGACAAGGTCATTTTGGAACGTACGACGGCTTCGGCCATAACGGAAGGTGAATGGAACTTTGAGCACACTAGCGCTGCGTTCCGAGACGAAATTATTCCGTTTGTAAAGAATGTTAAAGCTTGTCTTAGTAATCTTGATCAAGATTTGTATTTGGAAATAGAAGAAGTTAAACGTGTTTTCAATGAAATGGATGATGCTTATGAAAACAGTTTACTTGAAATAGAACGAGTTTCACGCCAAAATGATCAGCTTCTGAAGCAAGTGATGTCTCATGATATTGTTTCCTTCTGTGTGAATAAACGTGTTGATAATGATTCTACTGTGCATAATATTGAAACTGTGGATAATGTGGTAGATAGTACTTGTCACGAATCTGACGCTAAATTTTTAAAGCTTCAAGATTCATATTCTTCGATTTCAAAACATTTTGATGAGATTCAAACACATTGTATTTCGCTTGAATGCAAGCAACAATTTATTCAAGAAATCTTTGAAACATCATTCGAAGGTGTTAATATCGATGATGCAAACTTTGAAAAGAATTTTCGATTGAATTTACAATCAAAACAGCGTCAGCCAAGTGACAAGGTTGCTAAGTCTTTGCCGATAGCCATAGAGAAATCTAAGGAGATTAACTGTGTGGACGTACTTGAGGCTGCTGAGAATCTTAAACTTGATCTAGATAATCGAGTTTCCAAGATTTTGTCCAAAGTTGATAACTTAAAACAGAAAAATACACGACTCTTCGATTCAGTACAGCCCGCATGTGTTGATACCACTGCACAGAATCAATCATTGATTGAACAATTGAATCGAAAGTCGATGGAAATATTTGATTTGAGGGAACAAATTTGTGATAAGAATCTGGTCTTGGCTGAGTTAAAGGAAACACTTTGTACTCTAAAAGGTAAGAATGTTGTGGATAACGCAGCCACTGTCTCAGCATCGTCCTCTAGTGCAATCAAAAGGAACCTTATAGCCGTCACACCACTTAACAAGGGCCCTAGGACTAAACCATCTCAAACTTTGGTCACTAAAGATAAGGCGGAATCAAAACTAGCTTCTAATATTCCCGTGTTGCCTTCTACAGGAGTAAGCACCACTACTAAGGCTCAAAGATCTAAGCTTAAGAGAAACAAGAAGAATGATAGGATCTTGCCCCCATCTAGTAGTCAAGTGAAGAAGAAAGTAGAAGCCCATCCTAGGAATGTTATTCCTGTTTTGAATAAAAAGAATCATGTAGCTAAACCTAAAGGCTCTGCGGTTATGCAGCGTTCTAAGCCTACTGTGAATTCTAATTTGAAATGTTGGAATTGCAATGAATGTATGTTTTCTAGTCATCATGATTCTTGCCTTATTGACCATGTGAATGAGATGCATACCCGGAAAAATGGATTAGAATGGAAACCGACTGGGAAAGTGTTAACCCAAGTTGGTTGGATGTGGCGCCCCACTGGTAGAACTTTCACTATATTAGGAAATACGTGCCCTTTGACTAGGATCACTCCCACTGAAGTGAAGAAAGCGTGCCCTTTAACTAGGAGTACCAAGGCTACCAAAACACAAGCGTGTCCTTTAATTAGGAACACCAACACTACTGTAGGAACAAAGTGCCCTTTAAATAGGTCTACTCCCACTGTAGTGCCCGCTAATACTCCAAAACCTCAGAAAATTGGAACTGTAAAACCTGTTAGCGCTAAAACTCACATTAGAAAATGCAGGAAATCTAAGGGTCTCAAAAATGTTAGCAATTCTGATAATTCTATATCTGTATCTGCTAACACTCCGGAACCAATAGTTTCCAATGCATTGTCTACTGTTGTTATTGAAAACAGGTGGTCCAAATTGTTCTCTGGTATTTGGACTCTGGTTGCTCCAAGCATATGACCGGAGATCGCTCTCAGCTCAGAAATTTCGTCAGCAAGTTTCTTGGTACGGTTCGATTTGGTAATGATCATATTGCAAAGATAATGGGTTACGGTGAATATCATATTGGGAATGTTATAATTTCAAGAGTGTATTACGTGGAAGGTATTGGTCACAACTTATTTTCTGTGGGACAATTTTGTGATGCAAATCTAGAAGTTGCTTTTCGAGAGCATACCTGCTTCATTCGTAATTTGGAAGGGGTTGATTTATTGAAAGGTACTCGAGGAAATAATTTGTACACTTTGTCTCTACAAGACATGATGGCCGCTTCTCCCGTATGTCTTCTCTCCAAAGCATCGAAGACTAAGTCATGGTTATGGCATCGACGCTTATCTCATCTTAACTTTGACGCTAATAATCACTTGGCGAAAAACGAACTTGTTCGTGGTCTTCCTAAACTATCATTTCACAAGGATCATTTGTGTTCCGCGTTTACAATGGGGAAAAGCACTAAGAAGTCTTACAAACCCAAGACTGAAGACACCAACCAAGAGAAACTTTATCTGTTGCATATGGATCTTTGTGGGCCAATGCGTGTTGAAAGTCTTAGTGGCAAAAAGTACATCCTCGTCATTGTCGATGATTACTCTCGGTTTACATGGGTGAAATTTCTTAAAGCAAAAAATGAGGCACCTAAATTCATCATCGGATTTCTCAAGATGATTCAAGTGCGTCTCAACACTAATGTCCGACGCATTCGTACATATAATGGAACCGAATTTGTGAATCAAATCTTGCGTGATTATTATGAAGAAGTTGGCATATCTCATGAAACATCCGTTGCACGCACTCCATAACAAAACGGTGTCGTTGAAAGGCGAAATCGCACACTTATGGAAGCTGCTCGAACGATGTTAATTTACGCAAAGGCTCCATTGTTTTTATGGGCAGAAGCAGTATCTACAGCAGTGTACACCCAAAACCGGTCACTAATTCGTAAACGCCATGGCAAAACACCTTATGAGCTTCTCCATGAAAAAGTACCAGATTTATCATATCTTCATGTATTTGGTTCTCTTTGCTATCCAAATAATGATGGTGACAATTTGGGAAAACTTCAACCTAAGGCTGATATTGGTATTTTCATTGGTTACGCACCCGCAAAGAAGGCATACCGAATCTACAACCGTAACTCTCGCAAGATCCTCGAAACTATGAATGTTGATTTTGATGAGCTGACAGCAATGGCTTCTGAGCAAAGCAGCTCTGAAACCGCACTTCATGAAATGGGACCCAGTAACATTAGTTCTGGTCTTGTCCCAAATAACCCTACTTCATCATCATTTACACCACCTACTAGGAATGAATGGGATACGTTGTTTCAACCGTTCTTTGATGAATTCTTTACTCCTCCAACCATTGTTGCTCCAGAACCTGAGGTAATAGCTCCGGTAACCAAAGTTGTCGCTCCAGCGACCGAAGCACAATCAAATACATCTGTACCTACAATTGGTCAAGATATACCATCCACAAGTAATTCTCAACCTACACATGTAACAACTACCCATGTCATGGCTATTGATGATGAAGAGGATGAAGATGATCACGATTTGGAATTCGCTCAAATGCGTGAACTTCCATTCTTTGGTGTACCTATTCCCGACCCTAATCAAGCCGGGTCGTCCACCTCAGAGGAAGCTCTTTCTACACTTTACTCCAATCCACGGATTCGTGAACATGACAGCAAGTGGACAAAGGATCATCCTATAGATTCTATTATTGGTGACCCTAATCGTCCGGTATCCACACGAAGTCAGTTACAAGAAAGTGCATTGTTTTGTCACTTTGATGCTTTTCTCACTGAAGTTGAACCTAAGACATGGCAACAAGCTTTTACTCAATCATGTTGGATAGAAGCTATGCAAGAAGAACTTCATGAATTCATACGTCTTGAAGTTTGGGAACTTGTCCCATGCCCGGATCAAGTGCAGTTACTCACTTTGAAATGGGTTTACAAGGTGAAACTCGATGAGTTAGGCGGAATATTGAAGAACAAAGCTCGACTAGTAGCTCGTGGATACAAGCAATTATTGGGCGTCGACTTTATGGATACCTTTGCACCTGTTGCCCGTTTGGAAGCTATTAGACTATTCCTCGCTTATGCAGCCCATATGAATATGATTGTCTATCAGATGGATGTGAAGACGGCATTTCTTAATGGTGAAATCAAGGAAGAAGTCTATGTTCAACAGCCGGATGGTTTTGTGAATCCTAATTATCCTAATCATGTGTACAAGCTTAAGAAGGCTCTCTATGGGTTGAAGCAAGCTCCACGCGCATGGTATGATCTATTGTCACAATTCCTCATTACGCAAGGCTTCGCTAAAGGCAAGGTGGATCCCACGCTGTTCATTCAAAAACGAGGTAAAGATATGATTATGGTACAAATATATGTTGATGATATTATATTTGCAGCCTCGACCCAAACCTTATCGGATGAGTTTGGGACACTCATGTCTTCCAAGTTTAAGATGTCAGTGATGGGAAAGGTATCATTCTTCTTAGGTCTTCAGATATCTCAGAGTCCCAGAGGCATCTTTATCAATCAATCCAAGTATGCCCTTGAATTGCTAAAGAAGTATAAGATGGAATCTTGCGACCCTGTGGACACTCCAATGGTGGAAAAATCTAAGCTTGATGCAGATCCACATGGAGTTGCCGTTGATCCGACACTTTATCGTGGAATGATCGGTACTCTTCTGTGTATCACAGCCAGTCGACCTGATCTTCAGTTTGCTATATGTATGTGTGCCAGGTATCAAACTAGGCCTACTGAATTACACTTAGCTACTGTTAAAAGGATCTTTCGATATCTTAAAGGAACCATTAATCGGGGACTTTGGTATTTGAAGGACTCTTCTATTGCACTAATGGCATATGCAGATGCGGATCACGCGGGTTGTCAAGATACCAGGGGTAGCACGAGTGGAACTTTGCAACTACTAGGAGATCGACTAATTAGTTGGGCATCGAAAAGGCAGAAAAGCGCTGCAATTTCAAGTACGGAAGCAGAATACATAGCTATGTCCGGTTGCTGTGCTCAAATTCTTTGGATGAGATCGCAATTAACCGACTATGGTCTAGGTTTCAACAAAATTCCGATGTACTGTGACAACAAGAGTGCAATTGCCTTATGCTGCAACAATGTTCAATTCTCCCGGTCGAAGCATATTGACATTCGCTACCACTTCATCAAGGAGCAAGTGGAAAATGGAGTAATCGAGCTTTACTTTGTCCGATCTGAGTATCAATTGGCGGATATTTTCACGAAGGCTTTAGATCGCGCTCGAATTGAATTTTTGGCCGACAAGCTAGGAATGAGAACTTTCTCGCCTGAGACTCTAAAGGAACTCGCAGATGAAGCGAAAGAATAGTGGTGGTAAAACTATTCTCCGTATCCTTGGTGATCATTTGTATATATTGTTTATATTTTTATCCACAAAAGCAAAATACAAAAATATAAAACCATATAAAAATCATAAAAATTGAAAAATCTAGAAAAATCCAAAAATATTTTTACTTTATTTTTCAAAGGCATGTCTTTTGGTACGATAATATTTACGGCCTTAGAAATGTTGATTAATATCGACACGACGCCATAAATAGAGTTCGTACAAAAGTTGTAAATATTTCATAAAACATGCCTAAATGGCTTGTAGTTATTTCTGACTGCAACCCGGTTTTCACATTAAAGTCAAGTATTTCTTATGAAAGCTTTGGCTCACAACGGGAATTAATTTTCTCGGGCAAGGTTTACTTTAAAACCTTGTAAGGGATCAAGTTTACTTTATAACTTGGTCTAATACAAATTTATGTACGCCTCAGTGCATTTATTTGTTAAAACAAGAGAAGTCTTGTTTTTATGAAGCTATCATCTCTACAACCATAGCTATCTACAATTGGTATCTACATACTCGACGATGCGACTACTCAACCGACGACTACAGCTCTTTTAATAGAACACAGGTCAACAATTGAGGGGGAGCAATTGTCAAGCATTCAGAATCTTCGATGTCAAAAGTGCCAAGTTCACAAGTTGGTGTCAAGACAACAATACCAATCGTACACGTGGTGTTGAGAGATGACTTCAGACGTGACGAGGCGACCAACATACGCTGACAAGAACCATTTGATCTTATCATATGATGTTCTCATCTATCAGGTCCAACCTTGTCAATTCTTTTCTAATATGGTGAATATGTGATCATGTTACAAATCGATATCATATCTCATACATTTGGTATCATGAAGATAAAACGGACTTGCATTTTTCTTCCCAAAACCTTTGTTAAAACTTCATTAAATCAATTGATATTAAAAACATCGATTGGGTTAATATTTTTAATATGGGGGAGAAAATGTGATTTAATATGGGATATTATCACAAATGGTTTGACTTAATGTGCTGGCTCATCCCGACATATGCGAAATGTTTTCGAATATCGTGGCATATGTTAAGGGGGAGCAAAATGGATTTGCTATATCAAAATGGATTTTCATGGTGACATATACTTACCCAAAGCCCATTTATTTCACGACGATGAAGATTGTGGTGACATAAGGACGGTAGGATAGGTTAAGTCCTATGATTCTTCCAGAACCGGAGGAATCTTCCCAAGGACATTCCATAGCTAGAAATAGTAGTCCTTAGGAAAGATGGAGAAAGATTGTGAACGTAGCTGAATGCCGACCAAGTACTTAAGTTAGCACTGGAACAATCACAACAAGGTGCTAGTGATGACGTATTGGTAAGCATTGAAGGGGTTGAAGAATGAAAAAGAATTGTAAAGATAAAGGGTGTAAAGAAAGAAGCCCTCCTTACAACCTTAGGCAGAAACCGGGTCAATACATATGCTATTAAGATCATTGTTTAATGATTCTTGATATTGAAGACAGACATCATGGACCCAGTGATGCAATGCACAACCCATCCCAGCTAACTCAGATATCTCTTAAAAGATATTTGTTTTAATCACACGGAGACAACACGTTATCTATCGATTTATTCACTCCGAATAAATTGGTATTGAAAAGGTGGCACTCCTCTCCAGCCTCCGATCACTAAAATCCAAAATGCACGATCGAGTCTAGAGCCATTTGAGATCATCAAATATCTCATTAGGACACACTTTCATAATTCCTTGCTTCTTCATACACTGTGAAAAGTAAGAAAGATCTTAAGAGTCCTACGCAAAATCTTCATGATCTTGCCTGAACATCCGAGTAATACGAAAGTATTTACAATGAAGATGGAAATCCTTCTTGAGCGAATATCAAAAAGCTCATGGTAGGTGACTTGTGCGATTCTTTATGAATCAAACTTGTGATAACTGGAAAGCAACAGCTATTTAATTCTTAACTGAATTTAAACACGTTCCAGGCCTCTACGCAATATCTTAGTGATCTTGCCAGAACACTCAGAGTGATACCTTAGTGTTCACAGTGATGAGTGGAAATCCTTCTAGTGTTAACCTCAAACAGCACTTGGTAGGTAACTTGCAAGATTCTATACGAATCAAGCTCGTGACAACTGGAAAGCAACAATGGTGCGGTTCTTAATTGAATTTCACTTGTTCCAGGAACATGAATTGACGGCTTCAAATCATGCGGATATTATTATCTAAATGATTCACTCTTTATGTTCGCAGTCAGCTTTGGACGGTCGAATAAAGAGAACGGGTTTACCCGCGAAATCCTGTCAGGAAGTTACTTAATTGAAACTATCCGTCACGGGTACAATATCTAATATCGTCCAACGGTCTTCACCGACCGGAGGTAAAATGTTACCGATTTAGAATGAAATGTTCAAAGCCATTTCGTTCGTGTCTACTTATGTTGCGGCATTTGAAGACGGTGGCGTTGCGGAATCCAAGAAGAAGTCGTCCCCGCATGCTTATACTTTATGCACTTAATATCTCATTTAATTCAAGAAAGCCTAAAAGTTAAGTCTTCCGCTGTATCGAACTCTGAAGCTTTCAAGAATTACGAAGGTATAAGTATGTGGGACGTGAGGTCACGAAGAGGCGAAGATCACAAGTGATGATGCACGAGATCAAGGCAAGAGATTGATGCTAAAGATTGATATCAAAGATCACATCAGCATGTTCACCAGAAAAAGAAAAGAAGAAAAGAAAGACAAAGACTACGAGCTTAAGACAAGCATAGTATGCTAGGTTTATTTCATTATTGTAACTCGGGTAACGCCCTTGTTTGGAGTGACCTCCCTTAGGGGGAGATTGTTGGAAATACGTTTTACGTATTAAGAAGGATCGGTCACTCCAACGATAATCTATGTTATAGCTCGTAGTTTAGTTATTTACATTTATTAAACAAAGCCCAAAACCGAGCCCATGAAGTGTATGGGCCGGCGGCCTAATGTAAACCCAAGCCCATCTCATGGGCTTGGGTATATAAACCCTCTCCTTTGATGGAGAGGGTAGTGTGGTTTCATTTTTACACATAGTAAACATTGGTTTCTCTCTCTAAGTGTGTGTGTAATCCACCATCTCTCTATCTCTTTCTCTCTCTAAAAACATAAGCAAGATTTACAATCCTACACAAGAGTCTACGTATCAACTATTCTAGGTAAAGATAATTATAGAAAATACAATGTTGAACTTATCTTTACTAGAAACAAACTAGAAACAAAATACGCGTAGACCATATCTTCCTATCAGTGCTTGTCTTCAACCTATCAACGCTTGACTTCTTCTTGTCAACGCTTGATCTGTCAGCGTTTGTTTTCTTCCTATCAACGCTTGTTTTCCTCTTGTCAGCGCTCAAGTAGACTGGCTACATTTTATTCCCAACAATCCCGTTTCATCATTCCCTCCTTTCATACCCACACTTTTCAAAAACAAATGGCCACACAAGAATAAACGTTAAACCAAATTGTTAACCTCTTCAACACACTTCTACCTTCGACCATATCCATCACTTTATTCCCATCCAGATGGCAAACACTCCATACAAAACTTTCTTTGCTGTATGTTTATTAAGAGGCTCACTCATATTCTTAGTTGTTTTGAGAAATCTTCGGGATTAAAGGTTAACCTTTTTAAGAGAAAGCTTTTTGGAATTGGTGTTCCTAGTATTGATGTCGAGAGAGTTTCATCTTTAGTGGGTTGCATTCACGATTCTATGCCTTTCATGTATTTAGGCCTGCCGGTAGGTAAAATAATGCGTTTGTGTGATGGGTGGAATGAGGTGATTAATCGATTTCGAGACAAGCTTTCTGCGTGGAAAGCTTGTTGATCCCAAACTTAGATCGATTAGCTTTGTGTTAACGATATAAAATCAAGTTTAACACGTAGAGAAACTTTGTGTTAATAACAATCTAAGTGTTATGCGGAATTAACATTGAGAATCAAGAACAATGCTAAACAGAATATAAACCAAACTTTCCCTTTGATTGATCAAAATTTGCGTACAATGAAAGTGTATGAAAACGTATATGAAACCTAAACCCTAAGACCTCCTTTTATAGCATAAGGAGTCTTGTACAATAAGCAAACTAGTCAACTATTCTAGGAAGATATATCAAAATAAACATAGAAAATACAAGATACAATACATATCTTCCTAACAAATCAAAACGTGTTGACTAAGTATTCTGTTGTAGCTAGGACTTCTCTTGTCAGCGCTTGAATATCTCTTGTCAGTGCTCATTCTGTCAGCGCTTGATTTAATCTTGTCAACGGTTGAAATCCCTTTGTCAGCGGCATAGTGATGTAGCTTAATTTATTCCCAACAATCCTCCCCTAAACTTGATACTTATCCTAATGTTCAAGTTTCTGAATAAAACAAAATACAAAGAGGATTCTTACAAATAAAAACCTATTCCTGAATTTGAGAATATATGAATCTCATAAAGTCCATGCTAACATCACTTGTGTAGTCAACTTCAAGTCTGGTGGATACTTCAATAACTCTTGTGATAGTGGATATTTCTCATCTATCAACAAGTACTCTACAAACTTTGTAGTACTAAGATAAAACACACCAGCAGCTGAATACAAATGCCACTTTAAGCTACTCAAATCATCCAGATCCAACCATATTGGATCATCAATGTCATGGGCAAACATTCCTCTGAATGTTGTCCAGATCTTTATTCCATTTAATGATGAAGGAGCTTCAGCCTCATACCTCTCCTTCATCAAACTCCACAGAATTTCCACATCCTCCCTATCCAAACTAGCAAACAGAGAAACTAAGGAAGTAAAAGTGTGTACCTTTCCTCCAGCCCTGGTAATCACCCCAAAACCAACTGAATCTTCTTCATACTTAATGATTGGGTTCTTGAAGTCTAAAGGCACAACAGCAGCCAAGTCAGAAGCCACAAATGGAGATAACACCATATTCTTCTTTAAAGTGACCTCTTGTGGATTCAATTGGTCAAGCACTAGAAATCTCAATTTGAACCCTTTCTTCACTGGCCTAGGCACAACCATTGCCTTCTTAATCTTTAACTCTTCCTCTAGTTCTTCCTGTCTCTCCTCAGATAACATCCTAAAAGTGTTTGCTTCACAAACATACTCCCAAATGGGAAAAGCATAATACTCCAATTGTGCAAAAGAAAGCTTTCTTAACTTTGTGTGAGTCCACCCAGTTTGGTGGCATCTAAGAAGCATGTTGTATAGCTCTATCCTAGCTGTCTTGTTCTTAGAAAGCACTTTGCTTGCCCTGTGCTCCAAAATAACTTTACAATCATTTTGGACTCTCAATAAAATCTCCAGACCCTAAATCTGCTCTAACAATGTCATGTCTGGATTCTCTATGCAGGCTTCTTTACATTTTAAATACATGGTAGACACATGAGGCATATCAAAATCTATTTGTTTCTTTAACTCTCTGAGATTTTCCTTTGCTAGCTCATCCTTCCCATATTCTAACTTCTCTGGTTCTTCTAACATATTAGAACCATGGTCAGTCTCTTCTTCTTCATCACCAGATTCATCCTTCTCATCATCTTTAGATTCTGATGAGAGAATCTGTGCTTCAATACTACCTTTCTTAAGCCCCTTCTTTTCTTGATCTTGCAATTGATGAGCAAGCATTTCATCAAACTTTGCCTGGGCTGCATCCTTTGGGACATCTTCTACTACTAACACAGCTTTACCCTTATCTAATGGATCAATAGAGGGCAAAGTAGAAGATTGTACCTGAGTGGAAGGCTCCTGAATCATGAGTGGTGGTTGAGATACACCAATCATACTTGGAATCCTATCAGCGTCTGAAATAGGCTTGTTAGCGTTCAGATTGCCTTTGTCAGTGGCTGATAATCCACTAGCTTGTATCATCATCTCAGTGAAAGTCTGATTCATGGGAGTGATCAGAAAGGGAGTAGCTTGTTCCTTCATACATGTCAATGCTTCAACTACCTCCTTAGTCCCATACAAACCTTTATAGGACCCCTTATCACTCACAGGTTCATACTCCCCTTTGAAAGAATCATCTTCAGAGGACAAAACCATGGCTCTCCTTCTTCGTGAGCCAGCAGCTTCCAAAACAACTATCCTCTCCCTCAACTGGTTGAGTTCAAGGCCTTGGTCAGTGACTTTTTGTACAAGTTCCACATTGGACTTTTGCAAGCCAATGCAGATAGCCGTCAGATCTAACACAGATAAGGATTTGACTCCCAAAATGGATTCATCAGGCAAAACTCTAGTAGCTTCATGGCTAGGACCACCAGAGAAGACTCCAGTAGTCCTTTGCCTCTTCTCCAGGCGAAAGTCAATGGGTTCAGATGAGGAAATGGAGTGATGAACATGTGTTTGGGGTGGTGAGATGACAACGGGTGAAATTGGTGTGTCAACGGCTGAAACGCGAGTGTTAGCGGCTGAAGGGTCAATGTGCATAGGATCATCTTGGTGTGGTGAAGGTGGTTGTGGTGCTGGTTCAGGTTCAGGTTCTTGTTGGGGTTGAGGGTTGTTGGCTGCCTCAACAACAACCAACATAGGAGGTGTCAAAGGTAGAGGCCAGGAAGGTCTAGTATTCATGGACATAAATTTTTGACCTTTTGAGTAGGGATCTTGTAAAAATTATCATGTTCCCTACGACATTAACCTTGTGTGACAACCCCGATTTTTGAGGTTCGTCACTTAGTCTTATTTTTGGGGTTTTTTATGTGACTATGTGTTTTATGTGATTTATGTGTTTATATGTGTGATTTTGGGGATGAGAATGGACGAAATGAGGTACATGATTTGTAAATTTTGGTACGGGTTGGAAATGAAATGAAATGAAATGAGTTCAGAAATGAACTGTGGGAAAGTTCGGATATCGTTTTTACAAGGCCTTGTGTACGTATCATATGTTGTATGTATGTATTAAGTATATATTATATGTTTGGGATAAGTTTTAGAGATACTTTCCATAATTAGAAACTTTTGGAAATGACGGTTAGTTCGGAAATCGCGTAGAAAGTCGAAAAAACCAACGTAAGGCTTTCGGTTCTTGGTCCGGAAGTAACCCAATGTGATGTTTAGTTTAAGAATGATATAAGTTATAAAAATAAGGTTAAAACCCAGATTCTTAGGTGCTTTGGGCTTGGTTTGGGTAGCCAAAAGAAAAGGAAGGAAGAAAATAACCAAAAAGCCCAGCCCAATGGACTTGTAATGGGATTAAGGGGCCTTTAGGACTTAACCAAACCCACCCCATAACCAAAATAACCATATTTTTCACCCCCATAACATCTCATAGTCGAATTTTAACAATGGTGGCCAATTAGGGTTTTAAAGATAAAGATCTTCCATTATTTTTAAGGTAAAATCTTCAATCCCTTTTTAATTAAATTGTTTTTATGCATTTATAAATCAATACATGATGGATCAATGATTATGTCTAAATTAAAATCTGAGTTTTAATGATATAATAATGATTAGATTATTTAGGGTTTATAATTAAACAAGTTATGGGTAATTAATTAGACTAATTATGTTAAATTCATTTTTTAAAAACTGGGCAGAATTTTAGGTCATTTAATTTGATCATATCTAGAGTGATAAAAACTCTTATTTTGCGATCCAAGTATCCCTTAAAAGGTAATTGAGTTGGCTTTAAAATGCAAGAAACGAGAACTAAATTGGAGGTGGGAAGTGGGTCAAAAACAGGTTTACAACAGTCGGATATCAAAATAGTTTTGAAATCAGCGGGTTTTCAATTAATGGTTTAAGATGGTTATGGTACTTAGGAGTACAATTGGACTTTAAAACGAACATGAGAGTTGGTTTATATATTAAATAAGAGGCCTGGAGGAGGGCTAAGCAAACGGGTTAGGGTAAGACCCCCTAATCATAACAAACTTTTTATATGTTCAAAATCGGTAAAATGCGGATAGGCAGAAGTATATATATATATATATATATATATATATATATATATATATATATATATATATATATATATATATATATATATATATATATATATATATATATATATATATATATATATATATATATATATATATATATATATATATATATATATATATATATATATATATATATCAGGGCCTTAACAGTAGCTTTAAGGTTGGGGCAAAAGGGAGGAGTTAGCTAACATATGTAAGGGCATAGGGTTTCCTTGACAGAGATCTTGGTTATGGTTAGGTGGGCGTTTGGCTTATAGTTTGGAGACCTAAAACCGGGACTGTTTTGGGTAAAATGTTAACGAGACGGGTTATGAAGTAAACTAAGTTAAGGGCTTTATAGAGGGGTGTAATGAGATGCTTAGAGCATATAAATGAGGTATATTAGAAGGTTAGATGTCCATCATGGGTTGATGAGCCATCTTAGTGTTTGGTTCATGTTTTGATTGTGTGCTTTTGTTTGTTAGCTTTTTGCTAGTGCGCGGATTTTTGGAGAAGCTCAATCAGGTGAGTTTCATAGTCCCATATCTTTTAATGATTTTCACTTCCAGATGGGATGGAAGAGACACTGTATGGTTTTGTAACTAATGCTATGAATGTTTTTATGGTTTGTGATGGACTTGTGTGTGCACTTATGTGATTAACTGCTATGTGATTCTTGATTGTGTTTATAATTTGGATCAGGGGACACGTACCGTCTCAGTTATTGTGGTTTGAATTGGTACCAAGGGGATGTTGACAAGGCGGGGCCTTGGGGAGGTACATAGATGTGTGAGCATCTATGGGACCAATGGATAATGACAAGGCGGGGCCTTGGGATTGATACATAGGTGTATGGGCGCATATGGGACCATGGTGTTTGGTAAGGCTGGGAGCCTTGGATTTGGATTTGGATTTGGTTTGGTTTGTTAAATCTTTAATATTAGTTGTTAATGCATGTTTGTATCACATTGTCCATATGTTCTTAAATTTGGTTATTATTCACAGCTTATGGTTTGATTTTGGCGTTGGAGTCTAAACCTATGACTCTCACCAACTTTATGTTGACGTGTTTAAGTGTCTCTTTCAGGTGAGAATGTGGTTAAGCTTGAGAATAGGAATGACTAGTTTTGGAGGCATTAGGATTGCATTTAGAAGGAGATCCCCGTTCCTTCTTAGTTTATTTCTATGTGTTTTGAATAAGTGATACTTTGTGGACACCTTTATGATGTTTTGTTTGTGGTAATTGTTTGTCTTGGGTAAGAGGTATGACTGTTACCTACTTGCCTAGACTCCTGCATTTTGTGGAGATATTGTCATGACATTTGTGTCACCATTTTATGACATTTCTATTTCATTTAGTTATCTCTATAGACACGCCATGTTGTGATGATATACATACGTCGCGCCCCATATTCCGCCATGTTGGGTTGTGACACCTTGGTGCTCAAAAACCATTTGTAAAAATCTAGGGTAAGCAAGAGTTATCTTGTTAACATTGTTTTTCAGCATGCCCTCAAAAATCATATGGGAAAAATTATATTTTTGCCCAGTGGCCAAACAAACAAGAATACAACCAAAAGAATGATTGATTTCATTGAAAGAAGTACACTTAGGACTAAGACATTGCAAGAGGACATGTATCAAGAACTTCTAGGCTGGGGGAAACTATTGTTTAGAATATTTATTAATTTTGCCCTCAGGGGAAATTCATAATCCAAGCCTCTAAGTCCTTCTTCTAACTGTTCTTGAGGAAGGGTAGTCACACCATCAACATCATCAAGCCTTAAGGTTTGACGAATTAGTGCTCCAGTGACCACCCATTTTACCCCATGAACAGTCCCTGACAATGTAATTACTCCATCAAATGTGTCAGAACTTGTAGTGTTCTAAAACTGTTTGATGTGTGTGATAGAAATGAGTGGAGCATGAGTCAAAGCGTACCTTAAGTTAGAAGCCAAGAGATACTCAATCATTACTGTGTATTGAGGATGATGTGTGTCATCAGCCTCAAGATAGGCGATCATGTTGTGTTGATCCCTAAAGCCTAAAGTAGCACCAATAGGTTTGAATAAAGGAGCCATGAAAACTTTTTGTGAAAGGTTAGGAAAGTATGAAAGTGATAATGGAAGGTTTTGGAGAAAATAGAAGACAATCAAGCAAGTTACCCTGTTCAAAATAGTATGAGCCGTATTTATAGGATGGAAACTAGGATACTATTGGTTGAAATAAAAGGTAAGTTATTCAAAATATAATGAACAAAATCTTGAAAAACAATAACTTATCTCTTAGCAATTAAAGAATTTATCAAATCCCATAAAATTACGGCCTAAAATATCACAAAAGTAACAACTAAGTGGGCCCCAATGTTCTTCAACGGTCAAAATAACAGTGTCAGCAGGCAACGACTATATTTTGTTAGCGTTTAAATTTGTCATGACAGCGTTTGAAAATGTGCTTGTCAGCGGAAGAACCACTATGTGTCAACGACCAAAAATAAAATAACAAGAAAATAAAAAGACCTTAACAAAGAGGTTTACCCTAATAAAGATAACTCTTACTCTAAAAGTGATTGTAGTTTGGCAAGCACTGTCCAATCACATACACTTGTATAAGCAAGATAGACATAATTTTCCTCAAGTGTCCCTTGCTAACTAAAGTTCTTAAGAGTGAAGAAATCCTATAAAAACCATTTGTAACTTCCCAGGTAAGCCCATTTTTATTTACACCAAGTCTCCCAACCAACCAATCCCAATTCTAGGCCAAAACGTCTTGGCAACATGCACAATATATCAACTTTGCATGCTAAAGTGCCTCAAGATTTAGAAATTCCAACAATTCTTTAAAAGAAAAGCTTTCGTTATTCCTATCTCCTACTCACCAGTGGACATACTATAGAATTGTGATAAGAGCACTCTAGAAGTACCCAAATACATAAAGGTTTCCTAAACCTCCCCTTAAACTTACACAGATTGCAAAGAAATAATTATGATAAAATTTTATTTCAAGATAGAAATGTAAACATTTCAACCATCATAAATAAAAATTCTTCAAGATATGAAGTCCATAAGCAACTCTGTATCCTATTGCACAATGCTAAAAATGCCTACATGATTAGATCAAAAACCATAAAAACTAACTTTTACTGTCAGCGGCCAAAATCCACTTGTCAGCGGATAAAATGCCTTTGTCAGCGTTAGAAATATAGTGGAAAATCTGATACCTTTACATGAAATAATAACAATGCATATCCTGTACATATATACAATGATCCCCAAAACACATATTTTATAGATTGATCATTCTAATACTTGTTACCACGTACTGGAACCTCCCAACATCAAAAGGTTTAGTTAATAAATCAGCCACATTATCTTCTGTGTCCACTCTATCTGGATGTATTAAACCTTCTTCAAAATAATCCCTTATAAAATGATGTCTTATTTCTATGTGTTTAGTTTTAGAATGATGTACAAGATTTTTAATAATGCATAGAGTACTGTTATTATCTACAAAAATCTTAGTATGCATAAAATTGTACCCATAATCCAAAAGCTGAATTTGAATCCATTGCACTTGGACACAACATGCAACAACTACTACATATTTAGCCTCAGTTGTGGAATTGGCTACCACAATTTGCTTCTTGCATTGCCAAGATATAAGCATGCTCCCAAGAAATTGGCATCCACCAGTTGTGGATTTTCTATCATGATTATTACCTTCATAATCACTATCTGAATATCCAATAAGCTCCAAAGGAGACTCTCTAGGATACCATAATCCCAATGTGGGAAAACATCTAAGGTATCTAAAGATCCTTTTAACTGCATGAAGGTGACATTCTTGGGGTGTGACTTGATGACGTGCACATGCACATACTGCAAACATGATATCAGGTCTTGAAGCTGTAAGATACATCAATGATCCAATCATTGATCTATAGTGCCTGACATCAACCTCTTTACCTTCTCTAATCTTTCCCCTTGGGTGTTCCCTGTCCATGGGAGTGCTAGCTCGTTTTTCATGTGGTGAAAAACCAAATTTCTTCAAAATTTCTACCACATACTTATCTTGAGAGATGAAAATACCATCCTCTTTCTACTGAACTTGTAGACCAAAAAAGAAGGCCATCTCTCCCATATCACTCATCTTAAACTTATCTGTCATAAGTTTAGAGAATTCATCACTCATTCTTTGGTTAGATGAACCAAAGATGATGTCATCAACATAAACCTAAACAAGAAGAAAATCCTTCCCTTCCTTGTTTGTAAACAATGTCTGGTCTATGGTACCCCTCTTAATGCCATTATCTACCAGATAAGTGGAAAGTGTTCCATACCATGCTCTAGGGGCCTGATGAAGGCCATATATTGCCTTCTTGACTCTATAAACTTTATCTGGATGCTCAGAATCTTCAAAACCAGGAGGCTGCATGAGATAGACTTCTTCATTGATTGTGCCATACAAAAATGCACTCTTCACGTCCATTTGGTAGACTTTGAAACCCATGCAAGAAGCATAAGCTAGGAAAATCCTTATTGCTTCAATTCTAGCAACATGTGAAAAAACCTCTTCATAATCAATACCCTCTTCCTGAGTATATCCCTGAGCAACCAACCTGGCCTTGTTTCTAACAACAATGCCTCTCTCATCCTTCTTGTTTCTTAGAACCCATCTTTTCCTAATAGGCCTGACATACCATGGACAGTCTACTAGCTCCTAAACATCTTGAATAGCAAACTGATAAAGCTCATCCTGCATTGCTTCAACCCAGTTTTCTTCTTTAAGAGCATCAAAAATCTTCTTTGGTTCTAACTGAGAGAGAAAACAAGCAAACAAACATTCTTGAACAAAAGGAGTATCTTCCTTCTTGTGAATATTGGCAATGAATCCACCTTGAGTCTTCTTAGTTCTCCTTGTTTGCACAGGAGTCTGAATATCACCAATTATTTGGGAGGGAGAATGATCTTTGGCCACATTTGTAAGTATTCCTCCCCCAGTGAGTTGTCATGAACAGTGGGCTCCATGTTGCCAATGTCATCTTCATTGCTACTCCTATGCCCACTTGAACTTGGAGATATGTTGTCAGCGGCTGGAACTGGGCCACTGACATCTTGATTGGGTATGGGGTGTTCAATATGATAAAAAATGTTTCTGTTGGAGGAAGATAATAAATTGCCAGATAGATTATCAGCGGCTGAATCCTACGTGTCAGCGTCTGACTTGGTTTTGTCAGCGGATGAAGATGCATGCACTGATTCATCAACTGTTTTTTCTCTTTGCATTTCTTCCTCCTTTCCAGCAGCAACAAACACTTGCATAAACTCATCAGTCCATATAGGTATGATGACATAATCAAATATGGGAGTTGACTCAACTGCATGTGATCCTTCTTCTTTATCAACCTGTATACCTGCAATGTCAACAATAGGTGCTTTCAAGACAATTGGATTAGTCATAGGCATATAATTCATGGACCTTGATAATGGCTCTAAATCAAATAGCCAATTAGGTCCAGACTCAGGATCACTTGGTTTATTTTCCAAGAAGTCAACATGAATGTTTTTTTTAGAATCCTAGACTTCTTGTTATAAACCCTATACCCCTTACTATTTGTGGAATATCCCATAAAAAGTCCCTCATCTCCTTTAGAATGAAACTTACTAGGTTATCACTAGTATTCAAGATCACTACATGACATCCAAAAGGCCTAAAGAAGTTGATATTAGGCTTCTTATTCCAAAGTAATTCATAGGGAGTCATATTATGAAACTTATTAACCAAGACCCTATTCTAAACATAGCAAGCAGTGTTCACAGCCTCAGCCCAAAAAGTAATGGGTAGATTTACATCTGCTAACATGGTTCTAGCTGCTTCAATGAGAGTTCTATTCCTTCTTTCAGGTACATCATTCTGTTGTGGAGTTCTAGCTATGCTAAACTCCCTAGATATGCCCTTATTGACATAAAAGGTATCTAGAAGGTTGTTCCTAAATTCACCACCATTGTCACTTCTAAGAATTTTAACCTCATTACCTATCTTCTTTTCAATCCGTGTAATGAAATTGATCAAAGTCTTAGCAGTATCACTCTTTAATGCCAAAAGAAGGTCCAAGTAAACCTAGAATAATCATCAGTGACAACAAAACAATAGGATTTAACATTAAGACTTTCTATATTAGTTGGACCAAGTAAATCCATGTGTAATAAGTGAAGTGGCTTAGAACTAGTATAAGCAAGCTTAGACTTAAAAGAGGCCTTATGATGCTTGCCTTTAAGGCATGCAACACAATTATGATCATTGTGGAATGCTTTTTGAGGGCAATCCTCTTACAAGATCATGTCTCACAAGTCTATTCATGTTTTTGAAGTTAATCTTCCCTAACCTTCTGTGCCATAATTTACTTTCATCCACTGAGGCCTTAGCATAAAGACAAGACAAGTTGTTATTCATTTTAATACCATTTAGATTCACATTATAAACATCTTTATGTCTAGGTGTTCTAAACTCTATGAACTTGTCAGTAGGAATCTCAAAGTCTTTATCTAAAACGAAGCGCTTAGTATCAGTGAAAAGAACCTTATTCTTGTTGTAACATACTTGTGACACACTAAACATATTGTAATCAAGTTCTTTTACCAGGAAGACTTCCTCAAACCTTAAGTTGTTAGTGATGAGAGTGCCTTTTCCAGAAATGTTGCTATAACTACCACCAAAATGCACCTTATCACCATCTTTAATAGGAGTGAAATCAGTAAGGTAATCTTCCTTCCCCGTCATGTGCCTTGAGCATCCACTGTCCCAATATCCAAAATCATTGACCTACTTGTGAATACCATGCACATGAAGAAAACAAATTAGTTTTCTTTGGGAACCCAAGCCTTTGCAGACTTGGATTCATCTGGTTGTTCAACAAGAATTGATTTATTCCTTGTAACAACCCCTTGTTCATCCCTTTGTGCCCTAAACACCCAATTTACCCCAATGGGTTTAGTGATGACCTTTTCAAGATACTTAAATCTGTTACAGGTCATAAAAATTCAATTAGGGTTTTGGTCTTGTTTAGGTCTCCATGTTAAACTGGATGAAGCTTTAGACCTTTGTCCCTTAGGCTTTAAATACCTATTACTTGGTTTAAAAAAAGGTCTGATAGAAGCTAGTTGAGGCATTTTCATACCAAACCTAGATCTGTCAGCGGCTGATTTTGTCTTGTCAGCGGACAAATTGTTCCAGTCAGCGGGTGAATTAGGGTTTGCTACATGAACCCATTGTCTGTTAGACCAAGTATTAGTCTCATAAAAGGGTCTTTGTCCACGGGTATCTATCCTTCTAAAGAAGAAAGGAGCTGGTCTTGTGGTCTGAGGACTTGGTTGGACAAAAGGTCTAGGTTTGACCATGGTTGACCTATTGTCAGCGGGTGAAAAGTGTCCCCTAACACAGTTATAGGCCAAATGTGAAAAACTCCCACCTGTATAGCAAGCCTTTTTAGACACAAATTTAGGCTTGGACAGATAAAACCCTGTCCCATTAACACTTACTTGACTTTGAGATGACCTAGGTTTTCTATACATTTCAGCATACTTGACACTAGGTTTACTTGTTGGTGTTGAGCAAAGGTCAATAGTTTTACCAGTGGTGGGATGGTCACAACAATGGGTTTAGTTTCAACTGGTTCATCATTAAGCAGTCCATCCTTAACAAATAGAAAAGGGTTGGCTGCTTTCCATTGTTCTAGGTCAGTTACCTTTTGCCTCTATTCCTCAACTGGACTAAGCACACGTGGTGGAGGAATGAATTCCTCCTCTTGTAGTTCAGGTATGCCAGTCCAAGATAGGTCCTTTTTAAGGAAACCATAAAAGTTTCCAGCAGGTGGTGGGATAGCAGCATATTCTTTCATCCCAATCCCAAACATGTCCCCATGTTGTCTTTGCTCACTAACACATTTTTCTAGGGTTTGGCTAGCTTTTTCAAACTTTTCAATTTTCAACCCTACATTCTCTTTAGACCTGATGGCTTCATCTAACCTAAGTTGTAAGTTTGCTCTAGATTTCATTAAAGAATCCCTAGCTTCATTACTAACTTTTAGGTATCTGGTTAAAACATTAATTTGATCTTTTAGGTCAAATTCCATTTTCTTATACTCCTCAACCATCCCATCAGATTGAGAAAGTCCCCCTTTGTAAATAGCAAGTCTGATTTCTACATAAAAACATCTGATTTATATTTTAAAACATCTGATTTATATTTTAAAACATCTTTGTTAAGCTTTTCAGTGCTTAACCTACAACCCTTACTACAAAAGGCATCATCATATACCTCACTGTCTGATGAAGATGAAGAATTAACCATGAGAGCATATGATCTATCATATGATGTTCTCCATCATTCAGGTCCAACCTCATAAATTGCTAATCTTGTGAATACATTATCATATATGATCTTTGCACGTGATAAATACCTTACACTTATGTTTAAAAGGTATTTAATTTACGTTTCAAGTACACCCTCATTAATTTGAGGGGGAGCTTGTGAAAATCATGAAGATAATTGGATTTGCATTTTTTCTTCCCAAATTTTCTTAAAATGCTATTAAATCAATTGATATTAAAAACATCGATTGGGTTAATATTGTTAATATGGGGGAGAAAATGTAATTTAATATTGAGATCACAAATGGTTTAACTTAACGTGATAGCTCATCCTGACGTGTGCGAAATGTTTTCGAATATAGAGACATATGTTAAGGGGGAGCAAAATGGATTTGGATATCAAAATGGATTTCATGGTGACATACACTTACCCAAAGCATCTCTACTCATGACGGTGAAGATTGTGGTGACATAAGGATGGTAGGATAGGTTAAAGTCCAATGATTCCTCTAGAACCGGAGGAATCTTCCCAAGGACATTATATAGCTAGAAATAGTAGTCCTTAGGAAAGATGGAGAAAGATTGTGAGTGTAGCTGAATGCCGACCAAGTACTTAAGTTAGCACTGGAACAATCACAACAAGGTGCTAGTTATGACGTATTGGTAAGTATTGAAGGGGTTGAAGAATGATAAAGAATTGTAAAGATAAAGGGTCTAAAGAAAGAAGCCCTCCTTACAACTTAGGCAGAAACCGGGTCAATACATATGCTATTGAGATCATTTTTAATGTTGCTCGATATTGAAGATAGACATCATGGACCCAGTGATGCAATGCACAACCCATCCCAACTAACTCAGATATCTCTCAAAAGGTATTTGTTTTAATCACACGGAGACAACGCATTATCTATTGATTTATTCACTCCGAATAAATTGGTATTGAAATGGTGGCACTCCTCTCCAACCTCCGATCACTAAAATCCAAAATGCACGATCAAGTCTAGAGCCATTTGAGATCATCAAATATCTCATTAGGACACACTTTCATAATTCCTTGCTTCTTCACACACTGTGAAAAGTAAGAAAGATCTTAAGAGTCCTACGCAAAATCTTCATGATCTTGCCTGAACATCCGAGTAATACAAAAGTATTTACAATGAAGATGGAAATCCTTCTTGAGAAAATATCAAAAACCTCATGGTAGGTGACTTGTGCGATTCTTTATAAATCAAACTTGTGATAACTGGAAAGCAACAGTGGTTTAATTATTAACTGAACTTAAACACGTTCCAGGCCTCTACGTAATATCTTAGTGATCTTGCCAAAACACTCAGAGTGACACTCTATAGAGCTCACAGTGATGAGTGGAAATCCTTCTAGTGTTAACCTCAAACAACACTTGATAGGTAACTTGCAAGATTTTATATGAATCAAGTTCGTGACAACTGGAAAGCAACGATTGTGCGATTCTTTAATGAATCAAACTTGTTCTAGGAATCGGATTTGACGGCTTCAAATCATGCGGATAATAATATCCAAATGATTCACTCTTTATGTTCGTAGTCAGCTTTGGACGGTCGAATAAAGAGAATGGGTTTACCCACGAAATCTTGTCAAGGAGGTTCTTAATTGAACCTACCCACCGCAAGTACGATATTTTATATCGTCCAACGGTCTTCACCAACCGGAGGTAAAATGCTACCGAACTAGAATGAAATGTTTAAAGCCATTTCATCCGTGTATATGGTTTGTTGCTAACTGTCTTATGCAGCGTAACAAGAAGGTGGCTTTGCGGTGTACTATCCGAAAAGAAGTCGTCCTCGGATGCTTATACTTTATGAACTTAAGACTTCATCAAATTCAAGAAAGCCTAAAAGTCAAGTCTTCCGCTGTTTCAAACTCTGAAGCTTTCAAGAATTTATAAAGGTGTAAGTATGTGGAACATGAAGTCACGAGGAGGCAAATTTCACAAGTGATGAATGCACAAGGTCAAGGAAAGGAAACATGCTCAAGACTAAAGTCAAATATCTCATCAGCATATTCACAACAACAAGATCGAAGACTCAAGCATACTATGCTAGGTTTAAGATTTTGTAAAAATGGTGTGACCTCCCTTAGGGGGAGATTGTTGGAAATACCTTTTTCCAAAGAAAGTCTCGGTCACATCATAGATCACGAGCTATAGACTATTTAGGACATTGTAACTTGGAGTGACCTCCCTTAGGGGGAGATTGTTGGAAATACGTTTTTACGTATTTAGAAAGGATCGGTCACTCGAACGATATATACGTAGATTGGGCTCGTGATCCAATATGTAAACAATATAGCCCATCAAGCCCACATGTAGGGTGGGATATATATACCCCCTCCTAGCATGTTAGGAGGGGTTGTTAGTTGTTCATTTCACATCTCATTAATCATTCCTCCTTTATATCATTCTCTCCTTTCTCTCTCTAGTTCTTCATCTCTCTCCCTCTCTTTAGATCTTAACAACACTTGTACAATCCTAAGAAACTAAATAAAATTGTGAATTTGAGACTTTCGTTTTGAATTGGACAATTGATTTGAATTGGTTACGGTTTTTATCTGAATTAATCCTATAAATTTTAAAGTGCATGAATCGTTTACCAAGTATAAATCTAAAAGAAACAAAATTTAAAACTTTAATTACTTTTTCTTTTTCTTTTTTTTTAACTTTTTTTTATAAATTGTAACAAAATATTTAAACAATATTAATTTTTAAAAGAAATTGAAAATTTATTTATTTTATTTTATTTAAACTAATAATTTGGCAAAATTAAAAAGACAATTTAGTTAAAACTTTATTATACTTTTTATTTGTATAAATGTTTAAAAGTAACAATGTAAAAAAAACGTGTATACTTAAAAGGACAGTACAGATTAATAATAGTATATTAAATTCATAAAGTAGAATTAAACAAACATCAGCCTTTAGCTCAACTGGTTAGGGTGTTGGGTTGTGAACCTTGAGGTCAAGGGTTCGAGTCCCATTAGGGGACAATTTTTTGCAATATATTTATTTTGTTGACAAATTCTATGCCAAACGATTCCTTGAATACAACAGTATATAAAAATCAATTCAATCAGTCCAAAACACCCTAATATAATACGAATATTAGCAACTAAAAACTGATATAACAAATTAATCAGCAATCTAGACAAACAAAAAAAACACCTCAGTAGACTATAACAATTAACACACAGGTTACTAAAAAAAACAAGCAATGTCAGTTTATTAAAAACCCAATTTCAACAGTAACTCAAATATCTAGACCCAACAGGTATATACTATCATTAGACTAAATAAAACTTAAGCAGAAATATCTCAAAGCAATTCAGTCAATAAATCAACTTATCAAATCACAATAATTCAGCAAACTAATTTCAAACATATTCATCAAAAATCATACATATAATCCAAACATCACAGCAGACTCTATAAATCAGCAAACTAAAGAAAATTAAAAAGATTAAACCAAATAAAGCAGAATTACAGTCTAACAAAACCTAAAATATCTCAAACCTATCCACTATCAAAACCAATGAGAAAAATAGATCCTAATTCCAGCAGATCAATAACAAGCAAGTTCTCAACTTACCAAAAAGCAATAGCAGTCTAACCGCCTAACTCACACTTAACAGATCCAACAATCCTTAGAAAACGTAATTACCATATTAGAAAATCATAAACAAATAAAGCTAATCATAATCAAACTAACAGATTAATCCTGTAAATTCAAGAGGATATAAAAATAAACAGGAAACAATTCATAATAAAAATAATAAAGCAGATTCACTACTAAAAAGATTATTCAGAAATTAAACCCAAGTGCAAATAGGACCATCCAAATCACGATTTACACTACCATTTAACTAAGCAGTAAACACTAATTAAAATAGAGACTAAGAACGAGCTTGACCATTATTGATGAATCCATTGGTGTAGAAGTAAGGCGTTGAGCCTACTTGTATAAAACAACACCAAAAATATTTTGACCACTATCAAGATCATCACGAACCACCATCACAATCATCCTCGAACCATAAACTTACTCGAACCACAGCTTATTTTAACATCTATCAATGGGATAAACGTATTATCCCTATTCCAACTTATTATTCAATCAAGCTATGATTCAAGCTAAATGAACAATATCATCATTTATAATATTCAATTGTAATTTAGAAAGAATCAAGTAAATTTAACACAATAAAATAAAAAGGTGGATAAAAAGAGTATAAAACTGAAAATTACTTTTTATTAAATCAAACTAACATTACATTATTTATAAAAAGAAAATTACAAAATTCTAACTATAATTAAACATTAATAGTGCTAAGAAAAGGGATACATTACTGATTTTTTAGGGGTATTTATAGGCTAGGTGAGGGTGAGGGATTGTTGAAGAAGAGTGGTTTGTGATCATTCGATCATCTTCTTGTCCTTCTCTCTCTTTTCTGTTTCAATCAAAGGGCTGAGATTGACCCTCTTTCACTCGGATTGCCACCGTGGTGTTTTTGTGCTAGTTTCTTGCTGACTTGGATGATTTGATTGGATCTTGACAGGATGCAAGTATATTAGCCAATAAGAAACGAAGGGTGATGCCATCAAGGCCACGTTGGCACCTTGTTCTTGGCATCTTCGTGGATTGCACGCACCAACTTGCCCTGATTAGTCTGATTAATAGGCGCGTGACATCAATTGCTTAATGGAATTAAAACCCCTAAAAATTAGGGTTTATTTACTAGGTGCTTGTTCTTCCCCTTTTTCCTTCTTTCTATCTCTCGTCTCATTTTTCTTTTGCTTCTTGTTTGTAACATTTGACCAAAACGTATTGACTATAGAAAGTATATAAACATATTTCCACCGTCACATTTTCTCATTATATGGGCCTTGGATCCAATGTAAATAATACTCTCCATTCGTTTCATTTATTTATGGTACTTGGGCTTTTGGACGCAATCTTGAATAAATTCCACCCGTCTCATATTTAAGCAATTGGGCTTTGTAATGAATTTGGGCCTTGTAAATAAAATGATCTTTATAACCCATAAATGGGCCTTCAAGCCCATTAAGCTTAAGTGGGCCCCACTTGGCTTCAAACTTTTTACAAAACCATGAATAAAACGAACTCAACTTTTGGCTCTTGAACTTTCTTCAATCTCTTGTCGATTTTTGCCAATTTTTGTGAACTTGGTACCTACACACATGAAACAAGAAAACATGTACATACAAGGCTATATTCATATGTTTTATGCAATTTAAGCTCGTTTTATGATATAAATGATATGAGTAATTTCACTCATATCAAACTCCCCCTTGCTAAGCAATTGCCGTGTCCTCACGCAATGATAAAATAAAGCTACTAACTAGAATTTTATTCAACTTTTGACACTTTATTTTGCAAAGACATAATGTATTACTTTCATTATTAAGAAAAATAACTTTTAGGATCATAGAACTCAAATAGATTCATCGTCCTCGACTTTTCACTCTTTCCATGCCAAGTTCAAAAACAAGATTATTGTTAGTCATAAGTTCCAGATGTTAAGACCACCCATACAAGTAATTTGTGTTAAATTCAATCTCTTTTATTCCTAGTTGTATCTCTAGATTTTAAATTTGGTCATTCACCCAAAGGCTCATTTGACTTATTTAATAATTATTAGTCTAAAAATGAAGGCAAAAACGGTGTAAACCCAACACTCAAAACCTAACCTCGACCTCAAAAACCGTTGTCACTAAAGAAAGCCCACATCAAGGATAACTTAACACGATTTGAGGAATAAATTCCCGGATCCGAAATTTGGCTAATAGGACTACTTAAAGCAACAATAATTCCTCCAAAGTCGAATTTGACTTTAATTATGGAGTTAGCAACATTTACATCATACACCTTGAGGCTCTTTAAGATGTAAAAGTGCTCCTTATTTATGATCCACACCCTAAGGCTCATTGGACATAAAGAAGGGAATTGACATTCACCATCCCACCCTAAGGCTCATGATGATGAAGCAATTTTTATTAAACACGTCACCATGCCATACACCCTAAGGCTCTAATGACAAGGCTAGTGCTACATGACTCCCACCCAAAGGCTCATAGAGAACATGTTTTTATTTATTCTTCTTTATTAATGATAAATATAGTAAGCCAAATTTCCGCAATCCCATGATCAAAAAGTCTATGACGCTGACACCCTCAATGTGTTCTCACTTTATTTACAAGGGAAGAAAAAGAAGGAGTTACGAGTTAAGATTTTGTGCCCAAACCGCTAAAAACTTCATTTATTAAAAAATTAAATATTAAAGCGTGAAAAATAAATACGAGGTGAAAGAATCAAACACAAAAATACTTATACAAGGAAGACTTAACCTCAAAACTTATGATCAACTCTATCATCTCTTGTTCTCCAGATTGTACAATCTCAAAGATGTGAGAGTAATGGACACTTAGCCTATTAAATCTAAGTTTTGGGTTTTCAAGTCATCTATAGGATCTTGCATCTTCTTGGACTTTTTCAAGTTTAGAATTCGCGTTTTAAAGTTCCCTTGATAAATGACTTTCTAGGATCAATTATAGGAACTTGCGAAAAGTTCTTGGTCTTAAACCCGTATGAGTTAAGACTTTCGCATTTTAAAGTTCCCTATATAAAAGTCTAGCAAAACTTTATATAAACACGTTAAGGAATGAGCTAAGGTAAAAACCAACCGAGTCAAAAACTATTCTTATTTTCACCAACGGAAAGCCTACATTTGTGTCAAAAACACGTATTTTCTTTATTATTAAACACAAAATTGACACTAAAAATTTAAACTTTTTATGAAAAACGACACTTATTACGTTTGATCACGACAAAAGCAAGTGCAAGCGATTATATCGATTGACTCCCCCATGCTAAAACCAAACATTGTTCTTAATGTTTCCTAGCTCAAGAGAAACACCCCCTTGCTAAAACACGAAGAGTCGAATGCAAAAGTCCTAACATGGTAAGAGTAAGCAAATATATAAGACGTTTATTAATTATGCTTGAAGATAAAACGTTAGTCGATAAAAATCAAAGGATAGTTAGTGACCCATTTGACAATCAAAGTATGGAAGCTCGAGTAGACCGGGCAAAAACCGAACACGAGAGCCTTCAATGATTAGGGTCATACCTAATATTCACATCACAACAAAAACACGAGCACGCGCTTGAAAAGATCAAGCCTTATTAGTGTTAGAAAATAGAAAGAAGATAGAATGTATGGGACTCCCCCACAAGGCACCTTGTTTTTGTTAACCGAGTCATGAGCTCGACTCGATCCTTGATTCATTGGTCCTTAGGGAAAATGGTAAAAACCGACATAATGGAATAAAATCCATCATAAATCATGATGTCGGGGTCAAAGATCACATCCTCGTTGTCAGATGACAAACGAAAGGATGAAACTCAAACACAGATATCCAAAATGTGGAAACCTTGGTTTCCGGATCTTTGAAGCAACTAGGAATGCATCATGTTCATATGATTGAATAATCAAAGCAGAAGTAGAACATAACACATTAACAAGGTGTTTAGGCACAATAACATGAATTAAACAGATGGATTGCTCATTATATTAATAACGAACAACCACTAGACGTGTATACATTGAATCCCACGTCTAGTGCACACACGCTTTAGGTTTACATTGTGAATATGAATGATATCAAAAACCTAAGACCCTTGATTCCTTTTATAGTGTAAGGATTAGGGTTTACAAGAGATAATAACAAATAAACAAGTAAATATTCTATTTAAATAAACTTATGCAGAATATCTTTGCATGTTTATCTAAATAGAAGCTTCCATAAGCTTCTTTGTCTACGTTTTGTCAATGCTTGAATTGCATGTGACAATGCTTGAATTGCATGTGACAATGCTTGAATTGCACACGACAATGCTTGAGCCATCAACGCTTAATTTGTTCTTGTCAACGCCTAAATTGCTCTTGACAACGCTTAGACAAAATCTTCATGTTTTCTTCGTTTTTGAGTTTCTGCCACATCAACTTTTTGACCCAACAATCTTCCCCTAGTTGATAGTGGCAAAACTCTATGTGTATGTCTTGTAAGTTGTACATGATTTTCAAATTGCTTCCCCTCAAGTGTAGCATGTATTTCTTCCCCTTTTTGTCACATCAACAGGGAAGTAAAACAATGTATGCAATCTTTGAAGATTCTCCAAATGTAGCTCTATGTAATGATCTTGAAGAACAATTAATATAATATTTTTGATGTAGAAGAAGAATAACCCAAACCTATGTTCCATATCTTGTACGATGATGTGATGAAGTACGTAGCTGATACAAAAATCCTCATCCATTGTGAGACACTGAGCACGATAATGTAACTCCTTCAAGTGATAGCAAATATGTGCATAGAGAACCATAAGAAAAATCACATATTCCTAGACCTTGTATCACTTCATCAGTAACCATGTAAGCATAAACAAGTTACCTTTAAAGTCTATGACTGGGAGTGCATGACTTTAAGATATGATAGAACACAAACTCGCGAAAATCTTCTTCAATAATCAAACTTACCATAAGAATTCTTCCCCTTAAGCTAACACATTTTCATGAAGACTTCTCATTACCTCATGAATTGTAGCTAACTCACTTTAAGATCATTAATTTCTTTAAAATATATGAGCCATAAATATCAACATGATATTCTAAATAAAAACGGAGATTCCATGTACCTTCGTGTGTAAATACCACCTTTTTGTGTGCTCAAAACGTACTAATTTTCTCAACAGCAGCAATCCTTGTGTTATCCGAGATCCTTCTCTATCCAATATATCAGGAATGTGTATTGTCACATATCGGAAAATACCTAACAGCGTTTGAAAAACCATATCTCGGACGACACTGTCAACGCTGTCAGCGTTGACTTATTCTGTCAGCGTCAAATATATATCTGTCAGCGTCTATCCTTCCTGTCAGCGTTTGATTCAGTCCATGCCAAAATCAACTCCCAAAATAAACTTCTCAGAATGACTTGGACCGAATATCTTTTCACATGTCAGCGTTGAATTAATAAATATCAATGTTACCTTTATATTGCTGAACAACGTTACCTTTAAGTGAATAAAGCAAAGATTTCCTTCCTTGTTGCATCGTCCAATCACATCTGTAGAGCCGTGTGAACACAGAATATCCTCCATCATTGTTTTATCATCGTACGAACACAATAACCAACCAATAGGAAGACTTGCACCGTGTAAACACAAAGCTAAATGTAACGTCACTTGCTTGTACTCCTTGATCGTGTGAACGCAATTGTTTTCCACCAATAAGAATGCTAGAACCGTGTGAACATAATTCCACCAATCATAGAGCCTTCATCATGTGAACACAATAGCGAATATATATTTTTCTCCTTTGGCCGTGTGAACGCAGGTCTGGTGATTTGCTCTTTTGGGGACCAATAGTATTTTCAACGTGAGTCTGTATGCAACAACATCCTTACATTGTTCTGTCTTTTCTGCCTGGGACCCCACGAAACAAACAAGAAGTAACAATGCTACGTATAACGAATATCAGATTTGATTCAATAGTAGCAAATCAAACGTCCAACAACATGTTATTAAATCCTTCATGGTCACAGATCTAGGGTTTGTATAAACCCTAATATCCAACATGTTGCTAGGGTTTGTATATATCACGTTTCAACCATGCTGCCCACTATTCGATCTGCTGCAATACCATGACGAATCTTGTATGGTTGAACCAAGAGTTTATAAAATAAACCCTAGAAACAACCAATCAAACAGCCTAGATCTAGGGTTTTGAATGAAACCCTAATAATTTATCACTTCCAATTCGCCATAAAACATCAGATTTTCTGTTATATGCAATGATCTAGGGTTTTCAGAAACCCTAAATCATGATTTCATGTGAATACAAAACTCTGAAAATCACCTCTGCTGCCCACTTCAACGCTTAATAACTTTTGATGGGGATAAAACAGGACAATCCCTCCGGTGGATGTTTAGATATATGTATGAAGAGCACACATATAAAATTTCGTGACGATCCAACGATTCAGTCGAAAGTTATGACCTTCTGAATACTGCTGCGCACACAAAAACGTCAAGAAAAACCCTAGACGGATTTTTCTTCTTTTCACCATACACGAACACCTTGTTGGTCCTAGCATCACGAGCCACGAGGCTCTGATACCAATTGTGGAAACCTTGGTTTCCGGATCTTTGAAGCAACTAGGAATGCATCATGTTCATATGATTGTATAATCAAAGCGGAAGTAGAACATAACACATTAACAAGGTGTTTAGGCACAATAACATGAATTAAACAGATGGATTGCTCATTATATTAATAACGAACAACCACTAGACGTGTATACATTGAATCCCACGTCTAGTGCACACACGCTTTAGGTTTACATTGTGAATATGAATGATATCAAAAACCTAAGACCCTTGGTTCCTTTTATAGTGTAAGGATTAGGGTTTACAAGAGATAATAACAAATAAACAAGTAAATCTTCTATTTAAATAAACTTATGTAGAATATCTTTGCATGTTTATCTAAATAGAAGCTTCCATAAGCTTCTTTGTCTACGTTTTGTCAATGCTTGAATTGCATGTGACAATGCTTGAATTGCACACGACAATGCTTGAGCCATCAACGCTTAATTTGTTCTTGTCAACGCCTAAATTTCTCTTGACAACGCTTAGACAAAATCTTCATGTTTTCTTCGTTTTTAAGTTTCTGCCACATTACCTTTTTGACCCAACACAAAAAGAGATGGTGGTCAATGTCACAAATCATGAAATGGATATAGTATGCTCCCCGAGATAAACTCGCACCAAGATGATCGGAAAATCTTTAAATTCTTGCATCGGTGAAAGGCCAAGATTTCCCTAAATTAATGATTCCAGGATCGAATACCTCGTCCTCGGGAGAGAAAGGAATAGACAACACGGTGTCTTCCCCCATGCTAATCTATAATCATATAAAGCACATGGTAATGGTGGGGTAAAGAGAATCCCATCCGAAATGTTCTCAACATTCTTATCTTTATCGACCATTTCACCCTTAGGAATGTGATCAATCGGGTCATGGTACTCAATATGAGTCACATGAAATACCCGTACATTAAGGTCAAAGTGAATGGGAGAAGGACTTGGGACAAAATCATCATCAAGTAAATTCTCTAAAAAGAGAACGTCCCCCTCCGGGTCGAGATCATCAATACCCGGTGGCATCGAATCATTAGAAGCAAGAAAAGTGTCAATTTCTTCCATAAGCGGATCATTATCCTCAACGGGGATAGGAGATGGAGAAAAAGACTTCCTAATAGGTTTAGAATTCAAAGCTTCGATTTTAGAAATTAGAAGATAGACGTTTGATAATTTTTCTCGAAGAATCACGTCTTCCACCTCTAAATGAGTAAGTTCATCGATGAACTTCTCAAGAACCGGAATAGTCAAATCAACCTCATTTCCTGGTGGAAATTGGTCTAAAGGAGTAAGTTCAAAGGTGAACCTCTCAAAAATCGGATCACTATCATCCTCATCTCCCGGTGGAAATGGGTGAAGAAGAGTAGGTTCATCGGGAAACCCCTCATAATCCGAGTCGTGAATGTCATCTTTATAAGAAAATTCATCAGAGAACGCCTCATTAGATAATTCACTAGAAGTCGTATCATACTCAAAATCTTCATTTCCTTCACAAGTTTCATCATTAGAATTGGAGAAAATCTCAAAGTGAATGGAAGAAGGAGAGTTATCACAATGTGGCAAATCACACGTTCCATTGGAAATACCATCGGACTCTCTTGGGTTTTGGACAAGGATCTCAACACTAGACTTTATTACTTCGTCCGATTCTGTTTCCGGAATAGTGCTAAAATGCTCGTCCCCCATGCTTAGAAAATTTTTGGGTTCCACGGTGGAAGAATCAAGAATAGGAGTAGTGATGTCATGAGATGGAGTGAGATCAAATATATCATCATCGTCGTCATCGCCATAAAGAAAAGAACGCTCGAGTTCACGAGTAGCAAGATATTTTGCTTCCTCTTGAGCTTGTTCTTTCTTTCGAATCTCAATGCTTAATCCATTAAAATCTTGCATAAGTTGTCTAATCTTAATCTCACACTCTCTTTTAAACTCGTCATCAATTATTTCTCCTCGATATCTTCGAATTCCCAATTCATTAGTTATATCGTTAATCTCTTTATCAATTCGTCTCTTTTCTTGCAACATATCTTTGATGCTCTTTTCAAAAATTTCAACACTTTCTTGATTCATTATTTTTTGAAATAACGTTTCAATTCGTCTAAAACCTTCACCATCGAGAGAATATTGTGGGGGTTGGTCAAAACCGGAGGAAATGGAACTATAGCAAGGACTGGGCTCATAAAAATTTTGATCCCTCGATTGACAATTAAAACTCTCGTGAGGACCCCCGCAATACTCAGAATAAATATATTGTTGTGATAAACTCGGTGAATCTTATGGATAACAATTATCATTATAGTTTTGATTGTAGCCCGGTTCTTGCTCGTAATTAAGCGAGAATCGATGCGAACAATCAACACCAAAATGAGAATCGTTTCCACGTAACTCACACGAGGGTGTCTCGTATGTGGGGTGTGGAGGTGGGTAAAAATCGAGAGGGTTATTTGAAAAATTCGGGTTTCCAAATGAAGTAATATCATTACAAAAAGGACAAAATCCAACTCGTAAATCGTTACGTAAATCATTTCCACAACGCTCGCACGTACACCACCGATATGGTAAAAGACCATATAACGGTTCTCCACACTCTACACAATGGACGAAGGAATTCACAAAAGAATTAAAAATAGGAGGGTGAGGAGAAAAGAATTAAACATGATAGAGGATTTAGAAGATTATTTTTGGTATTTTAATTTGGTATTGTTCAATCAAAGATTGATAAAAACAAAGAGTAAGGATAATTACTATGGAAGTAAACTACCCTCGGTCGACTTTGAAACGTAGGTGAAAACCTAAACGTCTCGAGGTTCAATAAGTAAACAATGACAAAAATAAAGTTTATTACTACTTGAGTTGGCAACCAATAATCGGTCGTACCTCTCAATATACACACAAGCAAGCGGGGAAACAAGGTGGCACAAAGCACTTAAAAACCTTTTTCCTTAGACGACCTTTTATAGCTCGTCACCTTATACCCACCTTATAGTTTGTGTAAATCGAGTTCAAACTTTTTATTAGTATTTATCTATTTTGCCTTTATTCTTTGTTTTGGATTCGAATGCAATAGCTAGGTGATAAAATCCCAACTAAGGTTTGCGTTTTCACGCTTTTGGAGGTAGGTGAATTTATTGTTCTACATAATACAATATATTAATAACAAAAAACCCGAAAAACGATATATATATTATATATATATAGAAAAATAACAAAACTTTCCGAGGACGGCAAGGGTCTTCAAATCAACGATCAACAAATCTCCACGAAAGAATCGTACACAATTTCCCCGGCAGCGGCGCCAAAATTTTTGATGTGTGGGAAAGTGTCGGTGTATTTTAATATAATACGTTATAGAGCAAATTAAGGAAACTACCTTTAGGAAAAAGTAATAGTCCAAAATAAGCTAAAGACGGATTAATTAAACACGATAGTGATCCCGGTTCGTTGTACACGAAGAAATTATGAATTTGAGACTTTCCTTTTGAATTGGACAATTGATTAGTTTCGTTTTTTTATCTAAATTAATCCTACAAATTTTAAAGTGCATGAATCGTTTACCCAAATATAAATCTAAGAAAAACAAAATTTAAAACTTTAATTACTTTTTATTTTTTTTTCTTTTTTTTTTACTTTTTATTTTATAAATTGTAACAAAATATTTAAACAATATTAATTATTAAAAGAAATTGAAATATATATATTTTTATTTTATTTAAACTAATAATTTGGCAAAATTAAAAAGTCAATTTAGATAAAACTTTATTATACTTTTTATTTGTATAAATGTTTAAAAGTAACAATGTAAAAAAAAACGTGTATACTTAAAAGTATAGTACAGATTAATAATAGTATATTAAATTCATAAAGTAGAATTAAACAAACATCAGCCTTTAGCTCACCTGGTTAGCGCGTTGGGTTGTGAACCTTGACGTCAAGGTTTCGAGTCCCATTGGGGGACAATTTTTTGCAATATATTTATTTTGTTGACAAATTCTGTGCCAAACGATTCCTTGAATACAACAGTATATAAAAATCAAATCAGTCAGTCCAAAACACCCTAATATAATACGAATATTAGCAACTAAAAACTGATATAACAAATTAATCAGCAATCTAGACAAACAAAAAAAACACCTCAGCAGACTATACTAATTAACACACAGGTTACTAAAAAAAAGCAATGTCAGTTTATTAAAAACCCAATTTTAACAGTAACTCAAATATCTAGACCCAACAGGTATATACTATCATTAGACTAAATAAAACTTAAGCAACAATATCTCAAAGCAATTCAGTCAATAAATCAGCTTATCAAATCACAATAATTCAGCAAACTAATTTCAAACATATTCATCAAAAATCATACATATAATCCAAACATCACAACAGACTCTATAAATCAGCAAACTAAAGAAAATTAAAAAGATTAAACCAAATAAAGTAGAATTACAGTCTAACAAAACCTAAAATATCTCAAACCTATCCACTATCAAAACCAGTGAGAAAAATAGATCCTAATTCCAGCAGATCAATAACAAGCAGGTTCTCAACTTACCAAAAAGCAATAGCAGTCTAACCTCCTAACTCACACTTAATAGATCCAACATCCTTAGAACACGTAATTACCATATTAGCAAATCATAAACAAATAAAGCTAATCATAATCAAACTAACAGATTAATCTTGTAAATTCAAGAGGATATAAAAATAAACAGGCTACAATTCATAATAAAAATAATAAAGCAGATTCACTACTAAAAAGATTATTCAGAAATTAAACCCAAGTGCAAATAGGGCCATCCAAATCACGATTTACACTACCATTTAACTAAGCAGTAAACACTAATCAAAATAGAGACTAAGAATGAGCTTGACCATTATTGATGAATCCATTGGTGTAGAAGTAAGGCGCTGAGCCTACTTGTATAAAACAACACCAAAAATATTTCGACCACTATCAAGATCATCACGAACCACCATCACAATCATCCTCGAACCATAAACTTACTCGAACCACAACTTATTTTAACATCTATTAGTGGGATAGACGTTTTATCCCTATTCCAACTTATTATTCAATCAAGCTATGATTCAAGCTAAATGAACAATATCATCATTTATAATATTCAATTGTAATTTAGAAAGATGCAAGTAAATTTAACACAGTAAAATAAAAAGGTGGAAATAAGAGTATAAAACTGAAAATCACTTTTTATTAAATCAAACTAACATTACATTATTTATAAAAAGAAAGTTACAAAATTCTAACTACAATTAAACATTATAACAGTGCTAAGAAAAGGGATACATTACTGATTTTTCTTAGGGGTATTTATAGGCTAGGTGTGGGTAAGGGATTGTTGAAGAAGAGTGGTTTGTGATTATTGGATCATCTTCTTGTCCTTCTCTCTCTTTTCTGTTTCAATCAAAGGGCTGAGATTGACCCTCTTTCACTCGGATCGCCACCGTGGCGTTTTTGTGCTAGTTTCTTGTTGACTTGGATGATTTTGATAGCTCTTGACATGATGCAGGTATATTAGCCAATAAGAAACGAGGGGTGATGCAATCAAGGCCACATTGGCACCTTGTTCTTGGCATCTTCGTGGCTTCCACACACCAACTTGTCCTGGTTAGTCTGATTAATAGGCCCGTGACATCAATTTACTGGGTGCTTGTTCTCCCCCTTTTTCCTTCTTTATATCTCTCATCTCACTTTTTTTTTGCTTCTTGTTTGTAACGTTTGACCAAAACGTATTGACTATAGAAAGTATATAAACATATTTCCACCGTCACATTTTCTCATTATATGGGCCTTGGACCCAATGTAAATAATACTCTCCATTCTTTTCATTTATTTATGGTACTTGGGCTTTTGGACCTAATCTTGATAAAGTCCATTCGTCTCATATTTAAGAAATTAGGATTTGTAATGAATTTGGGCCTTGTAAATAAAATGATCTTTATAACCCAGAAAATGGGCCTTCAAGCCCATTAAGCTTAAGTGGGCCCCACTTGGCTTCAAACTTTTTACAAATCCGTGAATAAAACGAACTCAACTTTTGGCTCTTGAACTTTCTTCAATCTCGTGTCGATTTTTGCCGATTTTTGTGAACTTGGTACCTACACAAATGAAACAAGAAAACATGTACATACAAGGCTACATTCATATGTTTTATGCATTAAGCTCGTTTTATGATATAAATGATATGAGTAATTTCACTCATATCAAAAAAATTTGGATCGAATGATTTTAGTCAAAATCCACCAAAATCAATGATGAATAAACACAAGAACAAACCAATCAACCATGGCTCTTGATACCAATGGTAGGTCCTTAGTTTCTTAGGATTGTACAAGTGTTGTTAAGATCTAAAGAAAGGGAGAGAGATGAAGAACTAGAGAGAGAAAGTTAGAGAGAGAAAGGAGAGAATGAGAGAAAGGAAGAATGATTAATGAGATGTGAAATGAACAATTAACAACCCCTCCTAACATGCTAGTAGGGATGGCAACGGGTCGGGTTTGGGTCGGGTTTTAGTGAACCCGCACCCGTACCCGTTTATAATATCCGTACTAGTATCCGCTCAATCACCCGACGGGTACCCGGTTAGTATCATCCATCGGGTTTTTGGATTTTACACGCTGGTATCGGGTATCCATAATTAAATTTTCATCGGGCATTATTGTGCGTATAATGTTAAGAAAAAACACTCGAAAACAACCAAAATACCCTAATATATTTTAAGTGTTTAGAAGATAACTTTTTAATATTATTCCCGCGATTTAATATATCGAATAAATCATGGTTTATATATAAAATTACAAGATCCAAATATACTTGATCATAAACATGTTAATGAGCACAACATGTAACTAATATGATCATTCAATTTGTTCAACAATCTTCGTCTACTATTTCACACAAATTTAGAACTTATATAAAACAGCAACAAAAGCGGGTACGGATTCGGGTAAACGGGTACGGATTCGGATACGGGTAAACGGGGTGGGTATTAGTAGAACCCGTACGTGAACCCGTACCCACGGAAAAAAGAATATTCAAACCCGAAACCGTATCCAAACCCGCTAACCCGACTCCGAACCCGACCCAACCGGTTCGGGTTTCGGTTTTCACCATCGGTTTCAGGAGCTTTTGTCATCCCTACATGCTAGGAGGGGGTATATATAGCCCACCTTATATGTGGGCTTGATGGGCTATATTGTTTACATATTGGATCACGAGCCCAATCTACGTATATATCGTTGGAGTGACCGATCCTTTATAAATACGTAAAAACGTATTTCCAACAATATTGCACATGCTCTTCCTCCTTATTAGATATCAAAGCTTGATTCTGTTCCACTTCATCAGCCATGAAACTCCAGTCCCATCCAGGTCCATCAATCCCATGCATGGCTACCATAGCCTTTGATCCAGTATTTTCAACCTTGATGATTTGGCTTGAGTTCTTTCCAGCATCAGTTCTTCTTGGAGATCTCCCTCAAGAAGTGTCCCATCCTATGGCAGTTATAGCCCTCAACCTTAGATTTATCAAATCCAGCAGTCTCCTTGCCATTGAAAGTCATTCTTCTTCCAAACCTTTTGTTCCATCTGTTGGCTCTTATGCAAGCAAGTGCCATACTCCACTTGATGTCCATCTCTTCAAGATCAACATCACTGATTTGCTCAAGATCCTCATAGGTGACTAGAGAACCATTGGGCAAGGCAGCAATATATGCACATACAATATACAAGTCAATACCAGCTGGTTTGAGACTTGGGGAACCAACATTGTAGATGTCAGCTGCTGTCGTTGAGCCACTAACATATGTTGACCCAATAACTGGATGAACCTCCAAGCCGTTGACATGTGAAGCATTGTTAGTGGTTTGTGAGTCATTGTGAGAGATGAAAGCCATACTTCCAGATGTTGAACTTCCTCCTTGTTTGAGAATGGCTTCAGGTTCCATAGTCCTCAATTGATTATAAATATCATCAAAGGAGGCATTCCTGTAAGCCTTGGTAGCAATGATAGATTTTGCATGAATCTCTCATGCATCACCAAGACCTCCAAGAAAAGTAGTTGTGATATCTTGTACTTCAAGTTCTGTTCCCATGAATGCCAACTTGCTAGTGATGTCTTGTAGACTACTTCTTACCTTTCTTAGCTTCTTATTGGGGCGAGCTTTGAAGACAGAATATTCAATCATCAACTGCTTCTTCCTATGCTTGAGGGTTTCCTCATTACCACCATAGATGACTTCAAGAGCTTCCCAAATCTCCTTAGCAGACTCATACTTCTTGAATTTATGTTGCTCCTTAGGACCAAGAGCAAGTTTAAATGGGCTTAAGGCTTTCATGTCATTCCTTCTATCTGCCACTTCAGCAGCAGACACAACTCTTCCATCTTTAGGCTTTGCATTGAGATCATCACCAATTTGTCCAGCTGTCCTTCGTGTTTGAATAGCAGCTTAATCTTTGCTTCATTATTGAATTGATTGCCATACACAATAACTTCCTAGAGAACATAGTTATCAACTTGCAAATATTGCTCAAAGTTGAATTTCCAGAGTTCAAACTTATTAGGATCAAGTATTGGAATCTTGAGGTTGTGATTTGAAGATTGTGATACGACTGAGGTGGACATGATGATTGGATGAAATTAGGGTTTTCAACGATTTAGGGTTTTTACGGTTCTTTAGATCAAAGTTCCTCAACAAGCTCTGATACCACTTGTTCATCCGAAACTTAGATCGATTAGCTTTGTGTTAGCAAGATTAAATCAAGTTTAACATGTAGATAAAGTTTGTGTTAATAACAATCTAAGTGTTATGCGAAATTAAAACATAGAATCAAGAACAATGCTAAACACAATATAAACCAAACTTTCACTTTGATTGATTAAACTTTGCGTACAATGAAAGTGTATGAAAACGTATATGAAACCTAAACCCTAGGACCTCCTTTTATAACATAAGGAGTCTTGTACAATAAGCAAACTAGTCAACTATTCTAGGAAGATATATCAAGATAAACATAGAAATACGAGATACAATACATATCTTCCTAACATATCAAAACGTGTTGACTAAGTATTCTTTTGTAGCTGGGACTTTTCTTGTCAGTGCTTGAATATCTCTTTTCAGTGCTCATTCTGTCAGCGCTTGATTCACTCTTTTCAGCGGTTGAAATCCCTTTGTCAGCGACATAGTGATATAGCTTAATTTTATTCCCAACAAAGCTAAGGCCCTCTCAATCGGTGGCAAACTCACACTTGTCAAGTCTTTTCTTGGGAGTTTCCCATTTATTATTTTTCCTTAGTCAAAGCTCCTAAAAAGATTACTAACCTCATCGAATCTATTATGAGCCATTTGTTTGGGGTTTTCAAAGAGAATCAACATGGTATTAGTTGGGTTAAGTGGAATAGCATTTTGCTTAATTCTAATATGGGTGGCTTGGGAATTGGTAGGCTTCACTCCAAAAACCTTAGTCTCCTCGGTAAGTGGAAGTGGCGATTCCTTACAGAAAAAGGCTCTTTAGAGGTTGGTGATTAAAGCCTTCTACAGTGATGATGGCGTTTTTTATTCAACAAGTAACATTATTAGGAGTAGTATTTGGGGATACATTGTTAAAGATGTAGGTTGCATTGAGGCCATCGTTCCCAATTTTAAAATTTCCTTCAGCTTGAAAGTCTCAGACGGCTCCGATATTTTATTTTGGAAAGATCCTTGGTGTGTTGATGGCACAAGGCTCATGGATTTATTCCCAAGGCTTTACGCTCTCGACTCAAACAAAGACTGTAAAATTATTGATCGTTGGCATATCGATAATGGTGTTTGGGGTGAAAATCGGGACTAGAGATCTCCACCACGCGACATGGCGTGTAATGCTTTCGGAAGTGCTCTCTTTAATCAGTCCTTTAACCCTCTACGCACATTGTGTTGATAAATGGTCTTGGCCTCTTGACGTATCGGGTACCTTCAAGGTTAGTTCTCTCTCAGATATCATTCAGTCTATAACACTAGAAATGGAGATGCACTTTGTGAAGGGGGGGGGGGGGGGGGGGGGGATGGAGAAATAAGTTAATCAACTCTCATTTGGATTCTATCGTAGTATTAAGGAAGAGGATATTTTTTCTTCTATTCAGAGATTATCGAAGACGTGGATTTCGGCTTGCCATCATCCGAGGGCTGCAAATTGGAACCTTTGGATATCTACCCCTTTTAATTTGTATAGGCAACATTAATTTTTATTGTTTTTCTTTTTTTTTCTCCGTGGTTTTGAGTTTTTTGGCTCATGGTTCTTCCTGTACATTCTTTCTTTTTGGCGTGTTTTTAATAACATCTTAGCTTTTAAAAAAAAGAGGTCCTGAATCTGATTCACACATCTGAATCTGGATATTCGGTAGAAAAGTATGAATTAGATTTCCATCTGAATCTGAATAAGTGTTGAGAAATCTAAATCTGAATCAACTGTAATTTTTACAATTTAAATATAATACGAGTGCATTCATACAAGAAATAAACTTTATTAGATACCCCTTTAAGAGAACAAAATTTATAATACAATTAGTTTAAAGCTAAAAGTCTTTTAAATAAATGTGTCGGAGTTTAAATCTAACTTTAAAACGATAAACTGAATCGATCATGTTAGAGTTAAGATACATGAGTCCGAGATCGAACCTTTCAATTTGAACAGAATATAAATCATCACGAATATTCTTATAAACTCTTTATCTAGCAAAACACATGCAACGATTCTAAAAAATAAAGGTGAATCAAGAAAAGAATGAAAAACAACACTAAAATAGAAAAGAAATAACAAAAAATAAATAAATAAAAACAAAAAACAAGTAACAAAAATTAAGGGAAAAAAACTACAGATGTTCAATCTGATGTATATTCTTCTTACTGCCTCTTAATGATCAGAAAAAACGCTCTTAACATTTTTTGCCTCTTTCTGCTTCTAAATAAAATGAAAACAAATAATCTTAATAACCCAAATATTTTACTGTGTTTGAACAAGTCATATTAAAATGTTATTAAAAAACCTTTCTGATAAAAGAAACACCATCTTAAATCACTCGTCTCTGAATTAACCTACTCTTCCCATTGGTCTAACAACCATCTTTTGTCTTAGCTCCTGCCTGATATTTACACCCTTTTACAACGTGTCCAAACATTATGCACCCAATGAAACAAAAGTGGTTTAGTAATACGTGTGAAAACACTTATCCTTTTACCACTTAATTATAATAATAACCAAGCCAAAACATGTATTTTATGTCGTAAATGTCGGAATTATGCGTGGTTTGTGTTTTTTTTGTAATTTAGGATCAAAATGTGAAAAGGGAAGAAAACACGGGCTTTCACGGGTTTTATCGAAGAAAAAGACAAAAGACGAAGTCAAAAGATCAAGAGTGCAAAAAGAACGGAAGTCCAAGGCCTATTCTGAAGATTTATCGAAGAAAAATTCTAAAGACGGAAGTTTAATGAAGTCGAAGAACTCAAGTCTAATAAATGAAGAAATTATAAGATGAGTTCAATTAATCCCGAGACAAAGTCGAAAAAGTCGAAGAATTTATGAAGACGAAAAGACGAGAAAAGAAAGAAAGGAGCAACACATGCTAACCTCCCTAATCACCTATAAATACCCTCCTAATGACACATTAGGAGGTGTTGACTATTTGACACATAGTTCTTCCACCTTTCATTTCATGTCATTTACTTAATTGTCATTTAATTATCTTGTCTTGCACCTTAATTTCTTGCCTTTAATTTCAAGTAAGTCTTTAAACTTTGTTATTGAATCTTATTTTTAATCAAGTTTATATAAATCTCTCATTCTACCTTTCTTGTTTTGCTTAATCTTTATTTTTATGTTCTTATTGTTATGCTTATTTGATTAAGTGTTATGTTTTTATGTTTTTGATTGTTTTGGATTATTGATTTTATAGCTTATTCATTTCTTTCTTAAATTTGATTAAGTGTTTTTAAAAGTTATTTTATAAAAAGTTGTTTTTAAATATTTTTATTATTTAGTGTTTCTAAATTTTTTTAAATTTTAGCTTATTAGCTTTTTATTATATGTGTTTGGTTAAATTTTTAGTTGTGTGCTTATTTGGTTCATAGCTTATTTGTAATTTTGCTTATTTGCCTTTTCCACTGTATTCCGATCAACACCATCGGAAAGGGGTTTTTCATTCCGACGGGGATTCCGATCCACCATCGGAAAAGGGTTTCTGAGATTCTGATTGGGTATTCCGATTGGGGATTCCGACGGAGGTGTTTTTGGATATTCCGATAGCTTTGAATTTCAACATTCTGATAGGAATTCTTTTGGGATTCCAATCACATTCCGACAGACACTCATTCCGATTGCTTTCCGACCAACATTCCGACAGTAGTATCTTTTTATACATTCCGATTGTAGTGGTAAGTTTGCATTCCGACGGCATACATTCCGATCGGATTCCAACGGAGGGTATTCCGACAGGTATTTAATATTTTGTCTTAGTTTTATTTTTAAGTTTGCATTATTTTAAGTTTTTGAGTTTGCATTTTTATTAAATTGTCAATTTTACTTCTTGTCGAGCTTTAATTTTTGTCATTTAATTAGTTTACTTTTAAAAGTTTTAATATTGCACCATTTACGTTTTAATTAGTTTTAATTTTAATTACCCGTCATTTACTTTAACGTTTCGCAATTTAATTTTACTACAACGACCAAACTATTTCTTTTTCACCAAAAGACGACTGAGTCGCACTTAAACCAGTAATCAATTCGAAGAGACTGTGACGATAACTTTTTACATACAAAATATCTTGTATTAAATGGCGCCGCTGCCGGCTCTTTTCGTAAAGATTAACGGTTATCTGTGAGAGACACGATATAATTTTGGGATTCGTTCACTCGTGAACGTTATTTTTCTTTCTTAACAATTTTCAAAAATACATAAAAAATTAAAAAAATTTCAAAAATACAAAAAAAAATTAAAAACGATAAAAAGCATTTCTTTTTCAAAGTTTTGCACCAAAAAGATTTTATTTTTATAAGTGCATATATATTTTCTATTTCTTTGTTATCTTTTTCTTTTTCTTTTGCAGGTGTATGCGTACTAGATCTTCAACTTATTCTGAGCCTGAGACTCGTGAAGATTTAGATATGGTTGGTGTGCACAACAACAATAATCCACCCCACCCCAACATGAATAACAACAACAATGTTCCCCCACCCGATCTTCGAACAATGGAGGAGCTTTGTCAACCAACCATGAACGGACGAGGAGGATCGATTGCGTCGATGCAAATTACTGCTCCAGAGTTTTCGTTGAAGCATCATATGATCCAACAAGTTCAAAACACTTGTCCATTTCGCGGATTGCCGGATGATGATGCCAACAAACACCTCGACAAATTCATTACCGTTACTCAAAGCATGAAGTTGCCCGGTGTTACTATGGATTTTCTTTGCCTTCACCTATTTCCACACACCTTATCCCACCATGCCGAAAAATGGTTTGATCGTCTTCCGAAGAATTCAATTCATACTTGGGACGAGATGACTCAACAGTTTTTGTCGCACTACTTTCCACCATCCATGGTCACGGGCCTTCAGAATCAAATTAGTGGATTTACACAAGAACCTGATGAATTACTTTTTGATGCTTGGGAACGATATAATGTTTTGATTCATCGATGTCCAAACCACAACATGCTCCCCGTCACTTTAATTGATACTTTCTACAACGGTTTAACTTTTCGTGATTGTGATACGATTAATGCAGCCGCCGGTGGCACATTTATGAAAAGAAGACCCGAGGAGTGTAGAGAGCTTATAGAGAACATGACTACTCATCACAAAAATTGGGATTCATCCGCATCTTCAAGGAATAACCCGAGAGTCAATGTGTCTTCTACTTCTTCAAACCCTGATATCACCGAATTGACCCGCGCATTGGTCGAAATGAGCAAGAATATGCAACTTTTGGCTACAAATCAACAACAACAAGTTAAAGCTGTAGCACTTTCTTGTAAGATTTGCGGGGGTCCTCATTCATACACTGATTTTCCTTCTACTCATGACAATCCGGAAAACGTGTATGCGGCTCATGGTAACTATTCAACGGAAAACTACCAAGCCCGACCTCAAGGTGATCGTAACTTGCTAAGTTACCGTTCTAACGACTTTCTTTCACCCGGTTTTTCTCCTCAAAACCACAACCCCAACAACTACAATAGAAGCAATCCAAACCCACCTCGAGTTTCTAATCCTTATCACCCACCCGCTCAACAAGCACCACCCATTAATCATGATGTTGAAGCTTTCATGAGGACCCAAGGAGAGCTCGTTAAGAATCTGCACCCAAATCATCAACTTGAAAGGAGATATCACTAAGCAAGGGAATGATATTAGTACCGAGCTTCGACATGATATGCAAACCTCTTTTAGCAATCAAACAAATGATTTGAAGAACATGATGGCTAGTTTCTTTCCAAGTACTTAAACCTCTACTTCGGGTTCTTTTCCTTCTAATACCGTCACCAACCCCAGAGCGAATGTTAGTGCTATTACTACACGCAGTGGAGCAACCTTAGTAGGACCATCTATCCCTCCCCCAGTTACTCCATCTACACCTCTTCCACCATCAATTATCCCTCCTACTCCCACGCCTAGTATTAGTTCTCCATTACCGTCTCTACCTCTTACCGACGAAGTACCCAAGAAGAACCCTTCACCAACCCCACCTTCCGCCTTTAAACCTTGAACATCTACACCTACACCAACTAAACCCAATATCCCTTATCCTTCTCACTTAGACAAGTGCCAATTGCTCACCAAGGATGATATTCAAGTGTCAAATTTTTTGAAGAAGATTTCGGGACTGGCCATCACCTTTAGCCCTGTTGAAGCTCTAGCCTAAATGCCTAAATTTGTTAAGATGTTTAAGCACTTGCTTAATAAGAAAGAGAAGATGGCCGAGTTTGTTAATACTCGATTGAATGAAAATTGTTCTGCCGTCCTTCTTAAAGAACTTCCGGAGAAACTTGGAGATCCCGGTCTTTTTGTGGTACCATGTACTTTTAACCAAACCGAAGAATTTACTGCCTTAGCCGATCTCGGGGCAAGTATAAATTTGATGCCTTTAAGTGTTTGGAAAAAGTTATCATTACCCGACCTTACACCAACAAATATGACTCTTGAGCTAGCAAATCGCACTCTCGCTTACCCTGTTGGTATTACCGAAGATGTGTTTGTTAAAGTTGGTACCTTCACTTTTCCGGTCGACTTTGTTGTGGTTGATTATGAAATGGACCCTCGTATTCCATTAATACTTGGTCGGCCATTCTTGAGAACCGGAAAAGCCTTAGTCGATGTTGTCGAAGGTGAGTTAATCTTAAGAGTCGGGAATGATGCTCAAGTTTTTAAAATGGGGAAGATCACAACCAAATCAAATGGAAGAGAATCAACGAATATGATTAATGTGCTTGATGATTTTGTCGTCTACAACAATCCTCTTTTCGATTCTTGCTATGATAATCCACTGTTCCAAGATGATGTGGATGATTCTCTCTCCAATTTAGATCCTCCATCAATTTATGATTCTCCATCGATCTATGATGATTATGAGGACGATTCTAGTTCCGATGGGGATGATTATGATAATTTTGTTTCAGAGTATCCAGACATGCCAACTTATGATGATTTTGATGATGTTGATACTCTCTCGAGTGATTCTTCTCATGATGACCTTACTCCTACTTTTGATGAAGATCCTCCACCAACAATGCTTGATCCTACTTTGGATGACTACTCATTTGAGGAATATTTTGATACTTTTCTCAACATTTACTTCCCAAATGAGAGTGATTCTCCTCCTTTGGACTTTGATGATGCTCTTTATCCTCCTTCGGATATTAAGAAACCCGTTCCAAAGGAGAAGAAGCCGGGAGACACCGATATCCGCAGTACCTATGTCTTGACACCTCTCTATCCACCTTCTGAGGATGAGATTGTGCGATTTATGAGCGGATCTTCATCAAGGTCTACTGAGCCTGAGTGTTACTTTCCCCTAAAGGAAAAGGTGTTCGACCCCGGTATTGAAATTTTAAGCCATCTCAGTATCATCTGATGAAATAAAAGGAAAGATTTTTGGAACTTATGGAGATATGCTTGCACCTCATCACACTTGCTACCGCCGTGTTCCATTTTTGCTTAAGGGAACCTTGCCTACTCTTCTTTGGCTTGCCTTGTTCGCCTTAAGCTTGTGCTATTTGATGGATGAAAACCATGTATTTGATCCCGGTGGATATGTTTCAAGCTTCTTCCTATGCTAATCAAGGTCGAGTCAGGCTCACGACTCGGTTAACAAAAACAAGCGCTTCTCGGGAGGCAACCCGCAGTATCTATCCTTTTATTCCGTTTTTATAATAAGTGTAGGGGGAGACCCTAGTATGTGTTTGTTGTTTTCTTTCTTATCATGTGTAGGGATTCGAGCTTTCAAAGATCCATTCTTGATGACTTTTGACAACCGTGATCCCGTGTACCCGTCTTCCCGGTTCTATCCTAAACTCTTTTGATTCTCTATTTTATATTCTTCAATATTAAAATAGGAATCACTTTAGTTGTCCTTTCCTTAGCAAGATTTAAACAAAGTTGACAATGTCCTAAGTGTAGGGGAGGTTACTTCCACATGCTTAAACATTGAGGACAATGTTTATATTAAGTGTAGGGGGGACTTCTATCGAAGTTAAGTGGACTTTTCCTTGTATTTGTCCTTATTTTGATCTATTTTGGCCTAGTAGTTTTACCTTTGTATAGTTAGTTTCTTTCTTTGCTAGAATAAATTTTTAATAAAGTGGTTTTAATTTTTAAACGTTGTGAATCTTTTGACTCAACCCTAGTTTACTTATCTAAGTTTACTCTAGCTAGTATCCTTAACGTGTTTAAGTCAAGTTTTGCTAGGCTTTTATATAGGGAACTTTAAAACGCGAAAGTATTAACTCTTACGGGTTAAGAACAAGAACTTTTCGCAAGTTCCTATAATTGATCCTAGAAAGTCGTTTATCAAGGAACTTTAAAATGAGAATTTTAAACTTGAAAAAGTTTAAGAAGTTGCAAGATCCTATAGATGACTTGAAAACCCAAAACTTTGATTTAATAGGCTAAGCATCCACGAGTCTCATTCCTTGAGATTTTAAATTGTGGAGAACGAGAGATGATAGAGTCAATTATAAGTTTGGTATTCTTTCATGAATTTATGTGAGCTAATTATGAGCTTTTTCTCCCATCGCTTGTTAATAAATTTAATTGCAATAAATAAGGTCGTACAATTTGAAAAGTTACTTAGCTTCTAGCCCAAGATCGTTTAAAAGTTGCTCGGTATTAATTAGAGTTCATAGCCAAGGCATAACTTATTGAAGCGGGATGCGAAGATTGGCGAGTCCAAAAAGGCCCTAACAAGGCATGAGGGCTACATTTTGTTGCTAAAAGATCCCAAGTGATGTGAAGAATCATTTATCAAAAATCAATATGAAGGATCAAGACACACGACGAAAAGCAAATACTCCCCTAAAGATCATGGAGAAGTCTATCCAAAAAGGCCCTAACAAGGTATGAGGATAAATAGATCCAAGTCCTATAAGGATGCGGATAGTTGTATATCAAAATCCCAAATAAAAATTGGAGAAAAATGAAGAAGTCGTGGTCAAAGTATGAAGAATCTCTCAAGTGAAGGAATTCCTGTTATGAATAGAAGACCATTATTTCATGAACGTCTCTCAAGATTTGAAGTATGAAGTCAATGCCAAATATCGGTCCGAGAAAGGTCTCAAATCGTGAAGCGAGTTATGCCAAGATATGAACTTTATGAGGTCCTGAGAAGCAGTTTTAAAAGATTTTGTCCTTTAGCTTACTATTGATTAAATCGTCATACTTTATTTTTAGCTTAAATAACTATCAAAATAAGTCAACAATGCATCCTCGTGATCATTCAAGACAACAATAAAATATAAGAGATATACCTAGGAATAAGGGAGTCTAAGTGAATAATTGGCCCACATGAATTTGTGATAGTTTGCTAACTTATAATAACAATGATCTCGTTTTTAAGCTTGGTATGGGGAACGTGAAACTTGAGGGTGATAAACATTCATGACATTCCAAAACCCTAAGGGAAGTCTTTGATTTCTTTACTTGTTTTCTTCCTTTAAATATTTTGTAATTTTCTATCTCATTAATAAAGGCCAAGATGGATTGATTATGATGAAAAATGTAAAACTTGCTTTGTAATTAATGCATTGCATGAGGACATTGCAATGGTCAAGTGTATGGGATTTAATAAATGTGAAAACACTTATCCTTTTACCACTTAATTATAATAATAACCAAGCCAAAACATGTATTTTATGTCGTAAATGTCAGAATTATGCGTGGTTTGTGTTTTTGTTGTGATTTAGGATCAAAATGTGAAAAGGGAAGAAAACACGGGCTTTCACGGGCTTTTATCGAAGAAAAAGACAAAAGACGAAGTCAAAAGATCAAGAGTGCAAAAAGAACGGAAGTCCAAGGACTATTCTGAAGATTTATCGAAGAAAAAGTCCAAAGACGGAAGTTTAATGAAGTCGAAGAACTCAAGTCTAATAAATGAAGAAATTATAAGACGAGTTCAATTAATCCCGAGACAAAGTCAAAAAAGTCGAAGAATTTATGAAGACGAAAAGACGAGAAAAGAAAGAAAGGAGCAACACATGCTAACCTCCCTAATCACCTATAAATACCCTCCTAATGACATATTAGGAGGTGTTGACTATTTGACACATAGTTCTTCCACCTTTCATTTAATGTCATTTACTTAATTGTCATTTAATTTTCTTGTCTTGCACCTTAATTTCTTGCCTTTAATTTCAAGTAAGTCTTTAAATTTTGTTATTGAATCTTATTTTTAATCAAGTTTTTATAAATCTCTCATTCTACCTTTCTTGTTTTGCTTAATCTTTATTTTTATGTGCTTATTGTTATGCTTATTTGATTAAGTGTTATGTTTTTATGTTTTTGATTGTTTTGGATTATTGATTTTATAGCTTATTCGTTTCTTTCTTAAATTTGATTAAGTGTTTTTAAAAGTTATTTTATAAAAAGTTGTTTTTAAATATTTTTATTATTTAGTGTTTTTAAAAGTTTTTAAATTTTAGCTTATTAGCTTTTTCTTATACGTGTTTTGGTTAAATTTTTAGTTGTATGCTTATTTGGTTCATAGCTTATTTGTAATTTTGCTTATTTATCTTTTCCACTGTATTCTGATCAACACCATCGGAAAGAGGTTTTGCATTACGACGGGGATTCCGATTCACCATCGGAAAAGGGTTTCTGAGATTCCGATTGGGTATTCCGATTGGGGATTCCGACGGAGGTGTTTTTGGATATTCCGATAGCTTTGAATTTCAACATTCCGATAGGAATTCTTTTGGGATTCCGATCACATTCCGACAGACACTCATTCCGATTGCTTTCCGACCAACATTCCGACGGTAGTATCTTTTTATACATTCCAATTGTAGTGGTAAGTTTGCATTCCGACTAGGGGTGTCAATATTTCCGACCCGACCCGAACCCGACCCGACTCGAACCTGACCCGAGCATATTCGGGTCGGGTTACTCGGGTTGAAATTTCAATTCGGGTTAGTCGGGTCAACCCGACTAACCCGAATTCGAAATCGGGTCGGACATCGGGTAAAATATTATGCTTAATTCGGGTTCGGGTCAACCCGATTGACCCGAATAAGAAATTTTTTTATTTTTTTTATTTTTAAAATTAAAATTAAATATAATTTCTATTAAAAAAATTAAAAAAAAAGTTTTTTTTTTATATTTTACCCGTAGTCGGGTTGACCCGAACCCGAATAGACCCGACCCGAGTAGACCCGACCCGAATAGACCCGAACCCGACTAACCCGAGTTCAACTCGGGTCGGGTTCGGGTAAAATATTTTTACCCTCAACCCGAATTCAACCCGACCGAATAACCCGAACCCGACCAACCCGACCCGATTCCCACCCCTAATTCCGACAGCATACATTCCGATCGGATTCCGATGGAGGGTATTCCGACAGGTATTTAATTTTTTGTCTTAGTTTTATTTTTAAGTTTGCATTATTTTAAGTTTTCGAGTTTGCATTTTTATTAAATTGTCAATTTTACTTTTATTTTTATTAACTTGTCAAATTTACTTTTTTATCGAGCTTTAATTTTTGTCATTTAATTAATTTACTTTTAAAAGTTTTAATATTGCACCATTTACGTTTTAATTAGTTTTTGTTTTAATTACCCGTCATTTACTTTAACGTTTCCCAATTTAATTTTACTACAACGACCAAACTATTTTTTTTCACCAAAAGACGACTGAGTCGCACTTAAACCAGTAATCAATTCGAAGAGACTATGACGATAACTTTCTACATACAAAATATCTTGTATTATTTAGTTACTGGGAAGCTTTTAATGCAAAGTGATGTAGATATGGCAACTGGATGGTTGTCAAAACAAATACATGAGTACATGACCTGGATTTATTGCTGAGGCCTGGTGTCTTATGTTATAACAATGCTTTGGTTTTGTCACAGCCCGTGCCAAGGTCTAATAAGAAGGATTTGTGTTTTTTACACGAGATTTGTTTACGAGATACATATCGTTGTAGTTGAGTTTAAGAAAAATGTTAGAATCACTTATTGAGTTGCTTTTAAACGACTAAAAGACGTGTTCTGTTGCGAAGAAAGAAGAGAATATTGGACTTGATAAACCTATTTGATGTTCAGTTTTTATTGTTTGATTTGAACCCAAAAGAACGATGTTTCTTATGTATTGCAAGACTCAATATCTCATTTTCACATGTGCAGGTGATCTTTAGTGGCTGTGACAGCAACAACTGCTGAGGCATCAGGTGAGGACAAAAACCGAAGAGAGAAGAGAGCGACGACGATTGATTAGAAAGTATGTTTGATTCAACGACATGGGATTCTTGCTCGTGTATGTATGTTTTGATTTTACGACATGGTTTTTTGAAAGTCATTTAACTTGAACGAATAGTTTTTGTATTCGGTATAAGTTCTCGAGATGCGAAGTTTTTCTCATTAGTCGTGGCATCACAATATTAATTGGTTTGATTGCGTGATAGTTTCGAGTTTTTGTTGGTGATTTTAGTGTCATCAAATGGTGATTTACCCGAGACCAAATGGATTTCAAGTTAAGTTAAATTACAAGTTCGGAGGTGTGAAGTACGCGCTTGTATAAACTAGTTAACTTTATTTCGGGTACAAAAGAATGGAAAAGTTGTGAATTTATAGTAAGTAAATGGGCCTATTGTGACAGGATCTGTGGGTCACTAAAGTGCATATAGTGACAGATTCGTGGGTCACTAAATGATCCATATACTTGATTTTAAAGATGACAGTTAGCGACGGTTATATTGTTGCAAAACTGTTACAAAACTGTTGCAGAAATAGAAATCATTATGACTTTTCATGAAGGAACACTTCCTTGATCACAACAATGATTTTTATTTTATATTTTTAATATAAACAGATTTTTGGTCTCAAGATCATAAGATACACATTGTCCATGTTTTGCTTTATAATCTTGTGCCTAGAAATAGAGTGTTGTTCTTGTCTTATCCTAATACGAATTTCGTGTAACCCAAGGCACAAATAGGGTCGAAATATTGTATTAAGAAAGTGTTTGACACGATTCAAGAACTATCCGGAAATCATCGATTATCAAGACCCTAAATATCTAACAAACTAATACAATATTTTCGTTTATTGATAATCATGGTTGGATGGTGAATCTGTGTATACAGGTTCTGTTAAAGACAATAATTAGGAAACAATTAGATATGTTGGATATGGAAGATGGAGTATATAAAAAGGTGGAAAGAATTTGGTCAAACAAATCATACATACGGTATCAGTTATAAAACATATACAAATTCAGTGAAACAAGAAATCGTGGGCGATTCAAACTGTGGAATAAGTAATGTTTACGGGAGATATTAAGTTTCGATTGGTATAGTGGAAATAGATGCGAAGTGTGGAACAAATACTAGATTCGATTATACTTTACAAGTACGTAATTCTTACTCATCTTTGTTGGTATGTGATGTATGTACGTTTATATAAGTGGAATTATTGCATGACATCGAGTAGGAATATTAAATACATGGTATATTTAATGACTAAATTGTGGTTTTGATAGAAAGGTCATGATTTAAGTGAATCTGAAATTTAAAGCTTGTGGTAATAAACATTGATAAACTGCAGAACCCGGATCATATATGTTAAGAGAATTAAAAATCTAATGGGAACTACTTTCTGTGTTCATGAATTAGATCTCTTGATGGAACATGAGTGTAATATTAATAAAATGCATCGATAAAAGAAATACAGGTTACATGTGTAGGAATCGGTGTACACTTTTATTATAAAATCGAATTTACAATAAAATAACAGAAATTAAATTGACAGAATGTAATTAACAGTAATAAGAAAGCAGTAAAACAAAGACGAGGCACGTGTTTAACACGCTTCCCTTAAAACAGATTCGTCGTCTGTTTCCCAGGGTACAACGTCTAAAGCTGTTGTACAGCCGGACTTGACTTACTTGCCTGAAAGATCACGGATACAGTGTGTGTTTCTGACTAAGGAAAATTGCTGGAGCTATGATGCAGAAAAGCTGCGTTTTTTGGATGTCTGAATGAATGAAAATCAAGTTTAATTTATAGGCATTATATGTCTTGGTCACCAAGACATAATATTTGCTCCTAAATTAAACTGACATGAAAATCTGTTATTACTAACACAGATTCGCAAATCTTTTAATACACAAAACAGATTTCTGTAAACTTAATTAATAAGTTTGTATCTATTCCTAAAATAGATTAGAAAAATCTGGAAGGAAAAATTCGAATGAGCAGCAAAAAATACACCGAATTTGCCCGCACCCAAGCAGATTTCGGAGCTGCATTCGTGTCCGCAGGTCGCGCGCTCGTGCACAAGTTCAATAGCTTCGAACCTGTTTTTGGCCTAGAAATCCCACTTTCTGCACCCCCCCCTGCGCGCGCGTAGGCGTGGGAGTAAAAACCCACAAATGAATATTGTAGGGTAGAAACTAGGATTTCTTTATAAACATGTTTTCACTTCATGTTTCAAGCGATGTGGGACAAATATTTTTCCAAATATTGTGTTTCACGTGACTCACTTTGAGACACGATATCTCATTCATATTAACTCCATATTGGACATACTTTAGCTCGTTGCGAAGCTCTCTTCGAGGAGAACGCAAAGCTACTAAGTACTACGAATATATATAACATATACATATATAAAATTATGTCCAAAGTATTGCAAAAACCATATTTTGCAAAACATTTTCCAACAATCCCCCACATGAATGGGAATCGGTCGAAAACACACGAAAGTTTCGGCAAAATTTCTGCGGTTAAGTCCTGCATAGGATAGGTAGGTGTAACCCTTTGAACCTTCCCTTGTGAGATGCACTTAGTCTCCTAGATCTGAGTAGACGCGATGTCCTTGAACTCAGCCTCTGTTTACGTAGACGACAATACACACTCACACAAGACTCTCCCTGACCTTGTCAAGTCCTCATAGTCGTGTTCGTTATGGTCATGAACACTCGCCTGGTTCTGCAAGAGCTCTTAGAAATTGCGCCCCCACAATTTCCTTCGAAGCGACCCCACTTCTCTCTCACATAGGTGATTTCATCTTGAATCATTAAAAACATATGTTTTATGATTTCATCTTGAATCATTATGCTTTATGATTTCATCCTGAATCATTAAGCCATATGTTTAACCTCTCAACAAGTCACATTGTTCTAGGAATGGACTAGGAAAGTTACTATATTAAGTAACTCCCCCACATTGACGTGACTTCCCCCACATTTCTATGATTAGGTTGTCCTATTGAACCCAGATCTTGGGATCTCCAGTCAACTGGGTTAGGTTTTCCTTCATAGAAACTCATTCCTTTAAGGGCTTTAGTCCCATTCCTTTAGACGACTTACTAACTAACTCTCTGCTTAAGCCTTTCGTAAGCGGATCCGCGATGTTATCCTTTGACTTCACATAGTCAATTGAGATAACTCCTGTTGAGAGTAGTTGTCGTACCGAATTATGTCGACGACGGATATGTCTAGACTTTCCATTATACATTGTGCTATGAGCTCTGCCAATTGCCGATTGACTATCACAATGTATACTAATGGCCGTTACCGGTTTAGGCCACCTGGGTATGTCCTCTACGAATTGACGTAGCCATTCCGCCTCTTCCCCGCATTTATCTAACGCGATAAATTCTGATTCCATCGTGGACTTAGCTATTACAGTTTGCTTGGAAGACTTCCAAGATATAGCGGCCCCTCCCAGTGTAAACACATATCCACTGGTCGATCTAGAATCCTTTATGTCAGATATCCAATTTGCATCACTGTATCCTTCAATAACAGATGGATATCTAGCATAATTCAGTCCATAATCACGACTGTATCTCAAATAATGAAGTACCCTAGTCATAGCTTTCCAATGTGCATCACTTGGATTACTAGTATATCTACTCAGCCTGCTAACAGCATATGCTAAGTCAGGTCGGGTACATGTCATCAGATACATTAACATGCCAATAATTCTTGAATACTCTAATTGGGCAACACCTACGCCTCTATTTTTAGATAGATGCAAACTGGTGTCTATTGGAGTTCTAGCTAGGCCGGAATCCCCCGCATTATGAGTATTAAGAATTTTGTCCACGTAATGTGCTTGACTTAATGCAAGTCCACTTTGAGTTCGTATGATCTTTATTCCAAGGATCACATCAGCCAAACCCATATCTTTCATGTCAAACTTTGATTTCAACATGTCTTTAGTAGACTTGATCATCTTGTCGTTACTGCCAACGATAAGCATATCGTCGACATAAAGACACAAGATTACATATCCACTATTTGTGTCTTTGACATAAACACACTTGTCGCATTCATTAATTTTGAATCCACCCTCTAGCATGGCGTGATCAAACTTCTGATGCCATTGTTTTGGAGCTTGCTTTAAGCCATACAACGACTTAACAAGCCTACAAACTTTTCTCTCTTGTCCAGGAGCCATGAAACCCTCAGGTTGGTTCATGTATATTTCTTCTTCTAAATCTCCATTTAGAAAAGCCGTTTTCACATCCATTTGGTGAACTTCTAAATTTCTTAATGCTGCAATAGCAAGAATCATCCTAATAGAAGTTATTCGCGTAACAGGCGAATAAGTATCAAAGTAATCTAGACCTTCGCGTTGTCTAAAACCTTTGATCACCAATCTTGCTTTATACTTATCAATGGTGCCATCAGCTTTCATCTTCTTCTTGAAGATCCATTTATAGGCTAGTGGTTTACAACCAGGAGGTAAATCCACGAGCTCCCAAGTATGATTTTGTAAAATAGACTCTATTTCACTATTAATTGCTTCTTTCCATCGAGGCCCTTCCGAGGAATTTACAGCTTCTTGATAAGAAGTGGGTTCATTTTCTACCATAAAAGAGACAAAATCGGGTCCAAATGATTTCTCGGTTCTCGCCCGTTTGCTTCTTCTAGGTTCAGCCTCTTCTTCCTCGGGTTGATCTTGTCTCTCATCTTGGAGATCATTATCATCTCGTTGTCTCTTGTCTTGGACAACTGCATCATCTATTCTAGATGTGCTTTCATTTTCCTTCTTTAAACAAGGAAATATGTTTTCAAAGAAGGACGCATTCCTTGATTCCATAACTGTGTTCTTGTGTATATCTGGATTTTTCGAATCATGTACAATGAAACGATACGCACTGCTATTCTTAGCATATCCAATAAATATACAATCCACAGATTTAGGTCCAATAGTTTGGGCCTTAGGTGTCGGCACAGCTACCTTGGCTAGACACCCCCACACTCGTAAGTACTGGTATGATGGTTTTCTTCCCATCCACAGTTCATATGGGGTTTCCTCTTTATCCTTACGAGGTATCTTGTTTAAAAGATAAGTAGCCGTTAGAATGGCTTCCCCCCACATGTCCCGGCTCATACCAGAACTTAACAACATGGCATTAACCATTTCTTTCAAGGTACGGTTCTTCCTTTCGGCAATACCGTTTTGCTGAGGTGAATAAGGAGCAGTAAACTCATGTCTAATTCCATGTTTCGCACATAGATCAGCAAAAGGAGACACATATTCACCTCCTCTATCACTTCGTACAACCTTGATTTTCCTACCAAGTTGATTCTCAACTTCGGTTTTGTATAGAACAAACTTGTCTATAGCTTCATCTTTACTTTTCAACAAGTAAACGTAGCAGTACTTAGTGCAATCATCAATAAACGTGATGAAGTACTTATTGCCACCTTTTGTGGGTAGTGATTTCAAATCACATATGTCTGTGTGTATCATATCAAGTGGTTCGGTTTTTCGTTCAACCGATTTGAAAGATGATCTTGTAAGTTTGGCTTCGACACAAGTTTCACACTTATAATTTGAATCAATATAAAAATTTGGTATGCCATTAAATTTAATCAAACGACGCATTGAATTAAAATTAACATGTCCAAGACGGCCATGCCACACATTAGAAGACTCAATCAAGTAAGCAGAAGAATTCATTTTATTGATATCACTCTTAACAACTATTACATTGAGCTTAAACATACCATTCAAGGCATACCCCTTACCAACATACATTTGATTCTTAGAAATTACAACTTTATCAGACTCAAAAACAAGACGAAAACCAAACTTATTCAAAAGCCATCCGGACACAAGATTCTTGCGAATCTCCGGAACATACAAGACTTTAGTCAACTTGAGCTCTTTCTCGGATGTCATCTTCAAAATAACATCTCCTTCGCCCTTGATATCAGCAGTTGCAGAGTTGCCCATGTACAGCTTCTCTCCATTGTCAACCGCTCTGAAAGAGTGAAACATACTCTTGTCAGCACACACATGACGGGTTGCCCCAGTATCAACCCACCAATCATTATTATTAGAACCTACCAGGTTAACTTCAGAGATCATGGTAACGACATCAGACACCATAGCAATCATGTCCACATTATCATTCACCATATTAGCCTCGCGTGGAGTCACCCGCTTTGGCGCTTTGCAGTTAGCAGCACGATGACCTGGCTTGTCACAGTTGAAGCAATTTCCTTGGAACTTCTGCTTCGCAATTCCAGCCTTAGGAGCAAGGTACTCAGACTTCCCTTTGCTCTTCTTGTCATTCTTCCCTTTTCCAAAGCTCTTGCCTTTAGACTTTGAAGAAGACGAACCATGCTCAACCATATTTGCCTTGGCAGAATCAGGTGTATAAGTGTTTTTCTGAGCCAGCTTGTTGTCCTCTTCAATACGAAGACGAACAACCAAGTCTTCAACAGTCATCTCCTTTCGCTTATGCTTCAAGTAGTTTTTAAATTCTACCCAGCTTGGAGGTAACTTTTCAATGATAGCAGCAACTTGAAAAGTTTCACTCAAAGTCATACCCTCAGCATGAATGTCGTGTAGCAAAACCTGCAGATCTTGAACCTGAGTTATCACACTCTTTGAATCAACCATCTTGTAATCCAAAAAGCGAGCTACCACGAACTTCTTTGTACCAGCATCCTCGGTTTTGTACTTGCGTTCCAACGACTCCCATAATTCTTTGGCAGTCTTAGTCTTGCAGTACACATTGTACAAAGAGTCCACCAAACCATTCAGAATATAGTTGTGACACAAGAAGTCTGAATGTTTCCATGCTTCAACAGCTTGCACGGCTTGTTGATTTTCGGGTACACCTTCTTTAGGAGGTTCCACCTGAGGTACAGTCTCCTTTAGGAACTTCGCAAGGTTCAAAGTAGTGAGATAGAAGAACATCTTCTGTTGCCACCTCTTAAAATTCTGTCCATTGAATTTTTCTGGTTTTTCAGCATGATTAGCAACTGTGTGGGGAACTGGCGCACCAGTTACATTCACAGTAGTAGTTGCAGGAGTTACAGGAGTTACAGGAGTGCTGGTAGACATCCTGAAAGATCAAACAAGATCAAAACACAAACAGTTAGACAACTGTTATAAATCTGTATATAAGAAATTCAATCGTGATTTCTATATACTTATAGTGGATCTGCTTCAAAGAAACTCAATCTTGGTTTCAATGAATCAGATGCAATTATCTAATATATCAGTTTAACAGAAACACAATCTTGGTTTCAATATAAACTGATAAGAACAACTGCTTAAAGAAAAACGTTAGAGATCTGTTAATTAAAATCTGTAAAATTAAAACTGATTCCAGTGAAACTCAATCCTGGTTTCGGCAGAAACAGTTTATAATAAATCTGATAAAAATTATTAATCCGATTTAATAAAAGTTTTAATTCTGTTAAACCGAATCTGTTTTAAGATTGTAGGAATCGGTGTACACTTTTATTATAAAATCGAATTTACAATAAAATAACAGAAATTAAATTGACAGAATGTAATTAACAGTAATAAGAAAGCAGTAAAACAAAGACGAGGCACGTGTTTAACACGCTTCCCTTAAAACAGATTCGTCGTCTGTTTCCCAGGGTACAACGTCTAAAGCTGTTGTACAGCCGGACTTGACTTACTTGCCTGAAAGATCACGGATACAGTGTGTGTTTCTGACTAAGGAAAATTGCTGGAGCTATGATGCAGAAAAGCTGCGTTTTTTGGATGTCTGAATGAATGAAAATCAAGTTTAATTTATAGGCATTATATGTCTTGGTCACCAAGACATAATATTTGCTCCTAAATTAAACTGACATGAAAATCTGTTATTACTAACACAGATTCGCAAATCTTTTAATACACAAAACAGATTTCTGTAAACTTAATTAATAAGTTTGTATCTATTCCTAAAATAGATTAGAAAAATCTGGAAGGAAAAATTCGAATGAGCAGCAAAAAATACACCGAATTTGCCCGCACCCAAGCAGATTTCGGAGCTGCATTCGTGTCCGCAGGTCGCGCGCTCGTGCACAAGTTCAATAGCTTCGAACCTGTTTTTGGCCTAGAAATCCCACTTTCTGCACCCCCCTGCGCGCGCGTAGGCGTGGGAGTAAAAACCCACAAATGAATATTGTAGGGTAGAAACTAGGATTTCTTTATAAACATGTTTTCACTTCATGTTTCAAGCGATGTGGGACAAATATTTTTCCAAATATTGTGTTTCACGTGACTCACTTTGAGACACGATATCTCATTCATATTAACTCCATATTGGACATACTTTAGCTCGTTGCGAAGCTCTCTTCGAGGAGAACGCAAAGCTACTAAGTACTACGAATATATATAACATATACATATATAAAATTATGTCCAAAGTATTGCAAAAACCATATTTTGCAAAACATTTTCCAACAACATGTTAATCGTTATTTTGTAAGCATGCATGCAGAATAAAAGAAAATATCATTTTATTTATTTTACCGGTAAGAATGAAACGATGAGTAACCGTATTTGATATGTTGAAACAATATCGACATATGTTTGATTGAGGAACTCATGAGTGTCAATATGGGTAACCACAAATGTGGATTATCAGAATTTACAATATATACTTCGTATATGTGTAATGGGGTTCGGTGTAATGTTGATCAACACACACAATTGGCGGTTAACGTTGTTTGGCCAAAGACAGTGCTTAAAATGATAGGTGAACAACTTATGCTTGTGCCATCATTTTATGTTTGTGCCATGATTTTAGGTTCTTCTTATTGTTTGAACATTACCTTTGACTTTATTATGGTAAAATTATTATCATGGTGTTTATTTAATATTCGATTCATGCATGTCAATTTGTAAAGAACTTGTATTCTGGTATGCATGAATTGCTGGTATTTTTGCCATGGTTGGCGGTTTAGTTCTCCACGAGATAATTCTAGGAAAGAATTGGTTGTTATATTAGCAACATGTGTCATGTGGTATTATTAGTTTGTTAGTTTTTCAGGGTCTTGATAATTGATGATTTTCGGATAGTTTTTTAATCGTGTTATACACTTTTCTAATACAATATTTCGACTTTATTTGTGCTTTCGATTACACGAAATTTGTACGGGGAAAAGACAAGAACAACACTCTATTTCTAGGCACAAGATTATAGAGCAAAACATGAACAATTTGTATGTTGTGATCGATCTTGAGACCAAAGTATATTTATATGTGTGTATATAAACTTCAATGATGGTTGTAGAGAAAGGTTATTTCTCTTCATGAAAAGTCACACCTTTTAGGCAAAAGTTACAACATTTATGTCTGTCTCCAGTGACAGTTTTATAACAATTAAACCGCCGCTAACTGTAAACCAGAAATATACCTGTTTATTAGTGACAGCTTAGTAACGACCAAATCTGTCACTAATACGCCATTTGACTTATATTCACAACCGTTTCTATTCTTTTGTACCCGAAATCAAGTTAACTAGTTTATACAAGCGTGTACTCCACACCTCCGAACTTGTATTATAACTTAACTTGAAATCCCTTTGATCTCGGGTAAATCACCATTACAACAAAATGATTGATGACAGTAAAATCACCAACAGTTTTGACCCACGTGACGTTGAATATTATTCTCTTATATATATAAAAGTTGCTAGTGTTGCATTAAAAATTTCGTTTAACAAATATTGTTCAATTAAAAAATTCATTATAAAAATGTATAATTAAAAATAATAATTTAACAATGATTCTTAAAGGAAGGTCATGAATATAAAGAAAGTGTAAGAAAAAACTTAATATCCTAAATAAAAAAAAACCAAAAAAAAATCATATAGATAAAAAAACACAATCTTTTTTGAAAGACGCTTTTAAACTCAAACCCATATATAACGAAACTCATCTTTGTAAAAAACCCATCTAAACTCAATCTCATTTAAACCTAAACTCATCCAAAACCGATGACTCAACTCAACCCAACCCAACCCAACCCAACCCAACTATTTTGCCATATATACTCTACTTATCGATCACAATCGAATTCGAACTGTGATTAAAAAAGGTAAAAGAGGCAAGTGACATAAAAAATCACACGACGCATTAACCGAGTTAAGATCCATGTATACCCCTAAAATAGCAGAGACGCAATCAACCAATCACAATCACCCATTTAAAAGAAAATCCCACTTTCTACTACTTTTTTAAAAACTAAATATCTCACAAACGGTAAATCGTCAAAAAAAAAATACACCATTGGAACGAGAATTAAATCATATTTCTATCGAGGGGCACATGTATAATTGTATATACTTTCGACGAACTTTTTTTTCGAGACGAACTTTTTTTTCGATTTATTTTCTTAAGTCACGTCTGAGAAAATCATATATGATTCATATCACGAATCATATATGATTTCTGAAAATCATATATGATTTGATATATAATTTTAACTAACGTGATTGAGAAAAAAAATCAAAAAAAAAGTTCGTCGAAAGTATATACATGTGCCCCTCGTTAGAAAGATAATTTAATTCTCGTCACGATGGTATGTTTCGTATTACTTAAAGATTAATGGTTTGTGAGGTATTTGAATTTTAAAAGATAGATTTTTTTAGATAAAAAGAATGAGTGATTTTGATAGTTTGGTTGAGTTTATGCTAAAAAAAAAGTATATGTTGAACTTTTTTCATGCATTAACCATACATACTGTAATCAACCATCTTTTTGCATGCATGTTTGATAGGAAACGAAAAGGTTTATCTTGATTCTTGATTTATGTCAGTAGTTTATACATATGCAAGATCACACCAAAACCGACCCAAATAATGAAATCCGTTGGTACGTGTAACTTACGTCCACTATAGTACCGTTTAAGAAACTATGTCATATTTCATCAAGATTTCTTGATAAGACGATCGAACAAAACTCAAGAAGGGATGGATTTTCGACAAAGAGGCAACTATGCTCATTGTTTATAAAAAAGATGTTTATAAAAAGGATTCAACTTAAGAATTCTTGAAGAGACATTCGAACTAAACTAAAAATGTTTATCAAAAAGTGAGCATTCAATGTATTAATGACATGTCACATTTTCAATAGGATTAAGTTATTAGACTTTAAACCAATTAAGTAAGCTCACTTGGTTACTAAAGTAACTTCAGAGAGGTATTTTTGAAAAGGTCTCAAGTTCGAATCTTGCTAAGGATTAGAGGTGACAAAATGAGTGGGTCAGGTCAGGTTAGGTCATGGGTCTAGATGGGTTTGGGTCTAAATGGGTCTTATATGAGGATGGGTTTGGGTTTAGATAGGTTTGGGTCTAGATAGGTCCTTTAGAGGAAGTTGGGTTTTTTTGGGTTTAGATGGGTTTCTAGAAGGAGTTTGTGTTTTTTTACGCTATCGTTCGTTTTCGTTAGTTTTTTTTTTACGTCTTCACTGTTTTTACGGGTTTTCACGTTTTTCCGATTCTTTTACGCTTTTGTCAGTTTTTCATTTTTGTCAGTTTTTCACGCTTTTGTTAGGTTTTCACGATTTTCTAGTTTTTTTTTTCACTTTTTTCATGATTTTGTCAGTTTTTTAGGTTTTGTCATTTCTTTCATGGTTTGTCAGTTTTCACGCTTTTGTTAGTTTTTTCACGGTTTTCTCAGTTTTTTCGAGCTTTTATCAATTTTTCACGCTTTTGTCAGTTTCCTCACGCTTTTGTCAGTTTTTCACTTTTCACGATTTTCTTATTTTTTCACGTTTCTTTCATTTTTTTCACGATTTGGTTAGTTTTTCATTTTTTGTCACTTCTTTCATGGTTTTGTCAGTTTTTCACGATTTTAATAGGTTTTACAGTGTTGTCAGTATTTTCACGCTTTTGCCAGCTTTTTCACAACTTTGTCTGTTTTTTACGGGTTTGTCTAGTTTTTCACGGTTTTGTCAGTTTTCACGATTTTATTAGTTTTTTCATAGTTTTTCACGTTTTTGTCATTTTTTTCACGATTTTATCAATTTTTCACGCTCTTGTAAGTTTTTTCACGATTTTGTTTGTTTTTCACGTTTTGTTGGTTTTTTTGGGTTTTCATAATTTTGTCAGTTTTTCACGTATTTCACGCTTTTGTCAGATTTTTCACGCTTTTGTCAGATTTTTGACGTTTTTGTCGGTTTTATCGGGTTTTAACGTTTTCGTCGGGTTTCTTGGCTTTTTAGCGGTTTTATTTTTTTCTCACGTTTTGTCGGTTTTTTTACACCTTTTCACGGTTTGTATGTTTTTCACAATTTTGTCGATTTTTTTACCGTTCTTTCACGCTTTTGTTGTTTTTTCGTGTTTTTCACGTTTTTCCGGTTTTTCACGCTTTCATTAGTTTTTTCACCCCTATTTAAATTATTTCACGTATTTGTCAGTTTTTTCACGCTTTTGTCAGATTTTGCCCATCTCTTCACTTTTTCTTTCCATTTTTCACATTCTCGCTTGTTTTCACGCTTTTGTTAGTTTTTCACGTTTTCGTTAGTTTTTTTATGTTGTCGGTCATTCATTTAAGTTTTCGTCGGTATTTTCACTTTTTTTAGTTATTCACGTGAAAAAACTGACAAGAACATAAAATAAAGAGAAAAACGTGGAAACCCCGACAAAACCGTAAAAACTGGCGAAGATGCAAAAATGCTAACAAAAACGTAAAAAATACTGATGAAAACGAAAAAAAACGTGAAATTACTAACAAAATCGTAAAGAACTGGCAAAAACGTGAAAGAAATGACAAAAACGTGAAATTTGACAAAAAACCTGAAAACAAACAGAAACGTGAAAGAACTTATAAAAACTTGAAAAAACTGACAAACCCGTGAAAAAATGGACAAAAACGTGAAAAATCAGTCGAAAACGTGAAAAGCGACAAAACGGTGAAAAAACTAACAAAACATGAAAAAATGATAAAACCACGCAAAACTGTAAAAAAACTAACAAAAACGTGAAAAACAACAAAACGGTGAAAAAACTAACAAGAACGTGAAAAAACAACAAAACGGTGAAAAAACTAACAAAAACGTGAAAAACTATCAAGAACGTGAAAAAACCGACAAAAACGTCAAAAAACCGACAAAAGAAACGTGAAAAAAGTTGACAAAATCGTGAAAAAACTAAAAAAAACCGTGAGAAAGCAGACAAAACTTTGAAAAAGGTGAAAACCCCGATAAAAACGTGTAAAACTGACAAAAACATGAAAAACAGACAGAACCGTGAAAAAGGTGAAAAAATGACAAAAGGTGTTAAAACTGACAAAATCGTGAAAACCCAACAAAAAGGTTGTAGAAAACTAGAAGGGGGGTTGAATAGTTTTTACCGATTAGTTTTAATGTTTTTAGAAACTTTTCGTTCTTGTAAGGATATTTAGATCAAGCATAATACGTGAGGTACACGACTTTAACTAATAAAGAAACAAACCACAATGCACACGGATTTATAGTGGTTCGGCCTAGCAAGATCTCACTTATCTTGCCCCTACTTCCACTCCTCGAGTATCCACTCGAGAGTTCTACTTCACTAGTAAATAATTCTCCTTTACTCCGGTGGAGAAACCTTTACACTTTTAGCTTACAATCTTTATAGACACCTAAGCTAAGATGTCTTTAAGTTCTTTACAACGGCATAACTTGCCTTGTAAACTTCTACACCTTGTGGTTATAACAACAACCATACTTTAGCTTACAATCTCTATCAACACCTAAACAAAGATGTCTTTAATTTCTTTACAAAGACACAACTACATAGATTAATGGGTACAACAATGGTGATAGTGTAGGTAACACTTAACACTTTCACACAATGTAGAGCCTTGATGGATCAAAGCTTGAAGTTCTCGTGATAAATCTATATATATGAACAAATGATCTAAATCACAAGCAAGAAAAGAATTCACAAGAGTGAGTTAGAGGGTTAGATATATGTACTGAGATTTAGAAAAGATTAGTTTGAAAAAGGGTGAATTAGAAGCTTGGACAAAAGGTTCTATTTATAGGCAAACTGCCAGTGACCCACGGAACCCGTCGGAGCCTTTCCTTTTAGATCCACCAGGGTCCGGTTAGTCTGACTTTTGAGCCTCATAAATTTTTGTCAACTCTATCAAGCAAGAATCAAATCTACCTTGTTTGACTTTGCAAAATCTGATATTTGCGGGTCAACTTTTGACTTTGTGAATAAAAATATTTTTACCATTTTATGTTTACATATGTTATGTGTACATTTGTAAAACATTTTTACATAAGTTCATGGACTAAGAAACTTATATGATGCTTATTTATTTTAAAAAAATATGTTCGATGTTTTGTCTTTAACAAAACGTTAAGCATGATTAAAAAGTAAATACCGTTTTAGTGCGATATTCACATTTACAATCTCCGCTTTTTGTTGAAGACAAAACATTTAACTTATTTTTAGTTTGCATTACCATATAATTTATGTGTTAGAAATAAATGTTTATTATTTCTCTTCTCCCCCTTTTTGTCGAAAGAAAAAGGGAAGGTTAGTTAAATAAAAAATTAATTTCCGAGAGATGATGTGTGTTAAGGTTAGTGAAACGACAAATTAATTCGAGAGAGATGTAGTGTAGTAATATTGATAAAAATATCATTTTTCTATGCCTCTCCCTCGGTTCATGCTCCCCCTAATTTGGAGAACTAGGGAGGTCCATGGATTGTGAAAGACCTACAAAAGAAAGGTTAGTTGGTACAAGATATGTGATACATGTATATGAGTTAGTGAGCCCAACATCAAGTCCATCAAATAGTACAACAATGGACTTATAATTACACATATCTTAAAATGAAAAATAATGCAATAATAAGATTTTGTGATCACAAATAAATCTCCCCCTTGTTTCATGCGTAATTCTGAAATAAAGATGTTAGTTTTCTCGAAAACTGTAGAAACTAGAAGGGCGGGGGGGTGGGCGTTGAATAGTTTCTTAAAAATTTACTTGTTAAAAGTGGGTTTTCAAAAATCCTTTTCAAAAACTTAGGCTTGAGTAATTATATGAAATCTTCTTATACACAATATGAACAAGAGATAGTGCAACTAAACAAATAATCACAAGTATATGTTAATAAAGAATAATGAATGTAAAGAGATAAGGAAAAGAATGATCAAACCAAACACCAAGGATTTATAGTGGTTCGGCAACGAAGCTCATTCGTCGTCCCTACTCCACTCCTCGAGTACTCCTTACTCGAGAGTTCACTAATCAACAAGCTCCTTAAGGCGGAGAAACCGTACACAACGTCGCTTATCCAATTTCCGACTCTAAGCTAAAGTCGAGCCCTAATCTTAGCTAGGACCAATATACACTAATATACTTTGAGGAATAAGTATTAACCCTACTACATACACAACTTCCAAATAGACAAACCTATTTGGATCTTCACAACACAACTACCAAATAGCACAACTACTTGGATCTTCACAACATAACTCCAAATAACACAACTACTTGGATCGACAATACACAACTATAATGAATGAATAGAACTTGATCTTCAATAGATCTCGAGGTAGACTCAACACTTCAAGGATGAAAGTGTTCTTCTCTTTGCACTTGAAGAGGAAGAGACGGGAGGAGAAAGATTCACTTCTAAACAAGTAGTAATCAACCAAATAATTAAGGATTTGAATGATTTAAGAAGTATGTTTGAATATGGAAATTTGTGTGCAAAAGAGGTGAAGAGAAAATTTGAGAATGGTCCACTATTTATAGGACAAAGGTCCAACGGTCATATCTGAGCGCGGTGCCTTAATTGTGCCTACGGTTCCTTATCGATAAAGAACCGTATAGACCTTTAAGGGACTGCGGTCGTAGACTCCGCTCCTTTTTGTCTTTTAGTGGGGTAGTCACATCTGGTGGAATAATTATCCTTAAAGGATATTCTAAATCCAAATGGAATATGCCATTTTCATATTTTCAAATATTTAATTTAATAAAACCATTTTTTTTAAAATAAAGCTTATTGAAAAACTTTGTCACATTTAATAAAAGGTGAGTTTTAAGAAAACTTAAATCCTTGATCACTTAATGAAGATGAAAACTTGTTTGTTCATACTTTAAGTGATAATGGTTGAAATGAAAAAAATACTTGAACTCAAGAATTTGTTTTTTGTTGTTTTCGTAAATGCTTGTTTTTATATTTTTTCATAATAAAAACAAAGCGAGACCAAAAAATGCAAGTAACGTTTTTAGGCATCATTGCATTAACAATCTTCCCCTTTTTGATTTCGACAACACATAAACTCAATCATATGAAAAACAAGATTTTCGAAGACGAGTTTATTTCATTTCTCTCCCTTGTCGAAGCAAAAAGGATGCAAAAGTCTTTGAGGAAGAAAAGAACTGGACTTTGCAAGAGCTCCCCCTTGTCGAAGTAAAAGGATGCAAAAGTCTTTGAGGAAGAAAAGAATCAAGCTTTGCAATTCCTCCCTCTTGGTGCTTACTCCCCCTTGCTTGGGGCACCAAGGAATCGAGCTATAGTGACAAGCTACATGGAAGGATTAGTAGAAGAAAGAAACACCCAACAAGATATAACATAGGTCAAATAAAAAGAAAAATAATATAAGAAAAGAGAAGACAACTAAGATCCAAGATAAGTCATGTTAAAAGGAAACATGAAATAAAGATACAAGGTAAAAAATCATACAAAGTGGTATGAAAAAGAGAACAAGCCAAAAGAAAAGCATAAATCTAATCCTAGTTAAGCTAGAACTTAAAGATTTGCTTGAAGTACATGTCTTTGAGATAAGCAATCCATATGCTTACATGTAAGACAAAGTGGTGGCAGAAGTAGATGGTGGTGGCTTGGTAGTGATCTCATAGTCATAGTGAAGAGGAGGTTTTACTAGGAGACTATTGATGTAAATCAACTCCTCATAGATATGCGCCATAGCAAGATGTTGATATTGAAAACATTGACAATATGCTCCATGATGCATGACATTATCATGTGAAGGAGGAAGAACACAAAAAAGGATGTGGTGGAAAGGTAGAGGTTCCACAATCAACATTCTTAGAAGGAGAAGAAGCGTGATTTTGAGTGTTCTTGAGTGAATTTGGATTGAAAGAGATTGGGGAAAATGGAGGAGAATCAAGGCTTTCATTTGGTGAATAATACATTTTGATATGAGAAAGGATGCAAAATGCTTAGGGTTAAACAGAGAAAGCCCAAGACACTTTTGGGATGGTCAAAGGTTTGAACCAAAGATTCCAAAAAGTGTTGGAGCAAATTTGGAGTTATAGAAAACTCGAAACTTGAAGGTTCTGGCCGCGATACCTTATCTCCACCCGCGGTGCCATATATATATGGACCCGTGGGTTATTTGGAGAACCGTGTACAAAAGGTGTGTTTTGGGGGATAAGGAAAATTTTCTAATTCAGCAAATCCTAATTTTCTAGTTCAACTAATCATAGAGAGATGCTAAAAATCAACAAAAGACATAGAAAACACATAAGAACACACCAAACAATATTTTGACCAAAAACCATGGATTTGAAATAAAATCGATGTTGGAGGTGTGTTAAACTAGACACATGGTCATGACACAATGATCCTACATATTTCATTATCGTTCTTGCTATATTTGAGAGATCCATACATATGAATTATGTATGCTCAATGTCAATAGCAAGAAGCTATGAAAAACGTTTTTAGATTGAATTAACAATGCAAAAACATTTCTCGACCATTTTCGAAAGAACTTGAGAGATTTGAAAAAGAGAAGAAGAATTTTTCAAAAAGGGTTTAACAGACTCAAAGAATAAAAAAAAATGAAAAGAAGAGAAATAATCGATTTATGTAAAGCACAATTAAGCAATATGTTCCATTAAACCTAGACCTAGACACAAGTAATTAAAAGGTTCCCTCTTAAGTGGCTTAGTGAAGATGTCAGCTAAGTTTTTTACCGAGGGAACCTTCTCAATGGAAATGTTCCCCTTTTGAGCATTATCCCTAAGAAAATGGTGGTGAATCTCTATGTGCTTGGTTCACGAATGTTGCACGAGACTTTTGCTAAGGTCTATTGCACCCTTATTATCACACATGATGGGAACATCATTAAGTGAAGTTCCGTAATCAACAAGCGCTTGCTTCATCCATAGAGCTTGTTGACAAGCTTTACCGGCACTCACATACTCGGCTTCCGTGGTGGATATAGCAAGAGTGGTTTGTTTCTTGGAGAACCAATAAGTTAAACAACAACCTATGAAGGTACAAACTCCACTAGTGATTTTCTGGTCCACATAGTCTCCCGCATGATCCAAGTCCGCGTATACTATGGTTTTTACGCCAGTCCCTTTAGGATACCATAATCATAGATGTATAGTGCCTTTAATGTATCGGAAGATACGCTTAACCACTTCAAGGTGAGAGGTTTTGGGAGCCTCTTGGAAGCGAGCACAAAGGCAAACACTAAACATGATATCCGGTTGACTTGCCGTTAGGTACAACAAACTACCAATCATACCTCTATATTTCGTGTTGTTTACCGACTCACTATCATTATCTACGGTGAGTTTAGTATCCGAGGACATAAGGGTCTTCATTGGTCTAGAGTCCTCTAATCCAAATTTCTTTAGCATTTTTTTAACATACTTAGATTAATTAAAGAAAATACCATCGTCCATTTGTTTAATTTGGAGTCCTAAAAAGAAGTTAAGTTCTCCCATCATGCTCATTTCAAACTCGTCATGCATGATTTTGGCAAAGTCATCACACAAACTTTGACAAGTTGAACCAAATATAATGTCATCAGCATATATTTGTACGATTATGAGGTGAGAACCTTTCTTCTTTGTAAAGAGTGTATTGTCTACCATCCTCATGGTATACTCATGTTTTACAAGAAATGCTTTAAGTCTATCATACCAAGCTTTGGGTACTTGTTTAATACCATAAAGAGCTTTCTTAAGCTTGTAAACATGATTCGGTTTCTCAAAATCAATGAACCCGGGAGGTTGAGCCACATATACCTCCTCATTGATCAAACAGTTAAGAAACACACTCTTTACAACCATTTGTTAAAGCTTAAAATCTAATGCACAAGCGTAAGCTAAAAGGATCCTATTGGACTCTAACCTTGCTACCGGTGCATATGTCTCATCATAATCAATCTCTTCTTGTTGATTATATACTTGAGCTACAAGTCTAGCCTTGTTACGAGACACAACACCGTTCTCATCTAACTTATTCCTATATACCCATTTGGTTCTTATAATGGTAGTACTTCTAGGTAGAGGAACAAGTTACCAAACGTCATTAGCAATGAATTGATTTAATTCTTCTTGCATGGCGATGACCTAACTCTCATCCGTCAAAGCTTCTTAACGTTCTTTAGTTCAATCATTGAGACAAAACAAAAGAAGTTACTTTGATCTTTTACTTTAGATCTTAGGGTCCTTTGATTTAAGTCGCCTATGACGTTATCGAGAGCATGATCCTTAAACTCCCTAATGTTTACTCCCTTTTCAACATTAAGGTCTTCAACACTTAATTTTCTAACCTCTTTGGCTTTAACTATGTCTAGTTCATCTAAGTCATCATCTACCAAAGGCGGTGTCTTAGATGAAGGAGGGGTTTCATCAAATGTCAAGTTGAGTGATTCTTTAATTACACCCGAGGTTCTATTGAGGACTATGTAGGCTTTACTAGTTTGAGAATAACCTAGAAAGATATCTTCGTACGAATTTGGGTCGAACTTAGTAAGGTAATATTTGGTGTTGAGAATGAAGCACTTGCTTCCAAACACCTTAAAGTATTCTAATGAGGGCTTCTTACCTTTAAGAATCTCATAAGGGGTCATTCCTAGAAAAGGTCGAATAAGAATTCAGTTGAGAATATAGGTTGATGTGTCCACGACATTGCACCAAAATTTTTGAAACAAAGATTGCTCGTTTACATTGTCCTACTCATCTCTTGGATAGTACTATTCTTCCTTTCAATTACCCCATTTGATTGAGGAGTGCGAGGAGCCGAGAAGTTATGGGTAATACCATGAGCTTCACAAAAGGCACTAAATTGCACTTCGTTATCAAATTCCCTACCATGATCCATCCTAATAGAGACGATTGAACATCCTAGTTGATTTTGGATCCTTCGAATAAAGGTTTCGAAATGATCGAAACCTTCATTCTTAGAAGCCAAAAATCTAGTCCAAGTGAATCTAGAATAGTCATCAACTATAACTAGGGTATAAAGCTTACCTCCATAACTCCGTATGGCGGAAGGTCCAAAGAGATCCATATGTAGGAGCTCTAAGCACCGAGAGGTCGATACCAAATTCTTGGCCTTGTGACTTGAGTGAACTTGCTTCCCAACTTTGCAAGCATCACAAAAGTGACTATCAAACTTAATCTTGGGGAGACGTCTTACCAACTCCTTAGAGACTAAAGATTGAATTAAACGCATATTAGCGTGACCTAATCTCCTATTCCAAAGAGTAGAACTATCATCTAAAGTCGCTAGACATAAGTTGTCTTTTAACTTCCTATTGACCTTCATGACATAAAGCCCATGCTTTCTAACACCTTTTCCAATAATCTTTCCATCTTTTACGATTTCACTATCATTTTCTGAAAAGATGACCTTACATTAATTGTCACAAATTTGATACTTAGAAGATTAAACCCTATATTATCTACGTGTTCCACATTTTCGATGGTCACGGAGTCAAGAGAAACCGTACCTTTGCCAATGATGTTACCACGTAGCTTACTAGCGAAAGTGACATTACCTCCATTATATGCTTTGTAGGTAGAGAACAAACTTCGATTACCTGTCATGTGTTTAGAACAACCACTATCCTTAATCGACTCGTCGGGCTCCAAATATATTCCCAAGCATATCTAGGTAACAACATACAAGATCAAACATTTGGTCCCCAATATCTCATGGGTCCAAAGTTGTTAGTTCCAAACATCCCTTGCATTTGATTGGGATGCATGACTGGACGACACATGCCCCATGGAGAAAAACCTTGTTGGCAATTGTGATAACGCTCTAATTATACATGTTTGCGTGTGCGTTATCTGTATATATTTAGGTTAATTATGTGAACTATTGATACTTAATGTAGTATATTTGATTTATAGGTTCCAAGGATGTGTCGTGGAAGAAAATGGAAGAAAACACGAAGATATGAAGATTAAACGAAGAAATAAAGTCAAGCTTCTGATCTCCCGACACCTGTCGCTGTTTTGGCCATATCTTGAGCATACAAACTCTGTTTTAGTTGATTCAAGCGGCCACGGAAAGAGGAAAGAAATATCTACAACTTTGCCATTTGGTCCAAAGCTGGAATGACCAAATGTGCGGCGTAAAATACAAAATGTGCGGCGCACTTTTTTGCAGGCAAATGTGCGGCGCACAAATGAAAATGTGCGGCACACTTTCCTTCTGCACAACTCAAAAGTCATATTTATGACTTTCATTCATTACAAGTCCGATCATTTGACTTCACCTTGGTCCCCAAGTGTTAGAATCACTATATTAACACCCTAAAAACTCAGAGAAACATATAACATCTATCTATATCAAACCTCCATTGGAGAAGGAGAGCTTAGGTGAGGATCTTTGGATCCAATGATCCAAACACTCTTCTAATCCTTGGTGAACAACCATATGACCACCACCATAATAACCCACAAATTTACCACCTTCATTGGGCATATTCAGTAGTATTTGGATGTTGGTTAATCATGGAATCATTGATTTTGGGTTTATGATTGTTGTATTCCTAATATTGGATTTGGTACTTTGTAATCAAACCACTCGCATAAATGGATTGGGTACATTTCTTTACTGATCAAATTGATATGTTTATATGTTTATTGAGGCTTGTGATTGTGATTATTGATTTGATTATAATAGCTTCGCAGGGGCGAAGTGCGTCGCACAATTAGTTTTATGCGGCACACTTTTTCCCTGGTTCATGTTTATAAGTATGATCTAAATGCTTTTCTATTAGATGCTATTGTGTAAGACCATTTTTATGTGTTGGGTTTATTCATGATCATGACTAGTACTCATGTGAGTGGATAGATTTCTTGTCATCTAGTAAATAAATCTTGTTATTCGCTTTTGTCGCGATTAGTGGAATAAAATGCATAACAACTCTTACATAATCTTATCTATTACTATAGTTATTGAAATCAAGCATAAACAATTCTTAATGCTTTTGCTATGACATGATCTTTAGTCGGATTTTTGTTATATTGAATAGATGTTTCATATGCGACTAGTAATCCACATGTTGTCTTACTTGTTTATGTGCTTGTAATTCATCTTAGCTATATATCATTTCTATGTTCTTTGAATCATCATTTGGATAAGCTTAAGTCTTTAGAACTTGTGACACTCTAAAGATAATTGTTTTAACTTGTTAACACCATTCCTGTGGATCAACCTGGACTTTACCTTTAGACTATGCTATACACGAAAGGGTATACTTGCCTGTGTTGTGTTCTTAGTCCTGTTGGGTCCACTAGATATGGATCTTGCAGCCTGCTAAGGATGGCGAACGACTTCTGTAATCACAAGTCTATTCCAGAGACTCTAGATGAAACACAAAGTATAAGTGCAGAATACAAATACTATGAACAAGAAGAAACAAAATAACTATAATGACTTGATCCTTACTAAGGATTTCTAATATTAATATGAACTAGGATAATGTTTGATGAAGGTGTGTCTAAGCCTTCTGCCAATGGTTCCTTTTATACTACAAGGAAACCCTAATACAACATTAAACCAAAACGTGTAATTCTGATATGCATATCCTTTCCTAACATATCTCATTCATATACTAACAAACTACTCAAAATAATAATGTTTGACTTTCTAAAGACCAGGAGCACGTGATGCTCCTACTACTACTAGGAACAGGAGGAACTGCATACCTCCTAGCATACCTATTACAAATGTCTATTACAGAGGTCCTAACAATCCTCCCCTAAACTTGAATTTGACTTGTTGAGTTCAAGTTTCCTGGTAGATCTTACAAAACAACTTGAGGATTGGAACAGCAACACGAACAACAGCATCAGAACCATCAACATGAACAACATAAAGACTGCTCCAACGAGGAACACCTAAAAGCTTCTTGGAAGCTTGAAACAGATCTGCACCTTGTTGAATCTTTACAACAACATGAGCAGATTTGATGAGCCTTTACCAAGTAGATGCTCGCTCTTGGGCTAGCTAGTCTTTTTGGTGGAATACGCATCACCCTGGGAGACCAGAACCCAACCCAACTCTTAGAACGCGAATCAATTGTGAGTGGGAGTACCCTAATGATTTTGGGAAAATCATCACAACCGTCAATGGATTTGATATGTGTCTTTACCAGAAGTACTACCCTTCCGAACTAGCCAACTCTTAGCAATGAAGCATCAGTGAGCTGAAAACCCTATTGTTTTGAGCAAGCTATTACAACTATCAACGGATTTGATATAGATGATTACCAAGAGCCGTACCCCTTGAACTAGCCACTTTTCAGTCTAGGACCAAGGCAATTGAAAACCATCCAGTTTTTGGTAACCTGACAACCATCAACGGATTTGATAATCACACCAGAGTCGTACCCTCATGGTGAATCAACTCTTTCTTGTCTATTAAACATGGTGAGTTGAGCACCATTTGTTGTGTGGACTAGGTCCAACACCAGAAGTACCTCTAAAAAATAGCCCAAGTGTGAAAATGTCAAGTGAAAAACAATGCCATGATAGAAAAGTATAAGCAGATATTATATTATGTACAAGTTTGAAATTCCATCACATGTTGAAAGTATAAGCAGATATTATATAAAAAGTATATATATATATATATATATATATATATATACATATATATATATATATATATATATATATATATATATATATATATATATATATATATATATATATATATATATTATTTTAACTATAATGTGAGTCACCAATCACTGTACACACTGGTGAAAAGAATGTTATTATAACACAAGAATAGAAGAACCATACCAATCACTTACCAGAAACTACAACCTTATCTGCATGTAACCGGGCTTGAATACCTTCGACCAAGGTAGTGGCCATGGTAGACTCATTACCAGAAGGAGCATTGGATACCTGCAGATGACATTCTAGCATAGCTTCCATGGTAGCAATTGTCAATGGATACTCCATATCCGTAAACATAAACACAATGGCACCAGTATCAAGCTCTAACACATGAACACCACAACCAACATACAGTTTCCACCTCCTGATCACCCATCGAGGTTGATCCTTCCATACACCAGCATGGGGAGAATCAGGAGGAAAATCTAACATCAGCTTCAAGTCACCCCAAATAGTCAATCCAGGCCAGTTGGGAAGCTCACTCGGAGATTGAGGAATCTCAGCATCCACCAAACCATATAACAGCATAAGATCGCGACGCTCCACCCATGTGAAAATGTTTTGCAATCCCAAGACATAGAGAGTGTAGCCATCACTAGTCGTAATCTTATGAGTAAAGGTACCACGAACAATAGGGGATGGCTGAACCTCCCAAGCGACAATCCAACCCTTGCCCATGTACAACTCTGTCTCACTATCGGAAGCAACATCAATGAGATTTGCAGGATCTCTCTTTTCAAACGGGACAGACTTACCACGACGAGCCTTCTTCTTCCTAATAGAACGAAGAGGTGAAGGCACACCAGAAGAAGATTCATCCTTGACCTTTCCAGCAGCAGTAGCATCAGCAGTAGTAGACACAAAGTCCTTACCAACCATAGGATCAGATGTAGATGCACCAACGAATGAGGTAGGAAGTGGTTCAGTCACCGGTGTTGATGTTGGCTTCACAACAGGAGTAGCAGGGGTAAGATTAGTAGCAGGAGTGGTAGTAGCTTCATTGGTGATGGTAGTATCAACAGGAGAGTGAGTGGGATGAACAGTGGAAGTGGTGGTGGTAGGAACAGCAGTAGAAGGAGCACCAACAGATGGAACACCAGAAGTATCCTTGGGAACACTAGACGAAGAAGTGGGAGCCGCAGCAGGCTGAGAAGTGAGGACAACACTTGGAGGTGGGCGATAAATAAAGCGTTCAGGGACCGGTGTGTTTTGACGCTTTCATCTTTGTGTAAAGATCTTTAAGCTCATCAAAGGACAACCTCCTCACCCTTTCCCATGTCCATCCATTGTGAAAGTAAGCAGCCGATTGATTCTTAACATATTGCTGCATCAACTTTCTCTCCTCGGTATGCGACAAAGGTCTTTTACGGCGCTTTTCACGAAGCTGGGCAGCAAGGGACAACTGTTGTTTACGCATCAAAGCCATTGCCCGTTGAACACAATTGCCTTGATTTACATCAGCACCCAACAATTCTGTGAACTGCGAGTAGTCAGAAGTAAGTATGGTAAGCACCCTCATCCAGTCATTGTCATCCCAATGCATGACATCATGTCTCAACTGCTCACGTCTTTGCTGTTGAAGGGCTTCATCCTCAGCCCTAGCTTGTTGGTCAAGCTCCTCTTGCAATCGCTGAGCAGCCTCTTCCCCCAACCTTTCTTCCTATATTTGTCTGCGAGTACGCTTCCTTGGAGGAGAGGGTGCATCAGTCATAGGGGCTTTGCCCTTCGGATCATGAGAATGACCAGCAGATGGACCATCAGAAGGACCAGCAGAGTCCTCCATTGGCCTGGGATCAACAGCAGCATTAGGGATGCATGAAGGACTAGGAGGAGCAGGCAACTCATCACTCGACTTATCAGCAAAAGCAGCCCTAGCCAAGATAGTTAGCCCATCCTCCTCAACATCCTTATCAGAATCAAAAAGCACAACTTTCTTCTTTTGGTGCTTCAGTTGTGACTCCAATGCTTTAATCCTGTTTGCCAATGGAAGCATAAAGTCCCGTGTGAGCTTGCGGTAAGCTTCTGGTTCACTTCTTGATTCATTGTTTGAGTTTAAAGTCTGGGAGTTGGGATGCATTTCCCATCCCCCTTGCTACTGGTTTGATTTGTATTGCACAGGGTCGTGTTTTTAACTTTTCTCGTTACTTGTTTGATGGTATGATTTGTAACCTTAGTGATACTGGCTCTAGGAAGAAGTTCTTGATGTACCCTAGGTTTTTGCAGCAGGTTCTTATGTGCCTACCTAGGAATAGGGAGGAATATGAGACCCCAAAGCTTAGTTCCAAGGTGTATGCGAATATGGCACTTGGTTTTAAGGGTCTTTGGAGGCCTCTTATTGATGCTATGCTGGGCCTTGCCCAAGGGGATCCTAATGTGATTCCTTCGGCTGATGAAGCCGAGGAGGAACTTCCATTGGAGGAGGAGCACCCTGCTACTGGTGTGCCTCATGTGGAGGTGGAGGAGCCCGCTAGAGAGGTGGTGGTAGAAATACCATCCACCTCAAAGGCTGCCCCCTCCTCTCGCCCACATGAGTCCCCATTTGCTGATACTCCCCCTCCTAGTCCAGCTCTGCACTCTGCTGAGAAGCCATCTAGATCTCATGCTCATATGGATGACCCATATGGTGCATCTGGTCCCAATGATGCATCCCCCAAGCCAAGTCCTCTTGGTGGGGAAGCTGAGGAACCTATTACTCTAACTTCTTTGCTAGCTCTTATGCACAGGTATTATGTGAGGGTTGTTTCTTTGGAAGATGATCTCAATCAGGGGAAAACCTATTTTTCTGGAATTTAAACTTCCCCCCATGATTATAGCCTAGAGCAGCCATCCCATCCAATACCTCCGAATTGGGGATAGAGACAATGCCACCTTCATCCTGGAGATGAAGGACAAACCTAATAGATGCCTCAAACACCACATATGAGCGACCATCTATGGTAGCATGGAGCTCTAGTGGGCGTCCCAAAACATCAACGAGGTGGGTAGTTGCCCAGAACTGACGTATAACACTATCATACACAGTAGGGCAAACCGTAAGAGCATACCTTAGATTGTAAGCCAATATATTCTAGGATGTCTGTGAACTCTTCTCGTTTAGGACCTTCGCCAAGATAGGCCACCTTGTTATGATCAGGTTTGTACTGGAGTGCAGCCATTGTTGATGATTGAAGTAGTGGAAGATGATTGATTGAAGAGGGTAAAGAGTAGGAGCGTATGTGTGTGTGTATGGTTGGGATGAATGAGTCAATTGAGGGATTTGACCATAAATAATGGTCATAAAACTGTTCATTGACCCCTAATTATGGGGGTTGCCCTTTCAAAAATTTAGTCATTAATACAAGAGTAACCACTTGCCCCTTAACCATTATTTGTAAATCCCAGTTACCAAAGATACATAAAAAGATATACACCATAAGTAACTTACGTTGACTAGAAGTCAAAACGCGTAAAGGTCAACGCTAGGAGCACCAACTAGTCAATGAGAGTCAACGAAGTGAACAGTGACCCAAAACCAATACTAGAAGCCAACCATGACTGAAATAGAAGGGTTTGTACCCACTAGAAGCAGAAGACTGCCACTAGGAGTAACCAAAATCTCCCACTAGAAGTAACACACACCGCAAATACCCATAAAAACTGTTGTTAGAATCTACCATATGTTAGACTGTGCAATGTAATATGTACACTAAGCCTCCCCTTAGGCTTTAGCCTCCCCTCAATCCTAGACCTTAAGGATTGACCATTCCAATGTGAACCACCAAGTGGTTAAACCGCGGACCATCAAAGGCTTTAGTCAATAAATCAACAACATTATCATCCGTATGCACTTTAAGAACCTATATCAGTTTCTTCTCATTGGCATTCCTTATAAAATGGTGCCTAATCTCAATATGCTTGGTTCGTTGATGAAAAACATGATTCTTCACAATGCAGATAATGCTTTGATTGTCGATGAAAATTTTGGTGTTCATGAAGTTGAACCCATAATCCAACATCTGATTTTGTATCCACAAGACTTGTCCACAATAACTAGCAGCAGCTACGTATTCAGCTTCTGTTGAAGAGGTAGTTACTATTGTCTGTTTCTTACATTGCCATGAGATAAGTCTTCGTCCCAAAAACTGACAACCACCAGTAGTAGACTTCCTGTCATTATTAGCACCTGCATAGTCACTATCACTATAGGCTTCAAGAACAAAAGGTGATTCCCTAGGATACCACAAGCCTAGCTTGGGTTGTGCCTTGATATACTTGAAGATTTTCTTGACTGCATTCAAGTTAGATACGGTTGGAGCCACCTGATGTCTAGAACAAGCACTTACTACAAACATAATGTCCGGACGTGATGTAGTCAAATACATGAGTGTGCCAATCATTGACCTGTGCATGTGAACATTTACTGGAGGATCTGGCTCATTCTTGAGTTTTACTTTAGTGACTTCATAAGGTGTTGTTGCTGGTCTAAGAGGTTCCATATCAAACTTCTGAAGAATCTCATGAACATACTTGTCTTGACTTATGAAGATACCATCCGACTGTTGCTTGACTTGAAGACCAAGGAAAAATGTAAGTTCTCCTATGGCACTCATCTAAAATTCGCCTTTCATTAGCTGTTCAAACTCATCACACCATTCGTTCTTAGTAGAACCGAAGATAATATCATCCACATACACTTAAACTAGGATGATGTCCTTGGCATTCCTTTTAAGGAACAATGTTTTGTCAATAGTGCCTCTTCTGTAGCCGTGTTTCAATAAGAAAGTGGACAGACGCTCATACCAAGCTCTAGGAGCCTGATGAAGTCCATATAGAGCTTTGACCACCTTGTAAACTTTCTTGGGGTGAAGTGGATCCACAAATCCCTTAGGTTGAGTGACATAAACTTCCTCATCAATCTTTCCATAGAGAAATGCACTCTTGACATCCATCTGAAAAACCGTAAAGCCAACATAAGAAGCAAAAGCCAAAAACAGACGAATGGCCTCAATCCTAGTAACAGGATCAAAAACTTCAGTATAGTCAATTCCTTCAAGTTGTGTGTGACCTTGTGCAACCAACCTAGACTTATTTATCACCACAATACCCCTTGCAGCTTTCTTGTTTTTGAGAATCCATTTGGTACCAATTGCTGTCTTTCCATCCGGTAAGTCAACTAAGATCCAAACATTCTGAAACAAGAACTGTTGCATCTCCTCCTGCATAGCCTCCACCCAACTTTGATCCTCAAGAGCATGTGAGGCTGACCTAGGTTCCACCTATGAAAGAAAACAAGCAAACAAACAGTGAAGAAAGTCTGTGTGATTATTACGCTGTTGGTATTCAATGTAGCTCACAAGAGCATGATGATCAGACGTTGCTTTCTTATGCATGCGGCGAGTCTTGACAGTAGAACCAATCTCCTATGATATGAGTAGCAGGATGGTCTTTATTCATTTGCTTAACAGGAATAGGAGCTACATCCACTTCTGGCGCCAAGTTATTAAGATCCCCAACAATGTCATCATCATATGAAGCAGAGTCGAAAATGCCATCTATTGGGTGCTTATGAATATCATCCAGCTTAGTAGAAGTCTTCTTTTGATAGTTTCCTAGGTCAGAAGGACCAGAGAATCTAGTTGTGGAAGTTGGATCACTAACCGAACTTCCAATAGGTGTTAAACTTACACTAGAAGTAACATTAGGAGCACTAGGAGCAACTTGGACAGCAGGGGTACTCAAGGGAAACTCAAAGCCTCCTTGAGCAGCTGTTGTAGTAGTATCTTGTTGTTGCTTGAGCAATGTGTCAAGAGCTCCTCGTGAGTCCACAATGTCTGATGGAGAAGCATCAATAGGAGTAGCATTGGTATTTGGAGAGACTGTGGTGGAATAGGATGGAACAACAAAAATATCATCCTCCTCATCTGAGTCTGAAAAACTAGAATGAGCACCTGCACTAGAAGTTACAAACACTTGTGGACCTGCATCTTGGTTAGTTTTGAAACGAAAATATCCCAATGAGTCACTAAGATAATCAAGATCAAAATACCATTCAGGACCTTTGCCTTGGATGTTTTTCTTCTCCTCAAAGTACCTGAGATTAATAGTTTCAATGACACGCTTGGCATGGAGATTATAGACACGATAGGCCCGAGAGTGAGCTGAATATCCCACTATGTATCCTTCATCTGCCTTGCCATCAAATTTCCCTAAATAGTCACTAGTATTCAGAATGGTGACAGGACAACCAAATGGCTTCAAATGAGCAATACTGGGTACTTTAGCTATGAGTAGTTCATAGGGAGTCTTCTTGTGGGGATTGGTAATTTAAACCCTATTCAACACATAACTTGCAGTGTTGACAGCTTCTGTCCAAAACATGGTTGGAAGCTTGGAATCTGCAAGTATGGTTCTTGCATCTTCTATTAGAGTCCTGTTCTTCCTTTCTGCAACACCATTCTGTTGAGGAGTTCATGCAGCACTATAATCTCGTTTGATACCTTTGGAATTGCAAAGTGATATGAGGTATGCATTTTTGAATTCTGTTCTATTGTCACATCGGATACCTTTCACCTTCTTGGACAACTGATTCTTAATGAGTGTAATGAAGTCCTTGAGAATTGAGTAGGTCTCACTTTTGGCAGCCAAAAAGAAAACCTACGTGAACTGATGAGATGGCATTTATACATGATCTCGTCGTTCTTTTCGGGCTTTTAATGCATAAAAATGTCATAAAATACCATATATGCTTGTGTTTGTTTACTTGTGTATTTTAGGTATGGATATCATGAAAAAGACAAAAGATCACAAGATACAAGGAAAAACGGACACGAGAAACGAAGCCGTACAAAGAACCGGGCCCTAATTCATGAAGAATTCAACAAATACCCTTGAAGACTTGAAGACAAACAAGATTGATCCTCATTTATTGAAGAAATGACACTTAAAACCCTTGTATATTGATAATTACAAGTTTGGTCCCTTAAGTTTGTCAAAATTACACAAATGGTCCTTCAACTTTGAAAGAATGGCAAGTTTAGTCCCTCAACAATTCCAAATTGTCAATTATGGTCCCTCATCAAGCCAAAGATACATTGAAGACCTTTGAAGATCAAAAATGTCCAAGATCAGCCCTTGAAATATCACAAAATGTCAAAAACAACCCTTGTAAACCTTTTGGAAAAGTATTGTGCCAAAACTGCCAAAGTGTGAAACTATTTAACAAAGGGAAATCGTTTTTAGGGCTGAATTACTTGATTTACCAAAAATCCCAAAATACAAGGACTAAAAGTGTGCACTGAAACATTCAAATACAAGAAATGCGCCAAACAACTTCCAATCCCCCAAAATCGGATCAAAAGTTACTACTGTTCACCCCAAGAACCCAGTAACTATCTTCATTAAAACAAAGGGTAAAATGAAATTACCCTTTCCCACACTTGATTCACACGCCTATAATCTCATCCCAACCTTAAAACACTCACTCCCACTCACCAAGAGGCCCCACCACCAAAACTGTTTCACCATCATGTGACAACTTCCTCACCAAGGCTTGCCACGTGTCAAGATCAACAGCCCACATCATTTGCTTCATATCAAAGCTGCTTTAAACGGTTTGGATGCATTTGGACAGCTCATTCCATCAAATGATCTAGAAGACTCAAGGGCATTTTAGAGAAATCAGTGCTAGGGTTTGTGAATAGTGTTTAGCCAGGCATTTGCCTATAAAAGGAGACCTCAACATGTGAGAGTCCCTTGGTTCCAGTCTTTACCTTTTAAACTTGTAATTCCTTTTTAAAATTTATAAAAGTTGGTATTTTGAGAAAATTGTAATTCCTTTTTATGTTTTTGAAAGTTGGTGTTGTTTAAAGGGTGATTCTGAGTTCCATTGATTGTTATAAGTGTGCTTGAACCTTTTGGATCAAGGACGTTTATGTTTGGTAAGGTTCTTCAAGTTTGAAAAAGCTTGAAAGAAGGTTCTGATTTTGCTTATTTTTGTGTACTAACCCTTAACCATAAGCTATAAGATCTTGCAAGCTTGTTGACACCAAGCTTGTGAAGGGACTAGAGCCCTTGGTTGAGTTGTTTGCTGCTTGTGTTGAAGACATCAAGTCCTTGAGTTTCTACTTTGAAACATCAACCAAGGCATTCATCATCTTTCTTATTGAAGTACCTTGGTCTTGTTCTAGTTGTTGAACAAGGTCCAAGGAGCATAGCTGGCCTTCCTAGGATGTTGTGGAAGGCAGGTATAACCTCTTGTTAAGATTCCTCTCAAAATTTCATGTTTCTGCTTATTTTGTACTTTGGTATATGATTTGGTGTTCTTGTGTTTGTGCTGGTTATTTTTGAGTTTGATTGTGTTAGTTCTCACCTAGTGTAGCTATTTGATCATTAAAATCAGTAGGTTGTTTGAAGGATTAAGAAGTTTGTTTGAAAAGTGCTTGATTAAGGGTTGTTTGGGATTACTGGTTCATAAGACCTTGTGGCCTTGTGCCCTTGGTTCTTAGGGTTTGGGAGGTCTAAACAAGTCCTAATATACAAGTTTTAGTCATTGGTTTACTTTCTGAAAGTTTGGAAAAGAGACTTGAAGTTTTGCAAAAATCTGATAAAAGTGGTTTTGAAATTGGTCAAACACATCAGATCCAATAACTTCTTTGTTTGTTGGATCTAAGGTCTGAAATCTGGTTTGGGAATAGTTTAGGTGATAAGCTATCTATTGGTTGTCTGGTTGTTGAATTTGGTGGCTTATTGTGGATTTTATAGCTTATCAAAAGTTGCTGAAGTGGTCATTTGCATCAGCAAAGTGACCACCTCATTTTGTGCTTGTATTTGTTATCCTAGTGTATGCCTTGTGATTTTGCTGCTTGGAACTTGTTTATGTGCTGCTTGTGAGTGGATTTTGCTATTTGGTGTGCTTTGTATCTGGCTTATAAGCTAACTGGCTTATTAAGCCCTTATTGCCAAAATCTGTCATCAAAAGGTCAATTGACCTCTTGATTCACAAGGCCTCCTCCTTGAGTCCTTCACAAAAATTGCTTATAACAAGCCCATAGACCATTCCTGATCATTTGGTGCATTCTGGAGTACTTTGACTTTAGGTCAAATAAGCACTTATTGGCTTATTTTTGAGAACTGCTTTTTGGCACATGCAACAACTTATCTTTTGTAATAGAAATCATTTTTCTTAGCTTAATATCATATCTGGAAGTTTACAAGTCTTTTGGTTAAGCTTTTGCTAGAAAACTAGCTTATTTGGCTTTTTCAACCAGCTTAATTGCTCTTACAGCTTATTCTACTTGGCTTTTTGTGATTTTCTTGATTGATTATTCTTAGTTAAGCTATTTGTGAGCTTTTGCAACAAACTAGAGCTTTTGAGATGCCCTTAATCTCAAACCCGACTATTTTGTCTTTTAGTGAATTTTTACTTTGCTTATTTCTGGCTTACTGAGTGTGCTTTTTCAAAAATTCTTTTTACAGATCTCATAAGCATCCCAAAAGAAGATTGTGTGTCAAATTAGAGCTTATGGCATTGGCTTATTGCTTAATGGGCTGAAAAGCCCAATAAGAATAAGCTGTGTGTTTAATAAGCTGTGATAAGCTCACATTCAGCTTTTGGGCCTTTAGAGTTTTGTTCTTAGAATTAAGTTTTGAGTCAAATAGGGCTTTTCCAAGTCAATTGGGACAAGTTTGACTTTTTAGGCCCAAAAGCCCATTTGGTTTGACTGTTTTTGGTTTTGGCCCATTTGAGGGCCCAATAGGGGTATTCTGGTCATTTCACTTTGATTTTCTGATTATTTAGGTTAAAATAAACTAGTTTGTAAGTTTTTAGAATTTTTTATAATTTTTGGATTTTTAATATTATTTTATTATTATTTTTAAATTTCACATTTTCCAACTTTTTACATTTTTCTTAGCTTTAATATATTAAAATAGGAATTTAGCAACTTTTAGAATAATTTTATCATTTTTAGATTAATTTTTATAATTATTTTAAATTTTAATAGTTTTTAAATCATTTTAAATAGTTTTTTTTAGTTTAAAAATTTCTAAAAATAGTTTTTAATCTTTTTAGGTCATTTTAGAGGTTTACCAATTGAAAAATCTTTATTTGGGCTTTTTGATAATTTATTTGATTTTTAGGGCTTTAATTAGCATTTAAAAATTGAATATTTAATTATTTAAAAGTTTGGAAAAAGTTTTGTTTATTGGTAAACTCTTAGTTTATTTATTTTGATTTTTGGTGAATTTTTGGTAATTTTTAGAATTAATTTTTATTTTTGTAGTTTGTACGGTTTTACGTTTTAACTTTCTAGTAGTAATTTTTACGTCTTCGTCACCTTCTTTTCTCATCCCCTTCTAAACTAATCATTAATCACAAACATTTAACAAGTTTTTCACACACATATACCTCCTTGGGAAACGAACTTTCACACCAAAAGGGTCATTAGTGCTTGATTTTCCTAAATCATCACTTAATACTTACCGCTTTTACGCACCTTTTCCTAAAGGTCGTACTTTTACCACAATCATTTTTGGCGCCGCTGCCGAGGAGGTGTGTCGTGATTAATTTGTATTGTTGTTTTTAATATTAACCAAATAGTATTTGTATTAGTAGAACTCTACTAATACGTATTATCGGTTTTCTTGGTTTTTCTTGTAAAAATATTATTACTATATTGTATTAAGTATCACAACAAATAAACAATATCTCCAAAAGTGTGAAAACACAACCTTAATTGGGATTTCATCACTCAATTATTGTATTCGAATCTCAAACAAAAAGAAAAAGGAAAAAATAGATAAATACCTTCGTGAAGCTCGATTTTGAAAAATACAAACTATAAGGTGGGTATAAGGCGGGTATTATAAAATATACCCTAAGGAAAAAGGCTCTTAAGTGCTTCGCGCCTCCTCGTTTCCCCGCTTGTTTGTGAGTATTTTGAGATTGAAGGCTAATCGAGGGTTTTGCCTCCCAAAATATTATTACGTATAATATATTTGCTTGGTTTCTTTGTGATTAAAACCTCTTGAACAATTTGGTTTTCACCAAAGTTCTAAAGTCATTCGAAGGCGTTCACTCCACGTGATCGTTTTCATTCCTTTGAGGCTTCTTTAATCAAGAGTTTGATTCGAGGAGAGATTTTGTAGATTGTTGTCTACGAAGATACACCAAAATCCAAAAAAATTAAATACAATCAAAAACACAAAAAAATTGAAAATTCACAAAACACCCAAAAAGAATCTTCTTTGCTCACCTCCCATTCTTCGTGAAGTTTATGATCACTCGTAATCAAGCAAAATGAGCTCGTAAACGCCTTCAAAAGCAAGCCAATCAAGAGACGTTGATTGAAGAACAACCTCTAATTGTTGAACCAATAGTAGAACAAGAAGTCGTCATGGCTAATCGTACTATGATAGAGTTGCTACAAGCACCCACTGAGGGTTTTGGAGAGGCGATTGTGATTCCCGCCATCCTTGCGGAGAATTTCGAGATTAAGACGGGTTTAATGTCGATGTTGCAAGCAAATAAGTTTAGAGGTCATGAGAAAGACAACCCGCACTATCACATTAGGAATTTTAACCGTCTCACCGCCACTAGCAAGTTTAAGGATGTTCCACATGACGCCATTAAGATGATGTTGTTTCCATACTCGTTATATGGACCCGCAAAAATTTGGCTTGAGAAAGAACCGCCAAATTCGATTTTGACATGGGCCGATCTCGTTTCTAAGTTTGTGAACAAGTTTTTTCCACCATCTAAAACAACACATTTGAAAAATGAGATTTCACGATTTGTGCAAAGAAATAATGAAAGTTTTTCAATGGCATGGGAACGCTTTAAAGAAATGTTACATGAATGTCCACACCATGATTTTTCGGAATTGCATCAAATTGATACTTTTTATAATGGGCTTAATGATCATGAACGAGATTATTTGAATGCCGCCGCGGGTGGTAATTTTTTGTGCAAGACAAATGAGGCTTTACAAATCATCGAGAATAGATCTAAGGTTTATAGCCCTCGTAACACACCGAGTGTTGCCAATTTGGGTTCGTCTTCATCGTCATCGTCTCGTAGCATTAATGCCTTACATGATGAAGCTAATGAGGAAAATCGGTTTTTTGATAGATTTTCTAATCTTATGTCCCATTGGAAAGCTCAAGAAGCTTCGAATTCCGCTTCGGTTAAAGCGGTTGCTAAGAGTTGTTTGTCTTGTGGTGGAGCTCATGATCTTTCTGAGTGCATTACCGCGGATGGTAACACTTCGAGTGCTTATGTAGCAACGGGAACTTACAACCAAAACGGTCAAGGTTCCCGCCAAAATCAAGCTCCACCAAATCAAAATGCTAATAATTATCGAAACAACAACCAAGGTGGTAATTATCAAGGCAACCAACGTAATTACAACAAGGGTAATTATCAAAATGGGAATGGACAAATTTCTAATCAAAACCAAAACCGTGATTTTCAAAACACTACACAAGGTTTTCAAAATGCTCACACTAAAAATCTTCAAGGAGAATTTTTGGATTATGCTAAAGCAAATGATGCTAAATTCGATAACATGCAACGTGAGATGATTAGCTTAAGATCCGAGTTGAAAAACGAGCTAAAAATAAACTTGCTAATGAACTTAAAACTCATGCAAATAAAATGGAAGGAAATGTCCAACGTCTTCAACAAAATCAACAAAAGATGTAATTAGGACAACATGAGATTAAGCAAGAGTTATTAAAAGCGGATGCTAGGCAATAAAAATTTGAGGACCGAATGGCTAAGATGTTTGAAGCAATCATGTGTAAACCCTCTTCCTCGGGTGGTCTTCCTAGTGATACCATTGCAAACCCGAAGGGAGAAATGAAGGTTATTACTACACGAAGTGGTAAAACTTTCAAGGAACCAATCTCTCGTCCAAGTACTTCTACGGAGAAGGAAATCGAGAAAGAACCCGAGGTGATGGTCGAAAAGGAGCACATTACAATCCCACGAAGTACCGCTCAAACCACACCTACGGTTGAACCAATACCAATTGTGGAACCCGAGTTTCCAAGGCCGTTGCCTAATGACCAACCCACACCACCTTTACCCTACCCTTCGAGACGAAACAAAGAGAAATTGCAAGAACGTAACAAACAACAAATCGAGCTTTTTATAAAGATGTTTCAACAAGTGCATTTTGATGTGAGTTTAGCCGACGCGTTGTTGTATATGCCTCGTTTCGCTTCCACTTTTAAAAGTATGATGAGCGATAAGGAAAAGCTTTCAAAGCTTGCTAATTGTTCTTCGGTTTATCTTAACCGCATACCGGAAAAAGTTGGTGATCCCGGAAAGTTTCTCATTCCTTGTGACATACAAGATATGAAAGAATGCCTCGCCTTGGCCGATCTTGGTGCAAGCATTAATTTGATGCCATTTTCCATTTGGAAATCGTTTTCGCTTCCGGCTCTTATTCCTTCGAACATGTCTATCGAGATGGCCGATCATTCTACGATTTTAGCATGTGGAGTAGCCGAAGATGTTTTCGTGAAAGTGGGGAAGTTCTACTATCCCGTTGATTTTATAGTAGTTGACATCCCCGCGGATCCTCAAGTTCCTCTAATTTTAGGTCGTTCATTTTTAGACACTTCGAGATCGCTTATCGATGTTCATGCAAGAACTATCACTTTGAGATTCAACGAAGAGGAGCTTGTTATAAACGCTACTCAAAACTCAAAACCTTCTCATGTTTATGCAAACGCTACCATCAATCACATTGACATCATTGATGTGGTTTGCGATGAGTTTTCACAAGAAGTGTTAGGTTTTTCCGATAGCTCGTCAAGTGGCAATCCCACTATTTTGGATCTGATTCTTGCTAATTCCACACCAAATCTCACTCCATTCCAAGGAGGCGATCTTACTTCAAATGAAATCGACAATGAAGATGAGGTGTTGATTAGTGATGATACTTCTATTCCACCATTTCTTCCGCCGATGGAAGTTATGAGTGTTGAACCAAAATCTTCAATCGAGGAACCACCTATCCTTGAATTGAAAGATCTTCCTTCTCACCTTGAATACGCATTCTTGGAAGGTGATGACAAGTTGCCGGTTATTATTGCAAGAGGTCTTGCTAATGATGAAAAAACCGAGCTCTTGAAAGTTCTTAAGGCTCATAAAGGGGCAATTGCGTGGAAAATATCCGACATTAAGGGTATTGACCCAAAATTTTGTACTCACAAGATTTTAATGGAGGAGGACTACAAACCCGCAATTCAAAGTCAAAGAAGGGTGAATCCCAAAATTCACGATGTCATTAAAAAGGAGGTCCTTAAACTCCTTGACGCGGGAATGATTTATCCTATATCCGATAGCCCATGGGTGAGCCCAATCCATTGTGTCCCTAAAAAGGGAGGAATGACCGTTGTGCCTAATGAAAACAACGAGTTAATTCCCACTCGTGTTGTGACCGGTTGGAGGGTGTGCATTGACTACCGAAAGTTAAATGACGCCACTCGTAAAGACCACTTTCCTTTGCCCTTCATGGATCAAATGTTGGAGCGACTTGCGGGAAATGAATTCTATTGCTTTTTAGATGGTTTTTCCGGTTACTTTCAAATCGCTATCGACCCTCGTGATCAAGAGAAGACTACTTTTACGTGTCCTTATGGAACGTTCGCTTATCGTAGGATGCCTTTCGGACTTTGTAATGCACCGGGTAAGTTTCAACGGTGTATGATGGCGATTTTTCACGATATGATCGAGAAGTCGATGGAAGTGTTTATGGATGACTTCTCGGTGTTTGGCAATTCGTTCACGTCGTGTTTATCTAATCTCGAGCAAATGTTAAAACATTGTGAAGAAACCAATCTTGTGCTTAATTGGGAAAAATGTCATTTTATGTGTAAACAAGGAATCGTCTTAGGACATAAGGTTTCGAAAGCGGGGATTGAGGTCGATAAAGCTAAGGTAGACGTCATCGCCAAGTTACCTCATCCCAAAACCGTTAAGGGAGTTAGGAGTTTCCTAGGCCACGCGGGCATTTATCGTCGTTTCATCAAGGACTTTTTGAAAATCTCTCGACCTATGACATACCTTCTCGAGAAGGATGCTCCTTTTAATTTCAATGAGGATTGTGTTAGAGCTTTCGAAACTCTCAAAAGGAAACTTACCGAAGCTCCCATTCTTGTTGCTCCTAATTGGGAATTACCCTTTGAAATCATGTGCGATGCAAGTGATTATGCTATAGGGGCCGTCTTAGGGCAACGTTATGACAAGCATTTTCGTCCTATCCATTATGCTTGTAAGACGATGACCGAGGCTCAATTAAAGTACACCACAACGGAAAAGGAATTCCTTGCCGTGGTCTACGCTTTTGAGAAATTCCGACCTTATCTCGTCTTGAATAAAAGCATCGTGTATACCGACCATTCGGCTATCAAGTATCTCTTAGCTAAGCAAGATGCTAAGCCGAGATTGCTTCGTTGGATGCTCCTCCTCCAAGAATTTGATGTCACCGTGCTTGACAAAAAAGGAGCCGAGAATCTAGCGGCCGATCATCTCTCTCGTCTAGAAGATCCTCACAAAGATGTTTTCAAGAATAAGGAAATCACCGAAACATTTCCTCTCGAGACTCTCGGTGTAGTAAATTCTAAAGACACCACCCCATGGTTTGCCGACATTGCAAATTACCATGCGGGCAATTTCATAATCAAGGGTATGACGACACAACAAAAACGAAAATTCTTTCGTGACGTCAAGTTCTATTTTTGGGACGACCCTTATCTCTTTCGGGTTTGTGCGGATCAACTCGTTCGACGTTGTGTTTTTGGTGCCGAAGCTTCTAATATCCTTAGAGCTTGTCACGAGGGACCCACGGGTGGTCACCACGGTGCTAATCTCACGGCTAAGAAAGTGTTCGATGCCGTTTTCTTTTGGCCTTCTATCTATCGTGATGCACACGCACTTGTGAAGTCGTGTGATTCGTTCCAACGTCAAGGAAAATCGTCTCAACGTGATGAAATGCCGCAAAACATAATTCAAGTGTGTGAGATTTTCGACATATGGGGAATAGACTTTATGGGGCCGTTCCCATCGTCTCATGGCAACAAATATATCCTCGTTGCGGTGGACTACCTTTCTAAGTGGGTGGAAGCTAAGGCTTTGCCTACTAATGATGCTCGTGTGGTAGTGAAGTTTTTGAAGCAACTATTCTCTCGGTTCGGAACCCCTCGTGCTATTATAAGCGATCGTGGAACCCATTTTTGTAATGACCAATTCGAAAAGGTTCTAAAGAAATATGGAGTTACTCATCGTCTTTCTACGGCTTATCACCCACAAACGAGTGGGCAAGTCGAGGTTTCGAACCGAGCTTTGAAGAGGATTTTAGAGAGGTCAATTGGAGAAAACCGTGCTTCATGGTCCGACAAACTTGATGACGCTTTATGGGCCTTTAGGACCGCTTATAAGACACCTATCGGTTGCACTCCTTATAAGTTAGTCTGTGGGAAGAATTGTCATTTGCCCATTGAGTTGGAGCACAAGGCATATTGGGCCCTTAAGCATGCAAACTTTGACTTGAAGACCGCGGGAGATCACCAGAAAATACAATTGAATGAATTGGATGAATTAAGAGATAATGCTTATGAAAATTCATTAATTTTTAAAGAAAATACTAAAAAGTTTTATGTTTCAAAGATTAAAAACCGGGTTTTTAACGTTGGTGATCAAGTGTTGCTTTTTAACTCTCGACTTAAGATATTTTCCTGGAAATTGAAATCTCGTTGGTCGGGTCCGTTCACCATAACACAAGTGTTTCCATATGGGACTATCGAGCTAGCTCAAGATGATGGTCCTAATTTCAAGGTGAATGGACATAGGCTTAAGCACTACTTTGGTGGGGAAATTCCTTCAATGGTTGCCTTCGACCAAGTCACCTTCCCCAATGATAATTAGCATTGAGGGGATCGAGTCGAGCTTATGACTCGGTAATCAAAAACGAGGTGCCTCGTGGAGGAGATACCATGCTTATCCTTTATGCTTACTATTCACTAATAAGGGGACTTGTACCCTTTCAACTCGTTGTCTCGTGGTTGTTTGTGATTGTATTATCTAGATCATCATCATCATCTACGATTGAAGACTCTCGTGTTCGTTTACGTGAGCCTCCATCGTTTGCTTGAAGAAGTTTTTCACGAATCCATGACATATCCTTTATTTTTCTAACAATTATCTTTTAGCATACTTAATAAACGGCTTTAGATATATTGTTGATCACCCTTTCCATGCTAGATCCTAAGCATTCGATTCTTCGTCTCTAGTATGGGGGTGCTCCACCTTTAGACTCGAAACATTGAGGACAATGTTTGCTTTTAGTATGGGGGGTGAATAGGTACTTGCTTTGCTATGACCTTACGCTTACCAACTTTCAATGTTTTGTTTTTGTTGCTAATAAGGCTAAAAACGGCCAAATTTTAAAATTTTTTTTTCTAGTTTTCATAAGTGTTTTTAAGACACGAATGTATATTTTCCGTTGGGTAGAATAAGAGTTAATTTTTGACTTGATGGGCATTTGGAGCCATTTACATTCCTTAACCCGCTCAATTCAAGTTTTGCTAGACTTTTATATAGGGAGCTTTAAAACGCGAAAGTCTTAATTCATACGGGTTAAGAACAAGAACTTTTCGCAAGTTTCTATAATTGATCCTAGAAAGTCACTTATCAAGGGAACTATAAAATGCATTCTCTAAACTTGAAAAAGTCCAAGAAAGTGCAAGATCCTATAGGTGGCTTGAAAACCCAAAACTTTGATTTGATATAGTCTTAATGAAAGCTAATCCAAATTTGGCTTAATTTTGACTTGCATGGCTAAGTATTCACGAGTCTCTTTAATTAGAGGTCTTTATATAGTGAAGAACGAGAGATGATAGAGTTAGACAAGTGATCATGCTAAACGTAGAACATGAAAGTGTTCTTTCAAAAACTCATATGTTTTTAATTGTGGCTTTTTCTTTTCATAAGATCAATGCATTAGGAATAAATCATAATTGCAATAAGTAAGGTCGTACGATTTGAAAGGTTACTTAGCCTCTAGCACAAGATCGTTTAAAAGTTGCTCGGGGTTAAATAGAGTTCATAGCCAAGGCATAACTTATTGAAGCGGGACGTGAAGATTGGCGATTATCCAAAAAGGCCCTAACAAGGCATGAGGAGCTCTATTTTTTTCTAAAGATCCAAAGATGATGTGAAGTATCATTATTCCTAAATCAATATGAATGATCGAGACACACGACGAAAAGCAATTACTCCCCTAAAGATCATGGAGAAAGTCTATCCAAAAAGACCCTTACAAGGTATGAGGATAAATATATCCAAGTCCGAAAAGGAGGCGGATCGTTGTATATCAAAATCCAAAGTAAAGATTGAAGAAAAATGATGAAGTCGTGGTCCTAATATGAAGAATCTCTCTAAAACGTCAAGTGAAGAAATTCCAAATATATGAAGAGAAGACCATAATTTCAAGAACGTCTTCCCAAGATTTGAAGTATGAAGTACATGCCAAATATCGGTCCGAGAAAGGTCTCAAATCGTGAAACGAGTTATGCCAAGATATGAACTTAAGGAGATACACGAGAAGCCGTTTTAAAAGATTTTTTCCTTCGACTAACTATTGATCAAATCGTGCTACTTTGCTTTCGGACTAATACTACTCAAATAAGTCAATATGAATCACTTGTGATCCATGACAAATAGATAAAAAATGCTAGTAACCCGTTTTTTTTCATAATAACTAGGATTGCGGGGAGAAAAAGTATTACACAATTTGGACGTATGAGTAGTGTTAGCATTGTGACTTGTACCAACAATGATCTCGTTTTTGCACTTAGCATGGAATGTATGACAATCAAGGATGACAAAGTTTACTCTAAGGGACATTTGCTTGTTTCTATTCTTTGACCCTAAAAGTCACCTTTCGTGATGAAAATCATATGTTATGTCTTTACACATTTTCGTAGTATGATGCAAGTCTTTTACTCTTCAATAAAGAATAATAAAATTGAACTTTGGTGATGCTTAGATACTTTATTCTAGCATTGCGTGAGGGCATGGCAATGGCTTAGTATGGGAGAGTGATGAGATGGCATTTATACATGATCTCATCGTTCTTTTCGGGCTTTTAATGCATAAAAATGTCATAAAATACCATATATATGCTTGTGTTTGTTTACTTGTGTATTTTAGGTATGGATATCGTGAAAAAGACAAAAGATCACAAGATACAAGGAAAAACAGACACGGGAAACGAAGCCGTACAAAGAACCGGGCCCTAATTCATGAAGAATTCAACAAATACCCTTGAAGACTTGAAGACAAACAAGATTGATCCTCATTTATTGAAGAAATGACACTTAAAACCCTTGTATATTGATAATTACAAGTTTGGTCCCTTAAGTTTGTCAAAATTACACAAATGGTCCTTCAACTTTGAAAGAATGGCAAGTTTAGTCCCTCAACAATTCCAAATTGTCAATTATGGTCCCTCATCAAGCCAAAGATACATTGAATACCTTTGAAGATAAAAAATGTCCAAGATCAGCCCTTGAAATATCACAAAATGTCAAAAACAACCCTTGTAAACCTTTTGGAAAAGTATTGTGCCAAAACTGCCAAAGTGTGAAACTATTTAACAAAGGGAAATCGTTTTTAGGGCTGAATTACTTGATTTACCAAAAATCCCAAAATACAAGGACTAAAAGTGTGCACTGAAACATTCAAATACAAGAAATGCGCCAAACAACTTCCAATCCCCCAAAATCGGATCAAAAGTTACTATTGTTCACCCCAAGAACCCAGTAACTATCTTCATTAAAACAAAGGGTAAAATGAAATTACCCTTTCCCACACTTGATTCACACGCCTATAATCTCATCCCAACCTTAAAACACTCACTCCCACTCACCAAGAGGCCCCGCCACCAAAACCGTTTCACCATCATGTGACAACTTCCTCACCAAGGCTTGCCACGTGTCAAGATCAACAGCCCACATCATTTGCTTCATATCAAAGCTGCTTTAAACGGTTTGGATGCATTTGGACAGCTCATTCTATCAAATGATCTAGAAGACTCAAGGGCATTTTAGAGAAATCAGTGCTAGGGTTTGTGAATAGTGTTTATCCAGGCATTTGCCTATAAAAGGAGACCTCAATATGTGAGAGTCCCTTGGTTCCAGTCTTTACCTTTTAAACTTGTAATTCCTTTTTAAAATTTATAAAAGTTGGTATTTTGAGAAAATTGTAATTCCTTTTTATGTTTTTGAAAGTTGGTGTTGTTTAAAGGGTGATTCTGAGTTCCATTGATTGTTATAAGTGTGCTTGAACCTTTTGGATCAAGGACGTTTATGTTTGGTAAGGTTCTTCAAGTTTCAAAAAGCTTGAAAGAAGGTTCTGATTTTGCTTATTTTTGTGTACTAACCCTTAACCATAAGCTATAAGCTCTTGCAAGCTTGTTGACACCAAGCTTGTGAAAGGATTAGAGCCCTTGGTTGAATTGTTTGCTGCTTGTGTTGAAGACATCAAGTCCTTGAGTTTCTGCTTTGAAACATCAACCAAGGCATTCATCATCTTTCTTATTGAAGTACCTTGGTCTTGTTCTAGTTGTTGAACAAGGTCCAAGGAGCCTAGCTGGCCTTCCTAGGATGTTGTGGAAGGCAGGTATAACCTCTTGTTAAGATTCCTCTCAAAATTTCATGTTTCTGCTTATTTTGTACTTTGGTATATGATTTGGTGTTCTTGTGTTTGTGCTGGTTATTTTTGAGCTTGATTGTGTTAGTTCTCACCTAGTGTAGCTATTTGATCATTAAAATCAGTAGGTTGTTTGAAGGATTCAAAAGTTTGTTTGAAAAGTGCTTGATTAAGGGTTGTTTGGGATTACTGGTTCATAAGGCCTTGTGGCCTTGTGCCCTTGGTTCTTAGGGTTTGGGAGGTCTAAACAAGTCCTAATATACAAGTTTTAGTCATTGGTTTACTTTCTGAAAGTTTGGAAAAGAGATTTGAAGTTTTGCAAAAATCTGATAAAAATGGTTTTGAAATTGGTCAAACACATCAGATCCAATAACTTCTTTGTTTGTTGGATCTAAGGTCTGAAATCTGGTTTGGGAATAGCTTAGGTGATAAGCTATCTATTGGTTGTCTGGTTGTTGAATTTGGTGGCTTATTGTGGATTTTATAGCTTATCAAAAGTTGCTGAAGTGGTCATTTGCATCAGCAAAGTGACCACCTCATTTTGTGCTTGTATTTGTTATCCTAGTGTATGCCTTGTGATTTTGCTGCTTGGAACTTGTTTATGTGCTACTTGTGAGTGGATTTTGCTATTTGGTGTGCTTTGTATCTGGCTTATAATCTAACTGGCTTATTAAGCCCTTATTGCCAAAATCTGTCATCAAAAGGTCAACTGACCTCTTGATTCACAAGGCCTCCTCCTTGAGTCCTTCACAAAAATTGCTTATAACAAGCCATAGACAATTCCTGATCATTTGGTGCATTTTGGAGTACTTTGACTTTTGGTCAAATAAGCACTTATTGGCTTATTTTTGAGAACTGCTTTTTGGCACATGCAACAACTTATCTTTTGTAATAGAAATCATTTTTCTTAGCTTAATATCATATCTGGAAGTTTACAAGTCTTTTGGTTAAGCTTTTGCTAGAAAACTAGCTTATTTGGCTTTTTCAACCAGCTTAATTGCTCTTACAGCTTATTCTACTTGGCTTTTTGTGATTTTCTTGATTGATTATTCTTAGTTAAGCTATTTGTGGGCTTTTGCAACAAACTAGAGCTTTTGAGGTGCCCTTAATCTCAAACCCGACTATTTTGTCTTTTAGTGAATTTTTACTTTGCTTATTTCTGGCTTATTGAGTGTGCTTTTTCAAAAATTCTTTTTACAGATCTCATAAGCATCCCAAAAGAAGGTTGTGTGTCAAATTAGAGCTTATGGCATTGGCTTATTGCTTAATAGGCTGAAAAGCCCAATAAGAATAAGCTGTGTGTTTAATAAGCTGTGATAAGCTCACATTCAGCTTTTGGGCCTTTAGAGTTTTGTTCTTAGAATTAAATTTTGAGTCAGATAGGGCTTTTTCAAGTCAATTGGGCCAAGTTTGACTTTTTGGGCCCAAAAGCCCATTTGGTTTGACTGTTTTTGATTTTGGCCCATTTGAGGGCCCAATAGGGGTATTCTGGTCATTTCACTTTGATTTTCTGATTATTTAGGTTAAAATAAACTAGTTTGCAAGTTTTTAGAATTTTTTATAATTTTTGGATTTTTAATATTATTTTATTATTATTTTTCAAATTTCACATTTTCCAACTTTTTACATTTTTCTTAGCTTTAATATATTAAAATAGGAATTTAGCAACTTTTAGAATAATTTTATCATTTTTAGATTAATTTTTATAATTATTTTAAGTTTTACTAGTTTTTAAATCATTTTAAATAGTTTTTGTTAGTTTAAAAATTTCTAAAAATAGTTTTTAATCTTTTTAGGTCATTTTAGAGGTTTACCAATTGAAAAATCTTTATTTGGGCTTTTTGATAATTTATTTGATTTTTAGGGCTTTAATTAGCATTTAAAAATTGAATATTTGATTATTTAAAAGGTTTGAAAAAGTTTTGTTCATTGGTAAACTCTTAGCTTATTTATTTTGATTTTTGGTGAATTTTTGGTAATTTTTAGAATTAATTTTTATTTTTGTAGTTTGTACGGTTTTACGTTTTAACTTTCTAGTAGTAATTTTTACGTCTTCGTCACCTTCTTTTCTCATCCCCTTCTAAACCAATCATTAATCACAAACATTTAACAAGTTTTTCACACACATATACCTCCTTGGGAAACGAACTTTCACACCATAAGGGTCATTAGTGCTTGATTTTCCTAAATCATCACTTAATACTTACCGCTTTTACGCACCTTTTCCTAAAGGTCGTAATTTTACCACAATCATGAACCTGCTATACCCATCAGTTACCACAAGACAATATTGTTTATGGTCAATGCTCCTAATGGAGGTAGGACCAAATAAATCCATGTGTAGTAGCTGCAATGGTTCAGTTATGAGACTGACAACAGTAATGGCTTTGAAGGATGCTTTGTGTTGTTTGCCTTTGCTGCACGCAAGGCAATTGATGTCATTTCTGAAAGTTTTGGGAGGTAAACTAGAGACGAAGTTCATATTTTCCAATTTGTGAATGGTCTTGAAGTTTATATGTCCCATCCTTCTGTGCCATTTAGTGGCTTCATCTTCTGAGGCTTTAGCAACCAAACAAGCTAGTTGACTAGTAGGATTAACTTCATTCAGCTTGATACTATAGAGATTGTGTCTTCTAGGGATTCTGAGTAGAACTTGAGAGTCAACCGGGAGCTTAAAGTCTTTGGATAACACCAGTGCTTCAGTATCCGTAAAGAGAACAAACTGCTTCTTGTCACAAATCTGAGAGACAGAGATCAAGTTGAAGTGTTGAAGTGCTTCCACATAGTAGACCTGCTCAAAATTAAGGTTAGGTGTCTAAATAGTTCCTTTGCCAGAGATCCTTCCTTCACCACCTCCGAAGTAGACCTTTCCGCCTTGAAACGGTACAAAGTTAGATAGAAGTCCTTTATTCCCTGTCATGCTCCTAGAGCATCCACTATCAACTATTCCTAGAGTAGGATCTTGGTATGGAGTAATCTACAACAACATAAAAGATATATGCAAAAGTTAGTGTCTTAAGGGGACCCAGACCTTTTCAGGTTTGAGTTTGCCTTGTGGATCTTTTGTAGATAGCCAAGAAGATTGATGAGATCCACTATTGTTCTTAGGTTGCCTATTCATCATATGAGTGTTATTGTTTGACCAAGAACAACCTGCTGAGGGCTTAACAGCAGTACCCAAATTTCCCAACCCAAAATACATTTGGTCTGAATGAAAAGCATAATTCTGATTAAAGTTCTAAAAATAGTTGCTGGTTGGTCTATTGTAGGTGCAACCATTGCTTCTCCAAAGATCAAAAGCTAAAGGAGAGGTCCTTCTTGAAGAAGAATAGGATTGGGCACATGGGTTTAGTCTTCTAGAAGAAAAAGGATCAACTCCTGGTGAACCAGGAGTAGGATAAGCTTGATAAACAGAAGGAGGTTGATCATAAAAATCACAATCCTTAATCAAATGAAATTTACTTCTACAAACAAAGCATGTTTTAAAAGACCTTTTATTTAAATGACATTGTTTCACACTGCTAAATTTATTACAACCAACTCTAGGAGAATCAACATTCCTAGGACTCAATAAACTAGAACTAGAAACAGTTGAAGTAGAAGCAACTCTCTCTTCACTCTTCCTTGTACTAGTAGCAGTAGGGTCATATGTCTTGGAGCTTGTAGGTCTTGACTCTTCACTTGAATCACATGATGCATAGTCACTGGCCTTGTCACTGAAAGTATAAGAGACAAAGTCATTAGTATTAGTAGAGCTTTTTGGAGACTCATGCATCTATGATCCATCCAAGTCAGTATGCCTAGACATGGGCATAAAAGTTACTGTAAGAGGTGGAGGAACAACATGCATTGCTGCAGCTGGTTGAAACCTATTGTAACTAGGTTTTCCCTCCTCCTCCTTGACAGGATCAAAGACACTTGAAGATAAATCAAACACATCTTCTGAATCAATATATTTATCAAAGCCCAAACCTCTCTTAGTTCTACCAGACATGCTACTATCAATTAACTTAGAAAGATTCTTGGGTGCTTTTTGCCATTTCTCAAATCGTAAAAAGTGTAACATCCAATTTTTCCTTCATGTCTTGCTTATCTTTAATACTATCATTGTTTAGTTTTTTAGTATATTTAAGCATGTTAGTGGTGTTTTCTAAATCAATGTTTAGAATTCTAATTTTATCCTCATATTCACGTTGAGTATCTTGAAGCCACCTCTTTTGTTGTTCCAATGTTTTTAAAGAACTCTTATATGCTTGAACATCTAAAAAATATTTGTTATTTTGTTCATTTAGCTCATTGTATTGAGTCAACAGTTCTGAATATTTATCATGACAACCAAGAGGGAAATTTTGTACCTGAGGTGAGATGCCCATAAGAGCAAATTCTTCGGCTTCCTCGCCATCAGATAGGTTCCCAACAATCATTGCAGATACATCAGTAGAAGCTTCAGCTGATTCCAAGGTAGCAGTCTGATGATCATTCCAGTTAACCATAGAGTCAACAGACACCAAAGCTTTCTTTTCATCCTTGAGCTCTTGAACCTTGAAGGCTGAATACCTGTTCTTCTCCTGGTCAGTTTTGTTAGGGAATTCCCTAGCAAAATGACCTTGCTGTTGGTAGTTATAGCATCTAACCTTGCTTCTATCAAACCTTGCTGGCTATCTTGGGTTGTAGTTAAATTTTCGACCGGCTTTCTTTTAAACTTATGAACCCGGAGAGTGAGCATGGCCATCTGCCACTTTAGATCCATTTCATCCAAGTCAAGTTTATCAACCTGTTTGAAATCATCAAAAGCAAGCTGCTGTTGTGGATCAACATCAACAACAAAAGAGTGAAGAACAGCTTCTACCATGCTACCAGTCTTGGCTTTTGGTTCAGGAGTAGAAGTATGTTGAGAAGACACAGTATAGCTTGGGCTACTAGCATAAGACATTAGACTAGATCCTATGGAACTCTCAAAAGCAGAGTTAGCAAGAGTAGGAAAGGAATCACTTGAGTAGCTCTCACATGAGGCTCAAAGGTTTTGAGTTTATAAAACAGGTCATCAAAATTAAGATAGTCAAGACCACCTTTTGCTTAGAGAGAGATGACTACCTGATTCCATGAGTGAGGTAGGGCTCTTAGAAACCTGGCATTGATGTCTCCATTGTCCGGTTTGGACCTGAGTTGATTCAACTGGCTAAGTATCTTTTGAAACCTATCATACCCTTGATGAATACCTTCAGTTTCAAAGATCTTGAATTCTGTGAATTCATCTCTCAGCATGGATCTGCGCATTTTCTTTGATTCCTCATTTCCTCCAAACCTTGCCTTTACTCCATTCCAAATCTCTCTAGCATCATCCAAGTGATAAAAGTCACCCATGTGATCATCAGGAAGGGACTGAAGCAAAATAGTTTTTGCTTTGATTTCCTTTTGAACAGCTGTGATTTCTTCATGAGTTTTAGGATCTAGAAGGATGACATTACCATTCTTGTCTCTTCCAGTAAGCTTCTTACTGTTTCCATTCTGAACAATTTTCCAAAGGTCTAGATCAGTATTGGTGATCCATCATTCCATCTTCATTGCCCAGCTATCATACTCATCCTTCTTCAAGAGAGGGAATTTTCCATTTGTATTGGAAATAGTAGCAATGATTTGCTGAGGTTGCTGTGTTTTAGAGGTGCTTGCATCTCCTGTTTTAGTAGAACTAGAGGCAGACATGGTTAAACAAAGATGTTAGTAAAAAGAAAAATTGATTCTTCTTGTACAGACACTCTCCCAGGCTCTGATACCACTTGTTGGGTCCACTAGATATAGATCTTGCAGCCTGTTAAGGATGGTGAATGACTTTTGTAATCACAAGTCTATTCAACAGAGAGACTCTAGATGAAACACACAGTATAAGTGCGGAATACAAATACTATGAACAAGAAGAAACAGAAGAACTATAATGACTTGATCCTTACTAAGGATTTCTAATATTAATATGAACTAGAATAATGTTTGATGAAGGTGTGTCTAATCCTTCTGCCAATGGTTTCTTTTATACTACAAGGAAACCCTAATACAACATTAAACCAAAACATGTAATTCTGATATGCATATCCTTTCCTAACATATCTCATGCATATCCTAACAAACTACTCAAAATAATAAGGTTTGACTTTCTAAAGACCAGGAGCACGTGATGCTCCTACTAATACTAGGACCAGGAGGAACTACATACCTCCTAGCATACCTATTACAAATGTCTATTACAGAGGTCCTAACAAGTCCCTTGTTTGGTAATCATCTAGTAATATAAATTTAAAACTCGCTTTCACAACTTCATGTTTTTGGCCCTTTGTTAAGACTATGCAAAACACACATCAAGTTTTTGGCGCCGCTGCCGGGAATTGTTTTCGTTAATTGTTAAAACTTTATGAGATACTTGTTAAATAAAAACCATCGCCGTATAGATTTATGGAAATCTCAAAAACTTTTATGTCTTAAAAATTACAGAAAGTACGCCGCACATTTAGTTTTGTGTGCCGCACTTTCTGGCGAACTCGTAAGTACGCCGCACATGTAGCAATGTGCGCCGCACTTTCTGAAAAAAAAATTCAAAATGTCAACCGAGTCAATTTCAAAAACCCACCCAACCTTTCTAATGCTTAAGTTAAACTTCTGAGAACATGAGGATTAGTTTCTTTGTGCCCTTACTTTGGATTTTTGCATTTGTAAATAATGTACATTAAAATGAAAAGAGAGAAAAAAAAACTTAAAAAATAAAAAAAACCAAAAATTATTTTCTTTTATTTTTTTCTCTTGTTGATTTTGCTGTTTAGAGATTTTTGTAGTTTTGCTTATTTTCTTTCTATTGCTATATGAATCATTTGAGTTTCTTGGTAATTATAATAACGAAACTTAAAATATTTATTAAAAAAAGTTAATTTTATTTATAAATAAAAACATGATTCGTTTAGCATGTGTGCTTGTTTGCATTTCATCCATTGTATGCATTTTTGTTCTTTTTCCTAGTTTAAGGGGCGTTTGGATTAGTCATTTTCTAACGATTTTGATCATAACAAAAATTCTCCTTTCATCAAAATAAGTGATATTTTATGCCTTAAGTATTATTTGTTAAAATTAAAAATTAAAAAAATTGTTTTGAAAATAAATGGAAAATACATGAAAAAAAAAAGTTTGGAATCTAGTTTTTGCCGTTTGTTTCATGTTATGTGTTAGATGTGCATTATGTTATGTCTTATTTTGTTATTAGAATGTTGTGTGATAAGTAGTTTTACTTGTCTTTCTAGCTTATTAGTCTTTCTTTTTAATTTTGTGCTCATTTTCCTTTTTTCATGCATTATGTGTTTTCATGTTTCTTAAGGGTGTGTTTGGATTAAGATAGTTTATATGTATCCAAATGATTTTGATAAAAGTCTTTTTATAAAAGTTGTTAGTTTTTATGTTATAAGAAAGTTTCTAAAAAAAATAAAAAAAAATTGTACAGGAAGTACGCCGCACTTTTCTCATTGTGCGCCGCACTTTTGGGCTGAAATCAAAAATATTTTTCTTTTTCGTATCATTATCATATAGATTATTTCATAATAATTTTAGTATAATCTTGTGTGTTTGAATGTGTGAGATAGATTGCTTGTGTTTGTTTGCATAATTATCTTAAAAGTTAAAAAAATATAAAAAATATAAAAATTATAAAATCTAAAAAAGAGTTTGCTTATTTATTCTTCAACTTGTTGTGCATGAGTGTTTGAACTTTTGTTTGTGTGTGACCATTGCATATTTTATTTTGAACCGTGTGTATATTAAAAACTAAAAATCTTAAAAACATAATTAAACTTATAGAAAAAAATATTTTCTTATTTCTTTTTGTAATCTATGTGTCTCCGTGTCTACATGTTTGTTTGTGTTTGTTTTATCTATTGTATGTTTATATATGTTTTCGTAATAATTAAAGTGTAATAAATAAAAAAATATAAAAATTAGTTTTCTGTCATAATAAAACCGCCGCACATTTGGTTTGTGCGGCGCACTTTTGTAAAATAGACTTGAAGTACGCCGAACTTTGTCGAAGTGCGACGCACTTTCTGGTCTGTAAAAATATTTTTGTTCATTCTTTTAAATTGTGTAAGTACTACGTTATAGTAAATAAATATCTTAGATAAATATGTGCTCGTGATCTTCAGTTTTTTTGTATGAATTCTAAAATTTGAAAACCTAAAAAATATTTTCTTTTCTTTTCGTTATAGATTATCTTTGTTAGATGTTTTATGTACTTTTTTGTTAGTTGGTTGTAACTTAGTTTTCTTATTAGTTCTTTGTTACGTGCTTGAGTTTGTATATTTGCTTATTTTTTTGGTCTAGCGATGTTTAAATATAAAAATGGAAATTTGTTAGAAGTTCGCCTCACTTTCCTTAAAAAACGACATACTTTCTCCATTACTCCACAAAATATCGTTTTGTTTTATCCAATATGTTTGTTTGATTGTCTTGTATGCTACATCTTTGTATATTAAATAATAAATATTTATTTGATGAGTGTTTATCTATAAAACTAAAAATCAAAAAAGATTTTATATTCGCCTTTATTTTTCATTTCGTATAGCTTTGTGTGTTATTATTAGTAAAATGTAAATAAATAATTTTTTTAATTAAAAATAAAAAAAATATAAAACAAAAAACTTTGCAATTTTCTTAGTATGTCACGCATTCGGCCGGTGTGTTACGTATCTTGATTATTGTATCAAAAAAAATCACGAACTTTGTGGGTGTGTTCCCTGGAAGCCCTCACGAGACTATAACTCATCCACTCGGTACATCGAGGGGTTTAAAGGCTTGTTGCATACGCTAAATGCAATCGTGATGCCTACGAAAGTGGTCTTTAGAATTTTACATTTTTGTGTAGTTTTATCTATTTGGCAGATTTAATAAATAGGTGAAGCTTCGATTGGATTGGTGGTTCTTATCACTTGGGGATGTCACATATATTTGGATCGTTGTAGAAAAATACAATAAATTGTTGAATTCACATTCTTGTGATGGCGCTCTATTTTGCGCTAAATTTTCCGAATTCAACCGAAGAACTTATGAGCCCCGGAAGTCTCGTTTCTCTTATATTTGTTTTTCCCACTTGTTCTACTTTTAAGTTATTTTCTAAATTACGCATATTGCTAAACTTAAGTGTGGGGGAAATGAATTGGAAAATGTGAATCGTTATTTAAATAAAAACTTTTGTTCGCCCTTGCTAATATAAAAATCAATATTATTTTTCTTTTTCTTTGCCATGTAGGTTAATATATTAGAATAAAATTTAGAAAAAAATGGTTGGTTGCTAGTTACCCAGTATGATTGGATGATTTTTGCTAATAGTTGGTTCGCGGTTGGTTATGAGTATTGTGCCATTTCAACGAAGATAAAGAGAGCTCGCTTTATGTTTAGTATTTTTTGTGGTGTACACTTATATCAAGTGTGGAGGAATTGTTAGTTGTGAAGGGCGTGATGTTTGTTAAAAAATAGTGATAGAAAAAAAAAGAGAAAAAGACTAAGAAAAAAATGAAAAAAGTCATATCGAAAAAAAAGTAGAAAAAAGTAAAAAAAAATGTGATAAAAGAAGCCAATGAGCTATATGTATATATATGAAGATGAAGGAAGACGAAGTTTTGTTTGAGATATCGATTAGCCAATGTGCTAAGACGTGATATATCTGTATGTTGTTCGAATTGGGATTGAATAAAAAAATGGTTATAATTCATGGTTTGTGGTATGTTTGCTGGCGAGCAACAAGGGTAATTTTTAAACATGTAAATTATTATTTTTCCTTTTCTTGCTTGAGGACAAGCAAACCCTTAAGTGTGGGGGAGTGTTTTCTCTTTGGACAAATTTCTTATTAAAACCCAAAAATATTTGCGATTTCAAATTTTTTTAAAAAGTTTTATTTTATTTTGGCACTTAGGTAAATTTTATTTTAACTTTCTTTTTCTTAGCATTGCTTGAGGGCAAGCAATAGTTTAAGCGTGGGGGGATTTGATAACGCTCTAATTATACATGTTTGCGTGTGCCTTATCTGTATATATTTAGGTTAATTATGTGAACTATCAATACTTAATGGAGTATATTTGATGTATAGGTTCCTAGGATGTATCGTGGAAGGAAATGGAAGAAAACACGAAGATATGAAGATTAAACGAAGAAATAAAGTCAAGCTTCTGATCTCCCGACACCTGTCACTGTTTTGGCCATATCTTGAGCATACGAACTCCGTTTTAGTTGATTCAAGTGGCCACGGAAAGAGGAAAGAAAGATATACAACTTTGCCATTTGGTCCAAAGCTGGAATGACCAAATGTGCGGCGCAAAATCCAAAATGTGCGGCTCACTTGTCCGCAGGCAAATGTGCGGCGCACAAATGAAAATGTGCAGCACACTTTTCTTCTGCACAGCTCAAAAGTCATATTTATGACTTTCATTCATTACAAGTCCGATCAATTGACTTCACCTTGGTCCCCAAGTGTTAGAATCACTATATTAACACCCTAAAAACTCAGAGAAACATATAACATCTATCTATATCAAAACCTCCATTGGAGAAAGAGAGCTTAGGTGAGGATCTTTGGATCCGATGATCCAAACACTCTTCTAATCCTTGGTGAACCACCATATTACCACCACCATCTTAACCCACAAATTTACCACCTTTATTGGGCATATTCAGTCGCATTTGGATGTTGGTTAATCACAGAATCATTGATTTTGGGTTTATGATTGTTGTAATCCTAATATTGAATTTGGTACTTTGTAATCAAACCACTCGCATAAATGGATTGGGTACATTTCTTTACTGATCAAATTGATATGTTTATATGTTTATTGATGCTTGTGATTGTGATTATTGATTTGATTATAATAGCTTCACTGGGGCGAAGTGCGGCTCACAATTAGTTTTGTGCGGCACACTTTTTCCCTGGTTCGTGTTTATAAGTATGATCTAAATGCTTGTTTATTAGATACTATTGTGTAAGACAATTGTTATGTGTTGGGTTTATTCATGATCATGACTAGTACTCATGTGAGTGGATAGATTTCTTGTCATCTAGTAAATGAATCTTGTTATTCGCTTTTGTCGCGATTAGTGGAATAAAATGCATAACAACTATTACATATACTTATCTATTACTTTATTTATTGAAATCAAGCATAAACCATTCTTAATGCTTTTGGTATGACATGATCTTTAGTCGGATTTTTGTTATATTGAATAGATGTTTCATGTGCGACTAGTAATCCACATGTTGTCTTACCTTGTTTATGTGCTTGTAATTCATCTTAGCTATATATCATTTCTATGTTCTTTGAATCATCATTTGGATAAGCTTAAGTCTTTAGAACTTGTGACACTCTAAAGATAATTGTTTTAACTTGTTAACACCAATCCCGTGGACCGACCTGGACTTTACCTTTAAACTATGCTATACATGATAGGGTATACTTGCCCGTATTATGTTTTTAGTCCCTTGTTTGGTAATCATCTAGTAATATAAATTTAAAACTCGCTTTCGCAACATCAAGTTTTTTGGCCCTTTGTTAAGACTATGCGAAACACACATCAAATTGTTACAATTATTGTAACAATTCATATGATTATTTTGGTGTCCATTCTTTCTCTTAGGAGTGCTTGATCTTGACCTAAAGTTATTGTCGTTTCTAGGTGTTGGAGTTTTACTTCTAGGTATTGAATTGAAGTGATCATTTCTTTGAGGTGTTGGTGTTCTACTTCTAGGCCTTGAATCATTACGTACCCTTGGAGGAGTAGATGATTGTCTTGAAAAACTTCTCATTCCCATTAGAGGTTTACTTAAAGGCTTGTAGAATTTATTAAGTTCTTTTTTGTCAATTATAGGTAATTCAACCTTGTTAACTACAAGATGTTTTGGGTTTTTACCTAAAATGGGATTTCAGAAAGTTGAGAATTTTCAAGAATCCGTCCTTCTGTCCGCGGTTTTTTATCATGGGTTGCGGTTCCATAATTATAAGGGACTACACCATAGATTGGGGATCCGTGGACAGAGGGTCTTTTTTCTAAAATCTAACTTGTTTAGGTTTACTAGTGGAAGCTTCATTTCTGTTAAAACCTAAGCCTAGTCTTTCCTTAGTGTGAATTTGCTTATTTAATATGTCATTAAGAGCACTAGTACCTTTTACGAACTTTTCCAATTTAATGGAAATACTCTTGAGATCTTCATTCTCTTGTCTAAGGTCTTCACAATTTAAACAACCTAAATCAACTTCCTTATTTTTTTCAAGCTTAGCTAACTTATCTCTTAGCTCATTAATTTCATTTTCAAGCTTGGTCCTAGTAGATTTTAGCACTTTGTTCTTTTCAATGAATATTAAACTTATTTTCCACAAGTTGTTATATTGACCTTCTAGTTCAAATTTATCTAGTGAAGAACTATCATTGCTATAATATTCTCTTTCGAAATGTACCTCTTTAGAAGAATGAGCCATGAGACATTTCTCGTCTTTAGCATTATCGTCACATTCTTCACTACTATCGCTCCATGAACCACCAATGAAGGTCGTGTGATTCTTGTCGCGAGATGGCTTGGGACAATCACCGATGAAGTGGTATGGTGATGTTGAGTGAAATACGTCTTTTAGGAAAAAGAGCGTAAAAGCGGCAAGTATTAAGTGTTCGTTTAGGAAAACGAAAGCACTTATGACCCTTTGTGTGGGATTGTTCTCAAGGAGGCTTGGTGTGTGTGTGTTAAGAATTGATTAATTTGTGATTATATTAATGAGAAAAGAGAAAGAAAAAGACGAATTACGCTAAAAATTATCCTATGACGTAAAAAACGTAAAATTCGACGAAAAATGAAAGTGTCCTAAAAATTACCAAACTAATTACCTAAAATCAAGAAAAATGTAACTAAGACAAAATGCAAAAAAAAATTTCCAAAACCTTTTTAATAATTTTATATTAATTTTTAAAGTTAATTAAAAACCCTAAAATTAAATAAAATCAAAAATAAGTTAATTTGAAAACTTAAATGGATGTTAACCTCAAATTACTTAATTAAAACTTAAAAACTATTTTTCCAAATTTTTAAAACTCTTTTTTCTATTTTTTAATTACTTTCTAAAATTAAAACTAAAAATAATCATAAAAAATTAATTAATAACGGGAAAAATAAATGTTTTATACTAAAAAGTCTTAAATTAAGTCTAGAATAGAGGAAAAATGAAAAACAGTAAAAAACTTTAATAAATAAGCTGGAATTAGCTAATTTATAAGCTGAAGGTTTAAATAAGCTAAAAATTAAAACCCTTTAAATAATAAACCAAGCAACGTATAACCAGTCAAAGACCCTAGGGCAACTGGTTAACGCGTTGGTGTGTGAGAGGAGTGGCGCAGGTTCGAGTCCTGGCCACGTCTTTTTTGTAAAAACTTTTTTTTTAAAACTTAATCCTGATGAATATCTAATGACAAAAACACAAACAGAATAAAAAAGAAACAAGATTTGAGCTAAATCAAACCTATAACGTGACTGAAAAATGAAATAAAGCTACAGTGTAATTTTCCCAAGAATTAGACTTGTCCGAGAACTGAATCATTCTCTGATGACACAGAAAACCCACAAATGGGCTTGGTGACCTGGTTGGCTTAGGAAAGCCTTGATGGTTGCTTGTTTTGGCAAGAATAGGCACCCTACAAGTCAGTTGACTTGTGGGAGTCACAAATAACAGATAAACAACATATTCAAGCAATAATCACACAAGATCAAGCACAAATAAGCACAAATATGGGTCTGGTGGATTTGGTCTGATGCAATAGGTCTTTAGACGAATTTCAAACACACACAACTAACTCACAACACAACCAAAGAGCACTTAACTGAATCCAACCCCTTAATTAACCTAACTCCTAACAGATTCACAGATTTGATGAACAAAAATATTAATAATAAGGCAGTTAAGGGTTGCTGATTATATTGACAGTTTAATGCAATTTTTTAGCATACAAACCTTCTAAAACCTATCAATCTTGACACAAAACTCTGATTAACACCTAAACTAAGTTACTAAATGTACTTAGCCTGTTTTTACTCCAAGTTAATATCACTTAATCCTTAAATATAGCAGTCCCAAACACCATTTAATAACTGAAAATCAAAATTTAACAAATAACATGCATCCAAATCTGAGCTAAAATGATAACAAGCAATCTAAACATGTAAAGAACACTAAATAGAGCATGAACAAGCACACCTACTAACATATAACAAGCTACTCCCATAAATCACATAGATCTCATAAATCATGCAATTTCAGTCCAAAAAGTAATGTTGGTAAGTTCAAGTAGTAACCTGCTAATGCCTTCCCAAATCAGCTTAAAGGGGCTTGAAGGAGAGCTATTGAAACAGTGTAGAGAAGCTTTGTTGAGGGAATCCAAAGTAGGACCCCAAAGCTGTAAATATCTTCAACACAAAATGAAATGAAATGGAGTTAGGCTTGTTTTGTTCCTGCACAAACACCACAAAACCAAAGAACTAAACTTCAAGCTTAAATGAGCTTATTTCCAAGCAGCTTTTCAAGCTTATTAGCATAAGCTCACTCAAACAGTGATGGCGAAAACAAGTAAATGAACCAAACAAGTAAGAAGATTTTCACCTCACAATACTTCTTACCCAAGGTCTATATCCACTGAATCTTGATATCTGTTTGATATCAGCGTTCTATGGTAATATAAGAGCTCAAATAAGCAGCTTATGTGGCCTATGAACTTTCTTACTTAACTGAAAAACATATTTCAAAACTTAAAACAGGTTTACTGAAACTTAAAAAATTGCCTTTTGAAAACTCATTCAAGAAAACCAAACATGAAAAGTAAATGGGACTCAGTCTTTCTCATCATCAAACTCAATACCATTTTATTTCTTCCATAAAACTGGATTTACAAGGTTTGTGAAAAAGGAGAAAAAGCAAGAACAGTCTAAACTAAATTCCTACTACCCTTTATATAATAGGGTGTACAAGGTTCTAGAATGCTGAAATAAACAAATAATAAACATGAAACACTAATGAGATGAAAATCCAAAAATGCCCTCTTGAGGTCTTGATCATGTGATGAATTCAGTGGCATGTGATGTATCTTGGCTTATTGTGGGATGACAGGTATACCAGGAAGCTTATGGAACGTTGGATGACAAGAGAAATCCTTTTAACCGTTGATGAGGTTGTACCCGTTTGTTTTCTTGTGCAGGGGAGGGTCAGGGGTGTCACATGAGTGAGAGTGATGGGTAATTTGGGTGTGGGATGTGTTAAGGCTAAGGGTAATTAGTGATCTGGAGCATATTAAACATTTCCCCTTTGTTTTGTGTTTAATTCATCCTGGGTTTAATTAGGGTTTATGGGGGGTGATTAGGGAAGTTTAATCCGTTTTTGGAAGGTTAACATTTTAAAAAAATGTTTGGTGGGAAAGTTTATTTAAACTAAATAAATCAATTTAATAATCTGTTTAGGGGTGGTGGATTGTTGACGTGGAGAAGGGAAGGGATGTGATTGGTGGAGGAGTGAGTGGGGGTGACGTGGCGTGGTGGTATTGATGGGGTGAAGTTTGTGTGTCTGGCCCATTTACCCCCTCATTTTCCATTCTCTTGTCTTTTTAGTTAGAACAGCTCACAATTCCATTTCCTTTGTTATACAAGTTTGCAAATTCCCATTTTGGCCACAATAACTTTTGACAAGTTATTTCAAAGACTAGTTTTGCCAATTCATGATATTTGAAGGACTGATTTTGGCATTTTCTTCATTCTTCAAGGTCTTGACTTGTTTGTTGACTTCTTGGAGGACTGAAATTGACAAGTCATGATTTATGAGGGACCATTTTTATCAATTCTTCAAAGTTAAGAGCCCTTTTTGTAAATTTGACAAACTTTAGGGACCAAACTTGTAATTATGAATATACAAGGGTTTAAAGTGTCAATTATTCAATATTGGAGGACCCTTCTTGCCATATCTTCAAATCTTCAAGGGTATTTCTTGGAAAATATTCATTAGGGCTTGGTTCATTGTGCGGCTTCGTTTCTCGTGTTTGTTTTTGCATGATTCTTGTGATCTTTTGTCATTTTCTCAATATCCGTACCTAAAATACACAAGTAACAAACACAAGCATATATTTGGCCATTTTCATGATATTTTATGCATTTAAAGCCCTTTTTGGACGATGAGACTCTATATAAAAGCAGTCTCATCATTTGGATCACCACATCTAAAGCATTTCCTATCACCATTGTCATTCTTGACAAATCGGTTTTTGTAAATTGCCTTCTTGTCGTTGTTAGGTTGTCTAATATGCTGACCTTGCCTTTTGAATAACTTCTTGAAGTCTCTAACCGCCATAGCATATTCCTCATCATCACTTTCCGAGGAAGAGCTATCATGGTCACTTTGCACCTTCTTGGCTTTAAGTGCTATAGACTTTCTTTCACTCTTGGTTTTCACCATTTTCGTGTCCTTCAAAATTATCATTTCATGAACTTTTAAATTGCCAATAAGTTCATCAAGTGATAACGTAGTGAGATCCTTTGATTCTTTAATTGCCGTGACTTTAGCTATCCACATTAGATGTAATGCCCTAAGAAACTTCCTAACATTGTTCTTGCTAGAAAAACCTTCATCAAGAGATATTGGAATAGTAATAATGGTATTAAATCTAGCAAAAGCACTATCAATAGTTTCATCTTCTAAGATGACAAATTGTTCATATTGTTGAATAAGAAGATCGATTTTACTTTCTTTGATTTGGCTATTACCTTGTGGGTTACTAAAAGAGTATTCCAAATATCTTTAGCGGTTTTACACATGAAAATCCTTTAATACTCTTTCTTAGGTAAAGCATTATAAATCACCATTTTAGCCTCATTATTGTTGGCAAGTTTCTTTTTAGTGTCATCGTTAGAATTTTTAGAAGTTACTAACTCTTTCTTTTTGGAAACATCATTATATTGATAAGGCAAAAAGTCACCATTGGTAATAACATGCCAAATATCTAAATCTTTTGATTTCACATAAGTCTCAAATCTATTTTTCCAATAAATAAAACTATCGATTTCAAAAAGAGGTGGTCTTTGCATAGATTGCCCTTCTAGGTACTTGTTGGAATCCATAGATCGATTCAAGTTTTAAAATACAATATATTTTAAAAAAGCTTGAGCAACTACGCTCTGATACCAATTGTAGAAACTAGAAGGGGGGTTGAATAGTTTCTTAAAAATTTACTTGTTAAAAGAGGGTTTTCAAAAATCCTTTTCAAAAACTTAGGCTTGAGTAATTATATGAAATCTTCTGATACACAACTAGCCTCAAGGCCCGGCCGATGGACGGGGTGCTTTAATTAATTGTTTTAGTGAATATAAATAAGGAAGTGAAATACATTGTATAACATAAATTGAAAAATGTATAAACAAGGAAGTTAAATACATTGTATAATATAAATAAGGAAGTTAAATACATTGTATAACGTTCTTTTCTTAATAATTATTTGAAATTATAACTAATAGTGTTCCGAAATCAACCTGCAAAATGTGCTCTTTTCTGCATAATTTACTTTTATTATGAAACATTTATCAATATGAAACTGCTTTTCTGAATCTCTATTGCTTCAACTATGCTTTCTTGCAATTGTAAAGTCAGGTATATTTGGATGGTATTAAAGGCCTAAGTTTTGGTACTTTTTGCAGTTGCTTTTTTCTAGAGAGTCATTTGGCAAAACTAAAGCTACTGAGAAGTTTATATTATTTCTTGATGGGCATCAAAGGTTATAAGGCATGAAGTTAGCCATAATTAAAGTTTTGGTTTAGGGAACTTATGTTGTGTATTTTCACCGATGGATTATTTGTTTGAGTGAATTTGGTACATAGGTTCTCTTGCACACCAACCTAGCAGTAGTAGACCAAATATGTGTAGTGAACAAATTTTGGTGGATCACTGTGCTTCTTGGAAGGGACCACAGTTAGCTGCAACACGCACACATTACGCATTAAATTAGTCAATCACACATATATGTTTTTATGAGCCAATTATTTTGTGCTTTGATTTTGAGCCTTTACCTGCAGGTTGTTGTATGTAGATTTTGAACTGAAAGTCACACCAATGGGGTACCTCAAACAGCTCCAGCCTTCGGGCACAAGAAACTGGATTGTGCCCCTGCAATATCAATTATAAATAAATTAAACATTACTTTAACATAAATACATATATAAACATTTGTTTGGGTGACTATGATTAAGCTGCTACAACTTTCACATACTGGAGCTACAACTTTCACATACCGAAGCTAAGCTATCTCTATGTAGGTTCGAAGAGGTTAACTTGTTTTTTGTATTTGAGAAAATCTGTCAACCTGATACAAAAATTTATAGTTCAAGTTATCACTATGATTAACTACACTTGCTGAAATAAAAAGCACAAAAAAGATGAGTAATGCTACCTTTGGGTAGAACTGAGTTATTCCGTATAGTTCATATAGACCAAGATTGGATGTTTGTTCCTACCGAATTTGCTTAAATTTTGTAGCCAGATCTTGTACTCACGATGAATTATCTTGAGGTAATTTAGTTCGAGGGAAAGAACCAATGGTGGTGGTATGGTGAATAATAAGGTTATTTTTCTTTTGTTGGGCTTGCAATCTGGCACTAACATTGATGGAACGACGGCCTCAAAAAACAGATGTAATAGATTTTGTAACAAGCTAACTATGAAATTACAGTAGCGGCATTTGCTCCAAAGAATGTCTGAAAATAACATAAAGTACCAATCATTGTTTTGTCTTATCAATTTAATGGATTAATAAATTAATAGATAATAACAAAAATATGTAAAAATAACTAATTACCTCATCCTTTGACCAGTGAGAGCCTTTGCCAAAGAAGCAACTTCAACCATCTTTTGAGCAGCAAATGCGAGCTAAGATTTGACCAATACTCGCCGGATCACCATTATGACCATTGGTATCGCGGTCATCATGGGTGTCTGTACGTGTGTGGAGAATTCAATAGGAAAACATAGACTAAAAAAGAGATCAAAGTCATAAATTAATTTTACCTTGGTTCTTAATACCCTAATAGAATCCATGCAAGAATTTCGATGCCATTATCATTCATTAAAACCGCTAATAGACTTCCTTGTTTAATCTTGTGGAAGGTGAAGCATGCAGTTACATAAAAAAAATAGTAACTAAAGATGTCAAATTTTCGTCTTATTTTGGGGAAGCAAACACTGATGCGTAAGTGGATAGCTAAAAATTAATTACCTTCATTGTGTGAAAACTGGATTGATCTATGTCAGCGACATAAAACGGTGCTTGCGCTTCACAAATCAAGTGCTGGTCAGTGCTTGCGTAATAAAGACATTATATCAAAATATTTGTGCTAAAGCGGCAAAAAGATACAATTAATTTTTAACTTCTGGAATGCATGTGGCGTATATGTCACACAAACATGTAAGCAATGGTATCTATTTAATTTCATAAGTTTTCAGACATTTTCGTCATCCAAAATGATAATGTCATGATATCTTGGTTGAATTTTTGAAAAGTTCTGTGAATTCAAAGCCAGGTTTGTTGTGCTGTCAAAATCTTATGCACACATATTAGTAGTCTACAATTCATATTATTTCCATCGCAATCATATGGGTAACCATGGTCGAAATCTTTTGGCCCCTGACCCACTGCCACAAGTACTTGGACAGGCAAAGGCCTCTACCCGATTAATGACAAGTTTATGGATTTTCAATAAGTGATTTGTATACGCTTAACCCCAAGTCATATAAATGAATTCATGTGTCTTTGTTGATATTATTGTGTTATCCGATATGCAATTGGCACAAAAAGATTCAGGCCAACAAAACTGATCCAACCATTATTTTCAAGTTTAATATACATACAAATAAGCGAGTAACAACCTGTTAAATTTTGAAGTTTCTCAGAGAAGAGATTTTTTAAGCACTTTAAACTGCTTATATGCGGAAAAAATAGCAGATATATATGTGCTTGTGAATATACGCACTATCTACCTTTGTCCCATAATACAAAAGGTATTACCTGCTACCCAGTTGTGCTGATATGGTAAAGAATGATGTAGCGGGAAAAACGTTGCATATGGGAAAAGGCATGGCAGCGGAAAGAACGCCATGGATTGTTCTTATGCCAACACCTCTGACATCACCCTTCAACCTATATATTCCAGAATGAGGTGCTTATGCCAACACCTCCACCATCGCCCTTCAACCTATTTGCTTTCGTGTCGAGGCTAAAATATTATAAAATGACGTTGTCTGGTAAGCTAATTAGATATATTTTGTTCCTATCAATCCTTATAAATCACGGATGAGCCTTAAAATTAAATTATATCTTTAGAAGTGTGGCTACTTCAATTTCCTTGCTTTGGTTTACATACATCGGTAATAACACACGCATGTTTGCAAAAACTTATATAAAGAGTATACCAAAAAATCTTACGTCATGTGATAGATAAAAGAAGTTAACTATTCTTTTAACTAAGTAGTAAATAGCTTTAGTAGTTTTTAAAGGTTGGGTTTCTCGTGCCTTGTCTATAAAAAACAAAACTTCCATGGGTTGTTTTATCTCGACCTATGAATTTGATCCATTAAAGGAGTGGTGATTCCCACCTTCCTAAATCCTAATTTCTTTGGGCTGTGATCTTAGCATCAAACTCCATATTAAACCAAAACATGATGATAAATTACACCATAATAAAACGACTAATTTCACAAACAAAAAATATAATCTATACAGATAAGTAAATAAATTATACCTTCAATATCATCGCAGGAGACCTGAAGACCAAACCAATACCCTTCGAGAACCTACTCCACCTTTCCCTGGCCTCTTTACCTTTCCATTCTTCTTCAAACTATTAAACAATATCAAACACATTTAAATCACATACTGGTTAATTATATTAGTATAGTAGATATATCCAGTTTGCAAACACGAACTGGTATTTCATATATTAAAAGTTAAATTAAAACATAATCTCTAAAAATAATATGCATTCGAAATTAATTAAGAACATGACAACATGGAATAAATTAATATACATACCTGTAATCGATTTTGACTATTTGTAGTTCATCCGCATAGCTATGGCTGATTGAATCTTTCGCAAACGATTTATTGATTGAAAACGATTTTAGGGTTTAAGAAACAATGATTTTAGCGATCTCGTTTAACAGGAGATTAATCCGAATATGAATTATTCAATAATCATAGTGTATAAAAAGATATTCGTTTGGAAAAATTGGTTTGATTTGATTTTTTTATAAATCGTTTTGGGGATCTGATGATGATCCTCCATTTTAGCATTTGTTTAGATAAAGGTTTTGTGTTTTTGATAAGAAATGGAATGGATCTAGGGAGAGTTTCATGCATTTAATATTTTGTTTTAATGTTATTGACCAAATCATATGTTATAAACTTTTATGGAAAAATATTTTGTCCACATTTAATGCGTTTGACCGAATACATGTGTGCAAGACTGCCTATATTATTGTGGCATAAAATCATGCTATTGGTACATTGTGGATAGACTTTGACATGGCATTATGCTGCAATTTCATTGGTTGGGCATCCTTCCTTTATAAGGGTTTTAGATATGAACAAGGGATAGTGCAATGATGAGACTGTATTTATACATAGTCTCATCGTCCAAATCGGGCTTAAAATGCTTAAAAATATCATAAAATACCCCCAAAATATGCTTGTGTCTATTCTTTGTGTATTTTAGGTACGGATATCGTGAATTCAACAAAAGATCACAAGATTCAAGCAAAAACAAACACGGGAAACGAAGCCGCACAAAGAACCGGACCCGAAAAATGAATTTCCAAGAAGTCCTTGAAGTTTGGAAGATTGTCAAGAATGGTCCCTCAACTATTAAAGACTTGTCACTTAATACCCTTGTAAATCTCATATATTACATTTAGGTCCCTTAAGTTTCAAGAAATTACAATATTGGCCCTTGGAGAATGAAGAAATTGCATCAAATGGTCTTTATATCAAGTTTGCAAAATACCTTGTGCCATTTTTGACAACATCACCATAGTTTTATCAAAGGAATGGGATAAATGAGTTGTGGAACATAATATGACACATTTTTGCAAGTATGGGGGGCAAACGTGGCAAAAACATACCCAAATCCATAACCTACCCGGTCTGAGCCCACCTTAAACCCACAATCCTAATACAAATACCCCAAAACCCGACCCAAACCGACTTCTAACCCAACCCCAATACCTATGCACGTCACACAACACTAACGGATTATTTAATAATCAGTTTTTTAAACTATGTTATTTAAATAACATGGCACCTAAACATATTCATAATCCCCAATTCGGATCTAAAGCTGCCACTATACATGTTCTTGATGCCATCAACCCTAAAACTCGTTTACTAATTAAATCAAAGGGCTATCACTCGATACTTTCCAGAATGATAATTAACACTCCACTCAACATACCCCTAACCCCCAAAAAGATGTCACTCTCACTCACATGCACACCCCGTACCTCCCCTGACCCACTCATATGGGGTTTTGCAAAATCCAAATGACAACAAGCAAATTAATGGCTAACACGTTTTTCTTTCTTCCAAAGTTAACTTTCAAGGGCCAGGATCATAAAACCAACAGTTAGACCACAAAAATCATCACATGGGTATCTTTGACCCAATTTCAAGACTTCAACAAGAAGGGCAGAATAGGACTTTTGATGTTTAGGGTTTACTTTTCTAGATTATTCTATGACACAGTATAAATGGGATGGCTTGTATCCCATTTAATTTGTTCCAGCATTGTATTTTTTAATTTTTATAAAATAGTTAAAGTTGAATTTTAAACTTGCAATTGTTGTGTTCCCTTTTAAATTCAGCTTTAGTGTAACATTTATCTTTCTTTGCAAGACTTACTGTAATACTTTCTATCAAGAATATTTTTGTGCAAAAGAATTTTGGCAAGAAAATGTTTTTGAGACCCAAGACCCTTAAAGCTACTACATAAGCTGGTTTGACACCCAGGTTTATGCAACAAGCTATAAGCTCTTGTTATTTTTGTTGTCTACTTCACTTGGTTTATTTCATGAAGATTTTTTGAGAGACGCTCTTCTATTCAGATTTTTTATTTTGATTCACTGTTCATTAAGATAGTAGCATAAGCTATTTTTTAAGATTATCTGATAAATAATCTTGAAAAAGTTGGTTTATGGTACTTGAGGTTTGTTATTTCTTAGCACGTTGCACCAAAAAGCCACAACCAAGTGACTGTTGTAGTCACTTGGTTGGGACTGTTGTACTCCCATCCTTTATCTTTTTTGCACAAAACAAGTTCTTAAAAGCCACTTAGCATCAATCTTAGCTAAAGGGAGATGGCATCAGCCATAGTGGGGCCTGGATGTGGGTCCCACGAGGTATTTTCGACTTGAACCCCTTTTTTTAGTAAAATTATGTGATTTGGTGTTTTGGTGGAATATGTGATTTAGTGCTTACTTGTGTGTGTAGTTTTCTTTCGTATTCAGTTAAACACATGATCTTGATAGATTAGTAAAGTTTGGAGTTGTTTCATGTGAATTTCCTTTGTAAAATTAGGTTTAAGGGGTGTTTGGATTTCTTTATAATCTGCATTAGACAACATTCATGCATGCTATAAATGGTTTAATCATGCTTTATAAGGTTAATGTTAGGAGTTTTGTCACTTTTCTTTAAGGTTTTAGTGTAAAAAGCTAATATTGTTGGTTTATTTTGTGAGAGAAATCAGCATACCCACATTCTGTTCACAGTAGTGGTACGTAGGCTTTGATTTTGTGCCTCATGGTTTAAAAGTTTGTTAACCGACTGGTCATAGGGTAGTATAGGGTGCATTTAGTTGGTATCTCAGGTTTAGAAAGATTTTGGTGGTCACAAGTAACTGTTGCGAATTAGATTTGATGAGACAAAACATAAATAATGAAATAAGAAGGACATATATGCAAATATAAAAGACTATAAGAATATGGAGACCTTCTACATAAGGAAGAGGACTAAAGTGAAAAAGATGGAAGGACTTCATATGTAATTAGATTTCTTGTAAGAAAAGTCTTGTATTCTAGTATATAAAGAATGCAATGACCGTAGGTTTTATTCATTCACTTGTTCTTACAATGTAAACCTAAAGTGTGAGTCGTGTGTTCTAGGCGTGATTTTCTTTGTAACACGCCTAGGGTTTGAGTGTTAACATTTAATGAGAAGTAAACGTTAAAAAGAAACACCTTGTTCGTAATCAATGTTCTAATTCCGCTATGTTTACATATGAACGTTGATTATCCTAGTAAGCTTAATCAATCCGTGAATAATGGATTCCACAATTGGTATCAAAGCGGGTGGCTCTCGATACTAGGAACTAACAAGGTGTTCGAGTCGAAGAATGAAGATCGATGCTTAACAATTCGTCTTTGTTTTTAAGTTCGGATCTCACTGTGCAGCCGTTTTCAAACAGCGATAACTCGTTCGTTAACCGTTGGATAATCGTGAAATTTTTGTTGTAGGTTCTTGACACATGTTTCTTGAATCTCACTGGAGCGATTGTTGATCTGATTTGTTATGGATGAGTTATAGCTCGTCGAAGTTGGCTCTAGAGAGAGGTATAAAATTTTCTGTTTTTGTTTTTATTGAATAAAGATTTAGGATGTGTTCCCCTAAACCCTAGATCGATTCAAAATAGAAAAGATGTTCCAGATTCATTATGTTTTTTATGAAGTTCAATTCTTAAACCCTAGGTTAGGGTTTCGTCTTTCAAAATCGTTTTTAGGGGTTTAATATAAACCCTAGATATGGTATTAATGGAACAACAGATTGTAATGTATTTGTTTTAGAGATGATCAGTCTATAGCAACAAGTGTTTAGACAACGCAGCAAGATGATCAAAGCTAGGGTTTTCCCCTAAACCCTAGAATCATGGAATCAAGTACAAGGCTCACTTGTTGCTGTTCACGTGGATTTAAACAATAAAGAAAGGGTTGTGTCCCATACTGTGCAACAAAACTAAAAGTTACGGTACAATAGCTGGTCTTGATGTTTTGGATGTGGCAAGAATTTGTTTTTAACAAATTCAATGTCACATGATAGTAAAGCAATGTATTTTATACATTATGGGATTGGTATTATTCACGTGAGATACTATTGTTCAAGTTACAAAACATCATTGTGTTCACATGAGGTATGAAAAAGTACATGGTCCCTATGTTTTTGTAATCGTTTTATGTTGATGCTATGTATGGCTCAAATTGTGAAGTGAAGCAACATGGGCTAAGGAACACATGGGTAAATCTTTGATCATGACTTTTGATAAAGTACAGAAGATGTGATAAGCTATAAAGCTAGTACTATTATTCTCGTGTAAAAAACCAAGAAGAAAAGGAGGATGGCCTAAGTACTAGTTGAATTTTATATTATAGATTTTGAGCAAGCTGCGTTGCAAAAGAAAGGGATCAGATGTGGTTTTTGAATATTCATTGGTCCAAGATAGCTTTTGGAATCACGTGATGTTGTATCTTGTTAAAAGTGAAAGCAAGATGTGATCCCAATATTGATTTTGACGCGAGGTCAGAAGGAAGAGTGTAATTGTGTTTAATTTTGCTCACCTGAGGATGGTTGTAAAGAAAAAAAGACAAGATGAAAAGTGGTACTCAGTGAGGTATCTTATTAGAGTATTTTGTTTGAGAAAAGGAAGAATGGTGTCAGAAGTTGAGTCAAGCCGCTGACAAGAATACAACACACACTGACAAAGAAGACGCTGACACGTTGTAAATTAGATGCTGACAGCGTGTTGTCAGATAATATGGTTTTTATCCGCTGACAAGTATCGTCCGATATCGGACAATACATACAGAAGATATATTGGAGGACAAAGGATCTCAGACAGAACTGTCTGTTAAAATTTTATGGCTCGTTTTTGAAGATTGTGTTTGATACAATAAAGTTTTATTTGATTATGTGACAAGGCTATCCTTGCAGTTACATACCGATTTGGATTAGAAGCAGAACGCTGACAAAGGCAGCAGTTGCATAAAAGAAGAGGATGATATTGTACTTCGATGATTTTCATTGCAAATTGGAGGTTTCGATGAAGACGTTTGATTATTGCTTATTTGGTGTTGGAGTTGTTTTTCGTAGGTTTGTATTTTATCATATGTTAAAGTCGTGAATACATGCACTGACTTTAAAGGTAACTTTTTCATGCTTAAATGGTTGGTGACGAAGACTTATCAAATCTAGCAAATTGTCAGCTTGCTATCACTTGAATGAGTTACATTATCGTGCTTAGTGTCTCATAATAAGGATGAGGATTTTGACAAAGAGATTGAGGTCTGCTTATAGTTTCCTGTTTTTATATAAGTTCGACGTTACATGGATAGAGCAAGATATAAGGTACAAGCTTGGGAGATTCCACTTCTTCAACAAATAGGTTATATTCGTTTTTCTTCATTCGTAATCTATAATTAGAGTCTACATGGTTCGTGATTCATTTACATGCACCACTCAAGGGGAAGCGTTTATTAGTTGTTTATCTTTAGAAGACCCCTATTGGATGAGACAAAAAGGGGAAGAAGTTTACGAGATCAAGGTATGCCACTTATTTTATATGGTGATATGTTTTACAAGAAATCTTACTTTAAGGGGAAGCTTGTTTCATTTGTGGAAGATCAAGATTTGAAGCTTGGTTTTGTCATCATCAAATAGGGGAAGATTGTTGGGAATTAGGTTTGATGAGACAAAACATAAATAATGAAACAAGAAGGACTTATATGCAAATATAAAAGACTACAAGAATATGGAGACCTTCTACATAAGGAAGAGGACTAAAGTGGAAAAGATGGAAGGACTTCATATGTAATTAGATTTCTTGTAAGAAAAGTCTTGTATTCTTGTATATAAAGAATACAATGACCGTAGGTTTTATTCATTCACTTGTTCTTACAATGAAAACCTAAAGTGAGAGTCGTGTGTTCTAGGCGTGATGTTCTTTGTAACACGCCTAGGGTTTGGGTGTTAACATTTAATGAGAAGCAAACGTTAAAGAGAAACACCTTGTTCGTAATCAATGTTCTAATTCCGCTATGTTTACATATGAACGTTGATTATCCTAGTAAGCTTAATCGATCCGTGAATAATGGATTCCACGGTAACCTAGAATCCCACTGCGATACCAACAACAACCACAAAACCTTTTGTGTATGCAATTTGTATTAGTAGAAAGTATAGTGGTGTTTGTGGAAACTGAATGCTTGATAACTAGTAATTGGGTAAGTTTTAGGTTAGTATAAAGTGTTAATTATCTGGTAATTAGATTTTATAAGGTTTTGGTAGGACTAAACAAGCTTTTAAGCTCACTGGTTAGTCCACTAAATCGCCAGACCACTTTTTCTGTTAACCGTTGCTTATGAGCAAGCCTTCAAGGCTCCCTTTTTTTGTTGGATTTAGAACTTGGATTTTAGGATTAGCAGTAGCTTGTAAGGTAAACTGAATATTCACTATCAAAATTTTGAGGTTTTTGTTCGATTATAATAGCACTTTAAGCCACTGTTTAGCTACAACAATAGACCCACAGCTTTTGTTTATGCATTTGTGAACTACCTGTTTTGATTTGGGCTTTCGTGGAAAATCTTGTTGGCTGTCAGTCTAAGGTTGTATTCCACTTAGTTTCAAAGTTTATTTGCTTTTTGGTTAAAACATTGATAACTTGCAGTCACGTAATTGCTTAACGCATCAACAAAGGGTACCCATTTTCTGTGTGCATAACCAGTAGGAATCTTAGGCCTTCTTTTGACTTGTGGTTTGAATTTTTGTTTATTCATGGAGTTTAGGGTAGAGATGAATTTAGTCAGCTTGCATTTTAGTTGGTAAGGTCTTTGGTGGTATTAGATTAGTTTTTGAAACCTACTGTGGCACCGCCACATCCGCAGACTTTTAGATTTATTTTTCTTAAGTTTTATCACTTTTGTTTTTGGGATAAGTTCGTTTAAGGGGATAAGGAGTACAAGGTTTGGTATTTAAGTTTTTGCAGGACTGTGGTGTATTTAGATAAGCCGTTAGAACTGGGTGTTTGCAGAGCAACAGCCTCATAGCTTGCTCTATTTGTTCAGCCTGTGCCTCATTGAATTTGTGGGTTATTTGCGTGTTGATTGGTATTTTTGTGTGTTATATTGACTCCCTACAACTCCAAGGTTGTAGGGGGTGCCATTTGCGCCCAACAACAATCTTCCCTAGCTCGGGCAATCCAATTCCCCCAAACAGCTTAAACAAGGAAAATAAAGGAAAAAGTGCGAGTCTGAGAGTATTTAAGTGTAAAATTGGGCTTAATTTTTGTTAGTTTGCATTTGAGTTTGTGTTTTTGTAACATGTTATTACTGTTCTTCAACTTTTATAATTTTTTTTTCCAAAAAGTCCAACTTGGCCTTGACTCGAACCCCCGACTTGTAGCTCAGGAGTGGGGGGGCATTACCAGTGATTCAAGTGACTTTTCTATGTCACCACTCTCACATAATTAATACTTAAGGGTTTGTCAGCTTTTGCTTATTAAATCCATCCGAATGTTAATAAGTTGGGTATAGCTTATTGGTTTAAGTTTTTGTAGTTTTTTCAATTTTCCCCATATTCTTATTCAGTTTTAGATTTTTAGAAAGTAAAATCAGATTTTTTACTTTATTAATTAATTTTTTGTTAATATTTTCATTTTAAGTTTTAGAAAATAGTTTAAAAATAGTAAAAAGTATTTTAAATTTTTAGAAAAATGATTTTTAGACATTAATTAATATAATCTAGGTTTACATTTGATAAAATATGTATTTTGACTTTTTATTGATTTTATTTGTTTTTAGGTTTTTTTATTAAACTTTAAAAATTGATATAAATTAATTAAAAAAGTTTTGAAAATTTTAGTTTTCACTTTTGTTTTAATTACATTTTTCTTAACTTACTTTAAAATTTGGTAATTTTTAGTGTAGTTTCGTTTTTGTCACGTTTCACGATTTTGCATTAGTAGGATGTTTACACACGAACCAAACACGTAAAGTCTTGAACTTTATGTGTCGAAATGAATAGATGAAGAACTTGGTGATATAACTAGTATGGTGACGATGAAGAACTAATAAAGATGATAAACTAGATGAAGATTAAACAAAGATTAAACTAAAAAAGAAAGATTAGATTAAGGAAGGAAAAGGAAAACAAAGATGGTGTTTTTCCTAGTGAGAGAAACAAACACCCATTCTCTCTCCAGGATGATACAAAATAAAAACACACACACACAAATAAGGTGGAGAGGCCTTTTATACTATGACTAACAAGTTTAGGAGGCTTTCCTCATTTGTGTGTTCGGGACTAATTCCCGTTACATAAACATTAATAACTAAGAACTCTCGACACCGTTGAATAGCATTTTTCACGAGCTTTGCAATGGTATATTATATGACCATCAATTTAAATACGGCTAACAACCTCCCCCTAAGGGGTGGTCATGTAATATGTGACTTCACTTCTTTGATGTTGCGTACATTGAAGCTCGTTGTCTTGAGAGTTCTTTCATAGTTCCTTTCATGACTTGTGATCTTGGATCTTTGATCTTTGCCTTTACTTGATCTTGAAACTTTGCCAACTTGTGTTCTTGTGTCTTTTCCCACATACTCGAACTTTGTGTTGTCTTGAAAGCTTGGTAACAATCTCCCTTGATTATCAGAGTAGCGAAAGTCTTTGTCTTAAGATGTTCTTGAGCTTTCTTCATTTACTTGAGTATGTGGTCTTGAATCACGACTCTTGAGATTACGCTACCGTTTGCAATCCTTCGGTTTCCCGTTATACAGTACGAATACTGTACCTGTGATTAGGTAAGTTCAAAGAACTTCCTTGACAGGGTTTCCGGCTGTGGTAGCCGTTCTCAATACTTGAATATATCGAAAGATAATCCATAGTAAGGAGTGAATCAAGCAGTTCCATTCTGCTGATTAAGTGGTCAATTCAATTTCTTGGAACAAGTTTGAATCAATTAAGAATCAAACCATTGTTTCTTTCCAGTTGACATAAGATTGATTTATATAGAATCTCACAAGTTACCTACCGTAGTGCTGTTTGATGATGACACTATAAGGATTTCCATTCGTCACTGTAAGTACTAATAAGTATTACTCTGAATGTTCTGGCAAGATCATAAAGATATTGCGTAGAGACTTGGAACGAGTTTGAATCAATTAAGAATCAAACCACTGTTGCTTTCCAGTTAGCATATGTTTAATTCAAATGAATCTTACATATGACCTACCGCAATGCTGTTTGATGTTAACACTGGAAGGATTTCCATTCATCACTATGAATACTAGAGAGTATCACTCTGAATGTTCTAGCAATCCCACAAGGATAGAGTGTAGGACTCTTTGAATTATCGCTTGTGTTCTAATGATGAACAACAATTAATTTATGGAATAAGTGTCCTAATGAGATTTTTTGATGAATCTCGTTGGCTCTAGACTCTATAAGTGCACGTTTATTTGGTGATCGGAGGCTGGAGCAGACTGCCACCTTTTCAATATCTACTATCTCGAGTGAGAAAGTTGATAGAAATGAGTTGAACTCCGTGACAATAAAACAAACTTATTTTGAGAGAAGCTTGAGTAGGCTAGGAAGGGTTGTTCTTTGCATCACTGCGTCCATGATGTTTTGTCTTCAATACCAGAAATCATCAACATGATTCTAATAGTAGATGTATTGACCCGGTTTCTGCCTAAGTTGTATGGAGGACTTCTTTCTTTACACCCTTTATCCTTACATTTATTTTTCATTCTTCAAACCCTTCAATGCTTACCAAGACGTCATAAATAGCACTTTGTTGTGATTGTTCTAGTGCTAGCTTAAGTCATTAGTCGGCATTTTTCCCGTACACTCAACTACTCCATCTTTCCTAAGGACTTCTAAATTCTAACGGATTGTCCCTGGGAAGATCCCTCTGGTTCTGGTTGGATCATAGGACGAATACCTAACCACTTTTGACACCAATACCGTCGTGAATTAATGTGTTGAAGGGTATAGATATCGTAACAAGAAAAACTTATTGAAAAGACAGTCAAGGTGTTGATGAAATCAATGTTTACACCTTGAAAGTTTTCTATATCACCAAAACGCTTCCCCTACATATGTGCAACATAAAGGAAAGATTTTTGCACATATTAGGAAGAGAAAGCACTTATATCAAAGATCTTATCCAAGAATAAGGCATTTTTTTATCACATTTTAATCACTATTCTCCCCCTCAAAAATTGCATGAAATTTTTATGTAACTAGTGATAAAACATAGAGAGAATAATGTTCATGAAATCTTGGAACTATATGTTATTAGATTTTTATACTCCCCCTCGAAAAAGGATACTGATAAAACTAGGGGAGTATATGAGCACACAATTTTGAAAGAATTTGAATAAAATCTTTTGAAAATATCTTGAAAAATTGTGCTCAAATCCGAGAAAATTTAATTTCCTGTTGTTGAGGAAAAATGTACATAAATGAACATTTTTCTTGAGTTCATGAGCTTAAAACTTTGAATGTTCAAATATAATCCCATGACCGGGAAATGGTAATTTCTCGTTGTTGAGGATAAGTCATAAACTTTCCTTTCTTTGGGGACCGGGTTATAGTCTGACATGTGACTATAAGCCATTATAAGAAGAAAATAGAAAAGACATGTTTTGAAAACATTTGAACTCTCATTTGAACTTTATGTACGTACCCGTGTCGTTATTGAACAACATTTCTAAGTACGTCCATATTATCGATGCTGAGAGACATGTCGAAGAAGAATATTTTTGGTATTTTTGAAAGATTTTCTCATTTTTTATTTTGTTTTTATAGGTTTTATATTTTTGTATTTTGATTTTTTGATAGATATATACAAAGTTACTGTGAATGTGCAAGACATTCAAGTTCATCTGGAGTGAAACTACGCATACCAAGTCGACGAACCAAGAATTCAAATCTTTCTTGAGAAAGGGATTTGGTGAAGATGTCTGCTAGTTGGTAGTCCGTCTTGACAAAATACAGTTCGATCGTTCCTCTTTCCACATGATCCTTTATGAAATGGAGTCGGACAACTATGTGCTTGGTCTTGTAGTGTTGGACCGGGTTGCAGGATATGGATATGGCTGATTGTGGGTCACAATAAATAGGAACTTTGTTAAAGTAAAAGCCATAATCCGTGAGTTCTGTTCTTATCCAAAGGATTTGAGCACTACACACGGATAGAGACACATATTCTACTTCCGCGGTGGACAACGCCATACAATCTTGTTTTCTTGAGGACCAGCTCACTAGCTTCTCTCCTAAGAATTGTGCTCCACCAGAAGTGCTCTTGAATGTATCATGACACCCTGCATGGTCGGCATCTGAAAAACCAGTGAGATTAAAGCCAGAATCCTTCGTATACCAGAGAACCATGTGAATGGTTCTCCGGAGATAACGAAAGATCCTTTTAACCTCCTTGAGGTGCTTCTCGGTTGGCTTAGCCTGGTACCGAGCACATAAACAAGTAGCATGCACAATGTCCGGTCTGCTTGAGGTTAAGTACATAAGGGACCCGATCATACTTCGGTATTTTGTAGCATCTACAAATGTCCCTTTCTTATCCAAATCAAGATTGTGTTTAGTGTCCATTGGAGTACCAATAGGATCAAAGTTTTCTATACCAAATTTCGTTAGAATCTCAAGCACAAACTTGGACTGATTTATGAAAATACCACGGGGGATTGGTGAATTTGGAGACCAAGAAAAAACGTCATTTTCCCCATCATGGACATTTCGAATCGATTTTCATAAGGTCGGCAAATAATATGGAATATTTTGGGTTAGTGGAATCAAATATAATATCATCTTCATAGGCCTGAGCCACCAAGATGTCGTTGCCGTAGTGCTTGATAAACAACGTTGGATCAATGGTTCCTTTGCTGAAGTGATTTTGGAGAAGAAATGATGATAATTCATCGTACCATGCCCTTAGTGCTTGTTTCAAACCATAAATTTCCTTTTTCAACTTGTAGACATGGCTTGGGTGTTCGGTGTTGATGAAACCTTCAGGTTGACATACATACACATCTTCTTTTAACGGCCCATGCAATAAAACCATCTTCACGTCCATTTGATACACAATGAATGATTTGTGTGCATCGTATGCCAAGAAAATCCTAATAGCTTCCATTCGAGCAACCGAGGCGAAGGATTCTGCGAAATCAATTCCCTCCTTTTGTTTATAACCTCTCACAACTAACCGAGTCTTGTTCCTAATGACCGTTTGCTTCTCATCCATCTTGTTTTTGAATAACCATTTCAGTGTAAGGGTATCGATATTGTCCGGTCGTGGTACTAACTCCCATACATCAAGCCGGATGAATTGATTGAACTCTTCTTGCATAGACTCAATCCATGATGCATCGATCATTGCTTCTTTAACACTTGCTGGTTCCATTGTGCTGAGTGATAGTGCATAGATACACATATCACCGTCGGTACGCAGTTGATTTCGTGTTAAGACTGGTCGTGAGAGATTGCCAATCACTTGAACCAAAGGATGATTCTTAGTCCATTTGTGTTCATGTGGAAGTGTATGAGAAACTTGATGCGAGCTAGACAGATCCACATATGGTGTTGAAGGCTGAGTAGTACTTGTGGAAGCCGCAACTGGATTAACAAACTCATGTTCGTTGAGCATCGCATTGTTTTCATATTCAGCAACTATTTCATTCTGAAGATGAACATGATTAGGAATTTGCTGAGAATGTTGTTGAGTTGCGTCAGTAGTCGGAGAAGTAGTTGGAATGTTTGGGGTCAATATGGTTGAGGTTGACGTAGATGGTGCAAAAACGGATGCCGTTGGTGTAGATGCAATTGGTGGTTCTAGAACTATCGTAGCAGGTGCAGCCGGGGCATTTTGAGGAACACCAAATGACGAAGGACCCTCCATATATTCATCATAAATCAGCCCAAATAAAACTTCCAAGTCACGTTCCGAAGGTTGTAACGATGAGATTGCTGACGGTGCAAATTGAAGCGCGAGTCCTGAAGTTACGTGTCCAGAAGTCTGACCCTGAAGCTCGGGATGTGAACTTCTATGTTGAGAGGCCATACCCGAGAGTTCATCAAAGGTAATATTCATAGTCTCCATTAACTTTCTTGTCCTTCGATTCTAAACCCTGTAAGCACAAGCAGTTGAAGAATAACCAATGAAAAAGCCAATATCACCTTTAGGTTCAAGTTTATCGATATCTTCACGATCATTCTTCGGATAACATAATGCACCGAAGACATGTAAAAATGAAATATCTGGTTTTCTTCCATTAATGATCTCATAAGGTGTTTTGTTGAAACGGGTGTGAATAATGGAGCGATTTTAAGTATAACATGTAGTTGCTATAGCGTCGACCCAAAGGAATAACGGTGCACTGGAGGAGAGAAGCATCGTCCGGGCAGCTTCAACTAACGTACGATTCCTCCGTTCCACAACTCTATTCTGCTGTGGAGTTCTTACAGCTGAAGTTTGATGAGAAATCCCAACTTCGTCAAAATAAGCTTTCAATTTCTAATTGGTGAATTCTATGCCGTTATCCGTTCTTACAATGATAACATGGGCTTGAAGTAGCACTGATGTTTTCTTCAAGAAATTAATAATTACCTCAGGGGATTCATCTTTCGAAGCAAGAACCCATGTATAACGAGAGTAATCATCCACAATCACAAGTACATACCGCTTTCCATTAATGCTTTTGATTCTCATTGGGCCACACAAATCCATATGTAGGAGATGTAACCTATTCGTTGAATAGGGAACAGGTTTGGGTTTGTGAGGCTTCTTCTTACTTTTACCTTGCTCACATGAAGGACAAAGATGGTCTTTTTTGTATATTTGAAGTTTGGAAGACCGGTAACGAGATCATCTTTCGCGAGTTGGGTGAAGGCATCAAAATTGAGATGAGATAACATTTGATGCCATAACCATGACTTTGTTGATGTGGCTCGGGCTATAAGACAAATTGGAGAAGCAGCAGACATTTGAAAAAGATCAATGGTGTAAAGCTTGGTGGTACGATTTCCTTTCAACAAATCAATTCCTTCAAGATCTCTTACGAAACATGTATGACTTCTGAAAGCAACCTCCAAATCGGAATCACAAAATTTTCTAATCGGGAATAAATTGTGTCCCAAGCCATCAACAAAAGAGACTCTGGTGACGATTATATTTCCCCAATGAAGATCACCATAGCATAGAATTGCAGCAACATGATCATTTCCAAATCGGACAGTTCCCATGAATCGCCAAACAAAATTCTTGAGAAGGCTTCGATTCCCAGTCATATGTTTGGAACAGCACAAGTCCACGCACTAGAGACAAATTTCAACAGCCTGCCAAGGATAGGAGAAGAACAAATTTTGGCAACCGACGAAATAGGTTCCTGTAGGGTTAGATGATAATTAAGCCTTATCACATACCGACATTTCATTGTCAGTATGAGATCTACGAGTGTCGATAATTTTGCCACTACAGTAAAAATTTCTACCAGTAGGCAACCATTTAGAGGTTATTCTAGGGCTACTAGGCTTAGCAAGACTTTCTATGGTTCCTACGTGCGTACTTTTAGGAACATACACCTTAGCCTTAGGAGTGTTATGTTTTTCACAGATTGATAGCTTGTCAATTTGAGTGTAACCACCATAATTCAACCCATTCATAGTCAAGCCACAAGCATCACGACTAAAAGTAAAGAAACATTTATTACATTTAGCACAAATAACTTCAGATTTTTCATTCCAAATAGCAAGCTTAAAGTCATTACATTCAGATGAATTAAGTTTCTGTTTATGATTAAAAAACGGTAAATGCCTAGGGTGTTCTTCTACATCCACATTATTGATCTTGGTGCGACTACTTCTAGAGGCAAAGGGACCCTATCATTCCTTGTATTGCTCGTAGGCTGTGGCCTACTGCTCTTAGTGTAGTTGTTTATTCCTGTAGAAGAAGACACGCGTCTATTAGAATTAGCACTTTTTAAATCAACGACTTGTGGTTGTGAGATAGTGTTTGGTTTTGTCATAACGCTTGCGTTACGTTGTTTGCTAGGCACAGAGGTATTGACCCTAGGTTGAGAGGGGGGACTAACACGAAACATTCCTGGGGCAATCACAATAGTATTCGTTCCAGCAACCTTGGGATAAGGTGTTACAGCAATACAAGTAGGTCCCGAGGTTACTGGTTCTAGATCATCGTGTCCATAATCGAGTTAGTCACAAAATTCGTATATTTTAACAAGGCCATTAAGTTACAGTTGTCACAGATTTTATCGATGAGTTTCTAATTGACAGACTTACTTTGTTTAACAGCCCACTTGTATGAAACAACAACAGATTCTAAATCTGCAATCTTAGCCTTAAGCTTTTGAACATTCCCATCACTAGCATTCTCTAACCCAGGAGAAACCAGATTGTTTCCCTGAGCACCTCCCAACTGAGCTGTCAAATGTACGATTTTTTTGTTGCATTTCATTATAAGCTTTTTCGTTCGAAATCTTGTCATATTTGCATTCATCACATTTTTTGACAGATTTATTCCAAAGATCGGTGAATTATTTATCCTTTTTAATGACATAAGATTCCATTTTCTCTTTCATAAGATCAAGCTCAGTTTGGAGGTTTTCATTAATCGACACAGAGGTACCTAACTCAACAGGGCTACTATCAATACTATCACTTGCTTTAGAGAGGCGTTCAAGATCGTTCTCCAAAACTTTGATTTTATCAAGAGATTCATCAGCTTTCTTCGCCAAAGATTTAAAGTCTTCAACAAAGTTGGTAAATTCTTTTAGAAAAGCGTTTTCCAAATTGCCTAACCGAGCATCAACTTGATTAATAATCGGATTAATATCGTTTTGAAGAATTTTCTGAACCTCAATCTGAACCGGTGATGTAAAATTTCCTCTAGTGATTTTGGAATTAACAACACGTTTAAGGATGACAAAGTTATATTTAAGCTCGTTTAGAAATCGGCGTGTGATACTCGGTTTAGGAGGGTCATCAGACAATTCCTCACTTCAGAGCAAAAGCATTTCAGTACTCATTTTAGACCGAAAAAAACAGTTGGAGGATTAACTTTCGGGTAATAAACGAGTGTCACTTTTTTATCAAGCTTTTTCATTCTTAAACGAGTCTCTACTGCAAGTTCAGTAGTTTCCTCAGAATCATGCACACTAGGAGGATCATGCTCATCAGACAAGAGCACACTACCATTATATAAAGTTTCATTAGTGGCCTGAACTTGCTTAAGATATCCGGGATTAGGAGGAAGATGACAACCTAAAGCCAATTTGTTATCAAGTGTATTTTATCTCATTCACTTTTGGTGTGAGCATATTTATCGTCTGCATAGTTTGGCCACGTTTGACTAAAAGGTTGTCTAATTCTCTAATCCTATCCTGAGCTTTGCAAAAATCCTCAAGAAGCCCATCTTCTTGAATTTTGAAATCATGTTTCAGCTTTTTTGTTCTTCTTTTAAATCCAAAATAGTAGATTTTTCAGTTAAAAGCTGTTTATTAAGAGAGATGATTTCATCATTCAATTCGCTTATCTTTTTAGCACTGCTTAAATGTAAGGCATTTAATTTCTTAGTGGTGCATTTTTCTTGATAAACCAATGTAGCATGAGCTTGTTCAAGTTCTTTAATTTTAGTCTGAGGAATTTCAAAACTTTTCTCCTGTTCCTTATATCCCGCAAGCTCAGTGGTAAAATTGGCATTAGTTTCTCTAAACTTATTATTAACCACCGTAGCATGGTCAACATCCTTAGCAAGCTTATCAAATAGAGATTTATAATACGCATGTGTCGCATCAAGAAGGTTTGTAGGCTGGGCAACTTGATCCACACTAAGGTCCACACTGGGCTCATTCGAACTAATATTACTATTATTCGTTTGATCCTCGTGTGTCTCAATGTAGGGCTCAAGCATCTCAGTATACTCCTCCTCCTGATTAGACGTTCTATATATATCATTATCATCAAAACATGGATGTACCTCAGAGGGACCGTCTGAATCATAAACGGGAGCGCTGTCAACTTGCATTCTTGAGGTAGATGCTTGTTGTAAGTTAGCCATCAAGATGTAGTTGGCATTCACCTCTTCTTCCTCGTCATATTCTACAGCAGAAGCCATAAGATTGAATTCCTCAGCTTGAAGTGGAATCCCTTCCTCTTCCTTTGTGCTATGAGAAGCTGAGTCTGAAAATAAGCAGCATCCCTCTTCTTTTTGGTTGTGCAATCTCTAGCATAATGACCAAATCCCCTGCAGTTGTAACACTTGTGAGACCCCCAAAATCAGGCAAGAAAACACGTAGGCAGCATGGGGGTTCCACGTCATGGTACATGAAACAATGATATATAAGTGATACAAAATTGACGTAATAAAACATTTACATTACATTGAAATTGTGTATAATGCAGTTCATTTTTTCTCAGTTCTTGCCAATTGAAAGTCCAAGCAATATCGGGTTTTTAACTGTTTTTGGTTGTTAATCTTTTTTGGATATTCTATTTGCTAATTCAACAAAGCCTTGTAAAAACTGAAAAATATTACCTACTTATATGTAAAACATAGTGCACTTACCAAATTTTTATTCAAGAAATATTCAAAATGTAAATTCTTAAACTAAAAGGACTGAAAATGTAAATTCTAGGAAATATAAATGCTTGAAATGAAAATTCTAACAAGTCTAGGGACTGAAAATGAAAATCAGTAAACTAAAAGGATCAAAAATGTAAAACTAGTAACAAACTAACCAATAGTAACAAAATTAACAAACTTACTAACTGATTTTGAACAAACTCAAAACCAAAAGGATTACTTTATGTAAACCCTAAAAAGATTGAAGATTAGCCAGTATTTAAAACTGCTTGAAACAAGGAGGACTAAAATGCAATTATTAAAACTTGTTAAGCAAAAACGGGTTTAGAAAACAAATAAGCTCGTGTGAGCTTATTACTGGACCAAAATCAATGAGACCAATTGCAAAACACTTAAAATCCAAAATAAGATACGTCTGTAAGAGGATTTTGATTGAAAATTCAAAATAAGCAAATAAGCACTTCAAGATAAGCCCAAAATAAGCTATAGAACAAACTAAACAAGCACAACTTGATTTTCTTGCCAAATCTGATTAAGCAACTCAAATGATGAACGGGAAATCAAGTTAGAACAAATTTCATCAAGAAATAAGCTGGGAATTTGAATTAAGCTCAAATCTGGCTTATCGTTGACCAAGCGTTGACCACAATTTTTGACAAAAAGCTGAATCTTTCAAAAATCATGTAATACTATATTCTAAGTGGATTTGTGAAGAAAAATGACTTGGTTAATGAAGAGAATCAAAAGATCTCAAAAAGCAGTTTCAAGTTACAGAAACTTGGCTTATCTCAGCCTTACTGAATTTTGCTTATTTCTCTTAGCTTATTGAAAACTGTATAGAATGCTTATAGAATCTGAAACTACATATATTGGACTACAAATCAGAACAAGTTTGGCAAGATTTCATCAACAATCTAGTAAATGCCAAGCAAATCAAATTGAGAACTTTTTAAGAGCAAATCTGAATGAAAATTAACCCACACTTTTTATTGCCATTTTCCTTTTTGAACAGTAATATGACTTGAAACTTGTTCAAAACTCTTAGTTATGATCTAATGACTGAAATTGAGCTTAAAATTGCCAAGACTCAAAACTTAAAAACTTCAATATTAGCTAGTACCAAACACTCCTTTACTGAGATTTAAGAACTTTTGCAAAGACTTTTTAAGTGCTGATTTAAACTGAATGAAACCTTTTAGCTAACTAATCTTGAGACTCAAAATGAGATGTTTTAAGACTACAAGTAAGCACTAAGAACAACAATTACTCAATCAAGATACAAGTACTAAAATTGACTGAAAATAAGCTATGACTAGAACTCAATCCAAAATAGAAAGCAGTAAAACAAGAATAAGCTACAATCAAGTAAACTATCAAACAATCAGTCAACTAAACAACTTTGATCATGCATTCATCAATCTTTACACTAGGAAAAATAGCATGCCATTGACTTATTAAGTGGAACCAAAATCAGAACTTCAAAACCTTTTGTAGTAATCCATTGGGAAGAAGAGGAGTGCTGAACTCTCTTATCCTAGTGATAACCACCACCTTATCACTAGCTCAATCAATCAATCATCAAAAACAGCTACACATCTACTAAAATCATCATTCTGGCTTGAAAACTTCAAAAATGCTAAGCTTGAACTGAAATCACAACAACAGCTACAAATCTTCTTCAAAGTCAGTTATGATCATTCAATGATCATAACAAACTCAATTCAGCAACACAATGATCAAGAAGGAGCAAGGAATGAACAATAGAATGAATATGAGTTTTGGCGGGAAAAGGAGAATTCAAATTTCATTCATGGAAAGTTGTTACAAAGTTGTTGGAATGAAGCTAACTAACTAACTAACTCAAGAGTTTGTCAGACTCTTGAGTAGTTAAGCTAAAAAGGAAGAATGTTGAAAGGAAATTGAAAAGTGTGTGTTTTTACAAAATTTAACTACTTATTACAAATGAGGACTAGCAGGCTATTTATAGACATGAAGAGGAAGTTTGTTGGGGATGATGACGTGTTAAGACCAATCTCAAGTCTCCACGTGGCATGATTCTGCAAAACTGCTCTTCAAAGTATGAACACAAATTGGGGCTTTCTTCTAGAGTTGATTTCATGTTAATTGGTGTTTACCATTGTGTTCGTCTCTCCAAAATAGGCACTTTTGATGTTAACAACTTTTCATGATATTCATTGTAGCTCAAAAACGATCCTGGAAATTTTGGTTGCTTTGAAAGATACACGTGGCATGCTCTGAGTGGTCAAAACGAAGTCACACGGATTAAACTGTTAGGATTTGGTTAATTAATGTGGCGGCTGATAGTGGATATTAATTGCATATAGCTGGCAATCCGTGTGTACTCAATACTAGCTTCTCATTGGCCAAAACTTGTATCACATGGATTGATCTTGAACTAGTTTCCAAAATAGGCAGATTTAGCCCCTCTACTTTGGCAGCTTTCATTTAAAGGCTTGTAACTTTGTTTCTTTGACACTTTTAGTCCTCCCAACTTCATCTTTGAGCAGAATTGGTCCTTTGACTTTGTTGACTTGATAGTTGACCAATTTTGACTTTGATCTTGACTTTTTACAATATTTGCACTTTAGTCCTTCAACTTTGGTAGTTTGTCAAGATAGGTCCTTGTACTTTAAAGTCTTGTCACTTTTGATCCTTCTTTGTCTTTTTCATCCATTTGAGCTTGATTTTTCCTTGTTTGCTTGAAAATGTATCCTTTTACCTACACAAGTGTCACAAACACAAACATACCACATAATATTGTTTTTGCAAGATAAATTGGTATTTTGTTTCATGTTTTAGGGTTATTTGTTGATAAAAGGATATGAGTTTAAGCTCATATCAAATCCCCTACACTTGAACATTGTCATGTCCTCATGCAATATTATATATTAAAGCTCAAATTTACATTCTCCTCATAATTAACCCACCTTGGCCATATGAGATGCATCTACACTACTCTAAACTACATGATGCATGATTTTGAATTTTTACAATACAATGCAAAGAAAACAATTCTATTTATATATTTTTGGATTTTCTTGAAATAGGTTTGATGGAAATAACTCATAAAGAAATCAATAACTTTGATTAGGGCTTGGGTACCATGGACATTTATCACCCTCAAGTTTCACTTTCCCCATACCAAGCTTAAAAATGGGATCATTGCATTCACAAGTAAAAAGTGCATCAACTTATTCATGACAATTAAATGTGGAACCGGTTATTATTTGAGCAAATTGCTTGTAGGCAAATTTGTCATTTATTCAAGTGTGAAATATAAGAAGTGTAAAATCCAAAAATAAGGAAGCACGGTTTTAATCCTAAGTAATCCTCTCATCCATTACTTGAAAAACCGCTCACAATTAATACAAGTCCGTTTCAAGAGTAATAAGTCATTCGCCTTATGTGTAAAATCCTCATGTCATGCTTTCATAAGTAGCTACACACTCGCTAAGAAAAGAAAAATAAAACTCACGCAATAATTTACATCCGCCATATTTTTGAGACTAAGGATCTTCAACCCCGCAACCCGTCAAGGTAATATTGGATTGGAGCAATCTACTGAATCCCCGCAACCCGTCAAGGTAATATTGGAACTCAATAGTCACTATAATTAACACCACACTGCCCCTCTTGGGAGTCTTGTATTATTTTTTTTCTTTTTTTTCTTTCTAGCCACTCAATTTTTTTTGTAAGCCGCTCTTATTTTTCTTTATTCCTCACTAAGAAATTTGAAAAGAATAAAAGGAAAAACACCCGCTAAATATTGAGCATGACATAAGTCTAGTACACATAAAACGTTCTAACTTAGAATCTTAAAACGTACTCATACAAACCATGAATGATTAGACAAAAATGCATAAGAGATTACAAACCGATTAAAACCGTTCTTGATTATTTATTAACAATTATATACATGCGAAGAAAATAGAGGTAAAGAAGAGAAGGGTTTAGCCACAAGTAATTATCATGAAGTTTATCTAGCCCTTTTATACTTGCTTCAACTCTATCATTTCCCATTCTCCACAAATTTAAAATCTCAAATAATGAAATTGGTGGATGCTTAGCCTAATAGACCAATGAAGGACTACATGGTTAAGGATACTAGCTAGAGAATGCTAAGATAAGCAAACTCGGGTTGAGTCAAAATATCCATGGCGGGCCTAATATGTCAAAGAAGTCTAAACTTGTTAAAACCATGTTTTATTATATATTTTTTTCTCTTTATATATTTTTTATGAAAAATGAAAGAAGAAATATATACAATGAAAATGTGTTATGCAAATGAAAAATGATTAATGAAAAATATGAATGCATATTTTTGGTGGCCAAAGTAGATCAAAAATTTGAAAAATGTTGAAAAATCAAATTTTCCATGTTATCATGCAAGACAATGACAAGTTCTAGGTAAGGTCACTTCGATAGAAGACCCCCTACACTTAAGCTAAACATTGTCCTCAATGTTTAAGAGCATGGAAGTATAAAAACTTCCCCTACACTTATGACAATGAATAGACTTTGCTTAACCCAAGTTAAGGAAAGGACAACTATTAGTGAAATCATGTTTAAGCACAAAGTGTCAATGAAAAATCACTATAGTAACGAAGTGAACCGGATACAAGGGCCTCCTCCATAAGCTCCAAAGCATGAGATGAGTGAGCAACCCTACAAACAATCATGAAGACAAAAGAAGGTCTCCCCTACACTTATCTCCAAGTCTATACCTTTATTTCTAACCTACAACACTCTAAACCTAGTTATATGATGCTTGAGTTAATGAGTCTCTAGCTCGACTCGTCCCTCAATGAATTAATTCATGGGGAAAATGGGGATCTCTTGGACCATTTCAACAGAAATGTCCTCCCCAAAGTAATGCTTAACACGGTGACCATTCACTTTAAAATTTGGACCATCGGGTTGTGACAACTCAAGAGTTCCATAAGGAAACACTTGAGCAATAATGAATGGACCGGACCATCTCGACTTAAGCTTGCCCACAAAAAGTTTCAATCTTGAGTTAAAGAGGAGAACCGGCTCTCCAACTTTGAACTCACGATTCTTGATCTTAGCATCATGCAATTTCTTAGTCTTTTCCTTGTAAAGCAAAGAATTTTCATAGGCATTGGCTCTCAATTCATACATCTCATTGAGTTGATCTTTCCTATGTGAACCGGCTTGGTTTAAATCAAAGTTAGCTTATTTAAGAGCCCAAGATGCCTTATGTTCTAGCTCGAATGGGAGGTGGCACGCTTTTCCATAGACAAGCCTATAAGGAGTACAACCAATTGGTGTTTTAAAAGCCGTCCTAAACGCCCACAAAGCATCATCAAGCTTATCCGACCAAGAAGCTCGATGCTCTCCCACCGTTCTCTCTAAAATTCTCTTTAAACCACGATTTGTGACCTCGGTTTGACCATTTGTTTGAGGGTGATACGCGGTAGAAAGTCTATGATTCACTCCATATTTCTTCATAACTCTCGTGAATTGATCATTACAAAAGTGCGTACCACGATCACTTATAATGGCCCGAGGTACACCAAATCTAGTAAACAATTGTTTCAAAAACTTCACAACAACTCTAGCATCATTGGTAGGTAAGGCTTTAGCCTCCACCCATTTGGACACATAATCCACCGCCACAAGTATATACTTGTTTCCCTTAGAGGATGGAAAAGGTCCCATGAAATCAATGCCCCATACATCAAATATCTCACACTCTTGGATAAAATTTTGTGGCATCTCATCACGTTGTGTAATTTTTCCTTGTCTTTGACAAACATCACAAAATTTCACCATTTCATGGGCATCTTTGTAAATGGAAGGCCAATAGTAACCCGAATCAAAGACTTTCTTGGCGGTGTAGTTAGGCCCAAAGTGTCCACCCGTAGGTCCTTTATGACACGCTTCTAGGATCTTAAATGCCTCGGGCCCATCTACACACCGTCTAATGATTTGGTCCGCACATTGCCTAAAAAGATATGGATCATCCCAAAAGTAATACTTAACTTCCTTAAGAAACTTCTTCTTTTGTTGATAAGTAAGACCCTCAATAAGCACATTGCCCACAAGATAGTTTGCGATATCCGCAAACCAAGGTGTGGCATCCTCTTGGGAAGAGATAGACATGAGCTCCTCTAATGGAAAGGATTCATTGATTTCTTGGTGTGGTAAATCTCCTTGAAAAGGATGCTCAAGTCTACTCAAGTGATCCGCCGCTAAATTCTCGGCCCCTTTCTTATCACGAATCTCTATCTTAAACTCTTGAAGCAACAAAACCCATCTCAAAAGCCTAGGCTTAGCATCTTGTTTGGTCATAAGATACTTGAGAGCGTAGTGATCCGTATACACTATGGTTTTGGAAAGCACAAGATATGGTCTAAACTTCTCAAAAGCATATACTATAGCAAGCAACTCTTTTTCCGTGGTAGTGTAATGAAGTTGTGCACCGGTCATGGTTTTACTCGCATAGTGTATAGGTTGAAAATGCTTATTAACTCTTTGTCCTAAGACGGCCCCCACCGCATAATCACTAGCGTCACACATAAGCTCAAAAGGTAATTCCCAATTTGGAGAAACCAAAACGGGAGCCTTAGTCAATTTTTCCTTAAGAGTCTCAAAAGAGTCCAAACAATCTTGGTTAAAAATGAAAGGAGCCTCTTTCTCCAAGAGGTGGGTCATCGGTCTAGCTATCTTAGAAAAATCTTGTATAAAGCGCCTATAAAATCCCGCATGACCTAAGAAACTCCTCACACCTTTAACCGAGGTGGGTGGGGGAAGCTTAGCAATCACATCAATTTTAGCTCGATCAACTTCTAATCCCTTGTTGGATATCTTGTGTCCTAAAACAATCCCCTCTTTCACCATAAAGTGACATTTCTCCCAATTAAGCACCAAACATGTTTCCTCACAACGCTTAAGCATCCTTTCAAGATTGGTGAGACATGAGCTAAATGAATTTCCAAAGACGGAAAAGTCATCCATAAAAACCTCCATGGTTTGCTCTATCATGTCATGGAAAATCGCCATCATGCACCTTTAAAACATCCCTGGTGCATTACATAAGCCAAAAGGCATCCTCTTGTAAGCAAATGTACCGTAGGGACAAGTGAATGTGGTCTTTTCTTGATCCTTAGGGTCAATGGGTATTTGGAAATAACCCGAAAATCCCTCAAGAAAACAATAGTACTCATTTCCCGCTAAGCGTTCAAGCATTTGATCCATAAAGGGAAGCGGGAAATGGTCTTTCCTAGTTGCCTCATTGAGTTTTCTATAATCAATGCAAACTCTCCAACCGGTCACAAGTCTCGTGGGAATAAGCTCATTGTTCTCATTAGGCACCACGGTGATTCCACCCTTCTTTGGAACACAATGAACCGGGCTAACCCATGGAGAGTCGGAAATGGGGTAAATCATACCCGCATCTAAGAGTTTAATCACTTCCTTCTTAATAACCTCATGAATTTTTGGGTTAACTCTCCTTTGGTTTTGAATGGCGGGTTTATAGTCATCCTCCATAAGGATTTTGTGTGTACAAAAATGTGTATCAATTCCCCTTATGTCGGATATTTTCCATGCTAAGGCTTTCTTGTGTTTCTTAAGAACTTCAATAAGTTTCTCCTTCTCATCCTCTTTCAACTCTTTAGCAATGATCACCGGTAATTGGTCTTGGCCCTCTAAGAAAGCATACTCTAAGTGGGATGGAAGGTCCTTAAGTTCAATAGGAGGTGGACTCTCTATGGAAGGTTTTACTATGGAAGGTTCCTCAATGGTAATCTCTTGTGAAATAGGAGAAGGAATAGGGTCCTCATTGAGCAACTTTTGGATTGTAAGAATATCTTCTTCCCAATTGATGGGAGAATCATCATCACCAAGAAAGTTTGACTCAAATTACTCCAAGAGGAAATCACTCTCTCCAAAAGGTGTTAAAGAGGGAACAATTGAGGCCACGGTTTCAACATGGGGCATCTCATCACTAGTACTCTTACAAGCATCATTAAAGTGTTCATTACACACTTCATCTAGCACATCAACAATGTTAATAGTCTCACAAGGTCTAGACTCCTTAACCTCTTTCCTATCACACACTTTCCCTAACTTAAACACCACTCTCTCATCTTCTACTCTCATAATTAATTCTCCTTCCGCCACATCTATCAAAGTACGACCCGTTCTCAAAAACGGTCTACCAACAATCAAAGGCACTCTAGGATCCATGTCATAATCGACCACTACAAAGTCGGCCGGAAATGTAAACTTATCCACACCTACAAACACATCCTCCGCTATACCTACGGGGTGAGCTATAGTTCGGTTGGCTAGTTCAAGAGTCATCCTAGTGGGAGTGAGATCGGGAAGAGATAGTTGTTTCCAAACCGATAAAGGCATGAGGTTTATGCTTGCCCCTAGATCCGCCAAAGCCATGCAATTTTCAACACCGGGAAAATTACAAGGTATCAAGAAGCGCCCCGGATCTCCAAGTTTTGTTGGTAAGGTTTTAAGTAACACCGCGGAACAATTTTCATTAAGGGATGTGTTGGGCAAATCAACCAATTTTTCTTTGTTTGAGAGCAAATCCTTGAACATCTTAGCAAACTTTGGCATATAAGCAAGAGCTTCCGCAAAGGATATATTGATGTTGAGTTGCTTGAACATCCTTAAGAAATTGGAGACTTGGATGTCATCCTTGTTCTTTAACTTGTCCTTTTTCAACCTTGAAGGATATGGAAGAGTAGGTTTTGGTGTAGGTGGAATAGGTGTTGTAGTGGAAGATTTGTCTTTGTTAGCTTCTTCATTGGGAAGTGTGGAAGGTAAAGGAGAAGTATGAGGAGGTTGAGAAGGTGTGTTTGAGTGAATAGGAGCATTTTGAGGAAGTGAAGTAGAGGTGGAAGGCTTGTCACAAGTAGGAGCACAAGTGGGTTGAACAATATTAGGTTTAGGAGGTGAAGGATCCTTTGTTGTTGTTCCACTCCTTGTTGTAATGGCATTGACATTGGCCCTAGGATTTGTTTGTGTGTTGGAAGGTAAAGCCCCTTGTGGTCTTTGATTTAATGCCATTAAAACCCTATTGGTTTGTTCCTCCAATGTACGTTTCATTTGATCATTCATTCTCTTCTCAATTTCACGCATTTTCTTATCAACATACTCTTGAGTCTCTTGCATCTCATATCCTTGATTTTGAAGTTGAGGGTAAGCTTGATTTGGTATTGGAGCATATGCTTGATTGGGGATAAATGGAAGTGGTTGATTAAATCCTTGTTGTGGTGGATAAAAGGTATTTCCTTGATGTTGAACATTGTTGGGTGCCTTGTAGTTATTTCCTTGGTAAGGTGGTCTTTGCCCTTGATTCCTTGGTAAAATTTGAGGAGGATTTTGTTGAATTTGGGTGGGTTGTTGGGGTGGGAATCCGGGTGGAGTAAGGTAGTTTTGGGACTTGTAAGAAAGGTTATTTGGATTGATATTTGGCTTGAAGTGTTCACGATGTTCCTCTTGGTAAGCATAGCATTCCCCTTGATACACTTGCACTTTATCACATCGTTCATAAGAATGGGGACCTCCACAAGTAACACAAGAAAGAGTGATGGCATTCACATTATTTGAAGAATTGTTCAATGACATGGTCTTAAAAGCTTGAAGTACTTCTTGATGTCCTTGTTTGACTTGTTGAAGGATCTCTTGTTGAAATTTGAGGAGTTGGTTGTCACAAGGGGTTTGAGAATTGTTTTGGATAACATGAACCCTTTCTTCAAATTGATTGTTTGTTTGAACCATTGCTTTAGTCTCAATGATGTCCAAAGCCTCTTGGTAGGTTTTAAGAAGAATATTCCCTCCCGCGGAAGCATTGAGTAAATCTTGGTGGTGAGATTTAAGGCCATTATAGAAGATATTGATTTGGTGAACATGATCCAATCCATGATTAGGGCATCTCCTCAATAACTCACTATACTCTTCCCAAGCATCACTAAAGGATTGACTAGGTTTTTGTTGAAAGCCTATAATTAAAGTCCTCAAAGCCATAGTATTATGTGGAGGAAATAACTTGTTCAAAAACTTAGTGGTGAAACCATCCCATGTGGTGATACTATCGGGTGGTTGGGTGTCTAACCAATGCTTAGCGAGTCCCTCTAGGGAAAATGACACTAACATCATCCTAATAACCTCATGTGGAACTCCATTATGCTTAATGGTATTGCAAAGAGAAAGGAATCTCTTAAGGTGAGCATGAGGATCCTCATTCTTGTTACCAAAGAAAGGTGATTGTGAAACCATAGTGATCATAGACGTGTGTAGCTCAAATGTGTTTGCGGGAAATTCGGGAATCTTAATAGCACTAGCATATCCATGAATATTGGTTTGCATACGTTCCAACAAAGAGCGATTATCAATAGCCATGGCTTCTTGTGGTGGAGGAGTCAAAGCACGATTCTCGTGATCGGCTTGATGGACGGTGGTGGTCTTACTCTTTCTCTTTTTCTTCCTTTTCGGAGGAAGAGGTTGTACACCAATCGGTATTTGTGCACGCCCGCGAGTGAGCATGCAACTCAATACGAGGAATGAGAGAGAAGCTCTCATGTGACTTTGAAGAGAAATGGATTATCCTCTCCGAGTTGCAATATTAAATATCCACAAGAAAATAACAATATACGTATGTACTACTTGGGTGCAAGACCCCCAATGAAGCCTTCCTTCTTAGAATACTTACAAGTGAACGGGGGGTTAGGTGGCGCGAAGCACTTAAGTACCTATTGACCCTTAGATGGCATTTTATAGCACATCGCCTTTCTATTCACTTAAATGTTCGTATTCTTCGAATTGTTGCTTATTGAGAGTATTTATCTATTCTTGCTTTATTTTGTTTGATCGATACACGTGTCAAGGACCGGAACGCCCCTCAACACGGTGTATTGCCTCGGCAATACTTATGGAGAATATGTATGTTGGTTGTTCTTATACGTATACGTATTTACTTATAATAATATATGGAAAATATTTTTGTATTTATGAGTTTTTTAAGAGAAAATACTATATGTACATAAAAACCGAGAGAATCCAATAATATATATTTTTGGGTGCAATCTCTTAGGAAAAAGATTGCTTTTTAGATTTTTTAATTTTTTTGGTCAATTCTTTAGGAAAAGAATTGTTTTGTTAATTTTTTAGTTTTTATATATTTTTATATTTTTGATTTTTTTATTTGTTTTTGATTTATGATACGTAAAAATAACGTTCACAAGGTGAACGGATCCCAAAAGCCAATGAAAACCGTCAATCGATAGTCTATCGTAAAGTCAAAGAACCGGCAGCGGCGCCATTTGAAATTGTGTATAATGCAGTTCGTTTTTTTCTCAGTTCTTGCCAATTGAAAGTCCAACCAATATCGGGGTTTTAACTGTTTTTGGTTGTTAATCTTTTTTGGATATTCTATTTGCTAATTCAACAAAGCCTTGTAAAAACTGAAAAATATTACCTACTTATATGTAAAACATAGTGCACTTACCAAATTTTTATTCAAGAAATATTCAAAATGTAAATTTTTAAACTAAAAGGACTGAAAATGTAAATTCTAGGAAATATAAATGCTTGAAATGAAAATTCTAACAAGTCTAGGGACTGAAAATGAAAATCAGTAAACTAAAAGGATCAAAAATGTAAAACTAGTAACAAACTAACCAATAGTAACAAAATTAACAAACTTACTAACTGATTTTAAACAAACTCAAAACCAAAAGGATTACTTTGTGAAAACCCTAAAAAGATTGAAGATTAGCCAGTATTTAAAACTGCTTGAAACAAGGAGGACTAAAATGCAATTATTAAAACTTGTTAAGCAAAAACGGGTTTAGAAAACAAATAAGCTCGTGTGAGCTTATTACTGGACCAAAATCAATGAGACCAATTGCAAAACACTTAAAATCCAAAATAAGATACGTCTGTAAGAGGATTTTGATTGAAAATTCAAAATAAGCAAATAAGCACTTCAAGATAAGCCCAAAATAAGCTATAGAACAAACTAAACAAGCACAACTTGATTTTCTTGCCAAATCTGATTAAGCAACTCAAATGATGAACGGGAAATCAAGTTAGAACAAATTTCATCAAGAAATAAGCTGGGAATTTGAATTAAGCTTAAATCTGGCTTATCGTTGACCAAGCGTTGACCATAATTTTTGACAAAAAGCTGAATCTTTCAAAAATCATGTAATACTATATTCTAAGTGGATTTGTGAAGAAAAATGACTTGGTTAATGAAGAGAATCAAAAGATCTCAAAAAGCAGTTTCAAGTTACAGAAACTTGGCTTATCTCAGCCTTACTGAATTTTGCTTATTTCTCTTAGCTTATTGAAAACTGTATAGAATGCTTATAGAATCTGAAACTACATATATTGGACTACAAATAAGAACAAGTTTGGCAAGATTTCATCAACAATCCAGTAAATGCCAAGCAAATCAAATTGAGAACTTTTTAAGAGCAAATCTGAATGAAAATTAACCCACACTTTTTATTGCCATTTGCCTTTTTGAACAGTAATATGACTTGAAACTTGTTCAAAACTCTTAGTTATGATCTAATGACTGAAATTGAGCTTAAAATTGCCAAGACTCAAAACTTAAAAACTTCAATATTAGCTAGTACCAAACACTCCTTTACTGAGATTTAAGAACTTTTGCAAAGACTTTTTAAGTGCTGATTTAAACTGAATGAAACCTTTTAGCTAACTAATCTTGAGACTCAAAATGAGATGTTTTAAGACTACAAGTAAGCACTAAGAACAACAATTACTCAATCAAGATACAAGTACTAAAATTGACCGAAAATAAGCTATGACTAGAACTCAATCCAAAATAGAAAGCAGTAAAACAAGAATAAGCTACAATCAAGTAAACTATCAAACAATCAGTCAACTAAACAACTTTGATCATGCATTCATCAATCTTTACACTAGAAAAAATAGCATGCCATTGACTTATTAAGTGGAACCAAAATCAGAACTTCAAAACCTTTTGTAGTAATCCATTGGGAAGAAGAGGAGTGCTGAACTCTCTTATCCTAGTGATAACCACCACCTTATCACTAGCTCAATCAATCAATCATCAAAAACAGCTACACATCTACTAAAATCATCATACTGGCTTGAAAACTTCAAAAACGCTAAGCTTGAACTGAAATCACAACAACAGCTACAAATCTTCTTCAAAGTCAGTTATGATCATTCAATGATCATAACAAACTCAAATCAGCAACACAATGATCAAGAAGGAGCAAGGAATGAACAGTAGAATGAATATGAGTTTTGGCGGGAAAAGGAGAATTCAAATTTCATTCATGGAAAGTTGTTACAAAGTTGTTGGAATGAAGCTAACTAACTAACTAACTCAAGAGTTTGTCAGACTCTTGAGTAGTTAAGCTAAAAAGGAAGAAAGTTGAAAGGAAATTGAAAAGTGTGTGTTTTTACAAAATTTAACTACTTATTACAAATGAGGACTAGCAGGCTATTTATAGACATGAAGAGGAAGTTTGTTGGGGATGATGACGTGTTGAGACCAATCTCAGGTCTCCACGTGGCATGATTCTGCAAAACTGCTCTTCAAAGTATGAACACAAATTGGGGCTTTCTTCTAGAGTTGATTTCATGTTAATTGGTGTTTACCATTGTGTTCGTCTCTCCAAAATAGGCACTTTTGATGTTAACAACTTTTCATGATATTCATTGTAGCTCAAAAACGATCCTGGAAATTTTGGTTGCTTTGAAAGATACACGTGGCATGCTCTGAGTGGTCAAAACGAAGTCACACGGATTGAACTGTTAGGATTTGGTTAATTAATGTGGCGGCTGATAGTGGATATTAATTGCATATAGCTGGCAATCCGTGTTTACTCAATACTAGCTTTTCATTGGCCAAAACTTGTATCACATGGATTGATCTTGAACTAGTTTCCAAAATAGGCAGATTTAGCCCCTCTACTTTGGCAGCTTTCATTTAAAGGCTTGTAACTTTGTTTCTTTGACACTTTTAGTCCTCCCAACTTCATCTTTGAGCAGAATTGGTCCTTTGACTTTGTTGACTTGATAGTTGACCAATTTTGACTTTGATCTTGACTTTTTACAATATTTGCACTTTAGTCCTTCAACTTTGGTAGTTTGTTAAGATAGGTCCTTGTACTTTAAAGTCTTGTCACTTTTGATCCTTCTTTGTCTTTTTCATCCATTTGAGCTTGATTTTTCCTTGTTTGCTTGAAAATGTATCCTTTTACCTACACAAGTGTACACAAACACAAACATACCACATAATACTGTTTTTGCAAGATAAATTGGTATTTTGCTTCATGTTTTAGGGTTATTTGTTGATAAAAGGATATGAGTTTAAGCTCATATCATACATCATAAAAGATCAGAGTTTTTAAGCAAAGGTCACAGAGTTTTATAAGCGGAAAAAAATCTATTATTTAAACATGGTTTTGTAACATATAGTTACTAAAAATACAGAATAACTTCTTACAGCTTTTACCAAAACCAAACTTCTTAAAGTAACACAGAAATCTCCAAGCTGCGATAATATCCTGCGGGCTCCCATCCAAGCAAAGCTAAGTATTAATACCTGAGATTAAACATGTAAAATCGTCAACACGAAGTTGAGTGATATTCATAGGTTTAGCAATAAAGGTGTGGAACACAAGCATTTGTAAAACAAGTAAAGGGGGGGGGGGGGGGATGACTATGTACATTATCCATAGTCATGATGTATATTATTGCTATTTAGCTCATGACACCGAAGCTTAACAAAAGGTAAGTTCCCCTAGTGAGTATTCAGCATAAATACTCAAGTATAAACAAATGTAATGCGTCAAAGTAATACGAGACGGGGATTGTCAATCCCGATGGATCCACCCACAACATTCGCGCTTAGTAACACAAGTAAATTAACGGTGCATGAAATGATAGGGAAACTCAGTGGCTATGGAAACTAAAAGCAAAAATAATAATTGTAATCTGTTCTGGAAAGCATACAAGTTCTGGAAAGCATACAAGATCAGGATAGCATACAAGTTCTGGATAGCATACAAATTCTGGATAGCATACAGTTTTAAATGAATGTGTTCCACCATGTAAAATCTCACCCCACGTTTAGAAAAATGTATAAGTAGTAAAAAGGGGCTATGAACTCACCTTAGCGATACGATAACAAACGAGGAGAACGATCAAAATAATAGTGCCGAGAGTGAAACGGTGAAATAAGGTAAGCCGAGAAACCACGAGCTTCTAACGAATACCTAAAATAAAGTGGCGTGTCTTAGAGATATAAACGACAACATAAAAGGATAAACGAGTTTTATAAAGGTTTTCTAAAAATAATATAATCTGGACTAGTTCTGGAAAGAATAAAATGAGCAAGGACAAAAAATGTTACTTTAAACTTACATAAGATTTATTTGTATCTTTCTTTATAAATCATGGACTAAGTATGCAAAACTGCATTTGAACAACATGAAAATAACGTAAAGTCTTAGTCTTTAGTTGTAGTTTACAAATCTAGATTACTTGCTCATATGATGCGTGCGTTTCTAAGCATGTGTATTTCTAGTACGTACAAGTTCCATTTTCACATTATCACAACATATAGTTTTTAACTCCTTCAAAAACGTTAGCTCATGGCTAATTATTCATGGTGATTGCATATAATAAATATGTATTATGCTTGACGTATATGCGATGCATCACAATGATAGTGAAAATATACCTCAAAAGCGTTAAACAGGAACATACCAAAAGAAAACCAAAATCGATCTCGAACTCGAACATGTGTGCAAACACCAATTCAGTACTAGCACCTATACTCATTGAGGAATGACCGAAACCTTAAACCATTACTTGCGAATGAACAATCACTGACTCCAAGCACGAATACCAACGCGAGGACGAACACTAATTTATGATGAAGATGCGTGATGGTTGCCAGCAACCAAAACACTCCTTTTTTTACTACTTTTCACTAAATAATACTTCAAGTTTGAAGTCACAATTTATTTATATGTTTGCTTGGCAAAATAAAGAGTACAAGATAGGAAAATGATCATATATATTTTGTTGATGTATACAGGAAGTAAAGGATAAGAGTGCATATTGGTTTGACACCAATGATGGTGACGTACCCATATATGGGACGTGTAACATGAAGAGAAAAAAGAGAAGTTTAAAATATTATATAAGCGGGTATTATCAAAGCTCGATATTTTAAAAGTTACGCGATTTAAAAGATACGCGTAAAACACGAAAAATAAATGCTTAATATAAAATAAAAACGTCGACATTTGGAGAACATTTATATTTCGATATATAAATGAATGCTTATTATTTAATAAACGTTAACGCGCCATAAAAAATGACACTTAAATGTTTATCATAAATTTACAAAGAATGTCCATAAACCGAACAATTAAATAATGACAAGAGAAATATTTGTATATCATGATGAGGATATTTACGGTCGATGACGGGCATCCACTTGCTAATAAATAATAATTGACACGTATTCGATACACTAATGTTCTAACCCTGTCGGTTAGTCAAGACTTCCATATTATTAATAGAATGAACATGACAATTAAAAGTCGAGTAATAATTATTGGTCCGAATATTAGGAATAAGATTAGAGCTTGGTCTAGATATTGATATTAAATTTTGGGTTATTACAGTGAATAAATATGAAAAAATAAAAATAAAAATTTTATAATTCCGAATAAAATATTATCAATGATCAGAAAAATATTAAAATATAATTTAATTAAAATTCTTAAGATCTCAGGATTTACATATAAGAATATAATAAAATGTAATACGTTGGAAAGTTGAAGAAGCACGAATAAAAGAATAAAATATTACCGGGAAAATACGAGTTCTTATAGTCGACCCTCCTAAAGGGACTCTGGTCCCTCAGAGTTCCACTGGAGACAGAAGAAGATGCAAACAGAAGGAGATAAATAGTTTAGAATTGATTCATTGCTTCCCAGGTAATTTCTGCACCACGACGTACCTTATCAATTAGAATTCATTATGTTTCAATTTCTTAACTCCTTTTTGAAAATATATTTTCAAACTTGGATTAGAATATTTACCTTTCAATGCTAGAAAATATTAAGGGTAAACTGAACACAATGATGACTTGTACGGACAAGGTGCGCTAAAACGAGTTAAGATTGATAATCGACAAGGAATCGCGAATCGTGCAAACTGTAAAACATGACAATCTTAAAACGTAACAATATAATTACAAGAGAAATAGAAGGGAAAAATAAACTACATATGAAAATTTAAAATACAAGTTGTCATAATTACCTGTCTAGGATTTTGTATTACTTTTAAATTTAGCTTAAGTATTATCTTGATTAAAAGAATTTTTTTTCAAGGTTTAGTGATTTGAATTCAAACTATATATATTTAGTGGGTACGTAGTTGCTAAATCTTTATCTTGATCAGGGTTTCAAAGCCATAAAGTAGAACAGTTCAAAATAGTTATCTTGATCGGCTTAAGAACTTTTGGATGACTGTATGGAATTATTGTTAAAGACTCAAGTTTATTGTTACCGTTTAAAGAAAATCAAATTTCCAAATTATTTAGAATCATTGTTAGAAATTATAAATTAAATTGATAATTTCATTAGATTGAAAGTAAAGCACGATAAAATCAAATACTTTAAAAGATAAATTTTGACATCCTTTTAAACAATAGTTATAAATCTACCAAAGAGGATGTATAGATCTAACATTAAACTTGAACGGGTATTTTGGTAAATTAAGACTTGATAAAATGTGTAAAATGTTCTTAAAAATTTATAATAATTTTCCAAGAGGGTGTTTAATGCATCAAACGGTAAACATGTGACATGTTCGGATTTTCAAAAGGTGAAAAGATAGCAAACGAGTATGAAACGAATAATAATCAATAATTAGTATGCGAGCAATAACACGAGGGGATAAAACGTAATTCGTATCAATTCTTAATGAACATGATAGAATAGATGCATCGATGATAAATATAATAAGAAACAAATGATTGGCAAGTAATCATCTGGAGTGTGGTTGGTGTCACCAACATTGGCTTATTAATTTCTCGGTGGTCAATACCCGATCGAAAGATAAAGCCACAAAAATTTCAAATCAAGAAAAAAAATTCTTAAATAGCCACTTGTGTAAGATTCAAGTAAAATGAACAACATTGACAATTTGAGAGTGAAATCAACGCATGGTTCACACGAGCGAATTTCGAGGCAGTAGAGTCTGACACACATCATGAAGAATATACGATAACACTATTCATGTACAGTCATAAATCGTTATTCGTGCCCAGAGACATTTCGAATGTATACCAAAATTTACTCAAAGAAAGTTGGTCGAGGAGAAAGTATAAAAACATTAGAACTTCCAAGTATGATATCAATAGTCAGTAACTATACGAGCGGTAAATAGAATTGTATCATGAGAGAAAATGAGGTAACATGTACACATAGCTCGTTGAGTAAAGAAAAAGAAAATAAATTGTACTCGTAGGCGCGTACTTTGTTCAAGAAAATATAAGGAAACACATGCATATGTCATGAACTTGTACTACTTGCATAGCGCATAAAAGTTTTCAAAATTTTATTTTAACAGGATTTTAAGGTGACTACTATTCAGCCTCGCATGGCTCCTTCTAAATTACGCATAGGTGATCAGACCATGCATAATTTAGGACCAGCAATGCGTTGCTCAGTTTTGTCAAACTAGTATTACATGTCAAATGATTTAAAATATGTATATAATGCCATTTGTAAAAATAGGAATCAAAATATTTTATGAAACTTTCCGCCAATAATTAATTGGCTAGACGTTTAAATCAACAATTTTTATTGTTTCATGAATTATTTACAAGACCAATTGTTGAATTATTTATGAAATTCCATCGTAAAATTAATATAAATTAATTTTATAAGATATCATTCAAGTATTCTGATAAGGCCCAAGTGGAACATTTGTAAAATGATCCGCAAACAATGACAGTTTGAGTTTATATGGTAACTTATAATATAGCGAGTGGGTTACACGAGAGTTGTAAAGAGTAATTAATTAGAAAATCGATGAAATGCTTACATGATGATAGAGTTTCAAAAGGTTTAGCCGGAATCGTTATGAGACACTTGTTATTAATGATGATGAAAGATGTGAAAACAAGAACTTCAAATCTCAATCCAAATCGTTGGGACTATAGAGGAAAAGAAAGATAAAATAGAATAACAAATAAGTCATGTATAAAAGAAAGGATAAAGGAATCCATATGTGTGCATAGTAAATTATTCGGCATATATATGCTTTTAAGAAAGTAGAATATCAGTTTCAATACTAGTTCCTTCGCGGTAGACGTAAAACGACATTCCAGACAACTTTCGTGTTTCGACCGACAGCTGTATCATTCCAGAAAATGACAATTTTACCCATTCAATTCTGCATCAGGACTAAATTTCCTTATACACATAAAATAAGTTCTATGATTTTACATAATTCAAATGAGCGAAACTTGCTCGTTTTTAAGAGTTACAGGCCGAATTTTATCTCCAAACGACCGTCTTGACAAGTAGAAACATATTTTTAAGTCTAAACTTTAATAAAATATTTTCTCGACATCGTTAAATTACATGTAACTTTTCTGCAGAAAGTATATTTTTTTGACACACCTTGGAATTTAATTCAAACTTCATAACGACCCGGAATTTATGTACACACATGACTTGTGGATTCAATAAAGACGAAAGAGAACAGATTGTATAATTAAGTATATAAAGGAAAAACATGGTATAAAAATGGGTCAAGACCAATGATAATCTAAGAATTCAAAAACGACGCATGACATCATGGTTTAAATTGCAAGATGCAATGCAGGAAGGTCTTTTGGCGTTGTGATTTTCCACAATCACAAGACATACAGAGAAAGAATTGAAACATTAACGGGTTGCAATCTCGGAGCGAGGAGGTTTAATGAAAGGGAACGATACAAGTTTATAGGAGTAAAATCGTATTCCAAACAAGCACCATATTATATCATAGGATATGAATTACAAGATGACGGTGGTGTTTCCAAGGTACAAACGGTCGTTGTAATTCGAAGTCGAAACGTAGCATGGTCAATGAAGCAATATTTAATCGATATACGAGTGTTGTGTAAAACGGTAACGTAAAGGTAAATCAAGGTTACAAAAACTCACGCTATTATTCAACATAGATTCAACGAATGCTTCGAGATGTGTGACTCACACGATGTCATTTAGTCTTTTTCGGAGACACGTTGAACTACACAATGGTCTATAGACTATACATTCAATTACGAATGGTCGGAAAATAATTTGGATATCTAAATAGATATCTTTAAGAGGTTTAACAATGAAAGTAACACGCACGGTAGTAGAATGAAAATCAGAAGTTTCATCGAAAGCAACAATTATTTAATCCCGACAATGATATCACGGGAATAAACACAACATGTTAAAGAATGAGTCGAGGAAACAGGCAGTTCAAACAAACGAGTATATGAGGTCAGTCGTATCACGCATAAACAAGATAACATCAATACTCAGAAAAGTGAGTATGAACAGTCGGCAGCAATACTCGCTCCGATTACAAGTATGAAATGTCATAACAATATAAAATTGTTGTAACACGATCAATTCACAAGAACAAGAATTCAAGAAATGCATTAAGAGCATATGTAATCAAGTAATATCCAATGATAATTCATGAAGCACAAGGCTTTGAAAAGATATATTAATTGTCGTTATTAAGGTAATGTAATATTTCAAGATGTAATCCAGAGATGAAATACTACAATGATAACTAAAAATAAATAATATGGATTAGAGAGTTACCTGCGCAAATATCGAACAACAATGGCAGATTCTGAGTTAGACACTTAGAAACAATAAAATGTTTGAACTTTTGGTTATAGACTAAGTTTTGAAAAATAACTCAGTTCCCTATAACCATCGCTCTAATACCAATCTGTGAGACCCCCCAAAATCAGGCAAGAAAATACGTAGGCATCATGGGGGTTCCACGTCATGGTACATGAAACAGTGATATATAAGTGATACAAAATTGACATAATAAAACATTTACATTACATCATAAAAGATCAGAGTTTTTAAGCAAAGGTCCCAGAGTTTTATAAGCGGAAAAAAATCTATTATTTAAACATGGTTTTGTAACATATAGTTACTAAAAATACAGAATAACTTCTTACAGCTTTTACCAAAACCAAACTTTTAAAAGTAACACAGAAATCTCCAAGCTGCGATAATATCCTGCGGGCTCCCATCCAAGCAAAGCTAAGTATTAATACCTGAGATTAAACATGTAAAATCGTCAACACGAAGTTGAGTGATATTCATAGGTTTAGCAATAAAGGTGTGGAACACAAGCATTCATTTGTAAAACAAGTAATGGGGGGGGGGGATGACTATGTACATTATCTATAGTCATGATGTATATTATTGCTATTTAGCTCATGACACCGAAGCTTAACAAAAGGTAAGTTCCCCTAGTGAGTATTCAGCGTAAATACTCAAGTATAAACAAATGTAATGCGTCAAAGTAATACGAGACGGGGATTATCAATCCCGATGGATCCACCCACAACATTCGCTCTTAGTAACACAAGTAAATTAACGGTGCATGAAATGGTAGGGAAACTCAGTGGCTATGGAAACTAAAAGCAATAATAATAATTGTAATCTGTTCTGGAAAGCAAGAAAGCATACAAGATCTGGATATCATACAAGTTCTGGATAGCATACAAGTTCTGGATAGCATACAATTTTAAATGAATGTGTTCCACCATGTAAAATCTCACCCCGCGTTTAGAAAAATGTATAAGTTGTAAAAAGGGGCTATGAAATCACCTTAGCGATACGATAACAAACTAGGAGAACGATCAAAATAATAGTGACGAGAGTGAAACGGTGAAATAAGGTAAGCCGAGAAACCACGAGCTTCTAACGAAGACCTAAAATTAAGTGGCGTGTCTTAAGATATAAACGACAACATAAAAGAATAAACGAGTTTTATAAAGGTTTTCTAAAAATAATATAATCTGGACTAGTTCTGGAAAGAATAAAATGAGCAAGGACAAAAAATGTTACTGTAAACTTACATAAGATTTATTTGTATCTTTCTTTATAAATCATGGACTAAGTATGTAAAACTGCATTTGAACAACATGAAAATGACGTAAAGTCTTATTCTTTAGTTGTAGTTTACAAATCTAGATTACTTGCTCATATCATGCGTGCGTTTCTAAGCATGTGTATTTCTAGTACGTACAAGTTCCATTTTCACATTATCACAACATATAGTTTTTAACTCTTTCAAAAATTTAGCTCATGGCTAATTATTCATGGTGATTGCATATAATAAATATGTATTATGCTTGACGTATATGCGATGCATCACAATGATAGTGAAAATATACCTCAAAAGCACTAAACAGGAACACACCAAAAGAAAACCGAAACCGGTCTCGAACTCGAATATGTGTGCAAACACCAATTCAGTACTAGCACCTATAATCATTGAGGAATGACCGCAACCTTAAACCATTACTTGCGAATGAACAATCACCGACTCCAAGCACGAATACCAACGCGAGGACGAACACTAATTTATGATAAAGATGCGTGATGGTTGCCAGCAACCAAAACACTCCTTTTTTACTACTTTTCACTAAATAATACTTCAAGTTTGAAGTCACAATTTATTTATATATTTGCTTGGCAAAATAAATAGTACAAGATAGGAAAATGATCACATATGTTTTGTTGATGTATACAGGAAGTAAAGGATAAGAGTGCATATTGGTTTGACACCAATGATGGTGACGTACCCATATATGGGACGTGTAACATGAAGAGAAAAAAGAGAAGTTTAAAATATTATACAAGCGGGTATTATCAAAGCTCGATATTTTAAAAGTTACGCGATTTACAAGATACGCGTAAAACACGAAAAATAAATGCTTAATATAAAATAAAAACGTTGACATTTGGAGAACATTTATATTTCGATATATAAATGAAGGCTTATTATTTAATAAATATTAACGAGTCATAAAAAAATAACACTTAAAGGTTTATCATAAATTTACAAAGAATGTCCATAAAACGAACAATTAAATAATGACAAGAGAAATATTTATATATATCATGATGAGGATATTTACAGTCGATGACGGGCATCCACTTGCTAATAAATAATAATTGACACGTATTCGATACACTAATGTTCTAACCCTGTCGGTTAGTCAAGATTTCCATATTATTAATAGAATGAACATGACAATTAAAAGTCGAGTAATAATTATTGGTCCGAATGTTAGGAATAAGATTAGAGCTTGGTCTAGATGTTGATATTAAATTTTGGGTTATTACAGTGAATAAATATGAAAAAGAAAAATAAATTTTTATAATTCCGAATAAAATATTATCAATGATCAAAAAATATTAAAATATAATTTAATTAAAATTCTTAAGATCTCAGGATTTACATATAAGAATATAAGAAAATGTAATACGTTGGAAAGTTTAAGAAGCACGAATACAAGAATAAAATAATACCGGGAAAATACGAGTTCTTATAACACTGAACCTGACGATTGTTGTTTCCATTTCCCGTACTAGTATTCTCAGCCCTTGCTGCCACAATGTTTCCCATCTGGTTACCAACCACAGGCACAACTATTAACCCATTCTGATTACCCGCATTCGAAACACCCGGATTTTGACCACGGTTTTGACCATACTGATTTCCTGCATTGCCAACGGTCTGCCCAGCATTCTGACCATATTGTTGAAACTGAGTCCCCATGTTTCCAGCAACTACCAATTGGCGATCTTGATTCGCGTTCATGAAAGGTTGAGCAATCTGCCTATTTCTAGTGTTCGAGGAGATTCTCTGATTGTTGTTGGTGGGGTTAATGGTGAATTTGAATGCCTTTGCAAGAAGGGCAAGACCAGTATTAATAGCCTGAGTAGGATCAGTGATGTCATCAAAACAGGCAATGGGTTGTTGTAAGTAATTCATAGCAGCAGGAGGTTGATATCCATAAGCAGTGAGTTGTTGTTGTTGTTGTGGCATGAAGTTACTTGATGAGGGTTGATGGTAGGGTACCATGAGATATGACATAGATGATGGAGAGTTTTCCATAAAAGCCAATGGATCTTGTGTCTTGGCACATCTTTCTGCCCTAACTTCGCTAGCTTCATCTTGATTCATCTTCAAATAGTCATATACTTGAGTGTAGTCCACGACATGAATATCCTTGGTTTGATTGACAAGTGTGACATATCGTGACCACTCAGACGTAAGATTATCAAGAAATTTGATGTTGGCAGCAATTTGAGCAGGTTCATGTTTGTTTCTTCTAAGGTGATTCATGAGGGTTGAAAACCGATGATTGTATGGTTCAATTTGTTCCCCTTCAGTAGACGTAAATTTCTCCCATTCACGAAGCAACTTAGTTTCCTTTTCTTGTAAACCGATTTCACTGCCCTTCATCATTTTCTGAATCCTAAGCCACATATCGTGTGCGGTTTCAAAACTATCGACAACCGCATAAACATCTTCAGGAAGTCCCATAAGAATGACTTGAATTGCTTGATCATCAGCGTCGAGTTGTTTGGATTCAGCTTCTGTTAATTCTTCATCCGTTTGTTCATGACTAGAGTCAGCCACTGGGTTAGCATTCGTAGGATCCCCAGGCACAATAATTGTTCTTCTAACATACGAACCCTTTTGAATCGAGTTGACAATCAACTTTTCTAGAGGTTTACATTTTGCATAACGAAGGAGACGACTAGCCCATGTAGTGTAGTTCTCCTTGGTAAGCATGGGTGGTCGATTCTCAGTACCCGCATCAGGATCTCAATACGTAGAAAGCTAAGTGAAAGGTGTATTAGTTAAAATCCCCTAAAGATGTGAGCACGAGAAACCAAAAAAATCTTTAGTAAGAACAAAAACTCACGAATAAAAAATTCCAAAATCACGTTTTTGAAAAACTTGGAATATTCGAAGAGAATTTGCAATACGTGAAAGATTCCGCAATAAACTGAGTACAATTCTGCAACAAAGTGCACAATTACGCAAAGTTGTGATAATTCCGCAACCAAACAAAAAAATTATTCCGCAATCCCTCATAAGCTATAACAATTCCGCAATACCTCGAATCATATAATTCCGCAATACCTTAAAGCATATAATTCCGCAATACAGTGATTCGATTTCGCAATCCCTCAAAAGCTATAATTCCGCAATTCTGAAATGGAAAGATTCCGTAATATTGGATTGGTATGATTTCGCAATCAACACAATTCCGCAATATCAGAAAAACCAAAGATTTCGCAATATCAGGACAATAATTACGCAATGGCAGAAAACCAAAGATTTCGCAATATCAGGTTAATAATTCCGCAATGTCAGAAAACCACTAATTCCGCAATGTCAGAAAACCACTAATTTCGCAATATGAAGAAAGCACATGATTTCGCAATATGAAGAAACACAAGATTCCGCAATATTTTAGTTCATACAATTCCGCAATATATAGATTATTGCGGAATTATAGGCTGTATTCCTAGAAAGTAGGATCTTGGACAAGGACGAAATTTGGCTCACTTTTTCGCAACTTTGAAGGATTTTAAGCCAATAAAAACCACCAAAACGCTAACCACGAATCCCTTGGCGAATGATACCACTTGTAGGATGTTTACACACGAACCAAACACGTAAAGTCTTGAACTTTATGTGTCGAAATGAATAGATGAAGAACTTGGTGATAGAACTAGTATGGTGATGATGAAGAACTAATAAAGATGATAAACTAGATGAAGATTAAACAAAGATTAAACTAAAAAAGAAAGATTAGATTAAGGAAGGAAAAGGAAAACAAAGATGGTGTTTTCCTAGTGAGAGAAACAAACACCCATTCTCTCTCTAGGATGATACACAATGAAAAACACACACACACAAATGAGGTGGAGAGGCCTTTATACTATGACTAACAAGTTTAGGAGGCCTTCCTCATTTGTGTGTTCGGGACTAATTCCCGTTACATAAACATTAATAACTAAGAACTCTCGACACCGTTGAATAGCAATTTTCACGAGCTTTGCAACGGTATATTATATGACCATCACTTTAAATACGGCTAACAGCGTTTTTTCCGTCGTAGTGTAATTTTTAGCGTAATCCGTTTTTATTTTTAAATCTTTCTCTTCCAAAAACGACCACTAATCCAAAAATTGTTTTATACATATTGGCACACACACACACACCTCCTCAAGAACGAAATCTCATTAGTCGGTTTTGCGTTTTCCCTAAATCGTAAGACTTAATACTTGCCACAATTATTTGTTTTTCCTAAAACAAGTGACTAAAATACCTGCAATCATTTTGGCGCCGCTTCCGGGGAGGTGTGTTTAGCCTTATATATATCGTGTTTGTGTGAGTAGTGCATTTTTTGCTTTTCATTTTTGAAAAGCGTAAATATCTTACATACTCGTTTTTTATTTTTCTATTATAAATAAATATCCAAATAAATCGTGTTTAATTATCCTCAATTAAACACACATACATTTTTCATTTTATTGTTTTCGTTTTCTTTTTTTGTGAATACTATATTATATTACGTAGCACAATTAATAAACAATAGTTATCCAAATACGCGAGAAATCGCACCTCAATAGTTGAGCGTTCCGGTCACTATTGTTGTATCGAATTCAAAAAAAATCAAAGGCAAAATAGATAAATACTCTTAAGAAATTTAATCTCGATTGATACAAACTATAAGGTGGGTATAAGGCAGTTGTATTTCACAACCTAAGGAGAAAAGGCTTTTAAGTGCTTCGCGCCGCCTCGTTTTCCCCGCTCGCTTGTGCGTATCGATTTAGTGACGATTGATTAAGGGTTTGCAACTCAAGTATCAATACATCTATTTTTGTGATATTTAATTATTGAACCTCGAAACATTTTGGCATTCCGCCAACGTTTCAAAGTCGACGAGGGTTTTCACTTCACGTGATTACTTTCATTCTTATTGGATTCATTAATCAAGACCTTTGATTATTGGATAAGTATCTGTGGATTAATATCTACGTAATACATCGAAAATAAAAAATAATTAAAAACAATCAAAAACCAAAAAAATTGAAAAAAACGAAACCCCAAAGAGAATCTTCTTACCCCCATTCTTTATGTTAGTGCATGCGCACTCGATCGAAGGACTATATGAATTCTAGGGACGCAATCGAAATCGAAGGAATCGACAACGAAGACGTGATTTAGATACTGATACAATGGTTTGGATAGGGTTCAAGATTAATCTCGGTATCTTCTCGAATTGATCACTGTTTAAAGTGGAATAATTGTTCTTGGTTACAAATAAGGGGTTTGGTTTTTGGTTATCTAAATTTTAAACTAAATGCAAGTAATTAAGATGTCAATGAGTAGAGTAGAAGTTTTGACAAAATTAAACTAAAAGTTAATTAGGAAAATACTTAAAACTTAAAACTTTGTAAAACTTTAAAACTTAAAAACTTAGTCCATCGGAATATTGCAAATGAAGGTCCATCGGAATGTCAAAATCAAGTCTGTCGGAATATGGTTCTGTCGTAAAGTTCAGATCGGAATGCAAGTAATACTTCTGTCGCAATGTGCATCTATCGGAATGTATCAGATCGCAAAAGTCAGATCGGAAAGTTCTAGATCGGAATGTATGAAATCTAAGCACCTCTGTCGCAATGTTGTTCATATCAGAATGTAGCAAACAAAATTTTGGCAGCGTTTCAACTTAAGGTAACCTTAAATCCCGTCGGAATATGCGATCGCATTACGCGATCGCAATCCAGATCGGAATAAGGGGAAAAAGCCAACCGATCGCAAAGTAAAACCCTTAAGGGTTATTGCGATCAAAATAGGAAATCCGTCGGAATGCGTATAAACCCCAAGATTGCGATGGAAGCAATGTTGATCCGAAATTGGTGGCAACTTTAAAACTCAATAAGCACGATCAATAAGCTAACTCATCCGAAACTTAAACAACTCAAAAAGCTTAAATTCGACGACTTGTAAAACATAAAAGATCATAAACTTTATGAAATGAACTTAAAAATGACTAAAACCTTTGTGAAATCCGAAAAGCAATAAGCTAAACTTGAAATAAGCCAATAAGCATTAAGAGCCTATAGCTTATACGTGTATGAGCTTAAAAAGAAACAAGAAAGATTAAACTTTAATCACGAACTCCTCCAATCATCCAAACCGAATGAAATGAAACAATCGGATCAAGGATTAGGGTAAACTAAGAAATGTAGAAGGAGATTAAAGAACTTAAAAGCTTAACTTGAATTAGATTAATGAAATCCAAAATACAAAAATTAAAGAAAGCTTAAATTTAAAAGATGAAAACAAAGAAAAATTTAGTGAGAGAAAGTTGGGAACTTTCTCTCTCTAAAACTAGAGAAATGAAAAATGAAAAACTAACTAGCTTCTTCAAGTTGTGAAGTGTAGGCCTATTTATAGGCATATGCTTTGTGGGCTTGTGAATGGGCTTTGTTCATGGGCTTCTCTTCTTCTTTCTTCTTTAGTCTTTACGTTTCTTTAATTAAACGTTTCTGACTTTGGATTTTGAGAAGTGTCGGTGAATGATTCCAACTCGTCCTATAATCATTTGTTTAATAGACTCGAGTTCTTCGACATATATGAATCTTCCATCTTTGGCTCTATTCTTTGATAGATCTTCAAATAGGCACAATGACTTCAAATCTTTTGCATCTCTTGGACAATAGACTTCGTCTTGAGTCTTTTTCTTCGATAAAACCCGTGCAATCCCATGTTTTCTTCAATATTCATCCGGTTGACTCTGAAAACACAATAAACATAAAAACCACGCATAAATCCAAACAAATGATATTAAATACGTGTTTTGGTCTTGTTTTAGCCAGAAATAAGTGGTAAAAGGATGGGTGTTTTCACACCTATCAAATCCCCTACACTTAATCATTGCCATGCCCTCATGCAATGTTTAGTGATAAAGCAAATTTACACTTTTCTCATAATCAATCAACCTTGGCCTTATTAAAATATTACTAAACAAGAATTAAAGTACTAAGAGAAATTAAAAACTTTAAAGCAAATAAAAGGATAGAAAACCATTTTCACTCAAAAACAACTATATGGAAATAACTTGCAGAGAGATTGTTGATGCAAAAGTTGGTTGATCCTTGCTAGACCCGAATTGGGCTTAATTCGGGTTGGCTGGGCTCCGGCTCCTGCACCAAGTGAATCGTTTGGTTGGGATCCTTCACACTAAACAGCACGCGTTAGGCTTACCGTGGGAATGTTTCCCACGATTAGACTCCAGCGTGAGAGTAAGTAATCGATTTAGGGTTTATGTGAGTTTAGAGTACAAGTCGTAATACCCTTGTGGAACCCTTGAGGGTTCCTTTTATAGGCAGTGAAACCCTAATGGGCTTCCACTGATGCTTCGGCCCCAAGGAAGAGATAATCACCAGAATTAGAATGATTGTTATCTTCTAATCCTGGTAGTGAATATCCTCTCCCATTGGGATAAAGATATTCCTAGACAGAATATTATTCTGTCTAACCCTATGTCGGCCATGTCGACCGCACCGGGCCGTGGGCCGCACACATGTGTGCGGTTACTGTTCATCCAAGCCCATAAGCCTGAATGACATTATTCCACCCATCTGTGATGGGCCAGATACGTATAGTCCCCAGCCGGGTCATGAACCCGGCCCATGGGTACTACCCGTATCCGGCCCATCACAGATGGGTGGAATAATGTCATTCAGGCTTATGGGCTTGGATGAACAGTAACCGCACACATGTGTGCGGCCCACGGCCTGGTGCGGCCGACATGGCCGACATAGGGTTAGACAGAATAATATTCTGTCTAGGAATATCTTTATCCCAATGGGAGATGATATTCACTACCAGGATTAGAAGATAACAATCATTCTAATTCTGGTGATTATCTCTTCCTTGGGGCCGAAGCATCAGTGGAAGCCCATTAGGGTTTCACTGCCTATAAAAGGAACCCTCAACGGTTCCACAAGGGTATTACGACTTGTACTCTAAACTCACATAAACCCTAAATCGATTACTTACTCTCACGCCGGAGTCTAATCGTGGGAAACATTCCCACGGTAAGCCTAACGCGTGCTGTTTAGTGTGCAGGATCCCAACCAAACGATTCACTTGGTGCAGGAGCCGGAGCCCAGCCAACCCGAATTAAGCCCAATTCGGGTCTAGCAAGGATCAACCAACTTTTGCATCAACAAGTTGGCGCCATCCGTGGGACCCATTACACTAAGCTAGAACAAAACCTCATCTCGAATTTTCAATGACGAAGGGGCATCCGCAAGCTAATCCCAGGAATGCGAATCCCGGGAATCGGAAGTCCCAAGGGGAAGGGATTCTCATCCCCAATCAATCACCTAGCCGCCTCGCAGGCGGGCCTGGTAACCGTAGCAGTTTTCAGCCCGTGGGGGTGACGAGCACGATCTCTGTGACACCCCCACCCACTTCAACCCTGGATAACCCTGACCCAGGGAGTGCGCCAAACCCTCCTAACAAGGAACCGTGCAGACCCTCGACAGAGGAAGAAGTGGAACTCCTACCACTCAGCGAGGAGGATCTTACTCGAGTTCTCACGCAGAACTTTGATAGGATTGTCCCGGGAATCGCATCAAGGTTGAATCTGGGGAGGAACCTCCAGTCCAGACTCAACTTTGGTGAAACCGGACCAATCACCTCCTCCCAAAATCAGAGGAAAAGGAGGGCTCGGCCTCAGGAACAGGGCACCTTTGAGGAAACTCCTCAACCTCGGAATGTGTTTGAGCGCATAGGAGATCGCCTCATACAGGAACTAACGCAGTCTCGAGAGGGAGAAAGGTCGGATGGCTCACCCGAGCGACCAAATCGAGAGCTGTCCAGAACCGCACGTCGCCCGAGTGTGTGGGATAGGATGAACACTGGGAGAAAGGCTCCTGGTTCGTCCCAAAAAAGTGGTCCCTATTCAAAGGATGGGGCACCACCGCCGTCCCCAGACCCATCCGGGGAGGACTCAGATGACCATCCGCCTAAGCGTCGCCGGCCTAGGCGCACCCCACCACCACCACCAAATAATGATGATTATTATGGTGGCCCGTACTATCGAGATGCGGAAGCGGAGGATCTTCCGCGTCCATGGTGTGAGCCGTGGGATGACCCTAGGCTCACCCGGCCATGGGCGGACCCCAGGGAGGACCCGTTCACCCTCCGCATACGGAACTATTCTGAGGACACCAAACATCGCATGCCGGCGTGTATCAAGACCTATGATGGATCCGGTGATCCGGTGGATCTCCTTAAAATATTTGACACGCAGGCTAAAATTGAGCGATGGCCCATGCCTATATGGTGCCAAATGTTCAATTCAACCCTGATCGGAAATGCTCGTGACTGGTTTGAGGCACTCCCTCCATGGAGCGTTGATAGTTTCACGAAACTACGCACTGCGTTTGAGAACAATTATACTCAGAGGAAGAAGTATAATAGGGACCCGGTCTCATTGGCAACTGTCAAACAACGGCCGGGGGAGTCCACAGAAGCCTTCACTGAACGCTTCAATGATGAGTGCACGCGCACAAGAACAATGCCGGAGCTCCTGAAAATCTCTGATTACATGCACGCCATAACAGACAGAGAATTGATCAGGCGCCTCAATGATAAGCGTCCAGAGAGATATGATGACCTCATGGAAAGGGTCAGAAATTTCATAGAAGGAGAGACAGCCGTGGCCGCGGCCTACCCATCCCGAGGAAATGGGTACCGGTCAAATGACCAGTCCCGGAGACAGTCGGGCGGTCAAGGTAATCAGAACAATAACAAGGGTTCAGACTATAAGAGCCAAAGCAAAGGAGGACGGTCGGACGATAAGTTCACCCCCCTAAAGATGTCCTACCGGGAGATCTTGCTGACAGAAGGGGCGAACTTTCCAAGGCCTCCCCCAATGACCACTCCACCGGAACATCGGCAAAGAAGTCGCTTCTGCGAGTTCCATAATGACAAAGGCCACGGTACGAAGGAGTGTATCCAGCTCAAGAAGCATATTGAGTCTCTGATCAAATCAGGCAAACTCAAGCACCTAGTTAAGGATTGGAAGGATGGAAAAGACAACAACAAGAAGTATGATAAGAAGGATCCCCAAAAGGAAAAACCTTCGACTATATACATGATCCAGTCCAGACAGCGCCGCACGAGGCAGAAAGTTGGCCAAAAAATTTCACGCGGCAGGGAAATCTCGTTCCCTCTCATCACGGCAACCGATGTGACCGATGTGCCTCTCACTATCGAGATAAGCATTAGAACACACAACGTTCGTCGCATGTATGTGGATGGAGGATCGTCAGCAGAGGTACTGTATGAACACTGTTTCGTGCAGTTATGCCCAGAAATAAGAAGCCAATTAGTACCGGCCACGTCGCTGCTTACTGGCTTTAGTGGAGACACTATTTGGCCGATAGGGCAATTACGTTTGCTTGTGACCATTGGGAATGAGGAACATTCCACTACGGCGTGGATGAACTTCATGGTGATACGCTCACACTCTCCGTACAATGGAATCATAGGCAGACCAGGCATTTTGGCTATACGGGCGGTACCCTCTACGGCGCACGGGATGATCAAATTCCTCGTAGAGGGGGGAATTGTTACCATTTACAACACTATCGTACCAGCATCCGAGTGTCACACCGTGACAACACCGGCTCCACCTGTTCCGCCCAAAGATGGATCACCACCTCCCAATTGGAAGGTGGCCATTCACCTTGACTATCCGGAACAGGAGGTATCCATAGGAGGGGCGCTCTCGGATAGCGGCAAAAGGGCCATGTGCTCTCTTTTAAGTGCAAACCTAGACATATTCGCATGGGAGCCAAAGCATATGACAGGTGTGCCACGTGCGATAGCAGAGCATAAGCTTCAGATCCGCCAAGGGTACCAACCCATTAAGCAAAAGAAGCGCGGCCAGGCGCCTGAGCGCAGCCAAGTAATATTGGAGGAAGTACGGAAACTAGTGGATGCAGGCATCATGCGCGAGGTATACTACCACGAGTGGTTGTCCAATCCGGCCATGGTCAAGAAGCATGACGGAAGTTGGCGCATGTGTGTGGATTTTACGGATCTAAACAAGGCCTGCCCACAGGACTGTTACCTGTTACCGGAAATCGACTGGAAGGTGGAGTCCCTATGTGGGTATCCTTTTAAATGCTTTTTGGACGCGTATAAAGGGTATCATCAAATCCAGATGGCGGAGGAGGATGCAGAAAAAACGGCGTTCCATACGAGCCAGGGCGTGTATTGCTATACGAAAATGCCGTTTAGACTGAAGAACGTCGGTGCTACATATCAGCGGTTGGTGGACAAAGCTTTTGAATCACAGATAGGCCGCAACTTGGAAGTCTATGTTGATGACTTGGTGATCAAAAGTCACACGGAGGAGGCACTCCTCCGAGATGTCCAAGAGACATTCGACACTCTGAGAAGGATTAACATGAAGTTAAATCCAAAGAAATGTACGTTTGGAGCAACTGAGGGGATGTTCCTCGGATATTTGATTGATCCAAACGGCATCAAACCTTGCCCATAAAAGACGGACGCAGTGATACAACTGCCGTCCCCGCAGACACGGAAGGAGGTGCAATCCTTAAATGGGAAGTTAGCCGGACTGAATAGGTTCCTATCTAAATCCGCAGAGAAGTCATTACCCCTATTTAAGACACTCAAGAAGTGCATTAGAAAGGGAGACTTCCGGTGGACGAAGGAAGCCGAGGAAACCTTCGGCCAACTCAAGCAGCATCTTGCATCTCTCCCTATGCTAGTAGCTCCCCGGCCAAAGGAGGAACTCATTATGTATCTCTCAGCTACTCATGGTGCAATAAGCGCGGTACTTATGACGGATAGAGATACAGTACAAACTCCGGTCTACTTTATAAGTAGAACACTACAAGGGCCGGAGTTGAATTATTCCTCCATGGAAAAATTGGTGTTAGCACTAGTGTTTGCTACAAAGCGGTTGCGCCGGTACTTTTAGGCGCACCCAATTGTAGTCATTACGGATCAGCCAATCAAGCAGGTTATCTCTAGACCAGATGTGGCAGGGAGGCTACAGAAATGGAGCATCCTATTGGGGGAGCACAATATATCTTACAGGCCAAGGACGGCTGTTAAAGGCCAGATCCTGGCAGATTTCCTGATCGAGAAGCCGGATGAGGAAGGGCCAATCACCAAGCAAGACGAGATCCCAACAGAACCATGGGTGTTATTCACGGACGGATCTTCGTGTACGGACGGGTCCGGAGCAGGTCTCATCCTCACAAATCCAGAAGGAATGGAATTCACGTACGCCCTCCGTTTTGAGTTCACGGCCACCAACAACGAAGCGGAATATGAAGCATTAATTGCGGGTTTAAAAATCGCCGCTAGAATGGGGGTCCGCAACCTTGAGGCCTACGTGGACTCACGGCTTGTAGCGAACCATATTCTAGGTGGGTATGTGGCTAAGGAGGACAACATGGTCAGGTACTTGGAAAAAGTCAAGTCGTTAATCGCGACTTTCAGTAAGTTTTCCATCAAGCATGTGCCAAGGGGCGAGAACAAGAAGGCGGACGCTCTTAGCAAGATCGCATCCACGAGCTTCGCTCACTTATCTAAACAAGTCTTGGTGGAAATACTCAAGGAGAAATCTATAACGGAAGGGGAGGTTGCTGTTATAGTTGAAGAGGATGGACCTACATGGATGACCCCAATTATCAACTATTTGACTAGTGAGACCCTTCCAGACGAGGAAAAAGCAGCACGGCGCATAAGAAGGAAGTCCCACGGATGGCGCCAACTTGTTGATGCAAAAGTTGGTTGATCCTTGCTAGACCCGAATTGGGCTTAATTCGGGTTGGCTGGGCTCCGGCTCCTGCACCAAGTGAATCGTTTGGTTGGGATCCTGCACACTAAACAGCACGCGTTAGGCTTACCGTGGGAATGTTTCCCACGATTAGACTCCGGCGTGAGAGTAAGTAATCGATTTAGGGTTTATGTGAGTTTTGAGTATAAGTCGTAATACCCTTGTGGAACCCTTGAGGGTTCCTTTTATAGGCAGTGAAACCCTAATGGGCTTCCACTGATGCTTCGGCCCCAAGGAAGAGATAATCACCAGAATTAGAATGATTGTTATCTTCTAATCCTGGTAGTGAATATCCTCTCCCATTGGGATAAAGATATTCCTAGACAGAATATTATTCTGTCTAACCCTATGTCGGCCATGTCGGCCGCACCGGGCCGTGGGCCGCACACATGTGTGCAGTTACTGTTCATCCAAACCCATAAGCCTGAATGACATTATTCCACCCATCTGTGATGGGCCGGATACGGGTAGTACTCATGGGCCGGGTTCATGACCCGGCTGGGGACTATACGTCATCAGAGATCAAGGACTTACATTAGGGCTTTGGTGCTGCGAAGATTTATCATCCTCAAGTTTCACGTTCCCCAAACTAAGCTTAAAAACGAGATTATTGTTATTATAAGTTAGTAAATCAAACACTTACACACATGGCTTAATTATATGCTTAAACTCCCTTATTCCTAGGTGTATCTCTTATATTTTATTTTTGTCTTAGAATGATCATGAAGATGCATTTTTGGACTTATTTCGATAGTTTATTAGGCTGAAAGGAAAGTAGGACGATTTGATCAATAGTTAGCTAAAGGACAAAATCTCTTAAAACTGCTTCTCGGGATATCAAAAAGTTCATATCTTGGCATAACTCGGTTCACGATTTGAGACCTTTCTCGGGCCGATATTTGGCATGTAATTCATGTGACACCCCCAAATTGAGTCAAACGCAGCGGAGATAATATTTGGGTGTCACGTAGGTGGATCAACAGCAGACAGAATATAGAGCAACAGATAAAAGATTATCCTTACATTTATTACATGATTGAAAGTGCAAATAGTATTATAGTAGTCTTTAACATTGTTTGAAAGTTTGAATTTATTCCCAATTTATAAAACCCCAGATGAGCTCTATAAATGCAACCTATCATGATGCTTGACTTCATGCACACCATTACCTACTTCAATTACATGAGAAAACATGCTTAGAAAGTCAACATAAAATTGGTGAATTCACAGGTTTAATTAAAATAAGTTTGGACATTAGTTATTCCCAGAAGTAGTAATGCACAAAGCACTAATACTTAAAAGTAATTACATTTCCATATTGCCCGAAACTGAAACTTGACAGTTAAGTCCTTAACAAATAAGGACCCTTCGCCTTATCATTATCAAGGCACTCATAACAAAAATAAGTGCTAACATGTGAAACATCTGTTGTCCCGGCCGAGGCACAGTGAGCATGACTCACCCAGATGGGGACGGTCAATCCCAAATAGATCTATTTATAACATTCAGGTAATTCAATCATTCTAACAGTTTCGGATGCACGGGTCATGCTGTTCATCTACAATAGGCAGGGTAATCAAAAGTTTCACAGTTCAATTTATGTCCATAAAATCAAATATGTTGCATGCTTTCTTCCCCATTAAAAGGTTTAAAAGTTTGTCAATATATAAAGTGGGGCCATGAACTCACCTCAGTATACAACAATAAGTCAGAAGATAAATCTGATAAGGATGCTCACGATACAGTCAACGACCTAAATAATTATAAGGTCTCAGTAAATGCATAACATAATGCATAAAAGTTCCAGAATAAATCTGTGCATGCTTAAACTGGTTTTAAGTATTTAATTACAATACTTGTAATTTGTTCGTCGTAGTACAAGTTCTAATAGTATTTATTTTAGGTATAAAATAAATAATAAGGTTTAATTAATTAATTCATTTAATTAATATTTTGTACTTACGTTGTTTATAAAACACTTTAAATATTTATATAGGATAGTTTTATATACATTTAAAGTGATAGGAAATAAATATAATTAGTATATTTATTTTATAAGTTAACCATTTTCAATTTATATTTAATATATAAATAAGGTTTATAAATGTATAACATTTATTTAAAGTCCATGTTTACGTAAGATTTATATTTATTAAGTTATAGGTTTGGAAAAATAACAATTGTTACGTTTATTTAAGTTTTACGTTTAAATAACGGTTTGAAATATATAAGATTTTAAGGTTCGTAATACTTGTATAAAATTACGTTTTGGTCCTTTTAAATAAATAAATACTCGTGATTAAATTACTTTTATACCCCTAGGGTTTCTAAATCTTTCAAGTATTTATAGTTTTGGTCCCTCCCTAGTTACACGTGTAACTAGGGTTTCTTAAAGTTTCATAAAGTGTCAATTTTGGTCCTTATAGTATACGGCCTATTTTAGGGCTTATTAAAGTTTCACCTAATGGCAGTTTTGGTCCTTATAGTTTCGGCTAATAATAAGGTTTATTATAAGTTACATTATTGCCCCCTAGGGCTTGTATAGGTTTCGGCTATTGGCAAGTTTAGTCCCTAGGGTTACTTAGGGTTTTATTAAGTTTAGTATCTTGACACATTTAGTCCCTAAGGTTTATGTTAGGTCTCGGCTTGTGTCCAAAAGAGTCCCTAGGTTTTCCAAAGTTTATACAACTTACCCTAATATTTTATGATCTCTTTTTAGTCCTTTTTAACCTTACAAAGTTTCGGATATGTTCAAAACACACCCTCATACTCTCGGCATTATTTAAAAAGTGGTTCAAAGTTTATGTTTTTGAAATACAAATTTCTACACTTATTCATTTAGATCCCTTTTACTTTGAAAAATTACAATTTAGCCCAAAAGTATCATATATGCTATTTTTAACCCGAATGTTTATATATTTACTATTTTAGTCCAAGACTTCTTAGATCTATCATTTAAATCCAAAATAATTATAGATTTATATTTTCAACATGTAACTTTATAAAATCATATTTTTGACACTAAAAGTCTTATAAAAACATTTATTTAATGGAAATGATTATTTATCTAGGCAAGGTATTATAGTGAGCTTAAACTATTCTTATGAGGCCTAATAGTGATCTTAACATTGTAAGGCACCTAATAACATGAATCTAATGTTTCAAGTTATATCTAAACATTAAAATATTTCTCAAAATCATATTATGAGCTTAATAGCTCACGTCCAAAATTACTTGCATGGTTAAGTTTTCATGATTTTTCAAGTTAAACAAGATCATGATGATGTGTTCTTCAAGGTTGACAAGTTTTTACATCAAGTTTTGTTATATATAAATTTTAGCCGTGGGTTTTACTTAGGTTTTTAGGGTTTCAATACTTGTTTAAATGTTATCTTTACCAAAAATAAACATGTACACATCAATATATATAAAGGTAATGTTTTAGAAAAGATAGGTTTTAACTTGGACTTACTTGATTAGATAGGTTTAGGAATGATATGAGAATGGGTAGAACAAGTGACAAGCTTTCAACAATGGAGGTCTAGGAAATCATAAACATGCCGTGGCTTCAAGTAGGCTTCTAGGGTTCTTGTTCTTGCTTCAATGATCAAGGTTTCTTGTAGGTTGAGCTTAGGATTAACCTTTAGGTAGTAGAAGACATAGTATAGGAGTAGTAGTAAAGCTTGAAGGTTTGAAAATGGTGGTTAAGGGTGTTTAGCCGTGAGTTGAGAGAGAGAAGAGTGGAATGAGATTGGAAATATTTTGTGTTGTGTGTTGAGTGCATGTTTCGGCTTAAGAAGTAAGAGAAGAAGGATTTGGTGAATCTTGTACCTAGTACTCAAGATCCTAGGAGATACAAGTTAGATATGAAATATCTTTCAAGTATTTGTCACATGCTTAAACTAGAAAGTTTACTTCCTTCCCATTTTAGTGTGTAGCCGTGTGTTTGCATAAGTCAAATGGGGGACAAGGTCTTACATGGCATAGTAGAATGCATGAGGTTTGAGTGTGTAAGTGTATAAGTATGCTTTGTGTAAGCAAAAGCATGGTTAGGGTAGTGGAATAAACATGATTACTTGTAGGGTAGATAGCAAATGATGGTAGTGCATGCATGCATACATACACACGTTATTTTATAGGCATGGGAGGGGTTTAGGTAAATTTTTGCCAAGTGTTGTATGATAATAATAGTCTTTGTACATTACTATAGGTACTTGTTGTGTTGTAGGTATTGTTGTTGAAGCTTTTAGATAACTTAGTGAAAGTGTATCATTAAATACATTACTAGACTTAATTTACTAAAATAAGGTAAATAAGTGACAATGTAAAATAATATACATTGTTTTTAAAGTGTTTAGGTATTTAATCCTTTTAAGTAATATATGTAAATATGTACATATAAAAATAATTCAAGTACTTAATAAATAAATCAAGTAAGGTTACAGTTTATCTCAAAATATGTACTAGGGTGATGAATTTCATTATTCAATCAAGTGGCCAGGCAATTGCCAAGGTAGTCAATAAATGACTAAAGGTTCATATAAATATAAAATAAATATGAAAGGTAGTATGACAATAGGTATATGATAATTAATAAGTCATATAAAAGTGAAATTATATAATTTCCAAATATAAATAGTACTACAGTTGACAAAGTCAATGAGGGTAAAATCAGAGGTTTTACAGCACCATCCCGTTATTTTAGCTTTGTCCTCAAAGCTTAAGATGAAGCTATTGGTCAGGTGAACAAGTGTGGATACTTGGTCTTGAACGAGTCTTCTCGTTCCCAAGTGAACTCAGGGCCTCTCCTAGAGTTCCAACGTACTTTGACCAGCGGGATGCGACTGCGTTTCAACTTCTTAACTATCCTCTCCATGATTTCCACCGGTTCTTCTACAAACTGGAGTTTGTAGTCAATTTGAACTCCTTCCAATGGCATAGCCAGTGGTTCTTCAGCATAGCACTTTTTCAGGTTAGAAACATGAAAGGTAGAGTGTACCCGACTCAGTTGCTGGGACAACCCTAAACGATAAGCTACTTCCCCGATCCTGGCTGTTACTTTGAAAGGGCCAACATAATGTGGATTCAGTTTTCCACGTTTGCCAAAACGTACAACACCCTTCCAAGGTGATACCTTGAGCATGACACGGTCACCTACTTAAAATTGCATAGGTTTGTGTTTCAGGTCCGCGTAGCTCTTTTGTCAATCGCGAGTAGCTTGAATTCTCTGTCTGATGAGGACGATCTTGTCAGTAGTCTCCTGGATTAACTCGGGTCCAGTGAGCTGAAATTCACCTACTTCTGCCCAACACACAGGCGAACGACATTTGCGACCGTACAGTGCTTCAAAAGGGGCAGCCTTAATGCTGGCATGATAACTGTTGTTGTAGGAGAATTCCACTAAAGGAATATGGTCAACCCATCTATTTCTAAAATCTATCACACATGCTCGTAGCATGTCCTCTAGATTCTGGATGGTTCGTTCACTTTGACCATCAGTCTGCGGATGATAAGCAGTGCTCATATCCAAATTGGTACCTAAGGCTCGTTGGAAAGCCTTCCAAAAGTTTGACGTGAACCTACCATCTCGATCACAGATTATCGACACTGGTATTCCATGTTTGGTCACAATCTCCTTCAGGTACGTCATTGCTAGTTTGGCAAGGGGATCGTTCTCCCTAATCGGCAGGAAATGAGCGGACTTGGTGAGTCGATCGACGATTACCCAGATTGTATCGTGACCGTGAGATGACTTTGGGAGTTTGGTAACAAAGTCCATAGTGATGTTTTCCCACTTCCACTCCGGTATCTTGGGTTGTACAAGTAAACCCGATGGTCTCTGGTGTTCAGTTTTGACACGAGCACAGGTCAAACATTTCTGAACGTAGGTGGCGATGTTGGCTTTCATATTCGGCCACAAATATAACTTCTTCATATCCTGATACATCTTTTCAGATCTGGGATGTATAGAATATTTGGACTTATGAGATTCGTGCATGATCACGTTCCTCAAATCTCCATAACATGGTAACCAACTTCGTCCGTGAAGGCATAGGGTTCCGTCTGCTCTAGGTTCTAACTTTTCTTTGCTAAGATCAGTTCTGAGCATTCCCCCTACATCTTCCCTCACGAGGTTTTCAGGCAATTGGTGTGACATTCGTCAAATTTCCATCATTTAATTATTCATGTAGTACGAGTATTTTAACTGTTTATCGACTAGTTGTCGTCATGAACGTGTTAATTGTTTTGCTTTGCGGACAAAGCCCTTTTTAGGGAGAGCATATGTAACATCTCAATGTTTCGCGATTATTAAGTTGAATGCAATACGCAAGGTTGTGAACATTTTATGTTTTACCGTACGTTTATTGGTTATAGTTATTAAGACTTAGTAACGTCTCGCACAATTGTTTGTTTTGGGATCATACGCTAAACGGTTTTGCTGTCGTGTTATTGCAGTCGCGTCTAAACCTAAACATTTTGAGCCGAGTCGAGTTTATAGCTATCACAGCAAGTGTACATATAACTGAATATATAAACCTCCAATTTTATTGCCAAGCTTGTCATACAAGGGTCTCAAATCAGTCACAAGTCTACATTACACATAAACTTTATAGTTTATTTGTCCCACTAAAGGACAACACATTTGCCTAGTTTACCCCTTTTGGGTACATCACAAGTGAACATTTCCAGATTTACACTAACCCTAGACTAACTATACAAGTTTATATACAAACCCAAAGTATTATCCAATGTCCACATACAAATTATCTCAGTCCAAAATACAAACATCAAAAATCTGCACAAGTATTCACAATACAACTCCTGGATAGAAGATTAGTTCCAGCCGACCCATACGTCGCGTCAAACCTGCAAAACAGAAAGTCCTCATCCTGTCCGAACCTGCAAAAACCGAACGTAGCATCCCCATTGTGAGTCTTTTGTCTTTTCGTCTTTCCTTTCGAAGTCTAGATGTGCTTGTTGTGTACGAACCTACGAATAAACGAAACCGTGGTTAGTCATTGAAATGGACTTATACTTTTATACTAAAAACTGAAAAATTGTTAAACTTTTTAAATGCAAACATGTTATATTATTGCTGTTCTGTCAACCAAACCGAGACCCAGTTTAAACCAAACCGAGACCCAATTGAGACCAAACCGAGACCCAACTTAGAACCAAACCGAGATCATGTCCAACCAAATCAAGACTCCAATCATGAACCAAACCGAGACCCAATCAAGGACCAAACCGAGCATCAAACCAAACCAACCAAAGTTCTTACTGCCAAAATTATCAACAATCCTTACCAACTAAATCCAAATGTATTAATCAAGTTTTATTTTACAGAAAACACTAATCATGCCGCGGGTATAGAAACCCCAACTCAAATCAAAACCCTAATTTTTTAAAACCTTTTTAAACATCTAATTAACATTGCCACATTCCAGAAACATCATATAAACACGTGTAACATTCGAATATATAAAAACCCCCAATTTTTATAAAACCCTAGATTTACTTTTTATTAATTAAAATGCTAATTAAACCTAATCTAAACCCAAAACCCATATTTAATTTAATTGAAAACGTGATATGCAAAAACCCCCAAATTAACCGAAACCCTAATTTTATAAATCGATTTTATATATGAAATTAGTTGATTTTATAATAGAAAACACCATTTAATTATGTTTAAACCTGATTTTAATGAAAACCCCCAAATATTTCAAAACCCTAATTTTGTTTATTTCAATCCGAGAATCATATGATCCACAACAAGTACATACAAATAAATTAAACCCACTGATATTTATTAAATCGAAAATCAATTAAAGCTTTTAAAAAGGAATAAAGGAAAATGAACTTATCTTTGATTTCGGTTATGGATTCACGAACCGCAAGGGAGAACACATCATAAAACCAATCGGTTTGATGTGGGGATTAACCCACATCTCACGCGATATAAAACCTCAGACCACCCATATATGATGTTATAACTCAAACTGATTAGATGATAACCAAGGTAGATGATTAAACCGATCTAGGTTAGAGAGAGAGAAAGTGTTGGGACGGTGGAGGAAATATCGAGAGAGGAGAGAGAAATAAACTCTCAGATATGGGGTTGTGTGTGTAAACACACGTGATATACTCCTTTCGTTTCCTTGTTTAATCCGCCAGTGGACCGGGCCGGGTCAATGACCCTTGGGCCGGTTGCTGGGTAAATGATTTTGGACTCCCATTTTAGGCCACATGTGTTTTAAGTTAGTTTGGTTAAAGCCCAAACGAAATTTGTTAAATTTAAGTTATGTTTTGACCCGTAAAACCCGACCCGTTAATAAACCGATTTTATTTATCGTACTTTTCCGTAAAATCGTACTTTTCATAAACGTATGGTTTCGTCAAGCACAACTAGGGTGTCGAGTTATTTAATCATACAATTATTCGTATCGTAACTCGATTCTTAAATTAATTAGGTCGCGGCTAGCGTAACCGTACCCTTGAGCTATTTTATCTTCGTTCTCTTTGCTGAATTTACGAGGTGAGTTTATAGCCCCCATACTTTACTATTTTCACTGCTTTTTGGGGTGAGACATTGCTTGATTTTAATGTTTAAACACAAGTGCATTTACTGATTTATATATTAGTCTAAGTCCCACTAAAAACCCAGTTGCTTTGGCCCTTGAATCGTGAACCGTTAATTACTTTGTGTAAGCGCGAATGTAATGGATAGATCTATCGGGATTGACGTTCCTGTCTGTCTTGTCCAACAAGGGGACAAGCGGGCACAGTTTCATTTGAATCTGATATAGGATGTCGTGGGTTTAGGCATCTGGTTTGGGCTACATTTATAAGATTATACTGCCGGTGTTGTTAACGCTTCGGTGTCACGAGCTTAGACTGTAATAAATACTTTTGGGATGACTTTGTATCTGTTATATTGTCATCACATTTGGGAAAATCTTGTGGTTCATTAAACATTTCAAACTAACTAAACCTATGAACTCACCAACTTTATGTTGACACTTTAGCAATGTTTTTCTCAGGTATTAAGAAGGAAGATACTAAATGAGGTCTCATGCATTGCCGTCATTTCCTTGAAACAACGATCATTTGTACCATTTGAGAAAACTATGTTTTGTAACCGTATTCAGTTTATGCTTCCGCACTTTGTTAAAACAATTTATTTTATTAATTACAAGTGATCTATTTTCCGAACGTCCCATTTAGAGGTCGTTCTTTGTGACTATGTGTGTATGATAATCATGACGTCACCACTCCCTTGTCGCCATTATACTCTGATATTTTGGGAGTGTGACAGATTGGTATCAGAGCACTAGTTATAGAGAACTAGGTTGCATTTAGTAATTCTAGACTATAACTGCTCTATGTTTAATCGATTATCATACAGATTGTAAGTACTAAGTATATGTAGATACATAAGTAATAAATGGGATACATGTGAATTAATAATTACGAGGTATATTTACATGGGTTACATGTGCAACAACAAAATCTGAATTATGTTATATGGGATACATGTGGATTCAACAATGATTGCTGTGTTATGTTAATGTCCTTTTTACGGACTAATTTTATGAGATATTTACACACCTTTATTTTGTTTATGATTACAGCGATGTCTTCATCCGATGATTCCACGTCTACAGGAGCGTACTACAACCGTAGTTCGCAGTCGACCATCAGTTCATCAGTAGGACTACCTAGAGGATCGCCGTCAGGATATCCGTGGTACCGGATGGTTTCAGATGATGATGTAGAGAGAGAGGCTGAGGAGGTTCGTCATTCACCGATTCGTATTCCTGACGCATCAGCTGACGATGTGCTTAGCCTAGAAGGCGGGGGAGAGGATGACTTAGACACTGACGTGGTGCAGTCACCAGGTCAGGCATCAGTGACTGGAGATGAGACGGTAGAGGAGACAGAGGATGATGGGATGGAGTTTACAGATGGGGAAGGAGAGCCTATGGAGGTCACAGACACTGAGAACCCTCCTACTGCATATGCCGCTACTCCTGAGGTTTCCCTAGCACACATCGCCTCATCTTCATCTGAAGACGAAGGAGAAAGGACTGCTATTCCTGCTCCAGCACCTGGTACTCTACCTTTCTACTATGTGAGACGACGTCTTCGGGGGAGAGCTGCTCGACTACCACTTTCACCTTACAGGCCCCTCATACCTTTCACTGCCACTGACAGGCATGCAGCCCGCACACCTGCCAGTTCTGTCCCAGAGACACCATTACTGCTACCACCACCAGAGACTGTACCTGCAGTATACCAGGAGATGCTCACTGACGCTGGTATCTCTACAGGACCGAGAGCTACGACTCCTCTTCCTAGGAGAGCTACGTCGACGGTGGTGATGCTTGGGGCGGCAGATGGATGTGTGACGACACGATTGAACAGGTTGGAGGATGCTGTAGAGGCTTTAGGTGAAGAGTACAACGAAGTGCAGGATAAGTTAGAGGCACTGGCGAAGAAGAGTCCAGTCAGGGATGAGACAGTGTTGACAGTATGTGTGACCCGTCTACGAGGACAGCTTCGTACTGTTCTTGATCAGATGGAATCCATGCCAAACACTCGTCTTGAGGAGATTGAGAGCCTGATGACCCGTTGGGGAGTAGAGCCATTGGTGGAGACAGGCGGACTAGAGGCACCAGTGGATGACCCTGTTGCAGACTTGGATAAGAGGTTTAGAGCCGCTTGTCATGACACCGATGTTAGATTGAGAGATTCCCAGGCTCGTGAGCTAGTGGTTGAGAGGAGATTAGCAGAGTTGGAGAAGGAGCTTCATCAGCGCCGTGAGGGCACTAGTTAGATTTATCTTGTATCATCGACCTATCCCTGTATGACCACTAAGCTTTGAAGTTTGTCTTAGCTAGTTGGTATTTTATTTTCTCTTATTATGTTATGACAAACTATGATGTATTATCAAACGATTTCATGAATGATATTATGAGTTGCAAATTGTGAGATCATTATATATTGTGTATTATATCTTGGAGCATTTCATAATTGTGTTGTGTGTGCCATGCATGTTACGTCTGGCAAAAACTTATTATCCTATTACCTTGTTAGATTATGGCGCCAGTTAGAAGATCCGAAACGCAGAATCCGCCAGCCGCTACCGGTGGAATTGACACCGCCCTGTTAAGCCAAATGATAGCCGAACGAGTGGCCGAGGCACTCGCGACCGCTGAAGCAAACCGTACAGCTAGCACACAGGAGGAGACCAACCAAGGAGCTACTAATGCTATTGCACGAACTTGTACCTACAAGGAATTTCGTGCAGTTACGCAAGTAAGTTTCCGAGGTACTGAAGGAGCAGTAGGATTAACCAGATGGTTTGAGAAGCTAGAATCCCAATTTGGGATTAGCAATGTCGCTGAAGCCGACAAGGTGAAGTTTGCGTCAAGCACGTTAGTGGATGGTGCTTTGACTTGGTGGAACGTCTATGCTCGTGCAGTGACCATTGACGTTGCCCAAGCGACGCCCTGGAGTGAATTTAAAGCCATGTTTGTGAGGAAATACTGTCCCCGAAATGAAGTCAAGCAGATGGAAGTTGAGCTGTGGAACCTGAAGGTCAAGGGTACTGCTCTTACTGCTTACAATCAGCGCTTTCAAGAGCTGATTTTGTTATGTCCTGAAATGGTGCCCAACGATGACCGATTGTTGGAGCGCTACATTGAAGGACTACCTTTGAGCATCAAAGGGAATGTGACTTCATCCAAGCCTACCGATTTGCACGAGGCAATCGACATGGCTCAGAGTCTGATGTACCAAGTGGTACAGGAGTTGGGAGAAAATACTGGGGATAAAAGAAAGTGGTCTGGCAACCACTACAACAACAATACCAACAACAACAACAACCCAAGCAACTACAACCAGAACAAGCGACAAGAAGTAGCAAGAGTGTTCACTGCTGGACAAGGAAATACTGGGAACTACGCTGGGAGACTACCTTTCTGCGGAAAATGTGGTCGACACCACGAAGGAGCATGTCCCCCTACGTGCTACAATTGTGGGAAGGCGGGACATAAGGCAAAGGAATGCCGAGCACCACCTCGTGCTACTAATCAAAGAGGACCTGGAACGCAAGGTGGCCAAGGAGCAAATGTCACATGCTTCGGATGTGGAGAGAAAGGTCACTACAAGAACAAATGTCCGAGCGGTGGAAACCAAGGTCGTAGTAACCAGATTCGAGGGAATCAAAATCAGAACCAAGGGAACCAGAAGCAGAATCAAGGGAACCGAGGAGGGAATAACCGAGCCACAACTAGTACTCCTGGAGGATTTACGGCACCTAGCAAAGTGTATCATCTCTGTGCTGAAGCTGCTGTGCAAGACAACAATGTTGTGACTGGTACGTTTCTAGTCAATAACAACTATGCTTCAGTACTATTTGATTCTGGTGCGGATAGGAGTTTTGTGTCGTCTATATTTAGTGAGCGCCTAAATGCTACCCCTACTGCGTTAGACGTTAAGTATAATGTAGAACTAGCCGATGGGAAGTCAGTAACCACCGACGTTATTCTGAAAGGATGTAGTGTAAGACTACAAGGTCGTTCGTTTAGTATCGACCTACTCCCTATAGAATTGGGAAGTTTTGACGTCATCATTGGAATGGATTGGATGTCGAAGCATCACGCGGAGATTGTATGTCATGAGAAGTGTGTCCGTGTTCCTTATGGAAACGACGTACTCATCATACAAGGCGAAAGAAGTGGTGTGAAGAATGGATCAAGATTGGAAGTCATCTCATGTATCAGGACTCAAAGATACATTGAGAAGGGATGTCCGGTATTCTTGGTTCAAGTCACACAAAAGGAAGGAGAAGAAGATCGCGAGAAGAAGGTGGAAGATGTACCGATCGTTAGAGACTTTCCGGACGTATTCCCAGAGGATTTACCCGGACTACCACCAGCACGGCAAGTGGAGTTTCACATCGAGCTTACACCAGGAGCCGCGCCTGTTGCTAGAGCCCCATACCGTCTAGCACCGGCCGAGATGACAGAGTTAGCTGAACAGATAAAGGAACTTTCTGACAAAGGTTTCATTAGACCAAGTTCCTCACCCTGGGGAGCGCCGGTCTTATTTGTCAAAAAGAAAGATGGATCCTTTAGAATGTGTATCGATTACCGAGAATTGAATAAGCTGACGATAAAGAACCGCTACCCATTGCCGAGGATTGACGATCTTTTCGACCAATTGCAAGGATCTAGCATATACTCGAAGATCGATTTAAGGTCAGGATATCATCAACTAAGGGTTAGAGAGGAAGACGTTCATAAAACGGCTTTTAGAACCCGGTACGGACACTACGAGTTCCAAGTTATGCCTTTTGGTTTGACAAACGCACCTGCGGTATTCATGGATCTCATGAACCGAGTTTGCAAACCATACTTGGACAAGTTTGTGATTGTATTTATCGATGACATTCTCATCTATTCTCGTAATGAAGAAGAGCACAAGGAACACTTGAGACCATATTAGAGCTGCTAAGGAAGGAGAAGTTATATGCAAAGTTTTCCAAATGTGAGTTTTGGATAAACACAGTGCAATTCCTTGGGCATGTGATCGACAGCAGTGGTATTCACGTTGATCCTGCTAAGATCGAGGCTGTAAAGGATTGGGCGACTCCAACAACACCCACGAAGATCCGTCAATTTTTAGGTCTTGCTGGTTACTATAGGAGATTCATTGAAGGTTTCTCTAAGATAGCTAAACCAATGATGGAATTGACTCAAAAGGATAAGAAGTTTGAGTGGAAGGAGGAGCAAGATTTGGCATTCCAGACGTTGAAGCAGATGTTGTGTGAAGCACCTATACTAGCCCTACCCGAGGGTAATGAAGACTTTGTGGTGTATTGTGATGCATCCATAAAAGGGTTAGGTGCAGTACTGATGCAAAGGACTAAGGTCATAGCTTACGCATCAAGACAACTAAAAGTGAACGAGAAGAACTACACAACTCATGATCTAGAGTTGGGAGCAGTGGTGTTTGCCTTGAAGATTTGGAGACACTACCTTTATGGTACTAAGTGTGTTGTATTCACTGACCATAAGAGTCTACAACATATTTTGAATCAAAAGGAACTCAACATGAGACAACGACGTTGGCTAGAGTTGCTCAGTGATTACGATTGCGAGATCCGTTATCACCCAGGCAAGGCAAATGTCGTGGCCGACGCTTTGAGTCGAAAGGAGAGAGTTCTTAGGGTGAAGGCGTTAATGATGACCATTGACTTAGACCTTCCATCCTTAATTCTCAAGGCTCAGAAAGAAGCAGTCGAGGAAGAAATTCTTAAGACTGAAGATGTTGGAGGAATGATAAAGAAGTTGGAAGCACGTTCGGATGGAACGTTATGCCTTGATAATAGGAGTTGGTTACCATGCCATGGTGACCTACGATCCTTGATTATGCATGAGTCGCATAAGTCAAAGTACTCCATACATCCGGGATCTGATAAAATGTATCATGATCTGAAGATGTTGTATTGGTGGCCGAACATGAAGGCGGACATTGCTACATACGTTAGCAAGTGTTTGACTTGTGCCAAAGTCAAAGCCGAACATATGAAACCATCAGGATTATTGGTCCAACCCAAACTGCCAGAATGGAAGTGGGAAAGGATCACTATGGATTTCATTACCAAGCTACCAAAGACAGCAGCCGGATTCGACACGATTTGGGTAATCGTCGACCGACTCACCAAATCGGCTCATTTCCTGCCCATCAAGGAGACTGATGGAATGGATAAGTTAGCAAGGACGTACTTGGAGGAAGTAGTCACGAAGCACGGTATGCCTGTGTCTATAATCTCCGACCGAGACAGCCGATTTACTTCACAATTTTGGAAGTCACTGCAGAAGGCATTGGGAACGCAGTTGGATATGAGCACTGCGTATCATCCCCAGACCGACGGTCAAAGTGAACGGACCATTCAAACCTTAGAAGATATGCTGAGAGCTTGTGTGATTGACTTTGGAAATAAATGGGATAGACACCTACCTCTGGTGGAATTCTCATACAACAATAGTTATCACACTAGCATTAAGGCAGCGCCGTTCGAGGCACTGTATGGTAGGAAGTGTCGTTTACCCGTGTGTTGGGCAGAGGTCGGTGAAGCACAACTCACTGGACCTGAGATCATACACGAGACTACTGAGAAGATCTTCAAGATTAAGAGCCGTATGCAAGCCGCAAGAGATCGACAGAAGAGTTATGCTGACCTGAGACGCAAACCTCTTGAGTTTGAAGTTGGTGACAAAGTCATGTTGAAGGTCTCACCTTGGAAAGGTGTGATTCGCTTTGGAAAGCGTGGAAAGTTAAACCCTCGTTACATTGGACCCTTCAAGATTATAGAGAGGATTGGTCCCGTAGCCTATCGTTTGGAATTACCCCAAGAACTTAGCCGAGTGCATAATGTGTTCCACATTTGCAATCTGAAGAAATGCTTAGCCGACGAAGCACTCGTTATCCCTTTGGAGGAGATTCAACTCGACGACAAACTCAATTTCGTAGAAGAACCCGTAGAAGTCATGGACCGTCAAGTTAAACAACTCAAGCAAAGCCGTATACCGATTGTGAAAATCCGATGGAACGCGCGTAGAGGTCCAGAATACACGTGGGAACGTGAAGATCAATTCAAGAGCAAGTATCCTCATCTTTTCGTTAACCAACCTACTACAACAACGTCTTGATTTCGTGACGAAATCTCTAAAACATGGGAATACTGTGACATTCGTCAAATTTCCATCATTTAATTATTCATGTAGTACGAGTATTTTAACTGTTTATCGACTAGTTGTCGTCATGAACGTGTTAATTGTTTTGCTTTGCGGACAAAGCCCTTTTTAGGGAGAGCATATGTAACATCTCAATGTTTCGCGATTATTAAGTTGAATGCAATACGCAAGGTTGTGAACATTTTATGTTTTACCGTACGTTTATTGGTTATAGTTATTAAGACTTAGTAACGTCTCGCACAATTGTTTGTTTTGGGATCGTACGCTAAACGGTTTTGCTGTCGTGTTATTGCAGTCGCGTCTAAACCTAAACATTTTGAGCCGAGTCGAGTTTATAGCTATCACAGCAAGTGTACATATAACTGAATATATAAACCTCCAATTTTATTGCCAAGCTTGTCATACAAGGGTCTCAAATCAGTCACAAGTCTACATTACACATAAACTTTATAGTTTATTTGTCCCACTAAAGGACAGCACATTTGCCTAGTTTACCCCTTTTGGGTACATCACAAGTGAACATTTCCAGATTTACACTAACCCTAGACTAACTATACAAGTTTATATACAAACCCAAAGTATTATCCAATGTCCACATACAAATTATCTCAGTCCAAAATACAAACATCAAAAATCTGCACAAGTATTCACAATACAACTCCTGGATAGAAGATTAGTTCCAGCCGACCCATACGTCGCGTCAAACCTGCAAAACAGAAAGTCCTCATCCTGTCCGAACCTGCAAAAACCGAACGTAGCATCCCCATTGTGAGTCTTTTGTCTTTTCGTCTTTCCTTTCGAAGTCTAGATGTGCTTGTTGTGTACGAACCTACGAATAAACGAAACCGTGGTTAGTCATTGAAATGGACTTATACTTTTATACTAAAAACTGAAAAATTGTTAAACTTTTTAAATGCAAACATGTTATATTATTGCTGTTCTGTCAACCAAACCGAGACCCAGTTTAAACCAAACCGAGACCCAATTGAGACCAAACCGAGACCCAACTTAGAACCAAACCGAGACCATGTCCAACCAAATCAAGACTCCAATCATGAACCAAACCGAGACCCAATCAAGGACCAAACCGAGCATCAAACCAAACCAACCAAAGTTCTTACTGCCAAAATTATCAACAATCCTTACCAACTAAATCCAAATGTATTAATCAAGTTTTATTTTACAGAAAACACTAATCATGCCGCGGGTATAGAAACCCCAACTCAAATCAAAACCCTAATTTTTTAAAACCTTTTTAAACATCTAATTAACATTGCCACATTCCAGAAACATCATATAAACACGTGTAACATTCGAATATATAAAAACCCCTAATTTTTATAAAACCCTAGATTTACTTTTTATTAATTAAAATGCTAATTAAACCTAATCTAAACCCAAAACCCATATTTAATTTAATTGAAAACGTGATATGCAAAAACCCCCAAATAACCGAAACCCTAATTTTATAAATCGATTTTATATATGAAATTAGTTGATTTTATAATAGAAAACACCATTTAATTATGTTTAAACCTGATTTTAATGAAAACCCCCAAATATTTCAAAACCCTAATTTTGTTTATTTCAATCCGAGAATCATATGATCCACAACAAGTACATACAAATAAATTAAACCCACTGATATTTATTAAATCGAAAATCAATTAAAGCTTTTAAAAAGTAATAAAGGAAAATGAACTTATCTTTGATTTCGGTTATGGATTCACGAACCGCAAGGGAGAACACATCATAAAACCAATCGGTTTGATGTGGGGATTAACCCACATCTCACGCGATATAAAACCTCAGACCACCCATATGTGATGTTATAACTCAAACTGATTAGATGATAACCAAGGTAGATGATTAAACCGATCTAGGTTAGAGAGAGAGAAAGTGTTGGGACGGTGGAGGAAATATCGAGAGAGGAGAGAGAAATAAACTCTCAGATATGGGGTTGTGTGTGTAAACACACGTGATATACTCCTTTCGTTTCCTTGTTTAATCCGCCAGTGGACCGGGCCGGGTCAATGACCCTTGGGACGGTTGCTGGGTAAATGATTTTGGACTCCCATTTTGGGCCACATGTGTTTTAAGTTAGTTTGGTTAAAGCCCAAACGAAATTTGTTAAATTTAAGTTATGTTTTGACCCGTAAAACCCGACCCGTTAATAAACCGATTTTATTTATCGTACTTTTCCGTAAAATCGTACTTTTCATAAACGTATGGTTTCGTCAAGCACAACTAGGGTGTCGAGTTATTTAATCATACAATTATTCGTATCGTAACTCGATTCTTAAATTAATTAGGTCGCGGCTAGCGTAACCGTACCCTTGAGCTATTTTATCTTCGTTCTCTTTGCTGAATTTACGAGGTGAGTTTATAGCCCCCATACTTTACTATTTTCACTGCTTTTTGGGGTGAGACATTGCTTGATTTTAACGTTTGAACACAAGTGCATTTACTGATTTATATATTAGTCTAAGTCCCACTAAAAACCCAGTTGCTTTGGCCCTTGAATCGTGAACCGTTAATTACTTTGTGTAAGCGCGAATGTAATGGATAGATCTATCGGGATTGACGTCCCTGTCTGTCTTGTCCAACAAGGGGACAAGCGGGCACAGTTTCATTTGAATCTGATATAGGATGTCGTGGGTTTAGGCATCTGGTTTGGGCTACATTTATAAGATTATACTGCCGGTGTTGTTAACGCTTCGGTGTCACGAGCTTAGACTGTAATAAATACTTTTGGGATGACTTTGTATCTATTATATTGTCATCACATTTGGGAAAATCTTGTGGTTCATTAAACATTTCAAACTAACTAAACCTATGAACTCACCAACTTTATGTTGACACTTTAGCAATGTTTTTCTCAGGTATTAAGAAGGAAGATACTAAATGAGGTCTCATGCATTGCCGTCATTTCCTTGAAACAACGATCATTTGTACCATTTGAGAAAACTATGTTTTGTAACCGTATTCAGTTTATGCTTCCGCACTTTGTTAAAACAATTTATTTTATTAATTACAAGTGATCTATTTTCCGAACGTCCCATTTAGAGGTCGTTCTTTGTGACTATGTGTGTATGATAATCATGACGTCACCACTCCCTTGTCGCCATTATACTCTGATATTTTGGGAGTGTGACAATTGGGCTTGTGTCTGAGCTTCCAAAATCTGTTTGGGTAGATCCAAACTGATTGTCATCACCAATGCCCGAACTCTCATAGGAGGGTCCGTTTCCTTACGACTTAAAGCATCAGCAACCACGTTTGCTTTTCCCGGGTGGTATTTGATCTCGCAGTCGTAGTCACTCAGTAACTCAATCCAACGGCGTTGTCTCATGTTCAACTCCTTCTGATCCAATATGTGTTGCAAACTTTTGTGGTCAGTATGCACTATACACTTTGTTCCCTATAGGTAATGTCTCCAGATTTTGAGAGCAAAAACTACGGATCCAAGTTCTAGATCGTGAGTGGTGTAATTCTTCTCATGCTTCTTCAATTGCCTTGAAACGTAGGCGATCACTTTCATCCTCTGCATCAATACGGCTCCTAAGCCTTTGTGTGAGGCATCACAGTATACAACGAAATCATCGTTGCCTTCAGGCAAGGCCAGTATAGGTGCACTGCATAACTTCTGCTTGATCAGTTGGAAAGCTGATTCTTCCTTCTCTCCCCACTCAAACTTTATTCCCTTCTGTGTGAGTTTGGTCATTGGTTTGGCTATCTTGGAAAAATCTTCAAAGAATCTACGGTAGTATCCGGCAAGGCCTAGAAATTGGCGGATCTCCGTCGGTGATTTAGGGGATACCCAATCCTTGACAGATTCGACCTTTGCTGGATCCACATGAATACCGTCACAATCGATGACATGACCAAGGAATTGCACTCTAGGAATCCAAAATTCACATTTAGAGAACTTAGCATAGAGCTGCTCCTCCTTGAGTACCTTTAGTACTTGTGCAAGATGTTCTCCATGTTCTTGTTCGTTCTTGGAATAAATGAGTATGTCGTCAATGAAGACTATCACGAATTTATCTAGGTAGGGTCTGCACACATGGTTCATAAGATCCATGAAAATAGCTGGTGCATTGGTCAACCCAAATGGCATAACCTGGAATTCGTAATGGCCGTAACGGGTTCTAAAAGTTGTCTTTGGAATATCTTCCTCCCTGACTCGTAGTTGATGGTATCCAGATCTCAAGTCAATCTTGGAATACACACTTGACCCTTGCAGTTGGTCAAATAGGTCGTCAATGCGAGGAAGCGGTTAACGATTCTTCACAGTTAACTTATTCAGCTCTCTGTAATCGATGCACATTCGAAAAGAACCATCTTTCTTTTTGACAAATAACACAGGAGCTCCCAATGGTGAGGAACTGGGTCGTATGAATCCTTTGTCAAATAGCTCTTGAAGTTGTTCAGCTAATTCCTTCATTTCTGATGGTGCCAACCGGTATGGAGCTTTAGCTACAGGTGCTGCTCCGGGAACTAAATCAATTTGAAATTCCACTTGTCGAGTCGGTGGTAAGCCTGGAAACTCATCAGGAAAGACTTCTGGAAAATCTCGGACAATGGGTACGTCCTCGATTTGCTTCTTCTCGGGTTTGTCTTCTTAATTCGTTTGAGAAATATGGGCCAAGAAGATAGGACATCCTCTCAACAGATATTTCTGAGCTTTGGTACAAGAGATAACACTAAGTCTAGTGTCAGCGAGGTCGGTGTTACCGTCACCTCGAACGATTAGAGTTTCGTTTCCCCATGGAATACGGACTAGTTTCTCGTCACAAACAATGACTGCGCGGTATCTCGCTAACCAGTCCATGCCGATAATAACATCAAAACTACCAAGGTTTACGGGGATAAGGTCAATGTTGAACGGATGCTTGGAAATATTTAAGGTGCAACCTCTAATGATAGTGTCAGCATCTACAGTTTTACCGTCAGCTAATTCTTCAGAGTAACGGTGATCTAAGCATGTAGGGATAACTTCTAGTACTTGACTAAATTCAGTGGATATAAAACTTCGGTCTGCTCCAGTATCAAATAAGACAGATGCATAACGATTGTTCAATAAGAACGTACCAGTAACGACATTTGAATCGGGGTTGGCTTTTGCATTGTCGACCACGTACACTCTGGATGAAGCTCCTCCACTGTTCTTGTTCTGGTTTGCCCGCTTAGGGCAACTTGGTCTCGTGTATCCTGGTGCTCCACACTCGTAGCACACCACTCCCTTCTTGGGTCCATTGTTGTTTCCTCCAGTAGCGTTGCGGTTCCCCTGCTGTCCACTCCCGTTCCCACGGGCATTGTATCCACCCCTGTTGTTGTAGCTCCCAGTGTTTTGAGTGGGTCGGGCCTGAGTGACAGCATTAACTCGACAAGTTTTAGCAAAGTGACCAACTTGTCCACATCTGTAGCAGGTCTGGCAATGGCTATCAAAAGTATGATGATAGTTGCACTTTGGGCACAAAGGTTTGGCGCCCACGTACGAGTTAGCTCCTATAGAAGTAGCACTGTAAACTTGCCCAACATTCTGCTTCTTAGGATGCTGCTGGTGTTGACTGCGGAAGTACTCGTCTGCCTTTCGCTTGTTGTCAGTCTGCCTCTCGGATAGGGTACGGACTCTTTTGTTTATCAACTCAGTAGCGAACTCAATGGCACTCTCGACGGTAGTAGGTCGAGATGCGAGCACACTGTCGTGAATGGCGTCTGGGAGTCCACTCACATACTTCTCAATCTTATCATCCTCCTTCACAAACATCCTGGTGCACATTAGGGTCAACTCTTGGAACCTTTGGTTGTACGCAGTGATGTCATTGTTCCTTCATTTGAGATCCCATAACTCGATCTCCCGCTTCTTCATTTCTCCCCTTGGGCAGTATTTCTCAGTCATCCTCTCCTTCAACTCAGTCCAGTTGAGAGCATAGGCAACATCGTGTCCAAGAGTAGCAACAACAGAGTTCCACCAAGTAAGAGCACTCTCAAGTAGGGTGCAGGCGGAAAACTTCACTTTGTTCTCTTCTGCACAGTCGCTGATACGAAATACCGTTTCCAACCTCTCAAACCACTGCATCAGCTCCACCACTCCTTCCTTGCCCTTGTAATAGGAAGGTTTACATTTTAAGAAGTCGGGGTAAGAGCAACCCCTGGTGGTCTGATTATTCCGGCGGTTGTTGGAATTTTGACTGTCGTCCACGTTCCTGCTGGCAGCCATCGCAGATGCGATGCCTTGGTCAATCATTTCCCTTAATTGGGCAGCAGTGACGTTTTGGGTAGTCTCGGCATTGTTAGGGTTCGTTCTAGTGTTTACCATTTTTCTATAATTATACAAAAAAATAAAATCATTAGTTCAAGGTGTTAGCACAGTTTTATATAATTACACGAAAAGGAATTTCATGCATAGACTTTGCAACAAATTGGATAACCTGTTTAAAGTTCATAATATAATATAGTACGGATATAACAAAAGCTAATTAGTACAGGCCATAAGTCTAGAATAGGAATACAGTACAAAATGCACAACCTAATCCAAGACAGAGCACAACCCGCCTGTCTGGGATGGTGGTACATGAAATCTAAAGTAAATCATCTATGATCCCTAATCTAAATAGTACAGTACAGGAATACAACTGACTAAAGAAAAGTACAAATACAAGAGATCCTATGTCATGATAGCCGGGGTGCAACCCTAATAGCTTATCATGAGGTACAAAAGATCTAGCACATCTAATCTACTGATGCCTAACTGACTCCTCGGATACGGCTGGCGCCACGGGCGGAGATGAGACAGCCAGTGCCTGCATGGCATCCTGCATTGCGGTCATAGCAGCCCTAGTCTCCCTGAGCAGTCAAAGTGCCTAGAGGAACTGGTCTCTGAGAGTCTGCTGAACTCCCCGGAGATGAGTGGTCTCTGACGTCGACCCCTTATGGCGGACATCCTGGAGGTCGAAGAATATGGCAAGAGTCTGCTCCATGGTCATGAGAGCGGTGTGAGTTTCTGTCTACTGACTCTGCAGTAGGTAGATCTGCTCTCGTAGGAACTCGTTCTCATCCAGCAACCACTAGAGAGAATGGTAACTAGTCGACCACACCCCTCGGGCAGCGTGTGCCTCCGAACTCACAGTCCATTATAAAAGGTCCTGGCGCTGTTGTAGAACAGTGCGCTCAGTCTGTCCGGCCGCTAGCAGAGCAAGAATGTCTGCTACGTCCTGGGCCTGGCGTGCGGCAAGTGCCATGATCTGGGTCTGGACAGGGTAAGCATGTCTTGCCCGGGAACCCTCACCGATCTCAAAGGTGGAATCGAGAGGTGCCTCGTACCTCCTCTTACGAGGTGGCAGAGACTCGGGTGCATGCTCCCGTAGTACAGTCACGAGTGGTACAGGTGGTGTAGCAGTAGGAGGCTGGACCTCTTCCCCAGCGGGGGAAACATGTGGTGTAGAAATAAGCGCCTCAATGGATGCAGCGTCGACAGAAGCGTGACTATCGCCAGAGTCACTAGCAGATAACCATCCACACAAGACGGTTGTCGGAGATACGGCAGCAGGTGTACCGGTAGGTGAAGTCATGATAAATCTGAAAGTAATATAGTTTTAATTGATATAAGTATAAACTTACTCAAGTTAAAAGTTTTGAGAAATATAATTTAAAATTATATAATAATGCCATTTAACACTCGTCATGCTAAAGGTTACGTTAATACTTATAAGATTAATTAACCGGATGTTAATAATCAATGCACAGGCAATCACACAATCGATGTATGCTCTACGGTCTATATGCTTAACTATTCTAGTCCCGAAAATCCCAAAAGATTTTTAAAGCAGTTATAGTTCAGATTATATAAAAATTTATTTTTATATTTATTTTAAACTTGGTTCTGATTGTCTATAACTATCGCTCTGATACCATTCTGTGACACCCCCAAATTGAGTCAAACGCAGCGGAGATAATATTTGGGTGTCACGTAGGTGGATCAACAGCAAACAGAATATAGAGCAACAAATAAATGATTATCCTCACATTTATTACATGATTGAAAGTGCAAATAGTATTACAGTAGTCTTTAACATTGTTTGAAAGTTTGAATTTATTCCCAATTTATAAAACCCCAGATGAGCTCTATAAATGCAACCTATCATGATGCTTGACTTCATGCACACCATTACCTGCTTCAATTACCTGAGAAAACATGCTTAGAAAGTCAACATAAAGTTGGTGAATTCACAGGTTTAAGTAAAATAAGTTTGGACATTAGATATTCCCAGAAGTAGTAATGCACAAAGTACTAATACTTAAAAGTAATTACATTTCCATATTGCCCGAAACTGAAACTTGACAGTTAAGTCCTTAACAGATAAGGACCCTTCGCCTTATCATTATCAAGGCACTCATAACAAAAATAAGTGCTGACATGTGAAACATCTGTTGTCCCAGCCGAGGCACAGTGAGCATGACTCACCCAGATGGGGACGGTCAATCCCAAATAGATCTATTTATAACTTTCAGGTAATTCAATAATTCTAACAGTTTCGGATGCACGGGTCATGCTGTTCATCTACAATAGGCATGGTAATCAAAAGTTTCACAGTTCAATATATGTCCATAAAATCAAATATGTTGCATGTTTTCTTCCCCATTAAAAGGTTTAAAAGTTTGTCAATATATAAAGTGGGGCCATGAACTCACCTCAGTATACAGCAATAAGTCAGAAGATAAATCTGATAAGGATGCTCACGATACAGTCAACGACCTAAATAATTATAAGGTCTCAGTAAATGCATAACATAATGCATAAAAGTTCCAGAATAAATCTGTGCATGCTTAAACTGGTTTTAAGTATTTAATTACAATACTTGTAATTTGTTCGTCGTAGTACAAGTTCTAATAGTATTTATTTTAGGTATAAAATAAATAATAAGGTTTAATTAATTAATTCATTTAATTAATATTTTGTACTTACGTTGTTTATAAAACACTTTAAATATTTATATAGGATAGTTTTATATACATTTAAAGTGATAGGAAATAAATATAATTAATATATTTATTTTATAAGTTAACCATTTTCAATTTATATTTAATATATATAAATAAGGTTTATAAATGTATAACATTTATTTAAAGTCCATGTTTACGTAAAATTTATATTTATTAAGTTATAGGCTTGGAAAAATAACAATTGTTACGTTTATTTAAGTTTTACGTTTAAATAACAGTTTGAAATATATAAGATTTTAAGGTTCGTAATACTTGTATAAAATTACGTTTTGGTCCTTTTAAATAAATAAATACTCGTGATTAAATTACTTTTATACCCCTAGGGTTTCTAAATCTTTCAAGTATTTATAGTTTTGGTCCCTCCCTAGTTACACGTGTAACTAGGGTTTCTTAAAGTTTCATAAAGTGTCAATTTTGGTCCTTATAGTATACGGCCTATTTTAGGGCTTATTAAAGTTTCACCTAATGGCAGTTTTGGTCCTTATAGTTTCGGCTAATAATAAGGTTTATTATAAGTTACATTATTGCCCCTAGGGCTTGTATAGGTTTCGGCTATTGGCAAGTTTAGTCCCTAGGGTTACTTAGGGTTTTATTAAGTTTAGTATCTTGACACATTTAGTCCCTAAGGTTTATGTTAGGTCTCGGCTTGTGTCCAAAACAGTCCCTAGGTTTTCCAAAGTTTATACAACTTACCCTAATATTTTATGAATCTCTTTTTAGTCCTTTTTAACCTTACAAAGTTTCGGATATGTTCAAAACACACCCTCATACTCTCGGCATTATTTAAAAAGTGGTTCAAAGTTTATGTTTTTGAAATACAAATTTCTACACTTATTCATTTAGATCCCTTTTACTTTGAAAAATTACAATTTAGCCCGAAAGTATCATATATGTTATTTTTAACCCGAATGTTTATATATTTACTATTTTAGTCCAAGACTTCTTAGATCTATCATTTAAATCCAAAATAATTATAGATTTATATTTTCAACATGTAACTTTATAAAATCATATTTTTGACACTAAAAGTCTTATAAAAACATTTATTTAATGGAAATGATTATTTATCTAGGCAAGGTATTATAGTGAGCTTAAACTATTCTTATGAGGCCTAATAGTGATCTTAACACTGTAAGGCACCTAATAACATGAATCTAATGTTTCTAGTTATATCTAAACATTACAAGATTTCTCAAAATCATATTATGAGCTTAATAGCTCACGTCCAAAATTACTTGCATGGTTAAGTTTTCATGATTTTTCAAGTTAAACAAGATCATGATGATGTGTTCTTCAAGGTTGACAAGTTTTTACATCAAGTTTTGTTATATATAAAATTTAGCCGTGGGTTTTACTTAGGTTTTTAGGGTTTCAATACTTGTTTAAATGTTATCTTTACCAAAAATAAATATGTACACATCAATATATATAAAGGTAATGTATTAGAAAATATAGGTTTTAACTTGGACTTACTTGATTAGATAGGTTTAGGAATGATATGAGAATGGGTAGAACAAGTGACAAGCTTTCAACAATGGAGGTCTAGGAAATCATAAACATGTCGTGGCTTCAAGTAGGCTTCTAGGGTTCTTGTTCTTGCTTCAATGATCAAGGTTTCTTGTAGGTTGAGCTTAGGATTAACCTTTAGGCAGTAGAAGACATAGTATAGGAGCAGTAGTAAAGCTTGAAGGTTTGAAAATGGTGGTTAAGGGTGTTTAGCCGTGTGTTGAGAGAGAGAAGAGTGGAATGAGATTGGAAATATTTTGTGTTGTGTGTTGAGTGCATGTTTCGGCTTAAGAAGAAAGAGAAGAAGGATTTGGTGAATCTTGTACCTAGTACTCAAGATCCTAGGAGATACAAGTTAGATATGAAATATCTTTCAAGTATTTGGCACATGCTTAAACTAGAAAGTTTACTTCCTTCCCATTTTAGTGTGTAGCCGTGTGTTTGCATAAGTCAAATGGGGGACAAGGTCTTACATGGCATAGTAGAATGCATGAGGTTTGAGTGTGTAAGTGTATAAGTATGCTTTGTGTAAGCAAAGCATGGTTAGGGTAGTGTGTTAGTGGAATAAACATGATTACTTGTAGGGTAGATAGCAAATGATGGTAGTGCATGCATGCATAAATACACACATTATTTTATAGGCATGGGAGGGGTTTAGGTAAATTTTTGCCAAGTGTTGTATGATAATAATAGTCTTTGTACATTACTATAGGTACTTGTTGTGTTGTAGATTAATACAAGGCTTTTGACACCCCGTATAAAAATTAAAGTTCGTTGTGTTGGTCTAATCGAATTGAAAAATAGTTTTAAGTGTGACTCAATTGATTTTGGTTAAGAAAAATATTTGTCGTTGTTGAAAAATAAAATGCAAAGACTTAAAAAGTAAATGTCGTTAAAGTAAAATGTTGGGAATAAATTAAGGCCAGATCACTTGAGCGCTGACAAGAACAAATCAAGCATTGACAGGAACAAAGCAAGCGCTGACAGCTCAAGCGTTGACAAGTTAAAGTCAAGCGTTGACAGATTGAAGACAAGCACTGATGGAAGATATAAGCTACACGTTTATTATATTCTAGAATACTTCTAGTAAGGATAGAAACGACAATGTATTTTCTATGTTTATCTTTACCTAGAATAGTTGATACGTAGCTTATTGTACAAGGCTTCTTAGTCTATAAAAGAAGGCCTTTAGGTTAATGTTTAATATCAAGTTTTATATAAGTTTTCATTCGTAAACATCTTTCATTGTAAGCAAGTTCGACATTCATAATCAAAGTGAAAGTTTTGTTTACATCTTGTGTTCTTGTTTAAGTGTTAAATTCCCCATAACACTTAGATTCACAAAGCATATAACAAAGGTTTCTCTACGTGTTATACTTGATCTAATCTCGTATACACAAAGCTAATCGATCTAAGTTTGGGATCAACAAGTGGTATCAGAGCTAGTTGAGGAACTTTTGATCTTTGAAGAACACCAGAACGATACACAAACACCAAAACCCTAATTTTCTCAAAACCCTAAAAACATCATGTCTGAAGCAATAACTTCCTCCTCTTCACCCTTACCAAACATCAAGATTCCCATGCTTGATGCAACCAACTTTGACTTATGGAAGTTCAACTTTGAACAATATCTGGGGATCTTTGATTACACACTCTGGGAGATTATTGAATATGGAAACTCATTCAATAAGGCTCAAAAGATTCAGGATGCCATTACTCAAAGATCAGCTGTTGAAGGATGTCCTGATGAAGATAAGAGAGAAAAACCTGGAGATGGTAGAGCTGTAGGTGCTGAAGATATTGCAATGAAAAGGGTTGACTTGAAAGCCCTAAATATTCTGAAAGTCTCTTTGGGACAAGAAAATCAGCACAAATATAGAGGCTATGAATCTGCTAAGGATCTTTGGGAAGCAATTGAAGTTGCATATGGTGGTAATGCAGACACTAAGGAAGAAAAGAAAAAGCAACTTCTGCATGATTATGCTGTCTTCAAAGCTCAGCCCAATGAGAAACTGAGTAGTGTGAGAAGCAGATTGCTTGACATCACAAGCAAGTTGTCCTTCATGGGGACACAAGTTGGTGATGATGACACCAATGCTACCTTTCTTAAAAGTCTTGGTGAGGCATGGAAGATTGAGGCAAGATCTATTCTTGCCAATAATACTTACAAGAGCTCCTTGTTTGATGACATCTACAACAAACTAAGACTGTTGGAAGATGAAACTCTTTCAGCACATGGAAGCAAACCTAGCACCAGCAACATGGCCTTCTTCTCTCATAGTGAAGGCCAATTCAATCAGAAGGACTCATTTATGCATCCAGTTACTGGATCATCATTTGTCAGTGCTGGAACAAGTCCTGTCAACGTCTCCTTTTCAGACGCTGACACATTCATGAAACCTGTTGGTTTGGATTTAGATACTGTGTGTGCTTACATTGCTTCTTTGCCTAATTGTTCAGTGATTACATATGAGGACCTTGAGCAGATAAGTGATGAGCACTTGGAAGAGATGGACATCAAGTGGAATATGGCTCTTGCTAGTATAAGAGCAAATAGGTGGAATAGAAGGTTCAAGAAAAAGATGACCTTCAATGCTAAAGACACAGCTGGATTTGATAAATCCAAAGTTGAGTGCTACAACTGTCATCGTATGGGGCACTTCATGAGGGAATGCAGATCTCCTAGAAGATCTGATGCTGGTAAACCCTCAAGTCAGGTTGTTAAAGCTCAAGATTCCAAAGCCATGGTTGCAGTTCAAGGAATTGATGGTACTGGATGGGATTGGAGCTATCTGGCTAAGAATGCTGAAGAGGACAAAGCTTTGGTTGCGGATATTGAAGAAGAAGAGCATGTTGAATATGCTCTCATGGCACACTCCTCCTCTTCATCTGATAATGAGGTATATGATGATGCTTTCTGTAGCAAAGGTTGTAGGTTAAACACTGATAGACTTAACAAAGAGGTGTTAAAACTAAAAGATGATATGAGCACTGAAAGGTGTAAATTGTCCAATTACCAACTAGCTCTTACTGAAACTGAGAAAACCGTTTCTGAATACAAGAAAATGGAATTTGATTTAAAAGATAAGATAAATATCTTAAAACATGAGCTAGAGGGTAGTATGGATATTAGAAATATCATGACAAAGGTCAATAGAGACCTACAGGCTAAGTTAGATGAGGCAATTAAGAATAAAGATAATGTTGACCTCAAGATTCAAAGATTTGATAGAGCCACCCAAACCCTAGGAGACTGTGTAGCTAAACAAAGGGATCCTAAGGACATGACTGGGATTGGGATGAATGATTACTCTCTGGTTCCACCACCAGCTGGTGACTTCTATGGTGTCCTTAGAAAGGATCTATCTTGGACTGGTATACCAGAATGTCAAGAAGAGGAATTTATTCCTCCACCAAGAGTTGTCACTCCAGTGGAAGAGTATCAACAAAAACTGACTGACCTAAATGAGTGGAAGAAAGCTAACCCTACTTTATTTGTTAAGGGAGGTTTGCTATGTGAAAGTCCCAATGAATCACCACCCATTAAGGTTACTCACCCAGTTATTGGTAAAGCTGTTGACCTAGGCTCCAACACTGTTAGAAGACCTACCATTAAATATGCAGAGATGTATAGAAATAATAGGTCACCTAAGAGCCAAGTTAACAATCATGGAACAGGTTTCTTCGCTTCTAGACCTAAGAGTGTGTCTAAGAAAGCCTTTTATACTTGTGGTAGCTTTTCACATTTGGCATACAAGTGTGTCAACGCTCCCAAAGCCAGCGCTGATAGGAACAATTTCAGCGCTGATAGGAAGAAAGTCAACGTTGTTAGGAAGTCAAACATTGTCAGACCCAAACCTTGTGTGCAGCAAAGTCCACAAGTGATTAGACCTGCCCCATTCTTCTCTAGAAGGTCTAACACTCATGGACAAAGACCTTTTCAAAAGACAAACACCTGGTCAAATAGGCAATGGGTTCCTGTAGCAAACCCTAGGTTCAACGCTGACAAGGGTAATTTCAGCGTTGACAGGACAAAATCCAACGCTGACAGAAACGTGACCAGACCTAAATATTTGCAGCCACAAGGTAAGGGGTCTAAAGCTTCTTCAAGCTTAACATGGAGACCCAAGAAAGATCAAAACCCTAATAATAATAGAATTTCAATGACTTGCAATAGATTTAATTACATTTCAAAGGTCATTACAAAACCTATTGGGGTTAACTGGGGTTTTCATCCTAAAAAGGATGAGAATGGGGTTGTTGTGAGAACTAAGTCTGTTCTTATTGAACAACCAGATGAATCCAAGTCTTCTGAGATTTGGGTTCCCAAAGAAAACTAATTTGTTTTCTTTATGTGCAGGGCATTCAAAGACAGATCAATGACTATGGATATTGGGATAGTGGATGCTCAAGGCACATGACAGGGAAGGACGACTATCTAACGAACTTCACTCCTATTAAAGATGGTGATAAGGTATACTTTGGAGGGGGCTACGGCACCATTACTGGCAAAGGAACCCTTCTTACCAATAATCTATGTTTTGAGAACGTCTTCCTGGTAAAAGAACTGGATTATAATCTGTTTAGTGTATCACAAGTGTGTGATAACAAAAATAAGGTTCTTTTCACTGATACTGAGTGTTTGGTGTTAAGCAAGGATTTTAAGATCCCTGATGAGAAGTATATTGAGTATAGAACACCTAGGCATAAGGACATATATAATGTGAATTTAAATGGGATTAAAGTGAATACAAATATGTCTTGTTTTTATGCTAAGGCCTCAGTAGATGAAAGTAATTTGTGGCACAGGAGACTAGGGCACATAAATTTTAAAAATATAAATAGACTTGTGAGGCTTGGTTTAGTTGATGGTTTGCCTGAGAAGGCCTTCCACAATGACCACTCTTGTGTTGCATGTCTTAAAGGCAAGCAACACAAGGTCTCATTCAAGTCCAAGCAGGTGCATACTAGTTCCAGACCTCTTCATATGCTTCACATGGACCTCTTTGGTCCAACTAATATAGAAAGTTTGAATGGCAAGTCATATTGTTTTGTTGTCACTGATGACTTTTCTAGGTTTACTTGGACATTCTTTCTAGCTATGAAGAGTGACACAGCTGATGTTCTTATTGACTTTATCACTAAAATTGAGAAAAGGTCTGGCAATGAGGTTTAAATACTTAGGAGTGATAATGGTGGGGAATTTAGGAACAAAAAGCTTGATGATTTTTGTGCCAGGAAAGGAATTACTAGGCAGTTTAGTATTGCTAGAACCCCACAACAAAATGGGGTTGCTGAAAGGAAAAATAGAACCCTAATTGAAGCAGCCAGAACAATGTTGGCTGATGCTCACTTTCCCATAGCCTTTTGGGCTGAGGCTGTTAATACAGCATGCTATGTGCAAAATAGAGCATTGGTTAACAAAATTCAGAACAAAACACCTTATGAGTTACTTTGGGGAAGAAAACCTAATATTGGTTTTCTCAGACCTTTTGGATGTCATGTAGTAGTCTTAGACACTAATGATGCCTTAGGGAAATTTAGTGCAAAAGGTGATGAAGGTTACTTCATGGGGTATTCAGTGCAGAGCAAGGGTTATAGGGTTTATCTTAAAGAGGACAAACGTATTGTTGAAAGAGTACATGTTAGGTTCTTAGAGAATAAACCTAGTGATCCTGAAAGTGGTCCTAATTGGTTGTTTGATTTGGAACCCTTATCTAGAACTTTAAATTATATGCCTGTCACTAATCCAGACATTGTGAAGGTAACTTCAAATGTTGTGGAGGAACAAATAGTTGATGTTTCAGGTACACAGGTTAATGAGAGGGTTGGATCACAAGCAGAAAAGCCATCTCCTACATTTGAATATGTCACAATTCCTATTTGGACAGATGCTTTTGCTGCTGCTGCTGCTGCTGGACAAGATAATGGTGGTCTCCAAATACCACCAGATACAAACATGCATGGTTCTTTAGGCGCTGACAAAGGCAAATCTAGCGCTGACAAGACCAATTCAGACGTTGATGGCTCAGACGTTGACAACAACAGTTCAAGCGTTGTTAGCCCAAGCGCTGACAAACAAGGTTCAGACGTTGACAACACCTTTGCACATCTTTTCTCTTCCACTTTTGAACAAGGAGGACCTTCCAGAGTTTATGAAGAGATTCCTGTTGATCAAAGAGAGTCTAATGAAGAAGACATTGGCAACATGGAGCATGAGGTTGAGGACACCAGACTTTTTGAAGGAGGGGTTCTCACTTCCACAATGAAGAATCACCCCCCATCTCAGATCATTGGTGATATTATGACTCCAATTCAGACAAGAAGATCCCATCAAGGACTTGGTGGATTTATTGCCAATATACACAAGAAGGTTGATACCCCTCTTGTACAAGCATGTTTGTTTGCATGTTTTCTGTCACAAGAAGACCCCAAGAAGATATTTGATGCTCTCAAAGAACCAAGTTGGGTGGAAGCAATGCAGGATGAGCTTCACCAATTTGCAATTCAGGATGTTTGGGAGCTGGTTGATTGTCCTAGATATGTCAGACCTATAGGGACAAGATGGGTTCTCAGAAACAAAAGAGATGAAAGAGGTATTGTGGTCAGAAACAAGGCAAGGTTAGTGGCTCAAGGTTATACACAAGAGGAGGGGATAGACTATGAGGAGGTCTTTGCACCAGTTGCAAGGATTGAAGCTATTAGGATTTTTCTAGCCTATGCATCTTGCATGGGCTTCACAGTCTATCAAATGGATGTTAAAAGTGCATTCTTGTATGGCACCATTGTTGAGGAAGTTTATGTCATGCAACCTCCTGGTTTTGAGGATCCAGAGCATCCAGATAAAGTGTATAGAGTCAAAAAGGCTATGTATGGCCTTCATCAAGCCCCTAGAGCATGGTATGGTACTTTGTCTACCTATTTGGTGGACAATGGATTCAAGAGGGGCACCATAGATCAGACACTATTTACAAAGAAGAAAGGCAAAGATGTGTTGCTTGTACAGGTCTATGTTGATGATATCATTTTTGGGTCTACTGATCCAAAGATGAGTGAGGATTTCTCCAAGCTTATGACAGACAAATTCAAGATGAGTGCTATGGGGGAGATGAACTTCTTTCTTGGGTTACAAGTTCAGCAGAAAGAAGATGGTATCTTCATCTCCCAGGACAAATATGTTGCTGAAATCTTGAAGAAGTTTGGCTTTTCTCCACATGAAAAGAGGGCTACTACTCCTATGGATAGAGAACACCCTTGGGGAAAGATTGGAGATGGGAAAGATGTTGATGTCAGGCATTATAGATCCATGATTGGATCCTTGATGTATCTTACTGCTTCTAGACCTGATATCATGTTTGCTGTATGTGCTTGTGCACGTCATCAAGTGACTCCCAAAGAATGTCACCTTTATGCTGTGAAGAGGATCTTTAGGTACCTAAGATGTTTCCCTAATCTTGGTTTGTGGTACCCAAAGGATTCACCATTGGAGCTGATTGCATATTCAGATAGTGATTATGGAGGTGATAAGTTCGATAGGAAATCCACAACTGTTGGATGTCAATTTCTTGGGAGCAGATTAATATCTTGGCAATGCAAGAAACAAACAGTGGTGGCTAATTCTACAACTGAAGCAGAGTATGTGGCTGCAGCAGCATGTTGTGGTCAAGTGTTGTGGATTCAGAACCAGCTGTTGGATTATGGGTATAATTTTATGCATACTAAGATATTTGTTGACAATAATAGTACTTTATACATCATTAAGAATCCTGTACATCATTCTAAAACTAAACACATAGAAATTAGACACCATTTTATAAGAGATTGCTTTGAGAAAGGTTTAATACAACCATATAGGGTTGACACTGAGGAAAATGTGTCAGATTTATTAACTAAACCTTTTGATGCTGGAAGATTTCAATACTTGGTAACAAGTATTGGAATGGTTAATCTCACTTAATATGTGTTTTGGATTCTTTTTGTAAAAGTATGTACAGGATGATGCATTATTATTATTTGTCTTTGTGATGATTTAGATTTTCCACTATATTTTTCTAACACTGACAAAGGTTGTTTGAACACTGATAAGTGTTTTTGCAACGTTGTCAGCAATATAATTGTCTAACGCTGACAAAGCTTCCTTCAACGCTGTTATGTGTTGTCGGGGCGTTGTCAGCAACAATGTTAGTTTTGTGGTTTTCAATCTAAATGTGCAGATGGTGTTAGCAGTATACCATTGGATACAGAGTTGCTTATGGATCAAAGGAGAAGCATTTGGACAAGTTTTTATTTATGGATGATGGTTGGAATGTTTCATTCCTATCTTGACATAAATTTTTATGTTCATGCATGATTTTAGCAAACTTTTTGTATCATAGTTTAAGGGGAGGTTTTAGGAACCTTTAGGATGTTTGGGTATCCATATGATACTCTTATCACAATTCTAGATTGTGTCCACAGGTGAGTATGGGTTAGTTTTACTAAACCATGAGGCACTGTAGCATGCATAGTATATCAACTTTGCATGCTGCCAAGACATTTTTGGCCTAGAATTGGTTGTGGTCTGTTGGGAGACTTGGGAATGATTTTGATATGGGATTTACCTAGGAGTAACAAGGATTTTATAAGGTAACTTGGTTGTTAAGAATTTTGGTTAGCAAAGGACACTAGAGGACTGTTATGTCTATCTTGCTTATGCAAGTGTGCATAACTGGACAGTGCTTGCCGCCCTATGATAATTATCAGCTTTTGGTTATCTTCTCTAGGATAAATTACTTGTTAAGGTCATTTTTCACTTTTTTAAAACAATTTTATTTTTGGACGCTGACAAGAAATTTCCAAGCGTTGTTGTGACCAAATTGGACGCTGACATGGCTTTAGGCGAACGTTGACAAGATTATAGCCGTTGGGCGTTGATAGGTTATTTTTGACCGTTGACACTCAATGGGACCTACCCAGTTGTTACTTTTTGACATATTTTCAAGCCGTAATTTTAGGAGTTGTTACTTTCATTAAATGCATGAGATAACTTATAACTTTTTCAATATTTTCATGATTAGTTTTTGAAAATCTTTGCCTATTTTTGGGCCAATCACATGCATTCTTTATCTCCTATAAATTTGGCTCCTATTTTTAAATAGGGTATCTATAATTCTTGTCTAACACTTTTCTCTTATCAACCTTCATCTTCTACACTTCAAATTAACAGCTTTCATCAATGGAACCAAGGTTTAACTCAGCAGAATTGGATTTGGGGTTCAAGTCTCAACACAACATGATTGCTTATCTTGTTGCTGATAATGATTTGTTTCCTCAATACACACAAATGGTGGCGTATTTGAACGCATCCCCACTAAGGTATGCTCTTTCTCATGCACCACTCATTCCAGTCACACACATTAAGCAGTTTTGGAACACTGTTAGTTCCTCAACAGTTAATGGAGTGACCACATTAACTTCTATTGTTCATGGGAGATCTTGGGTGGTTACTGAGGCCTTGGTACGCCAGGCCTTGCATCTTGATGATGCTGATGGTATAACTATCCTTCCCATAAATGACATAGAACAAGGGCTTAGGGATTTGGGATATCCTATTCCTGATGAAGGTACTCTTAATAAGTATCATAAGCAGGAATTTCCCCCAGCCTGGAAGTACCTCATTCACATTCTCCTTCAATGTTTGAGTCCCAAATGTACTGCACACAATTAGATCAATAGATCCATTGCAAGTGCTATTGTGTGCATTGCAACAGGGCAAAAATATAACTATTCTAAAATGATTTTTGAAGGGATGTGTAAAAACAAGGGGACAAAAATGACTTTAGCTTATCCCCGTTTTCTGCAAATGATTTTTGATGATCAAGGTTATTGTTCAAGGGATCACAATGATTTTTATAAGATCCCTGAACAAAAGAAAGCTATTTTTACAAAGATGAATTCACCACCTCTTAGAGACTTACCTTTAACCCCAGCCATGCTTGCTGTTATTGCAGCAGCACAACCCCAACCAGACCCCCAACCTCAAATTGACCCTCAACCACAACTTGAACCCATTCCTGAACCTTTACCCTCACCTGAACAAATGCAACTTGACCAAGAACCCTTTGACGCTGACACATCAAATGTTGGCGTTGATGTGCCTATTTCCAACGCTGACACACAACCATCACAATCCCAAACACCCCTTAACCAATCCACATCTACCCATTCTTCCACACCATCTTCCACACCACCTGAATATAGGTTGATCAAACGCCAAAGGACTACTGGAGTGTTCTCCTCTGGTGGTCCTAGCCATGAAGCAGAGAGAACCACCACCACAAGTGTGGCTCGTGACCTGGATGAGGCTGGGACTATTGGTTCTGGCTTAGAAGCTGGCCAAGGCAGTCCCACCATACTTAAGTCCTCATCCATGCCCAATGAACCTGACTTGGGAGGTCAAATCCCCATTTTAGAAGAGGGCAGACTAGAACCAATGACTCTTTTGGAATTGACGGCAGTCTGCATTAGCTTGCAAAAGCAAAATGCAGACTTGGTACATATTGTCAGCTCACAAGGCCTTGAACTCAAGCAATTGAGGGAGAGGATTGTTGTTTTGGAGAGTGATCATGCTAGGAGGGGTATGGAGGAGTCTTCCAAAGGGGAGGAAGATCAAAGAAATCTGAGTGATAAGAGCAGCCAAGATAGTCAATCAATGGATGTTGTTGAAGCTCTTACAACTTTGAAGGAACAAACAGGTTTTGATACGTCCTTAATCTCTCCAACCAATCTAAATTTATCATTTAAAGCTATGTTGAGAGAGGTTACACAAGGCGCTGAGGGAAAATACTTGAGCGTTGACAAGACAAATTTGGACGCTGATAGAAGTATTTTGGGCGCTGATAGAGGAAATTTGGGCGTTGACAGATCTGCACATGAAGGTGATGTATTCCAGTCATCATCTATCATCAAAGAAGTTTCTGCTCAGGTATTACCATCTACCTTACCAACCATTGCACCATCAGATAAGGGTAAGCGTAAATTGGTAGAAGAAATTGTTCCAAAGAATGCAGCCCAAGTCAAATTTGATAGATGATTGGCTGAGCAAATGATGGAACAAGGTGAAAAGGAAAAGTCACCATTTGTTGTGACTTATGAAGAAGAAAGTGATGGTGCTAGCTCTGACTCAAGTCTGATGATTATAGAACCAGAAAGGCTTGAGTATGGTGATGATCTTGCTAGGGAAAAGTTGAGAGATTTAAAATTGCAGGTTGACTTTGACATGCCAGAGGTGGTTCAGATGTACAATTCTTGGGAAGAAAGCTGCATGGATAATCCAGACTTGACCATTTCAGATCAAATATGGGGTTTGGAGCTTCTTCTTAGAGTTCAGAAGGATTGTAAGGTGATTTTGAAGCACAAGGCAAGCAATATTCTCTCTGAGTTGAAAAGGGATAGAAGGGAGCTCTACTTTATGTTGCTCAGATGTCATGGAGTTGGATGGACACATCAGAAGTTGAAGGCTTTGACATTTGATGAGTTGGAACATAGGGCTTATCCTATTTGGGTGAGAGTGCAGGAAGAAAACACTCTCAGACTTCTTTCAGATGAAAGAAAGGAGCAACTTGCAGAAGAGATGGAAATCAAGAAAGCTATGATAGTTCCCAGGCCAGTGAAGAAGGGATTTACACTTGAGTTTCCAAAAGATATGAATCCACTATATCCAAGTGAAGCAGTTATTAGAAAGAGCCTCAAGCTCTCCCCATTAGAAGCTTCAGATATGGTGCAGGTGTTACCATTAGATTCTAGGAATCCAATTGTGAGTTATGATGAGGATGAATGTGGATTCTGGAAGATTGGCAGATTTGGCAAGGAGGTACATACTTTTACCACTCTCATATCTTTATTTGCAAGTTGTGATAGAGAAGACTTGGTGGACCTTTGGAGGTTGCTGGAGACCAAGTATGAGGCTGAAGCACCAACTTCAGCTAATGGAATAAAACTTTGGACCACATTCAAAAGAATGTGTGGGACAAATGAGGAAGATCCTGAAATATGGAAGGATCTTGAAGATGACCTCAGTGGTCTTCAATGGAGGTTATATCCAGCTGCTGGTGTATACCATTTGAGTTCTACAAAGTTTGCTGAGTATCTACTTGTGGATGCTCAGTATTTCATATCCAAGGCTGTTTTGGAAAAGATGAAGGACACCCAATTATACAAGTGACGTGGCAAAGAATTTGATCAGATTTATTTATTACCAATATGAGAAGGTTTGTCAGACTCCTCCAAGTTCTTAATGCTTATTCAGAAACTTGATCATAAGAGTGGATATCAAGTTTAGGGGAGGATTGTTGGGAATAAATTAAGGCCAGATCACTTGAGCGCTGACAAGAACAAATCAAGCGTTGACAGGAACAAAGCAAGCGCTGACAGCTCAAGCGTTGACAAGTTAAAGTCAAGCGTTGACAGATTAAAGACAAGCACTGATGGAAGATATAAGCTACACGTTTATTATATTCTAGAATACTTCTAGTAAGGATAGAAACGACAATGTATTTTCTATGTTTATCTTTACCTAGAATAGTTGATACGTAGCTTATTGTACAAGGCTTCTTAGTCTATAAAAGAAGGCCTTTAGGTTAATGTTTAATATCAAGTTTTATATAAGTTTTCATTCGTAAACATCTTTCATTGTAAGCAAGTTCGACATTCATAATCAAAGTGAAAGTTTTGTTTACATCTTGTGTTCTTGTTTAAGTGTTAAATTCTGCATAACACTTAGATTCACAAAGCATATAACAAAGGTTTCTCTACGTGTTATACTTGATCTAATCTCGTATACAGAAAGCTAATCGATCTAAGTTTGGGATCAACATAAAATGGCGTTAAAATTAAATCTAAGTCTAATTAAAGTAAAGTGCAATATTTAAAAACGTGACGGAAAGTGAATTAATCAAATGACTTAAAATTAAAGCGTGGCGGAAATTAAAATTAGACAAGAATTAAAATGAGAATGTAAAAATTAAACAAGACAAAACATGGAAAATACCCCAGATCGGAATATATTCTGATCAACCTCGTCGGAATGTGCACAACCGTCCAATCGGAATGTTAGCTTACCCCCAAATCGGAATGTGTTCGGAACACCAGATCGGAATATGTCACTTCTTCAAATCGGAATACCCAAACAAATCCTGATCGGAATAAGTACTTACCTGATCGGAATATGGCGTAGACGCTGGTCGGAATGCTGATCGGAACCCTTGATCGGAATACCAAACACGCACCTCGATCGGAATGAGGAATGAAGCACCGATCGGAATGACTGTCACTAGACCAGATCGGAATATCCACTTACCTTGCCCTGATCGGAATACCAACTTACCCACCAATCGGAATGCACAAACCCTTTTCCGACCAAGCCAAAGAGCTATGGTCGGAATGTAAAACCCCTTTCCGATCTGCTAGATCGGAATACGAAAGAAAAGGTACAAATTAAGCTAAACAAATAAGCTACTAATCAAATAAGCACAAGACCAAAATCCTAAGACAAACCGTGTAAAAATAAGGTACTAAACTGAAATTTAAAGACTTTTATAACACGAAATAGATAAGCTTCACGAAAAACAACTTTTATATAAAAATAACTTTTAGAAAAACTTTATAAACTTAAAAATAAACAAAATAAGCTATGAAAATCAATGATCCAAAACAATCACAAGCATAAAAACACAATCTTTAATCAAATAATCAAGACAATAAGCATGTAACATAAAGATCAAGCAAGAAAGAAAGGTAGAATGAGAAATTTAAAAACAAGATAATTAAATAACACTTACTTGGAAATTAAATGTATTAAAAGTGCAAGACAAGTATTTAAATGTGCAAGTAATTAAAGGTGCAAGGTAAATAAAAGTGGAAGACTAATTGTCACCTTAGCCAACCATGGAAGAACTAATTGTCACGATTAGTCAACAAAAACTAGTGAAATGAATAAGAGGGGTATTTATAGGAGATTAGGGGAGTGGTTAGAGGAAGCTTCCTCCTCTCCTTCCTTCCTTCTTAATTGCGCCATTAAGTCCTTCCTTCTTAATCTCTTTGTTAATCTTGGACTTTGATGACTTTTGGCTCGGGATTTCTTTGGACTCGTCTTTTAATTCTTCGATAAATAAGACTTGAGTTCCTCGGCTTTAAGTAAACTTCTGTCTTTTGACTTTTTCTTCGATAAATCTTTAGAATTGGTCTTGGACTTCCGTTCTTTTTGCACTCTTGACTTTTTGACTTCGTCTTTCGTCTTTTTCTTCAATAAAAGTCCGTAAATGCCCGTGAATGTCCGTGTTTTCTCCACTTTTCACCATTTTATCCTGAATCACAACAAAAACACAAACCACGCATAATTCCGACATAAAAGACAAAAAATTCACGTTTTGGTCCGGTTATTATTGTAATTAAGTGGTAGAAAGGATGGGTGTTTACACACCTATCAAATCCCCTACACTTGACCATTGCAATGTCCTCATGCAATGCATTAGTTACAAAGCACGTTTACATTTTTCATCAAAATCAATCCACGTTGGCCTTTATTAAAGAGATAGAAAATTATAAACATTCAAAATAAAGAAATCAAAAACATACCTTGGGTTTTGGAAATGTTGTGAATGATCATCATCCTCAAGTTTTCACTTTCTCCAAACCAAGCTTAAAAACGAGATCATTGTTATTATAAGTTAGCAAACTAACACGAACTCATGTGGGCCAATTATTCACTTAGACTCCCTTATTCCTAGGTGTATCTCTTATATTTTATTATTGTCTTGAATGATCACGAAGATGCATTGTTGACTTATTTCGATAGTTATTTAGTCCGAAAATAAAGTGAACGATTTAATCAATAGTTAGCTAAAGGACAAAATCTTTTAAAACTGCTTCTCGGGACCTCATAAAGTTCATATCTTGGCATAAATCGCTTCGCGATTTGAGACCTTTCTCGGACCGATATTTGGCAGCGACTTCATACTTCAAACCTTGAGAGACGTTCATGAAATTATGGTCTTCTCTTCATAAAGGATTTTCTTCACTTGAAGTTTTGAGAGATTCATACTTGGACCACGACTTCTTAATTTTTCTCCAATCTTTATTTTGGACTTTGATATACAACGATCCGCCTCCTTTTATGACTTAGATCTATTTATCCTCATACCTTGCTAGGGTCTTTTCGGATACACTTCTCCATGACTTTTGGGGAGTTTTTGCTTTTCGTCGTGTGTCTCGATCCTTCATATTGATTTTTGATAAATGATTCTTCACATCACTTTGGATCTTTAGCAACAAAATGTAGCCCTCATGCCTTGTTAGGGCCTTTTCGGACTCGCCAATCTTCGCATCCCGCTTCAATAAGTTATGCCTTGGCTATGAACTCTAATCCATACCGAGCAACTTTTAAACGATCTTGGGCTAGAAGCTAAGTAACTTTTCAAATCGTACAACTTTATTTATTAGCAGATAAATTTATTAGCAAGCGATGGGAGAATAGGCTTATAATTAACTCACATAAATTCATGAAAGAATACCGAACTTATAATTGGCTCTATCATCTCTCGTTCTCCACAGTTTAAAATCTCAAGGAATAAGACTCGTGGATGCTTAGCCTATTAAATCAAAGTTTTGGGTTTTCGAGTCATCTATAGGATCTTGCAAATTCTTAGACTTTTTCAAGTTTCGAAATCGCATTTTAAAGTTCCCTTGATAAACGACTCTCTAGGATCAATTATAGGAACTTGCGAAAAGTTCTTGTTCTTAACCTGTGAGAGTTAAGACTTTCGCGATTTATAGCTCCCTATATAAAAGCCTAGCAAAACTTGACTTAAACACGTTAAGGATACTAGCTAGAGTAACTTAGATAAGTAAACTCGGGTTGAGTCAAAAGATTCACAACGTTTTGAAAATTAAAACCACTTATTCAAAGATTTATTCTAATAAGGAAAGAAAATAACTATGCAAAGGGATAAACTAATAGGCCAAAATAGATCAAATTTTTGAAAAATGTCGAAAAATTGATTTTCCGGTTAAAATGAGGACAAATACAAGGAAAAGGCGACTTAACTTCGATAGAAGTCCCCCCTACACTTAAGATAAACATTGTCCTCAATGTTTAAGCATGTGGGAGTAAACTCCCCTACACTTAGGACATTGCGCACGTTGTTTAAATCTCGCTAAGGGAGACAACTAAAGAGATTCCTATTTTAATATGAAGAAAATATAAAATAGTGAATCGAAAAGAGTTTAGGATAGAACCGAGAAGAAGAAGTGAACACGGAATCACGGGTCGTCAAGAATCATCAAGAGTGGATCATTGAAGCTCGAATCCATGATAAAGAGAGGAGAGGAAAGCAAACCAACGGGTCTCCCCTACACTTATGATAAAGAAAGTGAAAAGATAGATGCATGGGTTGCCTCCCAAGAAGCGCTTGATTTTTGTTAACCGAGTCATTAGCCTGACTCGACCTTGATCATCAACGGAAGAAGCATGAAACATATCCACCAGGATCAAAGACATAGTTTTCGTCCATCAAATAGCAAAGGCTTAAGGCGAACAAGGCAAGCCAAAGAAGAGTGGGCAAGGTTCCCTTAAGCAAAGATGGATCACGGTGGAAGCAAGTATGGTGAGGTGCAAGCATGTCTTCAAAATTTCCAAAGATTTCTCCTTTTATTTCATCAAGTTGGATACTGAGATGGCTGCAAAACATCGATACCGGGGTCGAACACCTTTTCCTTTAAGGAAAAATAGCACTCAGGCTCAGCAGAGTGTGAAGAAGATCCGCGAAGAAGCACAACCTCGTCCTCAGAAGGGGGACAAAGAGGTGTTAACTCATACGTGTTGCGGATATCGGTGTCGACTGGTTTCTTCTCCTTTGAAAGAATGTGCTTCAAATCCAAAGTAGGATCAAGACGATAATCTTCAAAGTCCAAAGGAGGAGCATCACTCTCATGAGGGAAGTAAGTGTTGCGAAATTCAGAGAAGTCTTTCTCAAATGAGTAATCGTCCAAAGTAGGATCGAGTGATGGCGGAGGATCTTCATCATGTGAAGAATCGCTCGAAAGAGTATCAGCCTCATCGAAATCATCATATGTGGGCAGATCGGGATACTCAGAAGTAAGGTCATCATAATCATCCATATCTGAGCTAGACTCATCATCATCATAAGCATCAAAGACCGGTGGGGAATCATAAATGGGAGAAGCGTCCAACTTGGGGAGAGAATCATCCACATCATCATGAAAAAGTGGATTATCATTGCAAGACTCGAATAGAGGATTGTTGTAGACAACAAAGTCATCAAGCACATTAATCATATTCACTGATTCTCGTCCTCCAAAGGATTTGCCTATAAGCTTCCCCATTTTAAAAATTTGTGAATCATTCCCGACTCTTAAGATTAACTCACCTTCGGCCACATCTGTTGATCCCAAACTTAGATCGATTAGCTTTGTGTATACGAGATTAGATCAAGTATAGCACGTAGAGAAACCTTTGTATATGCTTTGTGAATCTAAGTGTTATGCGGAATTTAACACTTAAACAAGAACACACAAGATATAAACAAACTTTCACTTTGATTATCAATGTCAAAATTGCTTACAATGAAAGATGTTTATGAACGAAAACTTATGTAAAACTTAATATTAAACATTAACCTAAAGGCCTTCTTTTATAGATTAAGAAGCCTTGTACAATAAGCTACGTATCAACTATTCTAGGTAAAGATAAATATAGAAAATACATTGTCGTTTCTATCCTTACTAGAAGTATTCTAGAATATAATAAACGTGTAGCTTATATCTTCCATCAGTGCTTGTCTTCAATCTGTCAACGCTTGACTTTAACTTGTCAACACTTGAGCTGTCAGCGCTTGCTTTGTTCTTGTCAATGCTCAAGTTGTTCTTGACAACGCTCAAGTAATCTGGCCTTAATTTATTCCCAACAATCCTCCCCTAAACTTGATATCCACTCCTATGATCAAGTTTCTGAATAAGCATTAAGAACTAGGAGGAGTCTGACAAATCTTATCATATTGATAATGAATAAATCTGATCAAATCCTTTGCCACGTCACTTGAATAATCTATCTCCAGCTGAGTGTCCTTCATCTTTTCCAAAATAGCTTTGGATATAAAATATTGAGCATCCACAAGTAGATACTCAGCAAACTTTGTAGAACTCAAATGGTATACACCAGCAGCTGAATATAACCTCCATTGAAGACCACTGAGGTCATCTTCAAGATCCTTCCATATTTCAGGATCTTCCTCATTTGTCCCACACATTCTTTTGAATGTGGTCCAAAGTTTTATTCCATTAGCTGAAGTTGGTGCTTCAGCCTCATACTTGGTCTCTAGCAACCTCCAAAGGTCTACTAAGTCTTCTCTATCACAACTTGCAAATAAAGATATGAGAGTGGTAAAAGTGTGTACCTCCTTGCCAAATCTGCCAATCTTCCAGAATCCACATTCATCCTCATCATAACTCACAATTGGATTCCTGGAATCTAATGGTAACACTTGCACCATATCTGAAGCTTCTAATGGGGAGAGCTTGAAGCTCTTTCTAATAACTGCTTCACTTGGATATAGTGGATTCATATCTTTTGGAAACTCAAGTTTAAATCCCTTCTTCACTGGCCTGGGAATCATCATAGCTTTCTTGATTTCCATTTCTTCTGCAAGTTGCTCCTTTCTTTCATCTGAAAGAAGTCTGAGAGTGTTTTCTTCCTGCACTCTCACCCAAATAGGATAAGCCCTATGTTCCAACTCATCAAATGTCAAAGCCTTCAACTTCTGATGTGTCCATCCAACTCCATGACATCTGAGAAACATAAAGTAGAGCTCTCTTCTATCCCTTTTCAATTCTGAGAGAATATTACTTGCCTTGTGCTTCAAAATCACCTTACAATCCTTCTGAACTCTAAGAAGAAGCTCCAAACCCCATATTTGATCTGAAATGGTCAAGTCTGGATTATCCATGCAGCTTTCTTCCCAAGAATTGTACATTTGAACCACCTCTGGCATGTCAAAGTCAACCTGCAATTTTAAATCTCTCAACTTTTCCCTAGCAAGCTCATCACCATACTTAAGCCTTTCTGGTTCTATAATCATCACACTTGAGTCTGAGCTAGCTCCATCACTTTCCTCTTCAGAAGTCACAACAAATGGTGACTTTTCCTTTTCACATTGTTCCATCATTTGTTCAGCCAATCTTCTATCAAATTCAACTTGGGCTGCATCCTTTGGAACAATTTCTTCTACCAATTTACCCTTACCCTTATCTGATGGTGCAATGGTTGGTAAGGTAGATGGTAATACCTGAGTAGAAACTTCTTTGATGATAGATGATGAATGGAATACATCACCTTCATGTGCAGGTCTGTCAACGCCCAAATTTCCTCTATCAGCGCCCAAAATACTTCTATGAGCGTCCAAATTTGTCTTGTCAATGCTCAAATATTTTCCCTCAGCGCCTTGTGTAACCTCTCTCAACATAGCTGTAAATGATAAATTTAGATTGGTTGGAGAGATTAAGGACGTATCAAAACCTGTTTGTTCCTTCAAAGTTGTAAGAGCTTCAGCAACATCCATTGATTGACCATCTTGGCTGCTCTTATCACTCAGATTTCTTTGATCTTCCTCCCCTTTGGAAGACTCCTCCATACCCCTCCTAGCATGATTACTCTCCAAAACAACAATCCTCTCCCTCAAGTGCTTGAGTTCAAGGCCTTGTGAGCTGACAATTTGTACTAAGTCTGCATTTTGCTTTTGCAAGCTAATGCAGACTGCCGTCAATTCCAAAAGAGTCATTGGTTCCAGTCTGCCCTCTTCTAAAATGGGGATTTGACCTCCCAAGTCAGATTCATTGGGCATGGATGAGGACTTAATTATGGTGGGACTGCCTTGGCCAGCATCTAAGCCAGAACCAATAGTCCCAGCCTCATCCAGGTCACAAGCCACACTTGTGGTGGTGGTTCTCTCTGCTTCATGGCTAGGACCACCAGAGGAGAACACTCCAGTAGTCCTTTGGCGTTTTATCAACCTATATTCAGGTGGTGTAGAAGATGGTGTGGAAGAATGGGTAGATGTGGGTTGGTTAAGGGGTGTTTGGGATTGTGATGGTTGTGTGTCAGCGTTGGAAATAGGCACATCAACGCCAACATTTGATGTGTCAGCGTTAAAGTGTTCTTGGTCAAGTTGCATTTGTTCAGGTGAGGGGAAAGGTTCAGGAATGGGTTCAAGTTGTGGTTGAGGGTCAATTTGAGGTTGGGGGTCTGGTTGGGGTTGTGCTGCTGCAATAACAGCAAGCATGGCTGGGGTTAAAGGTAAGTCTCTAAGAGGTGGTGAATTCATCTTTGTAAAAATATCTTTCTTTTGTTCAGGGATCTTATAAAAATCATTGTGATCCCTTGAACAGTAACCTTGAGCATCAAAAATCATTTGCAGAAAACGGGGATAAGCTAAAGTCATTTTTGTCCCCTTGTTTTTACACATCCCTTCAAAAATCATTTTAGAATAGTTATATTTTTGCCCTGTTGCAATGCACACAATAGCACTGGCCATGGATCTATTGATCTCATTGTGTGCAGTACATTTGGGACTCAAACATTGAAGGAGGATGTGGATGAGGTACTTCCAGGCTGGGGGAAATTCCTGCTTATGATACTTGTTAAGAGTACCTTCATCAGGAAATGGATATCCCAAAGCCCTAAGCCCTTATTCTATTTTAGTTATGGGAAGGATGGCTATACCATCAGCATCATCAAGATGCAAGGCCTGGCGTACCAAGGCCTCAATAACCACCCAAGATCTCCCATGAACAATAGAAGTTAATGTGGTCACTCCATTAACTGTTGAGGAACTGACAGTGTTCCAAAACTCCTTAATGTGTGTGACTGGAATGAGTGGTGCATGAGAAAGAGCATACCTTAATGGGGATGCGTTCAAATATGCCACCATTTGTGTGTATTGAGGAAACAAATCATTATCAGCAACAAGATAAGCAATCATGTTGTGTTGAGACTTGAACCCCAAATCCAATTCTGCTGAGTTAAACTTTGGTGCCATTGTTGAAAGCTGTTAATTTGAAGTGTAGAAGATGAAGTTGATAAAAGAAAAGTGTTAGACAAGAATTATAGATACCCTGTTTAAAAATAGGAGCCAAATTTATAGGAGAAAAAGAATGCATGTGATTGGCCCGAAAATAGGCAAAGATTTTCAAAAACTAATCATGAAAATATTGAAAAATTTACAAGTTATCTCACGCATTAAATGAAAGTAACAACTCCTAAAATTACGGCTTGAAAATATGTCAAAAATTAACAACTGGGTAGGTCCCATTGAGTGTCAACGGTAAAAAATAACCTATCAACGCCCAACGGCTATAATCTTGTCAATGTTCGCCTAAAGCCATGTCAGCGTTCAATTTGGTCACAACAACGCTTGGAAATTTCTTGTCAGCGTCCAAAAATAAAATTGTTTTAAAAAGTGAAAAATGACCCTAACAAGTAATTTATCCTAGAGAGGATAACCAAAAGCTGATAATTATCATAGGGTGGCAAGCACTGTCCAGTTATGCACACTTGCATAAGCAAGATAGACATAACAGTCCTCTAGTGTCCCTTGCTAACCAAAATTCTTAACAACAAGGTTACCTTATAAAATCCTTGTTACTTCCAGGTAAATCCCATATCAAAATCATTCCCAAGTCTCCCAACAGACCACAACCAATTCTAGGCTAAAAATGTCTTGGCAGCATGCAAAGTTGATATACTATGCATGCTACAGTGCCTCATGGTTTAGTAAAACTAACCCATACTCACCTGTGGACACAATCTAGAATTGTGATAAGAGTATCATATGGATACCCAAAATCCTAAAGGTTCCTAAAACCTCCCCTTAAACCATGATACAAAAAGTTTGCTAAAAACATGCATGAACATAAAAATTTTTTATGTCAAGATAGGAATGAAACATTCTAACCATCATCCATAAATAAAAACTTGTCCAAATGCTTCTCCATTGATCCATAAGCAAATCTGTATCCAATGGTATACTGCTAACACCATCTGCACATTTAGATTGAAAGCCACAAAACTAACATTGTTGCTGACAACGCCCCGATAACACACAACAGCGTTGAAGGAAGCTTTGTCAGCGTTAGACAATTATATTGCTGACAACGTTGCAAAAACACTTATCAGTGTTCAAGCAACCTTTGTCAGTGTTAGAAAAATATAGTAGAAAATCTAAATCATCAATAAGACCAATAATAATAATGCATCATCCTGTACATACTTTTACAAAAAGAATCCAAAACACATATTAAGTGAGATTAACCATTCCAATACTTGTTACCAAGTATTGAAATCTTCCAGCATCAAAAGGTTTAGTTAATAAATCTGACACATTTTCCTCAGTATCAACCCTATCTGGTTGTATTAAACCTTTCTCAAAGCAATCTCTTATAAAATGGTGTCTAATTTCTATGTGTTTAGTTTTAGAATGATGTACAGGATTCTTAATGATGCATAAAGTACTATTATTGTCAACAAATATCTTAGTATGCATGAAATTATACCCATAATCCAACAGCTGGTTCTGAATCCACAACACTTGACCACAACAAGCTGTTGCAGCCACATACTCTGCTTCAGTTGTAGAGTTAGCCACCACTGTTTGTTTCTTGCATTGCCAAGATATTAACCTGCTCCCAAGAAACTGACATCCACCAGTTGTGGATTTTCTATCAAACTTATCACCTCCATAATCACTATCTGAATATGCAATCAGCTCCAATGGTGAATCCTTTGGGTACCACAATCCAAGATTAGGATAGCATCTTAGGTACCTAAAGATCCTCTTTACAGCATAAAGGTGACATTCTTTGGGAGTCACTTGATGGCGTGCACAAGCACACACAGCAAACATGATATCAGGTCTGGAAGCAGTAAGATACATCAAGGATCCAATCATGGATCTATAATGCCTGACATCAACATCTTTCCCATCTCCAATCTTTCCCCAAGGGTGTTCTCTATCCATAGGAGTAGTAGCCCTCTTTTCATGTGGAGAAAAGCCAAACTTCTTCAAGATTTCAGCAACATATTTGTCCTGGGAGATGAAGATACCATCTTCTTTCTACTGAACTTGTAAACCAAGAAAGAAGTTCATCTCCCCCATAGCACTCATCTTGAACTTGTCTGTCATAAGCTTGGAGAAATCCTCACTCATCTTTGGATCAGTAGACCCAAAAATGATATCATCAACATAGACCTGCACAAGCAACACATCCTTACCTTTCTTCTTTGTAAATAGTGTCTGATCTATGGTGCCCCTCTTGAATCTATTGTCCACTAAATAGGTAGACAAAGTACCATACCATGCTCTAGGGGCTTGATAAAGGCCATACATAGCCTTTTTGACTCTATACACTTTATTTGGATGCTCTGGATCCTCAAAACCAGGAGGTTGCATGACATATACTTCCTCAAAAATGGTGCCATACAAGAAAGCACTCTTGACATCCATTTGATAGACTGTGAAGCCCATGCAGGAAGCATAGGCTAGGAAAATCCTAATAGCTTCAATCCTTGCAACTGGTGCAAAGACCTCCTCATAGTCTATCCCCTCTTCTTGTGTATAACCTTGAGCCACTAACCTTGCCTTGTTTCTGACCACAATACCTCTTTCATCTCTTTTGTTCCTTAGAACCCATCTTGTCCCTATAGGTCTGACATATCTAGGACAATCCACCAGCTCCCAAACATCCTGAATTGCAAATTGGTGAAGCTCATCCTGCATTGCTTCCACCCAACTTGGTTCTTTGAGAGCATCAAATATTTTCTTGGGTTCTTCTTGTGACAGAAAACATGCAAACAAACATGTTTGCACAAGAGGGGTATCAACCTTCTTGTGTATATTGGCAATAAATCCACCAAGTCCTTGATGAGATCTTCTTGTCTGAACTGGAGTCATAATATCACCAATGATCTGAGATGGGGGGTGATTCTTCATTGTGGAAGTGAGAACCCCTCCTTCAAAAAGTCTGGTGTCCTCAACCTCATGCTCCATGTTGCCAATGTCTTCTTCATCAGACTCTCTTATGTCAACATAAGGACGACCTTCTTCATGTGAATTGGAAGGTTCTCCTTGTTCAAAAGTGGAAGAGAAAAGATGTGCAAAGGTGTTGTCAACGTCTGAACCTTGTTTGTCAGCTCTTGGGCTAACAACGCTTGAACTGTTGTTGTCAACGTCTGAGCCATCAACGTCTGAATTGGTCTTGTCAGCGCTAGATTTTCCTTTGTCAGCGCCTGAAGAACCATGCATGTTTGTATCTGGTGGTATTTGGAAACCACCATTATCTTGTCCAGCAGCAGCAGCAGCAGCAAAAGCATCTGTCCAAATGGGAATTGTGACATATTCAAATGTAGGAGATGCCTTTTATACTTGTGATCCAACCTTCTCATGAACCTGTGTACCTGAAACATTAACAACTTGTTCCTCCACAACATTTGAAGTTACCTTCACAATGTCTGGATTAGTAACAGGCATATAATTTAAAGTTCTAGATAAGGGTTCCAAATCAAACAACCAATTAGGACCACTTTCAGGATCACTAGGTTTATTCTCTAAGAACCTAACATGTACTCTCTCAACAATACGTTTTTCCTCTTTAAGATAAACCCTATAACCCTTGCTCTGGACTGAATACCCCATGAAGTAACCTTCATCACCTTTTGCACTAAATTTCCCTAAGGCATCACTAGTATCCAGTACTACTACATGACAACCAAAAGGTCTGAGAAAACCAATATTAGGTTTTCTTCCCCAAAGTAACTCATAAGGTGTTTTGTTCTGAATTTTGTTAACCAATGCTCTATTTTGCACATAGCATGCTGTATTAACAGCCTCAGCCCAAAAGGCTATAGGAAAGTGAGCATCAGCCAACATTGTTCTAGCTGCTTCAATTAGGGTTCTATTCTTTCTTTCAGCAACCCCATTTTGTTGTGGGGTTCTAGCAATACTGAATTGCCTAGTAATTCCTTTCCTGGCACAAAAATCATCTAGCTTCTTGTTCCTAAATTCTCCACCATTATCACTCCTAAGCATTTTAACCTCATGTCCAGACCTTTTCTCAATTTGAGTGATAAATTCAATAAGAACATCAGCTGTGTCACTCTTCATAGCTAGAAAGAATGTCTAAGTAAACATAGAAAAGTCATCTGTTACAACAAAACAATATGACTTGCCATTCAAACTCTCTATATTTGTTGGACCAAAGAGGTCCATGTGAAGCATATGAAGAGGTCTGGAACTAGTATGCACCTGTTTGGACTTGAATGAGACCTTGTGCTGCTTGCCTTTAAGACATGCAACACAAGAGTGGTCATTGTGGAAGGCCTTCTCAGGCAAACCATCAACTAAGCCAAGCCTCACAAGTCTATTTATATTTTTAAAGTTTATGTGCCCTAGTCTCCTGTGCCACAAATTACTTTCATCTACTGAGGCCTTAGCATAAAAACAAGACATATTTGTATTCACTTTAATCCCATTCAAATTCACATTATATATGTCCTTATGCCTAGGTGTTCTATACTCAATATACTTCTCATCAGGGATCTTAAAATCCTTGCTTAAAACCAAACACTCAGTATCAGTGAAAAGAACCTTATTTTTGTTATCACAAACTTGTGATACACTAAACAGATTATAGTCCAATTCTTTTACCAGGAAGACGTTTTCAAAACGCAGATTATTGGTGAGAAGGGTTCCTTTGCCTGTAATGGTGCCGTATCCACTATCCCAATATCCATAATCATTGATCTGTCTTTGAATGCCCTGTACATAAAGAAAACAAATTAGTTTTCTTTGGGAACCCAAGTCTCAGAAGACTTGGATTCATCTGGTTGTTCAATAAGAACAGACTTAGTTCTCACAACAACCCCATTCTCATCCCTTTCAGGATGAAATACCCAGTTAACCCCAATAGGTTTTGTAATGACCTTTGAAATGTAATTAAATCTATTGCAAGTCATTGAAATTCCATTATTATTAGGGTTTTGATCTTTCTTGGGTCTCCATGTTAAGCTTGAAGAAGCTTTAGACCCCTTACCTTGTGGCTGCAAATATTTAGGTCTGGTCACGTTTCTGTCAGCGTTGGATTTTGTCCTGTCAACGCTGAAATTACCCTTGTCAGCGTTGAACCTAGGGTTTGCTACAGGAACCCATTTCCTATTTGACCAGGTGTTTGTCTTTTGAAAAGGTCTTTGTCCATGAGTGTTAGACCTTCTAGAGAAGAATGGGGCAGGTCTAATCACTGGTGGACTTTGCTGCACACAAAGTTTGGGTCTGACAACGTTTGACTTCCTAACAACGTTGACTTTCTTCCTATCAGCGCTGAAATTGTTCCTATCAGCGCTGGCTTTGGGAGCGTTGACACACTTGTATGCCAAATGTGAAAAGCTACCACAAGTATAACAGGCTTTCTTAGACACACTCTTAGGTCTAGAAGAGAAGAAACCTGTTCCATGATTGTTAACTTGGCTCTTGAGTGACCTATTATTCCTATACATCTCTGCATATTTGATGGTAGGTCTTCTAACAGTGTTTGAGCCTAGGTCAACAGCTTTACCAGTGACTGGGTGAGTAACCTTAATGGGTGGTGATTCATTGGGACTTTCACATAGCAAACCTCCCTTAACAAATAAAGTAGGGTTAGCTTTCTTCCACTCATTTAGGTCAGTCAGTTTTTGTTGATACTCTTCAACTGGAGTGACAACTCTTGGTGGAGGAGAGAATTCCTCTTCTTGGCATTCTGGTATACCAGTCCAAGACAAGTCTTTTCTAAGGACACCATAGAAGTCACCAGCTGGTGGTGGAACCAGAGAGTAATCATTCATCCCAATCCCAGTCATGTCCTTAGGATCCCTTTGTTTAGCTACACAGTCTCCTAGGGTTTGGGTGGCTCTATCAAATCTTTGAATCTTGAGGTCAACATTATCTTTATTCTTAATGGCCTCATCTAACTTAGCATGTAGGTCTCTATTGACCTTTGTCATGATATTTCTAATATCCATACTACCCTCTAGCTCATGTTTTAAGATATTGATCTTATCTTTTAAGTCAAATTCCATTTTCTTGTATTCAGAAACGGTTTTCTCAGTTTCAGTAAGAGCTAGTTGGTAATTGGACAATTTACACCTTTCAGTGCTCATATCATCTTTTAGTTTTAACACCTCTTTGTTAAGTCTATCAGTGTTTAACCTACAACCTTTGCTACAAAAAGCATCATCATATACCTCATTATCAGATGAAGAGGAGGAGTGTGCCATGAGAGCATATTCAACATGCTCTTCTTCTTTAATATCAGCAACCAAGGCTTTGTCCTCTTCAGCATTCTTAGCCAGATAGCTCCAATCCCATCCAGTACCATCAATTCCTTGAACTGCAACCATGGCTTTGGAATCTTGAGCTTTAACAACCTGACTTGAGGGTTTACCAGCATCAGATCTTCTAGGAGATCTGCATTCCCTCATGAAGTGCCCCATACGATGGCAGTTGTAGCATTCAACTTTGGATTTATCAAATCCAGCTGTGTCTTTAGCATTGAAGGTCATCTTCTTCTTGAACCTTCTATTCCACCTATTTGCTCTTATACTAGCAAGAGCCATGTTCCACTTGATGTCCATCTCTTCCAAGTGCTCATCACTTATCTGCTCAAGGTCCTCATATGTAATCACTGAACCATTGGGCAAGGAAGCAATGTAAGCACACACAGTATCCAAATCCAAACCAGCAGGTTTAACTCTTGGGGAGTCATTCATGAATGTGTCAGCGTCTGAAAAGGAGACGTTGACAGGACTTGTTCCAGCGCTGACAAATGATGATCCAGTAACTGGATGCATAAAGGAGTCCTTCTGATTGAATTGACCTTCACTATGAGAGAAGAAGGCCATGTTGCTGGTGCTAGATTTGCTTCCATGATCTGAAAGAGTTTCATCTTCGAACAGTCTTAGTTTGTTGTAGATGTCATCAAACGAGGAGCTCTTGTAAGTATTATTGGCAAGAATAGATCTTGCCTCAATCTTCCATGCCTCACCAAGACTTTTCAGAAAGGTAGCATTGGTGTCAACATCACCAACTTGTGTCCCCATGAAGGACAACTTGCTTGTGATGTCAAGCAATCTGCTTCTCTCACTACTTAGTTTCTCATTGGGCTGAGCTTTGAAGACAGCATAATCATGCATAAGTTGCTTTTTCTTTTCTTCCTTAGTGTCTGCATTGCCACCATATGCAACTTCAAGTGCTTCCCAAAGATCCTTAGCAGATTCATAGCCTCTATATTTGTGCTGGTTTTCTTGTCCCAAAGAAACTTTCAGAATATTTAGGGCTTTCATGTCAACCCTTTTCTTTGCAATATCTTCAGCACCTACAGCTCTACCATCTCCAGGTTTTTCTTTCTTATCTTTATCAGGACATCCTTCAACAGCTGATCTTTGAGTAATGGCATCCTGAATCTTTTGAGCCTTATTGAATGAGTTTTCATATTCAATAATCTCCCAGAGTGTGTAATCAAAGATCCCCAGATATTATTCAAAGTTGAACTTCCATAAGTCAAAGTTGGTTGCATCAAGCATGGGAATCCTGATGTTTGGTAAGGGTGAAGAGGAGGTGGTTATTGCTTCAAACATGATGTTTTTAGGGTTTTGATGTTTTTAGGGTTTCTGAGAAAATTAGGGTTTTGGTGTTCGTGTATGATTCTGGTGTTCTTCAAAGATCAAAAGTTCCTCAACAAGCTCTGATACCACTTGTTGATCCCAAACTTAGATCGATTAGCTTTGTGTATACGAGATTAGATCAAGTATAGCACGTAGAGAAACCTTTGTATATGCTTTGTGAATCTAAGTGTTATGCGGAATTTAACACTTAAACAAGAACACACAAGATATAAACAAACTTTCACTTTGATTATCAATGTCGAACTTGCTTACAATGAAAGATGTTTATGAACGAAAACTTATGTAAAACTTAATATTAAACATTAACCTAAAGGCCTTCTTTTATAGATTAAGAAGCCTTGTACAATAAGCTACATATCAACTATTCTAGGTAAAGATAAATATAGAAAATACATTGTCGTTTCTATCCTTACTAGAAGTATTCTAGAATATAATAAACGTGTAGCTTATATCTTCCATCAGTGCTTGTCTTCAATCTGTCAACGCTTGACTTTAACTTGTCAACACTTGAGCTGTCAGCGCTTGCTTTGTTCTTGTCAACGCTCAAGTTGTTCTTGTCAGCGCTCAAGTAATCTGGCCTTAATTTATTCCCAACAACATCCACTAAAGCTCGTCCGGTTCTCAAGAATGGCCGACCAAGTATTAAAGGAATACGAGGGTCCATTTCATAATCAACAACGACAAAATCGACCGGGAAAGTAAATGTGCCAACTTTGATAAACACGTCTTCAGCAATACCAACGAGGTAAGCGAGAGTGCGATTTGCAAGTTCAAGAGTCATCTTTGTTGGAGTGAGGTCGGGTAATGATAGTGTTTTCCAAACACTCAAAGGCATCAAATTAATACTAGCCCCGAGATCAGCAAGGGCAGTAAATTCTTCAGTTTTGTTGAACACGCAAGGCAACACAAAACGACCGGGATCTCCAAGCTTTTCCGGAAGTTCTTTGAGAATAACTGCAGAGCAGTTTTCATTTAAGCGTGTGTTGGCGAGTTCAATCAGCTTCTCCTTCTTGTTAAGCAATTCCTTAAATGCTTTAACAAATTTGGGCATGTGGACAAGTGCTTCAAGAAAGCTAATGTTGAAGTTCATCTGAGAGATCATCTTCACATAGTCTGTCACTTCAGAGTCCTCCTTAGTTAGCAGTTTGGACTTGCCTAAACGAGAAGGATAAGGGATATTAGGTTTGGGTGGTGAAGGTGCAGGTGTAGCAGGTAAAGGTTGAGATGTTGAAGGGTCCTTCCTAGAGACATCGTCATGGCGAGGCGGAGACGGTAATGGTGCACTAATACTAGGTAATTCCACTACGAGTAGTAATAGCACTCACATTTGCTCGCGGATTAGTGACGGTGTTTGAAGGAGGTGTAGATGATGGGGGTGGGATTAGTGGATCGACAATGGTAATTCCACTACGAGTAGTAATAGCACTCACATTTGCTCGCGGATTAGTGACGGTGTTTGAAGGTAGAGAACTTGAAGTAGAAGGTTGAGCAGGGGGCAAGAAACTAGCCAGCATATTCTTTATATCATTCGTTTGAGTGCTGATGGAGGATTGAAGATTATCTCGAAGTTCAGATCTAATCTCATTTCCTTGCTTGGTAATATCTCCTTTCAGATTGATAATTTGGCTCTGCAGGTTCTTGATTTGCTCACCGTGGGTTCTCATGATGGTGTCAACATCGGGGTTAATGGGTGGGAGTTGTTGAGCGGGTGGGTGAGAAGGATTAGAAGATCTTGGTGGGATTTGGTTGCTTCTATTGTAGTTGTTGGCGGGGTTTTGGTTTTGAGGAGAAAAACCGGGTGAAAGGTAGTTGTTTGATCGGTAACTCAGTAAATTTCTATCCCCTTGTCGAGCTTGGTAATTTTCCGGTGAATAATTACCATAAGCTGCATACACATTTTCCGGATTTCCTTGTGTAGAAGGACAGTCGGTGTATGAGTGAGGACCGCCGCATGTTTCACAAGGATTGGCAACCGCTTTAACTTGTTGTTGTTGGTTTGAAGCCAAAAGTTGCATACTTCTGCTCATTTCGGTCAACACGCGTGTGAGTTCGGTCATATCAGGGTTTGCTGAGGTGGAAGAAACATTGACTCTCGGGTTGTTCCTTGAAGAAGCAGAGGAATCCCAGTTTTTGTGGTGAGTAGTCATGTTCTCAATAAGCTATCTACACTCCTCGGGTCTGCTTTTCATGAATGTGCCACCGGCGGCTGCGTTAAGCGTATCACGATCACGAAAAGTCAATCCGTTGTAGAAAGTATCTATTAAGGTGACAGGGAGAATGTTGTGGTTTGGACAACGATCAATCAAGACATTATATCTTTCCCAAGCATCAAAAAGATATTCATCAGGATCTTGCATGAAACCGCTGATTTGATTGCGAAGGCTCGTGACCATGGATGGTGGAAAGTAGCGCGACAAAAAACGTTGAGTCATGTCATCCCAAGTGTGAATTGAATTCTTCGGGAGACGATCAAACCATTTCTCGGCATGATGTAATAAAGTATGTGGAAAGAGTTGTAGGCGAAGTTCATCCATTGTGGCACCAGCCAACTTCATGCTTTGGGTGATTGTAATGAACTTGTCGAGGTGTTTGTTGGCATCATCATCAGGCATTCCTCTAAAAGGATTTGTTTTCACTTGCTGAATCATGTGGTGCTTCAACGAAAACTCAGGAGCGTTGATTTGCATCGGCGTAATCGGTCCTCCTCGTCCAAACATGGTAGGTTGACAAAGCTCCTCCATTGTCCGAAGATCGGGCTGTGGAAGAACATTGTTGTTATTGTTGAGGTGCGGTGGATTATTGTTGTTGTTAACACCTGACATACTTAAATCTTCTTGAGCCTCGGGCTCTTGATAATTAGAAGATCTAGTACGCATACACCTGAAAATGCAAAAGAAAAAGAAACCAAACACAAAGACAATATATATACACAATAAAGATAAAATCTTTTTGGATTTTGGAAATTGTTAATTTTTATGGTTTTTTATCAATTTTTTAATTTTTGTTGATTTTTTGAAAAATTTTGTGCAAGAAAATAACGCTGACGAATGAACGGATCCCAAAAAGCAACGCGTCTCCGTTAATCTTTACGAAAAGAGCTGGCAGCGGCGCCATTTTAATACAAGGCTTTTGACACCCCGTATAAAAATTAAAGTTCGTTGTGTTGGTCTAATCGAATTGAAAAATGGTTTTAAGTGTGACTCAATTGATTTTGGTTAAGAAAAGTATTTGTCGTTGTTGAAAAATAAAATGCAAAGACTTAAAAAGTAAACGTCTTTAAAGTAAAATGGCGTTAAAATTAAATCTAAGTCTAATTAAAGTAAAGTGCAATATTTAAAAACGTGACGAAAAGTGAATTAATTAAATGACTTAAAATTAAAGCGTGGCGGAAATTAAAATTAGACAAGAATTAAAATGAGAATGTAAAAATTAAACAAGACAAAACATGGAAAATACCCCAGATCGGAATATATTCCGATCAACCTCGTCGGAATGTGCACAACCGTCCAATCGGAATTTTAGCTTACCCCCAAATCGGAATGTGTTCGGAACACCAGACCGGAATATGTCACTTCGTTAAATCGGAGTACCCAAACAAATCCTGATCGGAATATGGCGTAGACGCTGGTTGGAATGCTGATCGGAACCCTTGATCGGAATACCAAACACGCACCTCGATCGGAATGAGGAATGAAGCACCGATCGGAATGACTGTCACTAGACCAGATCGGAATATCCACTTACCTTGCCCTGATCGGAATACCAACTTACCCACCAATCGGAATGCACAAACCCTTTTCCGACCAAGCCAAAGAGCTATGGTCGGAATGTAAAACCCCTTTCCGATCTGCTAGATCGGAATACGGAAGAAAAGGTACAAATTAAGCTAAACAAATAAGCTACTAATTAAATAAGCACAAGACCAAAATCCTAAGACAAACCGTGTAAAAACAAGGTACTAAACTGAAATTTAAAGACTTTTATAACACGAAATAGATAAGCTTCACGAAAAACAACTTTTATATAAAAATAACTTTTATAAAAACTTTATAAACTTGAAAATAAACAAAATAAGCTATGAAAATCAATGATCCAAAACAATCACAAGCATAAAAACACAATCTTTAATCAAATAATCAAGACAATAAGCATGTAACATAAAGATCAAGCAAGAAAGAAAGGTAGAATGAGAAATTTAAAAACAAGATAATTAAAGAACACTTACTTGGAAATTAAATGTATTAAAAGTGCAAGACAAGTATTTAAATGTGCAATTAACTAAAGGTGCAAGGTAAATAAAAGTGGAAGACTAATTGTCACCTTAGCCAACCATGGAAGAACTAATTGTCACGATTAGTCAACAAAAACTAGTGAAATGAATAAGAGGGGTATTTATAGGAGATTAGGGGAGTGGTTAGAGGAAGCTTCCTCATCTCCTTCCTTCCTTCTTAATTGCGCCATTAAGTCCTTCCTTCTTAATTTCTTTGTTAATCTTGGACTTTGATGACTTTTGGCTCGGGATTTCTTTGGACTCGTCTTTTAATTCTTCGATAAATAAGACTTGAGTTCCTCGGCTTTAAGTAAACTTCCGTCTTTTGACTTTTTCTTCGATAAATCTTCAGAATTGGTCTTGGACTTCCGTTCTTTTTGCACTCTTGACTTTTTGACTTCGTCTTTCGTCTTTTTCTTCAATAAAAGTCCGTAAATGCCCGTGAATGTCCGTGTTTTCTCCACTTTTCACCATTTCGTCCTGAATCACAACAAAAACACAAACCACGCATAATTCTGACATAAAAGACATAAAATTCACGTTTTGGTCCGGTTATTATTGTAATTAAGTGGTAGAAAGGATGAGTGTTTACACACCTATCATAGGTATTGTTGTTGAAGCTTTTAGATAACTTAGTGAAAGTGTATCATTAAATACATTACTAGACTTAATTTACTAAAATAAGGTAAATAAGTGACAATGTAAAATAATATACATTGTTTTTAAAGTGTTTAGGTATTTAATCCTTTTAAGTAATATATGTAAATATGTACATATAAAAATAATTCAAGTACTTAATAAATAAATCAAGTAAGGTTACAGTTTATCTCAAAATATGTACTGAGGTGATGAATTTCATTATTCAATCAAGTGGCCAGGCAATTGCCAAGGTAGTCAATAAATGACTAAAGGTTCAAATAAATATAAAATAAATATGAAAGGTAGTATGACAATAGGTATATGATAATTAATAAGTCATATAAAAGTGAAATTATATAATTTTCAAATATAAATAGTACTACAGTTGACAAAGTCAATGAGGGTAAAATCAGAGGTTTTACAGCACCATCCCGTTATTTTAGCTTTGTCCTCAAAGCTTAAGATGAAGCTATTGTTCAGGTGAACAAGTGTGGATACTTGGTCTTGAACGAGTCTTCTCGTTCCCAAGTGAACTCAGGGCCTCTCCTAGAGTTCCAACGTACTTTGACCAGCGGGATGCGACTGCGTTTCAACTTCTTAACTATCTTCTCCATGATTTCCACCGGTTCTTCTACAAACTGGAGTTTGTCGTCAATTTGAACTCCTTCCAATGGCATAGCCAGTGGTTCTTCAGCATAGCACTTTTTCAGGTTAGAAACATGAAAGGTAGAGTGTACCCGACTCAGTTGCTGGGGCAACTCTAAACGATAAGCTACTTCCCCAATCCTGGCTGTTACTTTGAAAGGGCCAACATAACGTGGATTCAGTTTTCCACGTTTGCCAAAACGTACAACACCCTTCCAAGGTGATACCTTGAGCATGACACGGTCTCCTACTTCAAATTGCATAGGTTTGCGTTTCAGGTCCGCGTAGCTCTTTTGTCGATCGCGAGCAGATTGAATTCTCTGTCTGATGAGGACGATCTTGTCAGTAGTCTCCTGGATTAACTCGGGTCCAGTGAGCTAAAATTCACCTACTTCTGCCCAGCACACAGGCGAACGGCATTTGCGACCGTACAGTGCTTCAAAAGGGTCAGCCTTAATGCTGGCATGATAATTTTTGTTGTAGGAGAATTCCACTAAAGGAATATGGTCAACCCATCCATTTCTAAAATCTATCACACATGCTCGTAGCATGTCCTCTAGAGTCTGGATGGTTCGTTCACTTTGACCATCAGTCTGCGGATGATAAGCAGTGCTCATATCCAAATTGGTACCTAAGGCTCGTTGGAAAGCCTTCCAAAAGTTTGACATGAACCTACCATCTCGATCACAGATTATCGACACTGGTATTCCATGTTTGGTCACAATCTCCTTCAGGTACGTCTTTGCTAGTTTGGCAAGGGGATCGTTCTCCCTAATCGGCAGGAAATGAGCGGACTTGGTGAGTCGATCGACGATTACCCAGATTGTATCGTAACCGTGAGATGACTTTGGGAGTTTGGTAACAAAGTCCATAGTGATGTTTTCCCACTTCCACTCCGGTATCTTGGGTTGTACAAGTAAACCCGATGGTCTCTGGTGTTCAGTTTTGACACGAGCACAGGTCAAACATTTCTGAACGTAGGTGGCGATGTTGGCTTTCATATTCGGCCACCAATATAACTTCTTCATATCCTGATACATCTTTTCAGATCCGGGATGTATAGAATATTTGGACTTATGAGATTCGTGCATGATCACGTTCCTCAAATATCCATAACATGGTTACCAACTTCGTCCGTGAAGGCATAGGGTTCCGTCTGCTCTAGGTTCTAACTTTTCTTTGCTAAGATCAGTTCTGAGCATTCCCCCTACATCTTCCCTCACGAGGTTTTCAGGCAATTGGGCTTGTGTCTGAGCTTCCAAAATCTGCTTGGGTAGATCCAAACTGATTGTCATCACCAATGCCCGAACTCTCATAGGAGGGTCCGTTTCCTTACGACTTAAAGCATCAGCAACCATGTTTGCTTTTCCCGGGTGGTATTTGATCTCGCAGTCATAGTCACTCAGTAACTCAATCCAACGGCGTTGTCTCATGTTCAACTCCTTCTGATCCAATATGTGTTGCAAACTTTTGTGGTCAGTATGCACTGTACACTTTGTTCCGTATAGGTAATGTCTCTAGATTTTGAGAGCAAAAACTACGGATCCAAGCTCTAGATCGTGAGTGGTGTAATTCTTCTCATGCTTCTTCAATTGCCTTGAAGCGTAGGCGATCACTTTCATCCTCTGCATCAATACGGCTCCTAAGCCTTTATGTGAGGCATCACAGTATACAACGAAATCATCGTTGTCTTCAGGCAAGGCCAGTATAGGTGCACTGCATAACTTCTGCTTGATCAGTTGGAAACCTGATTCTTCCTTCTCTCCCTACTCGAACTTTATTCCCTTCTGTGTGAGTTTGGTCATTGGTTTGGCTATCTTGGAAAAATCTTCAATGAATCTACGGTAGTATCCGGCAAGGCCTAGAAATTGGCGGATCTCCGTCGGTGATTTAGGGGATACCCAATCCTTGACAAATTCGACCTTTGCTGGATCCACATGAATACCGTCACAATCGATTACATGACCAAGGAATTGCACTCTAGGAATCCAAAATTCACATTTAGAGAACTTAGCATAGAGCTGCTCCTCCTTGAGTACCTTTAGTACTTGTGCAAGATGTTCTCCATGTTCTTGTTTGTTCTTGGAATAAATGAGTATGTCGTCAATGAAGACTATCACGAATTTATCCAGGTAGGGTCTGCACACACGGTTCATAAGATCCATGAAAATAGCTGGTGCATTGGTCAACCCAAATGGCATAACCTGGAATTCGTAATGGCCGTAACGGGTTCTAAAAGTTGTCTTTGGAATATCTTCCACCCTGACTCGTAGCTGATGGTATCCAGATCTCAAGTCAATCTTGGAATACACACTTGACCCTTGCAGTTGGTCAAATAGGTCGTCAATACGAGGAAGCGGATAACGATTCTTCACAGTTAACTTATTCAACTCTCTGTAATCGATGCACATTCGAAAAGAACCATCTTTCTTTTTGACAAATAACACAGGAGCTCCCCATGGTGAGGAACTGTGTCGTATGAATCCTTTGTCAGATAGCTCTTGAAGTTGTTCAGCTAATTCCTTCATTTCTGATGGTGCCAACCGGTATGGAGCTTTAGCTACAGGTGCTGCTCCGAGAACCAAATCAATTTGAAATTCCACTTGTCGAGTCGGTGGTAAGCCTGGAAACTCATCAGGAAAGACTTCTGGAAAATCTCGGACAATGGGTACGTCCTTGATTTGCTTCTTCTCGGGTTTTTCTTCTTCATTCGTTTGACAAATATAGGCCAAGAAGATAGGACATCGTCTCAACAGATATTGCTGAGCTTTGGTACAAGAGATAACACTAAGTCTAGTGTCAGCGAGGTCGGTGTTACCGTCACCTCGAACGATTAGAGTTTCGTTTCCCCATGGAATACGGACTAGTTTCTCGTCACAAACAATGACTGCGCGATATCTCGCTAACCAGTCCATGCCGATAATAACATCAAAACTACCAAGGTTTACGGGAATAAGGTCAATGTTGAACGGATGCTTGGAAAGATTTAAGGTGCAACCTCTAATGATAGTGTCAGCATCTACAGTTTTACAGTCAGCTAATTCTATAGAGTAACGGCGATCTAAGCTTGTAGGGATAACTTCTAGTACTTGACTAAATTCAGTGGATATAAAACTTCGGTCTGCTCCAGTATCAAATAAGACAGATGCATAACGATTGTTCAATAGGAACATACCAGTAACGACATTTGAATCGGGGTTGGCTTTTGCATTGCCGACCACGTACACTCTGGATGAAGCTCCTCCACTGTTCTTGTTCTGGTTTGCCCGCTTAGGGCAACTTGGTCTCGTGTGTCCTGGTGCTCCACACTCGTAGCACACCACTCCCTTCTTGGGTCCATTGTTGTTTCCTCCAGTAGCGTTGCGGTTCCCCTGCTGTCCATTCCCGTTCCCACGGGCATTGTATCCACCCCTGTTGTTGTAGCTCCCAGTGTTTTGAGTGGGTCGGGCCTGAGTGACAGCATTAACTCGACAGGTTTTAGCAAATTGACCAACTTGTCCACATCTGTAGCAGGTCTGGCAATGGCTATCAAAAGTATGATGATAGTTGCACTTTGGGCACAAAGGTTTGGCGCCCACGTACGAGTTAGCTCCTACAGAAGTAGCACTGTAAACTTGCCCAGCATTCTACTTCTTAGGATGTTGCTGGTGCTGACTGCGGAAGTACTCGTCTGCCTTTCGCTTGTTGTCAGTCTGCCTCTCGGATAGGGTACGGACTCTTTTGTTTATCAACTCAGTAGCGAACTCAATGGCACTCTCGACGGTAGTAGGTCGAGATGCGAGCACACTGTCGTGAATGGCGTCTGGGAGTCCACTCACATACTTCTCAATCTTATCATCCCCCTCCACAAACATCCTGGTGCACATTAGGGTCAACTCTTGGAACCTTTGGTTGTACGCAGTGATGTCATTGTTCCTGCATTTGAGATCCCACAACTCGATCTCCAGCTTCTTCATTTCTCCCCTTGGGCAGTATTTCTCAGTCATCCTCTCCTTCAACTCAGTCCAGTTGAGAGCATAGGCAGCATTGTGTCCAAGAGTAGCAACAACAGAGTTCCACCAAGTAAGAGCACTCTCAAGTAGGGTGCAGGCGGAAAACTTCACTTTATTCTCTTCTGCACAGTCACTGATACGAAATACCGTTTCCAACCTCTCAAACCACTGCATCAGCTCCACCACTCCTTCCTTGCCCTTGTAATAGGAAGGTTTACATTTCAAGAAGTCGGGGTAAGAGCAACCCCTGGTGGTCTGATTATTCTGGCGGTTGTTGGAATTTTGACTGTCGTCCACGTTCCTGCTGGCAGCCATCGCAGATGCGATGCCTTGGTCAATCATTTCCCTTAATTGGGCAGCAGTGACGTTTTGGGTAGTCTCGGCATTGTTGGGGTTCGTTCTAGTGTTTACCATTTTTCTATAATTATACAAAAAAATGAAATCATTAGTTCAAGGTGTTAGCACAGTTTTATATAATTACACGAAAAGGAATTTCATGCATAGACTTTGCAACAAATTGGATAACCTGTTTAAAGTTCATAATATAATACAGTACGGATATAACAAAAGCTAATGAGTACATGCCATAAGTCTAGAATAGGAATACAGTACAAAATGCACAACCTAATCCAAGACAGAGCACAGCCCGCCTGTCTGGGATGGTGGTACATGAAATCTAAAGTACATCATCTATGAATCCCTAATCTAAATAGTACAGTACAGGAATACAACTGACTAAAGAAAAGTACAAATACAAGAGATCCTATATCATGATAGTCGGGGTGCAACCCTAATAGCTTATCATGATGTACAAAAGATCTAGCACATCTAATCTACTGATGCCTAACTGACTCCTCGGATACGGCTGGCGCCACGGGCGGAGATGAGACAGCCGGTGCCTGCATGGCATCCTGCATCACGGTCATAGCAGCCCTAGTCTCCCTGAGCAGTCGAAGTGCCTTAAGGAACTGGTCTCTGAGAGTCTGCTGAACTCCCCGGAGATGAGTGGTCTCTGACGTCAACCCCTGATGGCGGCATCCTGGAGGTCGAAGAATATGGCAAGAGTCTGCTCCATGGTCATGAGAGCGGTGTGAGTCTCTGTCTGCTGACTCTGCAGTAGGTAGATCTGCTCTCGTAGGAACTCATTCTCATCTAGCAACCACTAGAGAGAATGGTAAGTAGTCGACCACACCCCTCGGGCAGCGTGTGCCTCCGAACTCACGGTCCATGATAAAAGGTCTTGGCGCTGTTGTAGAACAGTGCGCTCAGTCTGTCCGGCCGCTAGCAGAGCAAGAATGTCTGCTACGTCCTGGGCCTGGCGTGCGGCAAGTGCCGTGATCTGGGCCTGGGCAGGGTCAGCATGTCTTGCCCGGGAACCCTCACCGATCTCAAAGGTGGAATCGAGAGGTGCCTCGTACCTCCTCTTACGAGGTGGCAGAGACTCGGGTGCATGCTCCCGTAGTACAGTCACGAGTGGTACAGGTGGTGTAGCAGTAGGAGGCTGGACCTCTTCCCCAGCGGGGGAAACAGGTGGTGTAGAAATAAGCGCCTCAATGGATGCAGCGTCGACAGAAGCGTGACTATCGCCAGAGTCACTAGCAGATAACCATCCACACAAGACGGTCGTCGGAGATACGACAGCAGGTGTACCGGTAGGTGAAGTCATGATAAATCTGAAAGTAATATAGTTTTAATTGATATAAGTATAAACTTACTCAAGTTAAAAGTTTTGAGAAATATAATTTAAAATTATATAATAATGCCATTTAACACTCGTCATGCTAAAGGTTACGTTAATACTTATAAGATTAATTAAACTTGGTTCTGATTCTCTATAACTATCGCTCTGATACCATTCTGTGACACCCCCAAATTGAGTCAAACGCAGCAGAGATAATATTTGGGTGTCACGTAGGTGGATCAACAGCAGACATAATATAGAGCAACAGATAAAAGATTATCCTTACATTTATTACATGATTGAAAGTGCAAATAGTATTACAGTAGTCTTTAACATTGTTTGAAAGTTTGAATTTATTCCCAATTTATAAAACCCCAGATGAGCTCTATAAATGCAACCTATCATGATGCTTGACTTCATGCACACCATTACCTGCTTCAATTACCTGAGAAAACATGCTTAGAAAGTCAACATAAAGTTGGTGAATTCACAGGTTTAATTAAAATAAGTTTGGACATTAGATATTCCCAGAAGTAGTAATGCACAAAGCACTAATACTTAAAAGTAATTACATTTCCATATTGCCCGAAACTAAAACTTGACAGTTAAGTCCTTAACAGATAAGGACCCTTCGCCTTATCATTATCAAGGCACCCATAACAAAAATAAGTGCTGACATGTGAAACATCTGTTGTCTCGGCCGAGGCACAGTGAGCATGACTCACCCAGATGGGGACGGTCAATTCCAAATAGATCTATTTATAACATTCAGGTAATTCAATAATTCTAACAGTTTCGGATGCACGGGTCATGCTGTTCATCTACTATAGGCATGGTAATCAAAAGTTTCACAGTTCAATCTATGTCCATAAAATCAAATATGTTGCATGTTTTCTTCCCCATTAAAAGGTTTAAAAGTTTGTCAATATATAAAGTGGGGCCATGAACTCACCTCAGTATACAGCAATAAGTTAGAAGATAAATCTGATAAGGATGCTCACGATACAGTCAACGACCTAAATAATTATAAGGTCTCGGTAAATGCATAACATAATGCATAAAAGTTCCAGAATAAATATGTGCATGCTTAAACTGGTTTTAAGTATTTAATTACAATACTTGTAATTTGTTCGTCGTACTACAAGTTCTAATAGTATTTATTTTAGGTATAAAATAAATAATAAGGTTTAATTAATTAATTCATTTAATTAATATTTTGTACTTACGTTGTTTATAAAACACTTTAAATATTTATATAGGATAGTTTTATATACATTTAAAGTGATAGGAAATAAATATAATTAATATATTTATTTTATAAGTTAACCATTTTCAATTTATATTTAATATATAAATAAGGTTTATAAATGTATAACATTTATTTAAAGTCCATGTTTACGTAAGATTTATATTTATTAAGTTATAGGTTTGGAAAAATAACAATTGTTACGTTTATTTAAGTTTTACGTTTAAATAACGGTTTGAAATATATAAGATTTTAAGGTTCGTAATACTTGTATAAAATTACGTTTTGGTCCTTTTAAATAAATAAATACTCGTGATTAAATTACTTTTATACCCCTAGGGTTTCTAAATCTTTCAAGTATTTATAGTTTTGGTCCCTCCCTAGTTACACGCGTAACTAGGGTTTCTTAAAGTTTCATAAAGTGTCAATTTTGGTCCTTATAGTATACGGCCTATTTTAGGGCTTATTAAAGTTTCACCTAATGGCAGTTTTGGTCCTTATAGTTTCGGCTAATAATAAGGTTTATTATAAGTTACATTATTGCCCCCTAGGGCTTGTATAGGTTTCGGCTATTGGCAAGTTTAGTCCCTAGGGTTACTTAGGGTTTTATTAAGTTTAGTATCTTGACACATTTAGTCCCTAAGGTTTATGTTAGGTCTCGGCTTGTGTCCAAAACAGTCCTAGGTTTTCCAATGTTTATACAACTTACCCTAATATTTTATGAATCTCTTTTTAGTCCTTTTTAACCTTACAAAGTTTTGGATATGTTCAAAACACACCCTCATACTCTCGGCATTATTTAAAAAGTGGTTCAAAGTTTATGTTTTTGAAATACAAATTTCTACACTTATTCATTTAGATCCCTTTTACTTTGAAAAATTACAATTTAGCCCGAAAGTATCATATATGCTATTTTTAAGCCGAATGTTTATATATTTACTATTTTAGTCCAAGACTTCTTAGATCTATCATTTAAATCCAAAATAATTATAGATTTATATTTTCAACATGTAACTTTATAAAATCATATTTTTGACACTAAAAGTCTTATAAAAACATTTATTTAATGGAAATGATTATTTATCTTGGCAAGGTATTATAGTGAGCTTAAACTATTCTTATGAGGCCTAATAGTGATCTTAACATTGTAAGGCACCTAATAACATGAATCTAATGTTTCTAGTTATATCTAAACATTACAAGATTTCTCAAAATCATATTATGAGCTTAATAGCTCACATCCAAAATTACTTGCATGGTTAAGTTTTCATGATTTTTCAAGTTAAACAAGATCATGATGATGTGTTCTTCAAGGTTGACAAGTTTTTACATCAAGTTTTGTTATATATAAAATTTAGCCGTGGGTTTTACTTAGGTTTTTAGCGTTTCAATACTTGTTTAAATGTTATCTTTACCAAAAATAAACATGTACACATCAATATATATAAAGGTAATGTATTAGAAAAGATAGGTTTTAACTTGGACTTACTTGATTAGATAGGTTTAGGAATGATATGAGAATGGGTAGAACAAGTGACAAGCTTTCAACAATGGAGGTCTAGGAAATCATAAACATGTCATGGCTTCAAGTAGGCTTCTATGGTTCTTGTTCTTGCTTCAATGATCAAGGTTTCTTGTAGGTTGAGCTTAGGATTAACCTTTAGGTAGTAGAAGACATAGTATAGGAGTAGTAGTAAAGCTTTAAGGTTTGAAAATGGTGGTTAAGGGTGTTTAGCCGTGAGTTGAGAGAGAGAAGAGTGGAATGAGATTGAAAATATTTTGTGTTGTGTGTTGAGTGCATGTTTCGGCTTAAGAAGAAAGAGAAGAAGGATTTGGTGAATCTTGTACCTAGTACTCAAGATCCTAGGAGATACAAGTTAGATATGAAATATCTTTCAAGTATTTGGCACATGCTTAAACTAGAAAGTTTACTTCCTTCCTATTTTAGTGTGTAGCCGTGTGTTTGCATAAGTCAAATGGGGGACAAGGTCTTACATGGCATAGTAGAATGCATGAGGTTTGAGTGTGTAAGTGTATAAGTATGCTTTGTGTAAGCAAAAGCATGGTTAGGGTAGTGTGTTAGTGGAATAAACATGATTACTTGTAGGGTAGATAGCAAATGATGGTAGTGCATGCATGCATACATACACACGTTATTTTATAGGCATGGGAGGGGTATCATTAAATAGGTATTTGTTGTGTTGTAGGTATTGTTGTTGAAGCTTTTAGATAACTTAGTGAAAGTGTATCATTAAATACATTACTAGACTTAATTTACTAAAATAAGGTACATAAGTGACAATATAAAATAATATACATTGTTTTTAAAGTGTTTAGGTATTTAATCCTTTTAAGTAATATATGTAAATATGTACATATAAAAATAATTCAAGTACTTAATAAATAAATCAAGTAAGGTTATAGTTTATCTCAAAATATGTACTGAGGTGATGAATTTCATTATTCAATCAAGTGGCCAGTCAATTGCCAAGGTAGTCAATAAATGACTAAAGGTTCATATAAATATAAAATAAATATGAAAGGTAGTAAGACAATAGGTATATGATAATCAATAAGTCATATAAAAGTGAAATTATATAATTTCCAAATATAAATAGTACTACAGTTGGCAAAGTCAATGAGGGTAAAATCAGAGGTTTTACACTTCATACTTCATATCTTGAGAGACGTTCTTGAGATAATGGTCTTCTCATCGTTAATAGAGTTTCTTCACTTGGAGACTTTTGAGGGGTACTCCAACTTTGTTGACCACGACTTCATGATTATTTCTTCAATCGTTAATTGGGATTTTGAGATACAACGATCCGCCTCCTTTTCGGACTTGGGTCTATTTATCCTCATACCTTGTTAGGGTCTTTTCAGATAGACTTCTCCATGATCTTTATGGGAGTTGATTGCTTTTCGTCGTGAGTCTCGATCCTTCATATTGATTTTGGGAATAATGCTTTTCACATCCCCTTGGATCTTTAGCAATAAGATTGAATCCTCATGCCTTGTTAGGGCCTTTTTGGACTCGCCAATCTTCGCGCCCCGCTTCATAAGTTATGCCTTGGCTATGAACTCTTATCATTACCGAGCAACTTTTAAATGATATTGGGCTAGAAGCTAAGTAACTTTTCAAATCGTACGACCTTACTTATTGCAGATAAATTATTAGCAAGTGATGGGAGAATAGGCAAATAATTACACCAAGTGAGCTTGTGCAAGAATACCGACTTATAATTGACTCTATCATTTCTCGTTCTCCATAATTTAAAATCTCAAGTAATGAGACTCATGGATGCTTAGCCTAATAAACCAATTAAGGTCTACATGGTTAAGGATACTAGCTAGAATAAACTTGGATGTGTCTATTCGGGTTGAGTCAAAATAATCGCAACGGGCCTAATATGTCAAAGACTTCAAAACTAGCTACACCACTTTATGAATATTTTTGACTTATTTGCGGGATATATACATATGAAAGCAACGATAAAAATTTAAAAATTACGACTAAATGGCCAAAGTTAATTAAAAATTTGAAAAATGCTGAAAAAGATGATTTTCCGGTTAAATGAAGGCATTTTCATGGAAAAGTCCACTTAAAAGTTCGATAGAAGTCCCCCCTACACTTAAGATAAACATTGTCCTCAATGTTTAAGCATGTGGGAAAAGTCTCCCCTACACTTATGACATTGTGCACGTTGGTTAAATCAAGCTAAGGAAGAGACGACTAAAGTGATCAATTTCAAATGGGAGTATGAAGAAATTTGAATCACGATAGTTGAGAGATAGAACCGGATTTCGGATAACACGGGAGCACGGTTCTTCAAAGGTTCCAAAAGTGCATTCATCCCTGTAATCACATCACCACACAAAGACAAACAACCTATATAGGTCCCCCTACACTTAGGAGGTTAAAACAGAAAAGGATAGATACTCGGGTTGCCTCCCGAGGAGCGCTTGTTTTTGATAACCGAGTCACGAGCCTGACTCGACCCAAAATTAGTTCATGGGGAACATGGTGAGGGAAGGAATCATCTCCTGAGATATGTCCTTACCAAAGTACAACTTCACTCGTTGGCCATTCACCTTAAAATTCGGTCCATTAGGTTGAGCGAGCTCGAGAGTACCATATGGAAAAATTTGGGCAATGGTGAATTGGCCGGACCAACGAGATTTCAGCTTGCCCGAAAAGATTTTCAACCGAGAGTTAAAGAGTAAAACTTTGTCTCCAACTTGGAACTCTCGGTTCTTAATCTTAGAGTCGTGAATGAGCTTAGTCTTCTCCTTATAGATCAAAGAATTTTCATAAGCCTCATTACGAAGTTCATTCAGCTCATTGAGTTGGATCTTGCGTAGGTCACCGGCTTTGTTGATATCAAAATTAGCCCACTTCAAGGCCCAGTAAGCCTTGTGCTCCAACTCAATGGGGAGGTGACATGCTTTCCCGTACACGAGACGGTATGGTGTACAACCAATCGGAGTCTTGTATGCGGTATGGAAAGCCCACAAAGCATCATCAAGTTTATCAGCCCATGAGGCACGATGCTCTCCCACGGTTCTTTCAAGAATTCGCTTTAATCCTCGGTTAGAGATTTCAGCCTGGCCATTAGTTTGTGGGTGGTAGGCGGTGGAAAGACGATGATTGACACCATACTTAGCCATGACTCTTGCGAATTGGTCATTGCAAAAAATGAGTCCCGCGATCACTAATAATGGCACGAGGCACACCGAATCTAGCGAATAGCGATTTCAAAAAGTTACAAACCACCCTTGCGTCATTAGTGGGGAAAGCTTTGGCTTCAACCTATTTGGAGACGTAGTCAACGGCTACAAGGATGTATTTGTTTCCTTTAGAGGAAGGGAATGGCCCCATAAAGTCGATACCCCAAACATCAAAGATTTCACATTCTTGAATGAAATTTTGAGGCATCTCATCTTTATGTGTGATCTTGCCTTGTTTTTGGCAAGCATCACATTGTTTAACCATCTCGTGAGCATCACGATAAATGGTGGGCCAATAAAATCCCGAGTCAAACACTTTTTTGGCGGTGTAGTTGGGACCAAAGTGACCACCGGTGGGTCCTTTGTGACAAGCGTCAAGGATTTCTAAAGCTGCCGGTCCATCAACACATCGGCGAATAATCAAATCAGCACATTGTTTGAATAGATACGGGTTATCCCAAAAGTAAGTCTTAATGTCTTTGAAGAACTTCTTCTTTTGTTGGGATGTTAGCCCGTCAACGAGAATTCCACCCGCCAAGTAGTTTGCAATGTCCGCAAACCACGGGGTTTCATCAGAAGTCGAGTTGATAGACATTAAGGTCTCCAGGGGAAAAGAGTCATTGATCTCTTTGTTCGGATGATCCCCTTGGTAAGGATCCTCAAGTCTACTGAGATGATCCGCGGCTAGGTTTTCAGCTCCTTTCTTATCGCGAATTTCGATTTTAAATTCTTGGAGTAGCAAAACCCAGCGAAGAAGTCTTGGTTTGGAATCTTGTTTAGTCAAAAAGTACTTCAACGCGGAATGATCGGTATAAACGATTGTGGTGGAAAGGACAAGATAGGGGCAGAACTTTTCAAAAGCATAGACAACAAGTAAAAGCTCTTTTTCGGTTGTCGTGTAATGCAATTGAGCCCCCGTCATTGTCTTGCTAGCGTAATGGATCGGTTGGAAGTGTTTGTTCACTCTTTGGCCTAAAACCGCTCCAATAGCAAAGTCGCTAGCATCACACATCAATTCAAAGGGAAGCTCCCAATTAGGGGTAACCAAGACGGGTGCCTTAGTTAGCTTTTCCTTAAGCAAGTTGAAGGCTTCAATACACTCATTGGAAAAGATAAAAGGAGTATCTTTTTCCAAGAGGTGGGTCATCGGGCGAGCGATTTTAGAAAAATCTTGGATGAATCGACGGTAGAAGCCCGCATGACCGAGGAAACTTCTCACACCCTTCACGGTTGAAGGTGGAGGCGACTTAGAAATAACATCGACTTTAGCACGGTCCACTTCAAGACCGGCTTTGGAGATCTTGTGTCCTAGCACGATGCCCTCTTTTACCATGAAATGACATTTTTCCCAATTAAGAACAAGGCGAGTGTCTTCACACCGCTTAAGCATACGTTCTAAATTGGCAAGGCAAGCAGAGAAGGAATCGCCATAAACCGAGAAATCATCCATGAATACTTCCATAGTGTCTTCCACCATGTCATGGAAAATAGCCATCATACACCTTTGGAACGTCCCAGGAGCATTGCATAAACCAAAAGGCATGCGTTTGTAAGCAAATGTTCCGTAGGGACAAGTGAATTTGGTCTTCTCTTGGTCTTTGGGATCGATGGGAATTTGAAAATACTTGGAGAAACCGTCTAAAAAGCAGTAATAGTCATTACCCGCTAGACGCTCGAGCATTTGATCCATGAACGGAAGAAGAAAGTGATCTTTTCTCGTGGCATCATTGAGCTTGCGATAGTCGATACAAACTCTCCACCCAGTAACGAGACGAGTAGGAATCAACTCGTTGTGTTCATTGGGAACAACGGTTATTCCGCCCTTCTTGGGCACACAATGGACGGGACTTACCCAAGGCGAATCCAAAATAGGGTAAATCAAGCCGGCATCTAGAAGTTTGATAACCTCTTGTTTGATGACGTCGTGAATGCGAGGATTAACCCTTCTTTGGCTCTGGATTGCGGGTTTAAAGTCATCTTCCATGAGAATCTTGTGAGTACAAAAGTTCGGATCAATTCCGCGGATATCGGAAATTTTCCAAGCAATTGCCTTCTTATGATCTTTAAGCACGGCGATGAGGCGAGATTTCTCTTCTTCTTTCAAGTCATTAGCCATGATGACTGGTGACTTCTTCTTATCTTCAAGGAACACGTACTCGAGATGGGGCGGCAACTCCTTAAGTTCTAAATTCGGAGGATTTTCGATGGGAGGCGTATTCAAAGTCGGAGCATCGATAGCAATAACCTTGGGAGATGGTGGAGAAATATTGTCTTCTTTAAGAAGGTTCTCAATGAGGCGAAGATCTTCATCCTAATCGGTGGGACAATCGTCATGTTCTAAGTTCACATCTCCCATGGTGGCTTCCAAATCTTTCCAAAGGAAATCACTTTCTCCAAATAGAGATAGTGATGAATCAATAGAGGAAACGGTCTCAACATTGGGAAGAGAGGTAGGAATACTTTTACAAGCATCTTTGAAGTGTTCTTCACAAGCCTCATCAAGAACGTCAATACAATTAACATTCTCGAATAAATAAGGCTGTTTAGAGAGCTTTCCCATGTTGAAGACAATTTTATCGTCACCCACTCTCATGATAAGCTCACCAGCTTCGACATTGATGAGAGTGCGACCGGTCCTCAAGAATGGACGACCAACGATCAATGGCACACGAGGTTCTATGTCGTAGTCAACGACAACAAAATCAGCAGGAAAAGTGAATTTGTCGACTCCTACAAAGACGTCTTCGGCTATCCCCACTGGATAAGCAACCGTACGGTTAGCTAATTCTAAAGTCATTTTGGTGGGGACTAGCTCAGGGAGAGATAATTGCTTCCACACACTTAAAGGCATTAAGTTAATACTGGCACCTAGATCGGCTAGGGCCATGCAATTCTCTACTCCCGGGAACTTGCAAGGGATTAAGAAACGACCCGGATCACCAAGCTTGGTTGGCAATTTCCTTAAGAGTACTGCAGAGCAATTCTCATTAAGTTGGGTGTTAGCAATATCAAGAAGCTTCTCCTTGTCACTAATAAGATCTTTGAACATTTTCGCATATTTGGGCATGTGAGCGAGAGCCTCAGCGAAGGAGATGTTGAAATTCAATTGTTTAAACATTTTGAGAAAGTTCGAAACCTGAATATCATCCTTGCTTTTGAGCTTCTCATTCCTCAACCTTGAGGGATAATATATATCAGAAGAAGAGGAAGGCTTTGGGAGAATAGGATCACTCACATCCTTGGTTGAAGGAGGGGGTAGAAGTAAGAGGTGGAGAAACAGGGGAAGTTGAAGGAGGAGGAATAGGAGTAGGTGACTCGTTTTCCTTAGTCACAATCACCGGTGGAGGTATAGGAAGCTCGAGTTCCTTGGTACCTTTGCCACTGTGAGTGGTGATTGCTTTCATCTCCCCTCTTGGATTCGCAACGGTGTTACTCGGAAGAGTACCCAAAGAAGAGGGTTGATTACCTTGGAAGAAACTAGCCATCATGTTCCTTAAGTCATTCGTTTGACTTGCCAAAGTGTTTCTCATATCAGCTCGAAGATCATTTCCTTGTTTCACCATGTCTGCTTTCAAGTTGAGCACTTCCCACTGGAGATTTTCCACGATCACATCATTAGTCCTCATGTAGGTTCCAATATCTTGGGGTAATGCGGTGGGTTGATTGGGAGGAACATTATAGGCGGGTGGTTGACAAGCAGGTTGTTGGTAAACTTGGTTGTTTCTTTGAGGTGGATATGGTTGTTTGTGAGGTGGTATGTATGGTGCACGAGGTTGTTGTTGTTGAGGAGGGCGATTGAGGTTTTGTTGTTGGTTTGGGTTGTTAGGAGGAAAACCGGGTGGTGAGAAAAAGTTGTTAGAGCGGTAGCTAAGCAAATTGCGGTCTCCTTGAGGACGAGCTTGATAAGCGGCCGGAGGATAGGTACCGTATGCTGCATTAACATTCTCAGATGGATAGTCTTGGGTGGCGGTACAAGTGGTGTAAGAGTGGGGACCCCCGCATATCTCACATGGTTGGCTAACCGCATTGACTTGAGCGTCGTGAGCGTTGTTAGCGTTGATGCTGTTGGTATTGCTAGCGGTTTGGGCGGCAAGCGATTCAAGAAGCGTAGTAATTTTGTCAAATCGCTTATCGTTGTCACTAGTATTAGCACTAGCGGCACTGGTCCGCACACTCTTGGTTTACACACGAGACTTATTTTCAATAATATCCCAAGCGGCATTGGAAGTCTTAACCAAAATATTACCCTCCGAGGCACTATTTAGTGAATCTTGGTCATTCATGCTTAAACCATTATAAAATGTATTAATTTGGTGCACTTTGGTAAAACCATGTTGTGGGCACTTTCTCAAAAGGTCTTTAAAACGGTCCCAAGATTCACTAAAAGACTCATCGTACTTTTGTTCAAAATTGATAATTTCATTCCGCAAAGCGGTAGTACGAGAGGGTGGGAAAAAGTAGTTGATAAATTTGGTCTCCAAATCCGTACACGTAAGAATACTTTGTGGCGGTTCCTTAGCAAGCCAATGCCGGGCTTGTCCCTCTAAAGAAAAGGGAAAAAGTTGTAAACGGATTACCTCTTGTGGAACACCATTGAATTTGACCGTATTCGTGAGTTGCAAGAATCTCTTGATGTGGTCATGAGGATCATCAATGGTACGCCCCAAGAATGGTTGAGCAGAGACCATCTGGATAAAGCCGGATTTGAGCTTAAAGTTGTTGGCTGCAATCGCGGGTATGAAAATTGGATCATTGTTGCCATCTACATGTGCTTGCAGAAGTTCAATCATCGGGAGATTGTCTGGTAGAGGCTCATTGTTGTTGTCATTATTGTTGTTGAGAGGTGGATTGTTATTGTTGTTATTGTTTTGAGGTGGGTTATTGTTGTTGTTTTGTACACCGGCCATGTATAAGTCTTCGAGAGGCTCGGGCTCTTGATAAGACGTTGATCGTGTACGCATGCACCTGCAAAAGAACTAACAAAGCAAGCAAGAAATATTTTTGGTTTTTATGGTTTTTTAATTTTTTTGTATTTTTGAAAATTTTATATTTTTTAGGGTTTTTGAAAATTTTTATGAAAAAGTAACGTTCACGGTGAACGGATCCCAAAATCTAAGTTCTCACAAAAAACTGTTAATCTTAACGAGAAGAGTCGGCAGCGGCGCCATTTGATACAATGGTTTGGATAGGGTTCAAGATTAATCTCGGTATCTTCTCGAATTGATCACGGTTTAAAGTGGAATAATTGTTCTTGGTTACAAATAAGGGGTTTGGTTTTTGGTTATCTAAATTTTAAACTAAATGCAAGTAATTAAGATGTCGATGAGTAGAGTAGAAGCTTTGACAAAATTAAACTAAAAGTTAATTAGGAAAATACTTAAAACTTAAAACTTTGTAAAACTTTAAAACTTAAAAACTTAGTCCATCGGAATATTGCAAATGAAGGTCCATCAGAATGTCAAAATCAAGTCTGTCGGAATATGGTTCTGTCGCAAAGTTCAGATCGGAATGCAAGTAATACTTCTGTCGCAATGTGCATCTATCGGAATGTATCAGATCGCAAAAGTCAGATCGGAATGTATGAAATCTAAGCACCTCTGTCGCAATGTTGTTCAGATCGGAATGTAGCAAACAAAATTTTGGCAGCGTTTCGACTTAAGGTAACCTTAAATCCCGTCGGAATATGCGATCGCAATACGCGATCGCAATCCAGATCGGAATAAGGGGTAAAAGCCAACCGATCGCAAAGTAAAACACTTAAGGGTTATTGCGATCAAAATAGGAAATCCGTCGGAATGTGTATAAACCCCAAGATTGCGATGGAAGCAATGTTGATCCGAAACTGGTGGCAACTTTAAAACTCAATAAGCACGATCAATAAGCTAACTCATCCGAAACTTAAACAACTCAAAAAGCTTAAATTCGACGACTTCTAAAACATAAAAGATCATAAACTTTATGAAATGAACTTAAAAAATGACTAAAACCTTTGTGAAATCTAAAAAGCAATAAGCTAAACTTGAAATAAGCCAATAAGAATTAAGAGCCTATAGCTTATACGTGTATGAGCTTAAAAAGAAACAAGAAAGATTAAACTTTAATCACGAACTCCTCCAATCATCCAAACCGTATGAAATGAAACAATCAGATCAAGGATTAGGGTAAACTAAGAAATGTAGAAGGAGATTAAAGAACTTAAAAGCTTAACTTGAATTAGATTAATGAAATCCAAAATACAAAAATTAAAGAAAGCTTAAATTTAAAAGATGAAAACAAAGAAAAATTTAGTGAGAGAAAGTTGGGAACTTTCTCTCTCTAAAACTAGAGAAATGAAAAGTGAAAAACTAACTAGCTTGTTCAAGTTGTGAAGTGTAGGCCTATTTATAGGCGTATGCTTTGTGGGCTTGTGAATGGGCTTTGTTCATGGGCATCTCTTCTTCTTTCTTCTTTAGCCTTTACGTTTCTTTAATTAAACGTTTCCGACTTTGGATTTTGAGAAGTGTCGGTGAATGATTCCAACTCGTCCTATAATCATTTGTTTAATAGACTCGAGTTCTTCGACATATATGAATCTTCCATCTTTGGCTCTATTCTTCGATAGATCTTCAAATAGGCACAATGACTTCAAATCTTTTGCATCTCTTGGACAATAGACTTCGTCTTGAGTCTTTTTCTTCAATAAAACCCGTGCAATCCCATGTTTTCTTCAATATTCATCCGGTTGACTCTGAAAACACAATAAACACAAAAACCACGCATAATTCCAAACAAATGATATTAAATACGTGTTTTGGTCTTGTTTTAGCCGGAAATAAGTGGTAAAAGGATGGGTGTTTTCACACCTATCAGAAACGAACGTTCCTAATTTTGTTGTCGAAACCGTAGACGAGATGGCCAAGAATCGTACGATGATGGAGTTGCTCCAAGCACCCACCGAGGGTTATGAAGACGCGATCGTAATTCCCGCAATCGAAGCGGAGAATTTTGAGATTAAAAGCGGAATGCTATCTTTGATTCAAGCAACGAAGTTTAGAGGTCGTGAGGCGGATAATCCTCACGATCACATTCGAAATTTTGATCGTCTTTTGGCCACGATCAAGTTTTAAAACCTTGACACCGATGTCGTTAAGCTTATGCTTTTTCCGTACTCGCTCGATGGTGCCGCCAAGGATTGGTACGAGAAAGAGCCACCTAATTCCATAATTACGTGGAAGGATATCGTTTCCAAATTCGTTAATCATTTTTTTCCACCGTATAAGACCACGTTTTTCAAAAACAAGATCACGAGGTTCGAACAAAAGCCGAATGACTCGTTTAGAGATGCGTGGGATCGTTTTAAGGAATTGCTTAGGCAATTTCCTCACCATGGATTTTTCGAGTTACACCAAATCGACACGTTTTATAACGGTCTTAGTTTACAAGAACAAGATTCGTTAAATTCCACCGTCGGTAGCAATTTTTTGTGTAAAACTCAGAAAGACGCTTTAATGATTATCGAAAATAGATCCAAGGTTTTCCAACTCCGTAGCACACCGAGTGTTGCCAATGTCGCCAATGTTAGTAATTCTAATCGCGATATTGAGAGAGTTGATGTGAAAGTCGATAAGTTGACGAATGTGTTTACTTCGTTCTTAATCGAGATACAAAAGAAAGACGCTCCTGCTACGGTGAAAGCGGTTGTGGCATCATGTACGTTGTGTGGTGGACCTCATAATTATTACAAGTGTGCGGCTACAGATGGCCAAACGTCGAGTGTAAACATGTTAAATGGAAACAACAATTTTCAAAATCAAAACAACGCGGGTCCATCACAAGGAAATTATAATCAAGGAAATAATTATAACCATGGAAACAATTTTCAAAATCAACAAGGAAATCGAGGTGATTATAATCAAGGTCGGAATTTAAATTGGCGAAATGGAGATTTTAACAACAACAATCAAAACTCGAATTTTCAAAACAACAATCAAGGTAACAATTTTTCAAGTGGTAATCAAGGGAATTTTCAAAGAAATAATCAAAACCAAGGGAACTTTAATTCTAATCAAAATAGTTCGTCAAACGAGTTTCAAGAATATATGAAAACGAATGAGGCTAATATGAGACGATTAGAGGGACAAATTGGTACTTTGAAAAACGACTTTTCGAATACGTTGAAAAATCAAAACACTAAAATTGAACAAGGACAAATCGATATTAAAAAGATGTTACCGGCCATAATGAACAAGACTTCGGGTGTGTCATCGAGTACGTTACCTAGTGACACGGTTACTAATTCGAAGGAACATGTTAAAGCTGCCTCGTCTCATGGAAAAGGTCGTGTGATTACCCCTACCCTTGATAATTTTAGAGTTGTTCCTTCTTCTCAACCCTCGACTTCTAAAATGCCTTCATGTTCTAAAGTCGAGGGGATGAACGTGGTGACCAAGGAAAAGAGTGCACACCCTCGTGTACCTCAAATTCCATCCATGGTTCAAAAAGAGAGCTTTATCGACCTCACCAAAGTGACCCTTGAGGACACTTGTGCTTCGATCCTTCTTAAAAAACCCAAAAGGCACATGCTGAGAAAGGAAGAGGATCCAGGCCAATTTCTACTACCTTGTGATTTTTCCGAGATTGAGGGATGTTTAGCCCATGCCGATTTAGGTGCTAGCATCAATCTCATGCCTCATTTTCTTTGGAAATTGATGAAATTTCCTAGACTTACCCCCACAAACATGACTATCGAGCTAGCAAATTGTACACCATTAAAACTAATTGGAATAGCCAAGGATGTTTATGTTAGAATTAGAAAGTTTATTTTTCCCGCGAACTTCGTCATTTCCGATTATGAGTGTGACCCTAAATGTACCGTTATTTTAGTTCGACCATTTTTATCGACGGCTCGAGCCGTAATCGACGTTCACGGTGGAAATGTAACTATGAAATGCGGGGAGGATAAAATGGACTTTTTCGCGAGTAGATCCCAAATTTCAAATGATCATGATAAAACCGATACTTCAAAATTTGATAATATCAAAGCTCATACTTTAACGGAAAAAATGAGGCTAGATGCATGTTTTGAAAGAATGAAAATGAATGGTTTTAAAGATGAGGATTTTAACGATAAAAAATACGCTTACTTAATTCAAAAGGGTATTCGTAAATTTATGGATGAAAAATCATTTTGGGATATATTCGGTGAAACAAGTGAACAACCAATTCCGAAGGGAGACGTTAGTGCCATCACGGCAATGACAAATATGGACTCATTTCACCACCTTCGAAGTGCCTCCATTTCCTAATTCTATTGAAGTGCCTCTATTTCTTAGCCCAATATCCATTGAGGCTAAAGGTTTTATCGATATCGATCCACTAGTCATTGAAATGTCACCTAAGCATAGTCATATGACTTGTAAGACCATGGTTATGAGTTCTCACATCGACACTTTCTTTGATAAAGACGATGAAGACGATTTTGCTGAAATTGATCACATACTCAAAAATCCACAAGTAATTTTTGATTCTCCTAAAAATAATTCTTCGTGTGGCGAGTATGATGATTTTGAATTCGAGCCCGAGATTGAGGAAATTATTGAACGAGAGCTTTCTCTTTTACCTCCACTTCCACCTACAAGTGAGGTATATTTTTCCAATATCAAGGACGAACTTGATGAGTTGGAACGTCTCATTCATAATGATGAACCAACTCACGTGACCAAAAAACCCATTCTCGAGGAGTTACCTTATCAACGCTTCTCAAATGAGAATGAAGTTTACCACATTCATGATGATCTAACTTATCAACGATCCCCACAAAAGAATGATGGTTTTGTGCTTGATCGTGATCTTTTCGAGAGAGTTTCTAAAATCCTCAATGAGGGGAACGACAAACCTTGGTTTGACGTGCCTATCTATGATGAAGAAATCAAAGAGATTAACATTCATGAGGATGACAAATATGTTGACCCCGAGGGGGCAGTGTTCTTTGTTGATCAATGTTTTGAGAACTTATACAATCCACCACCCCCCACCAGCGACTTAAATGTGAGGATTTTTAGCGTGACTAATATTGAATTTGAAACGCCAAATATTTTCGACATAATCAAATCGGGTTTTCATAAAGAGTATTTGAACGATGAAAAAGTAAAGGATTTTAAAATTGATTTAAATGATTTTTCTACAAGTTTAACTCCGTCATCACCACGTTTATTGAGTGCTACGAGCTCGTCTAATCCTTTTGACGATGCTTTATGTGGATTTAGTGTAAGGGAAGCCCCTTATATTCCCTCACATTTCTCCACCAAGGACGAGATATTCGATCCCGGAATCGCATTTTTAGGGAAATATCGGTCTTCCACGGATGTAATAAATGGAAAATCTTTTCGTTTGCTTGGTGTGAGTCTACCTCGAGTAGCTCATTTTAGTGCCCCACCCAATGACCCACCCTTCTATTTCTCACCTCTTTTCTTTTACCCCTTTGGGGTTTTGGCATGCGTTGGAGTAGCGTTGTTTCGTCTTTCATCCGAAAACGAGGACGCTATCTTTGACCCCGATATATGTTTATCGGGTTTTTAAAGTACTCCACGTACTTTTGGGCATTGTTTATCATGTAAGCCCCACCAAAAATGACCAAACCATGATAATCCCTAAATGATCACATTTATGGGGATTCGAGTCGAGCTTTTGGCTCTGTTATAAAAAAACAAGGTGCCTCGTGGGAGATTATCATGCTTATCCTTGTAAATGTTATTGCTTTCTTAGATTAATGAAATGCGGGGACTTGTGCTCTTCCAACCTTTGTTCTGTGGTTGTTTGTGATTGTGATTTATTAGGTTCATCGTTATTATTGAAGCCTCTCGTGTTCGTTTTACGTATCACTCGAGCTTCGATCATTGCCTTTGAAGATTCTGATATCCGATGATATCCTTTTATGTTCTAGAGTTTATCTTATTTGCATACTTCATAAACGGCTTAAAGATTATTCGTTTTACCCTTTCCATGCTCGAGATTAAGCATTCGACTTTTTGTCTCTAGTATGGGGGCATTTCACCTTTAGACTCGAAACATTGAGGACAATATTTAGTTTTAGTATGGGGGTGAATAGATACTTCACATTGCTTACGTCATCACACAATCCGATATTCATCTTTTTGTTACGTTTTGTTGCAAAATAAGGCTAAAAATGGTCAAATTTTAAAATTTTTCTAGTTTTTCATAAGTATTTAAGACACGAATGTAGCTTTTCCGATGGTGAGAATAAGAGTAATTTTTGACTCGACCGTGCATGTTGAGCACTTAGCTTTGATTCCTTAACTTTTTAGGCTAAGTCTCTTAAATGAGGACGAGAAATGATAGCGTTAATTATAAGTTACTATTGTAACACCCCACTTGGATAAGTGGACCGTTACGTGTATTTATGGCGTGTCATCAAGCATGCAAGGCAGATGTTTTAAAACATTAACTGACCATAACGGAAATACCGGAATCAAACATCGGTAGTACAAACATAAGCTCAAATATAAATGACTATGCACTGAAGGGAAAGACTAAACAATGTCCAAAAAGCAAAGTAATGTATGATGTGCATAAAGTAAAGAAGTCTGGATAGCTCCCATCCAACGCACATACTCTCTCAGAATCCTAAGAGTGTCTCTATGTACCTGTCGTTTGGATCATGAAAAGAAAACTACGGCTGAGCATAACGCCCAGTGAACAGATACTAAGCATGATAAGAATGTATTGGAATGAAATAGATAACAAATATTGGACCTACAAAACTGATAAGTAAGGAGCAGCGGAAAACTGTGTATGTCCTGAAAAGTCTGGTTTATAATTAGTAAAGCCAAACTATTATCTGTTAAATCTGAAAACATGCATTTGCTGTATTTTGAATGCCAAGAGCTTATATAGGTCATGAATGTAATGTTGATCCCTTTGAATGGATCTATATACTGCTAAGAATTAGTTTAATAGTTTGTAATCAAACTAGAACACTTTGTGAACTCTTACTCAACAAAATAAGTTATGCGTAATCTAACTTATAAAGAAAAGAAGAAAAGAATTACTTTTAAGTATGCGACTCTCTATTAATCGACTTTAAACGAGGTACAATAGACTCATCATACCTATGTTCCTTTTATAGAGTAAAGAACCCTAGAAACTTTAGAATATTCTATAAAGATAAGTATATCACACACGATATCTTATCAATATTCTAAACTATTAAGTATATCACATAAGATATAGTCTAACTATAACTATGACATATATTTTACAAATATATATTCGTCCTAATCAATATAGCAGTACTTGTACTTATACTAACAATACTTGCTATGTACTCGCATTAACACTAACGGTACTTGCCAACACTAATAGTACTTATACTTACACTAATAGTACTTGATACTTTACAAATAATTCCCAACAATCATACCATAAACAAGAATAAGAACTTGTTTTCTTCTTGTTTCTCTTTATGCTGAATTTAATAAAATACATGTCTTCAGTCTTCTCTTTATACTTGGATTGACCTTGGTAATCTTGTATTTGTATCCAACTGAATGTAGCCAAATACCTTGTGCAGATCTTCTTCTGATAAGAAAATCTTCAAGTCTCATGAATATCATCTTTCTGTTCAAATTATGATCTTCTTGTGTCTTATAAACATTCATTTTCTTCTGTTGCAATAGTATTTGTCTTCTGGAGTTAAATCTGTGAACTCTGAATCATGAACTATTCTTCTTGATTTGATGAGACAAAACCTTCTGAGTATTCTTTCTTGATGAATAATAAGTCTTCAACTTATCTCTAAAATCAATACTCCCGTGCTTGCATCTTCATTCTTGAAATAAAACAGTTAACAACAAAAACCAATCTGTATTGGCATCATGATTTTTAGCAAAGCATCAGCTATCAACGGATTTAATTTTTTCTTTACCCCTACACTCTGGAATAGCCAATACTTTATTCATAAAGAATAAGGTGTACTGATAACCTTGCAATTTTTTGGTAAAATATCAACCGTTAACGGATTTGATAATGTCTTTACCTAGTACCGTTTGTCTAGGACTATCCAACTCTTTGTCTCGAAACATGGTGAGTTAGAACCATATAGTTTTAAGCAAACTACCAACTGTCAACGGATTTGAGAAGTCTTTATCACTAACCGTTTGCTTATGTACTAGCCAGTTATTATGTGTGTTAGACATTGTGAACTGAGAACCATTTGTGAAGTGTGATTGAAAATCAAACACTTAAGGCTCTTTCTCAGCTTCTTCTTCTTGCTCCAAATCCTTGATTTGTTGTTTAACCATTCTGATCAACTCCAAAGCACCAACAGATTCTTCTGAAACTTCTAATTGTTGCTCTAACATCCTTTCCAACAATTTTCTTCCAAAAGGGTATCTCTTCTCTTGAAGCATGTAATAGGTTACATCATCTACATCCAAAGTGTGTAGGCCACATGATCTATAATATCTCTAGTAAGTAGGAACCTGATTCTCTAAGTTCTTCAACATTCTTTGATCACTATTATATGGCTCATACATAAACTTCAATTCATTCCTCAATAGTGTGACTTCTGCTTGACCTTCGCTTCCACCTTGAACAAATCTACTAAGGTCTTGAATGTCTTGTCTGTCAAGGGTATGTAGAATCTCTTCTAGTAATCTGAACATCCTAAATGTTCCATCTGATCTAGTGATTCCATGTATTTCTAATCCTTGTTTCATAGCACTTGTCCATCTTATGATATCTGACTTCTTTCCAAAGATTTCTATGTCCATACATTGATCTTCAAAGTTCACTATCTTTAAGTGCTTTCTATAACTTTCATCATCATAACTATCTTGATTTGCAGACTTCACCCTTTTATTAGCTTCTTGCCTTTTCTCAGTTGATCTCTTCCTTTTGATACCTTTGGTGGTTCCTTCATATTCAATTGATCCCTCTTCCAAATTAGTATGTATCGTTTCTTCAAGTACTATTGACTGTGTATGTACTGTTTTTACATTTTCAATCTTCTTGTCAACACCATGAGATGCATTTCCCTCATCCATTTCTTGATTGTCTTCTTTTGAAACTTCTGTCACCCTTTTCTTCTTTCTAGCATATGTAGTCTTGATAGGTGGAGATGCTTCTTTTTGTCCAGCAGTACTTGCATCAAGTCTAGGGGTACTTCCAAATTGTCTTTGTTGTTGGAGATGCTTCTTGACATCTTCAATATCTTTCTTGTCCTTTTCAGATCCGATCTCAACAAAACTCAATTTGCTTCTCGTGTGTTGTTCATATAAAGCCTTTACTTCATCAACGGTCTTTCTGACTAATTGAGCATGGGTAAAATGCTTAACTTTTTTTAGATATGACATCATCTGATTTTTGATCTACATAGTTGTTGGAGGCTTAACTCTTTCTCTTCTTCTATTTTCTACAAAGAATCTTTGTTGCTACTTTACTAAATCATCAATCAACTTGTCTTTTTCCTCTTCATAATAAGCATCCCTTTCTTCAGCTACTAATGATTCTGCAAGAAGTTCACTTGCCTTTAGTTCAGCCTGAATTCTGCCATATTATTCTATGTTCCATTCTTGCTTCACTCTTTGGGCTTCAAGTAATTGTTGCTTTACTGCATGTTCTTCTTGTAGCTCTTCTTCATGCATTTATGATTGTAGTCTGAAAGCTACCTCTTCATCATGCTCCAATTGATGAAATCTGTTCACGACTTTACATATATCATCATCTGAATCACTTTCTTCTTCAGATTCAAATTGTAATTTCTCTTTGCCCTTGTCATTTTGATTTATTTTAGGTAATTTCTTCATTAATCTTGAATATCTTCTTTCTTCATCTTCATTAGATTGTTGTTGAATGATAATACCTTTAGTGGGCTGTGAAGCTTGAACTTTCTTACCTATTTATTGGCAAGAGTTTCTTGTTGTTGTGTCTTTATCTCTGCTTCTTGTTTTTTTTTTGGTAACCGTGATTTCCGACTCATTGGCTGACTATTCCACGGGGTTTGAGCCCACCGCCACACAGACTCGAACCATGTAAAGCCCTCCCTTTTCAGGAGGTTGGCGTGTCTTGCCTTCTCAGCTGAGCTCTTTTCCCTGAGATCTAGCAGTATTTGTGCTAAAGTCTCATCTTCTCCAAAAGATGGAGCTTGACTTTCTGCAGAAGAAGGTAATGAAGGTTTTTCACCTGCGATACTTGTAGTTGGCTTGGCAGTACTTGTCTCTTCAACAATATTTACTTCATCCGTAATAGACACACTTGTTTCTTGAATCACCAAAGTATCTCCAGATACTTTTTCTTCTTTAGAAGTTGTCTTCTCAATTTGTAACTCCTCAGTCTTGTCTAGTTCAACACTCATTCTTGATCTTGACAGTACTTGGAAAGACTGTTTCTTGTGAAATCAAAATTGTCTTTGAGGTGGAGTTGAAGACACAGGAAACTTAACAGTTATTTCCTCTAACTTCTCATAAAAACTACTCCAATTAGCTTGTAGTTGTGGTGATGGAGGTTGTGGCCGAGTTACCAACATTTCTTCATCTTGTGGTTCCTCATGAGCAGATTGTGGTTCCTCATGCTGAAGCTCCATATTTGTAGGCTCCAATCTTGCACAATCCACAATATTTTGTGTGCCATCAACATCTTCAAAGTTTTTAATGCCATCATCAGCTTCAAAATTGACTTCATTGCCACATATTCTTGTATGAATGTCAGAAGAAGGTCATTGTTCTTCATCATTCCTCCCATGTTTGGTTGCATTCAGTTGATTCTTCTTGAAGTTCATGAACCTTTGCTTCTTAAGAGCAGCTCTTTGAATCACTCTGTTTTGCCTCATCAAAGGAGTGACTTTATTCCTTAGCTTGATTAAGTTGGCTTCCAAATAAACAATTCTTTTGTCCTGAGGAAGCTTCTCTTTTTGCAACACATATACCTGTTTGGACAAGCTTGTGCACAAAGCAGTTAAAGTTGCAACATCCACCACCTCTATTGTTGTTATCTGTGGTGAACCACTAGCAGCAATAGAAGCAGTAGGTGTGGGGATCATCTCATCAGAATGTGGTTGACCACCAACATTATGAGAAGAAGATTGAGTATCTTGATGATTGGGGACTCTGGTGAGAAGGAGTTTGCTAAGAAGCACTAGCTGAGCTAGGTTCCTCACCTTCTTGGTTGGCTGGTTGGGCTACCATGTTTGCAAATAGGGATGTAATAGTTCCTGTAAAGGCACTTCCTAGTTTGGTCAAGAAAGAGAAAGTTCTATTTGTAAAAGTAGGAACATCCCATGTATTTGTCAACTCTGGTAGGTTAGGGATTTGGTCATTAACTAAAGCTTGAATGAATCTAGGATACATTAAAAACTTTGATGTTCATTTCGCAAGTCAAGATATTACCACACACAAATGACTAGTAACACAAATACGGGCAAGTATACCCTATCATGTATAGCATAGTTTAATGGTAAAGTCCAATTCGTTCCACGAGATTGATGCTAAAGAATTATAAAACAATTACCTATAGAGTGTCACAAGTTCTAAAGATATACTTATCAAATGGTTTTAAAGGTGCAGGTAAAAGTATGATAATCTTTGATATTTCAAGAGGGTTGATGTTTCTAGTGAGAGAAAGTAGAGAGAGAAGTGAGAGAAAAACTATGTTTATTACTTATGAAAATTAAACAACCAACACCCTTTTCCATGGTAGAAAGGGGTTTATATACCCAAGTCCTTAAGTGGACTTGGGCCTCCGGCCCATGAACATGCTCATGGGTCGGGCTAAACATAAACATTACTTAAACAATACTATGAGCCTATAACTATATTGTTGGAGTGACCGAGACTTTCTTTATACGAAAAACGTATTTCCAACAATCTCCCCCAAAGCGAGGTCACTCCAAATTTACAAATTCCTAATCTAGCATGTTAGATCTTTGTTCTTGAGCCCGTAGTCCACTTTCTATTTTCTTCTTTAACTTTTCTTCTTTTTGTAAATATGTGTTGAATAACATCCGGCTTTTGCTTGGACCATGTTCTTTTGGCCTTTCACGTGCAATCTTTGTCTTCTTGTGATATTTGTCTCTTCGTGACTTTATGTCCCACATACATATCCTTTGTTGAATTCTTGAAAGTTTCAGAGTCGATACAGCGGAAGAATTTTAGGTCAGACTTTCTTGAATTTGCTGAGATATTTGATGCAGAAGGAATAAGTATGTGAGGACGACTTCAACTGGTACACCGCAACGCCACCGTCTTCAAATGCAGCAACATAATAAGACACAAATAAAATGGCTTTGATATTTTATTCTGATTCAGTAGCATTTTACCTCCGGTCGGTAAAGACCGTTGGACGATAATAAATATCGTACTTGTGACAGGTAACTCTAATTAAAGATCTCCTTGACACGATTTCGCGGGTAAACCCGTTCTCTTTATTCGACCGTCTAAAGCTGACTGTGAACATAAAGAGTGAATCACTTGGATATTAAATATCCTTATGATTGAAGCCGTCAATTCATGAATCCTGGAACAAGTGAATTTCAATTATGATTTTCACCATCGTTACTTTCCAGTTGTCACGAGCTTTATTCATATAGAATCTTGCTTGTCACCTACCGCAGTGCTGTTTGATGTTGATACTGGAAGGATTTCCACTCTTCATTGTGAACACTAAAGAGTGCAACTCTGAGTGTCCGGGCAAGATCACTTGGATAATGCGTAGAGGCCCTGGAACAGGTTTAATCTCAATTAAGATTTAAACCATCATTTCTTTCCAGTTATCACAAGATTAGTTCTTAAAGAACCGCACGTGTCACCTACTATGAGCTTGTTTGATGTTGGCTCAAGCAGGATTTCCATCTTCATTGTAATACTTTCGTATTGCTCAGATGTTCTGGCAATATTACAAGAATATTGCGTAGGACTCATAAAAATATTTCTTGTTTTGAAATTGTGTCCTAATGAGACTTTTGATAATCTCGTGGCTCTAGACTCAATAGTGTAGTTTTTGTTTCGGTGAGCGGAGGCTGGAGAGGATTGCCACCTTTTCAATATCAACTTATTCAGAGTGAATAAACCAATAGATAACGTGTTGAACTCCGTGACATTTAAACAAATATCTTTTGACAGATATTTGAGTTGGTTGGGAGGGCTTGTGCATCGCATCACTGGGTCCATGATACTTTGTCTTCAAGATGAGTTGACCCGATTTCTGCCTAAGTTGTAAGGAGGGCTTCTTTCTTTACACCCTTTATCTTTACATGTCTTTTTCATTTTTCAACCCCTTCACTTACCAATACATCATTACTAGCACCTTTTTCTGATTGTTCCAGTGCTAGCATCAGTACTTGGTCGGCATTCAGCTACGTTCACATTCCATTCTCCATCTTTCCTAAGGACTTCTATTTTCTAACTATGGAATTGTCCTTGGGAAGATTCCTCCGGTTCTGGAAGAATCATTGGACTAGCACCTAATCCTACCACCCTTTTGTCACCACATCCGTCGTGAATTAAGTGTGTTTTGGGTAAGTACTTGTCACCATGAAAAATCCTTGAAAACTCACTTAAGATACTTGTGATATAAATATCAAAAGTTTGTATCTTTAAGTGTTTTTGTTCAACAAAAATGCTCCCCCTTAACATGTGCAACACACATATTAAGTTGATTTATACTTGAAGTCTTTTTCATGTTTAGCCAAATATATTATCAAGTCTCCTTAATCCCATTTTCTCCCTTTATGCAAAATGTTAACCATCAATATTTTGGATATGAATGGATTAACCGGTCTTTGGGTAATAAAATGAAATCAGTTTCTGGCCGAAGAACATATTAATGCTCCCCCTCAAATTAATGAGGGTAAGTTGTAGTGCTTTAGTATGACATGTTTGAAAGATTTGGAATCTCGTGAGAAATTCTTGAAAAATATCATACTTTCACATTACAATAAGCCACAAAAGCCGTATGGAAAGTTATATACATATTCACAAGTGAGTATATGGAGTTGACCTAATTGTAGTGTGATCACCACTGTTAAGTAGATCGGTCCACAAGCCTGTGATGTGCTCCATATGGTCTTCCCCCCACGAATCGTTCGATACTGCGGATCAACCGTCGATCCCTTAACTTCTCCTAAATCATCTAGATGGTGTGGTTGGCACTCTTCTTAAATCGACCTACCCATCTATAATTTATCTCTGGGAGACCTTGACCTGAGTTGAGCATTAACAGCTTGTCACGTACATGCTTCAAAGTACCATCGCTGAATTTGTGCAGTTCTGAGAGTCACATGTATTGCATGACCTCTGCTTCATTCTGGTAAAATATGCCCATCTCTGGTTGGAGTGTACCCATATATGGCTCCTTAGCTTGGTGAAAACGACTCATTGGTGTTGTATAAGGTCGTTCTAGATTTGGCCTGGATTGATAACTCTCTACCCCAAGTTGTAAGTCTTCAACCCTTTGCTTGATCACAATTCTACGAGTAAATTGGCGAATGTTGGAGCTTAGGGCAATGACTTCATCGGGGTCTAAGTGAGGGACCTTTCCTTGAGCCAAGATGAGTAGAAAATCTTCAATATCTTCAAGTCGTAGGAATTGAAGATCCCCTTCACAGACACTATAAGTCCTGCCGTCTTCTCGCTTGAATTTGATATCTTTCAAATACGAATATCCGAATATATGGTGAAAGCTAACTCCCTGCATGCTTGAGATTCGACGGATTGCAATTATAGGTGTACCTTTCTTGGTGTGATTATAGAAGTAGTAAGACGACCTCTTGTTGCCCCGCAAATGTGAGATGCCTAATTCCGCATATTGATCATATACCTTGACAAGCTTTTTGCTCCATAGGTCTGGAACTTTATCTTCAATCCAAGGGACATCCTCCAAGTTTACTGCTTTGCCCATTGTTAATGATGTAGCATAATTGTCCGTGCCGTTTTCTAAGAAATCCAGATCACGGTTGGTAAAGTATTGCATTGACAGGTGCTTGGCTGCTGCAATAACCGAGGGTGTTAGTGGAAGAAGTATTGGAGCTTATTTACCTGACGTTGTTAATTTGATTGCTTTCATGAGCTCATTGAAATGATATTCTCCCTCAGTTTTGGCAATCTGCAAGGAAGCCCAAAAGTTCTTGTCTTTGATCGTTGTTTGAAGTGTATTTGTATCCATGGTAGGCACTCCATATTTATCCATCAAGAAACCAGAGAAGTCGATTGGATTATTAAGGAATTGTGTGAGATCCGCCTTTTCACTATCAGAAATTGTACGTACGGTTGCTGCTTGTGTAAGCCATGGCTGCACTTGAACCGTCTTATCAATAGTGAACGTATCAGCAAACTTAGGATCTGGTTGATTTATATCGTCAATATCCATATCGATGTAGTGCTGAGGTGGATTTAGTGTAAGGGAAGCCCCTTATATTCCCTCACATTTCTCCACCAAGGACGAGATATTCGATCCCGGAATCGCATTTTTAGGGAAATATCGGTCTTCCATGGATGCAATAAATGGAAAATCTTTTCGTTTGCTTGATGTGAGTCTACCTCGAGTAGCTCATTTTAGTGCCCCACCCAATGACCCACCCTTCTATTTCTCACCTCTTTTCTTTTACCCCTTTGGGGTTTTGGCATGCGTTGGAGTAGCGTTGTTTCGTCTTTCATCCGAAAACGAGGACGCTATCTTTGACCACGATATACGTTTATCGGTTTTCAAAGTACTCCACGTACTTTTGGGCATTGTTTATCATGTATGACCCACCAAAAATGACCAAACCATGATAATCCCTAAATGATCACATTTATGGGGATTCGAGTCGAGCTTTTGACTCTGTTATAAAAAACAAGGTGCCTCGTGGGGGATTATCATGCTTATCCTTGTAAATGTTATTGTTTTCTTAGATTAATGAAATGCGGGGACTTGTGCTCTTCCAACCTTTGTTCCGTGGTTGTTTGTGATTGTGATTTATTAGGTTCATCGTCATTATTGAAGCCTCTCGTGTTCGTTTTACGTATCACTCGAGCTTCGATCATTGCCTTTGAAGATTCTGATATCCGATGATATCCTTTTATGTTCTAGAGTTTATCTTATTAGCATACTTCATAAACGGCTTATAGATTATTCGTTTTACCCTTTCCATGCTCGAGATTAAGCATTCGACTTTTTGTCTCTAGTATGGGGGCATTTCACCTTTAGACTCGAAACATTGAGGACAATGTTTAGTTTTAGTATGGGGGTGAATAGATACTTCACCTTGCTTACGTCATCACACAATCCGATATTCATCTTTTTGTTACGTTTTGTTGCAAAATAAGGCTAAAAATGGCCAAATTTTAAAAATTTTCTAGTTTTTCATAAGTATTTAAGACACGAATGTAGCTTTTCCGATGGTGAGAATAAGAGTAACTTTTGACTTGACCGTGCATGTTGAGCACTTAGCTTTGATTCCTTAACTTTTTAGGCAAAGTCTCTTAAATGAGAACAAGAAATGATAGCGTTAATTATAAGTTACTATTGTAACACCCCACTTGGATAAGTGGACCGTTACGTGTATTTATGGCGTGTCATCAAGCATGCAAGGCAGATGTTTTAAAACATTAACTGACCATAACGGAAATACCGGAATCAAACATCGGTAGTACAAACATAAGCTCAAATATAAATGACTATGCACTGAAGGGAAAGACTAAATAATGTCCAAAAATAGTAATGTATGATGTGCATAAAGTAGAGAAGTCTGGATAGCTCCCATCCAACGCACATACTCTCTCAGAATCCTAAGAGTGTCTCTATGTACCTGTCGTTTGGATCATGAAAATAAAACTACGGCTGAGCATAACGCCCAGTGAACAGATATTAAGCATGATAAGAATGTATTGGAATGAAATAGATAACAAATATTGGACCTACAAAACTGATAAGTAAGGAGCAGCGGAAAACTATGTATGTCCTGAAAAGTCTGGTTTATAATTAGTAAAGCCAAACTATTATCTGTTAAATCTGAAAACATGCATTTGCTGTATTTTGAATGCCAAGAGCTTATATAGGTCATGTAATGTAATGTTGATCCCTTTGAATGGATCTATATACTGCTAAGAATTAGTTTAATAGTTTGTAATCAAACTAGAACACTTTGTGAACTCTTACTCAACCAAATAAGTTATGCGTAATCTAACTTATAAAGAAAAGAAGAAAATAATTACTTTTAAGTATTCGATTCTCTATTAATCGAATTTAAACGAGGTACAATAGACTCATCATACCTATGTTCCTTTTATAGAGTAAAGAACCCTAGAAACTTTAGAATATTCTATAAAGATAAGTATATCACACACGATATCTTATCAATATTCTAAACTATTAAGTATATCACATAAGATATAGTCTAACTATAACTATGACATATATTTTACAAATATATATTCGTCCTAATCAATATAGCAGTACTTGTACTTATACTAACAATACTTGCTATGTATCGCATTAACACTAACGGTACTTGCCAACACTAATAGTACTTATACTTACACTAATAGTACTTGATACTTTACAAATAATTCCCAACAATCATACCCTAAACAAGAATGAGAACTTGTTTTCTTCTTGTTTCTCTTTGTGCTGAATTTAGTAAAATACATGTCTTCCGTCTTCTCTTTAAACTTGGATTGACCTTGGTAATCTTGTATTTGTATCCAACTGAACGTAGCCAAACACCTTCTGCAGATCTTCTTCTGATAAGAAAATCTTCAAGTCTCATGAATATCATCTTTGTGTTCAAATTATGATCTTCTTGTGTCTTATAAACATTCATTTTCTTCTGTTGCAATAGTATTTGTCTTCTGGAGTTAAATCTGTGATCTCTGAATCATGAACTATTCTTCTTGATTTGATGAGACAAAACCTTCTGAGTATTCTTTCTTGATGAATAATAAGTCTTCAGCTTATCTCTAAAATCAATACTCCCGTGCTTGCATCTTCATTCTTGAAATAAAACAGTTGTTAACAAAAACCAATCTGTATTGGCATCATGATTTTTAGCAAAGCATCAGCTATCAACGGATTTGATTTTTTCTTTACCCCTACACTCTGGAATAGCCAATACTTTATTCATAAAGAATAAGGTGTACTGATAACCTTGCAATTTTTGGTAAAATATCAACCGTCAACGGATTTGATAGTGTCTTTACCTAGTACCGTTTGTCTAGGACTATCCAACTCTTTGTCTCGAAACATGGTGAGTTAGAACCATATAGTTTTAAGCAAACTACCAGCTGTCAATGGATTTGAGAAGTCTTTATCACTAACCGTTTGCTTATGTACTAGCCAGTTATTATGTGTGTTAGACATTGTGAACTGAGAACCATTTGTGAAGTGTGATTGAAAATCAAACACTTAAGGCTCTTTCTCAGCTTCTTCTTCTTGCTCCAAATCTTTGATTTGTTGTTTAACCATTCTGATCAACTCCAAAGCACCAACAGATTCTTCTGAAACTTCTAATTGTTGCTCTAACATCCTTTCCAACAATTTTCTTCCAAAAGGGTATCTCTTCTCTTGAAGCATGTAATAGGTTACATCATCTACATCCAAAGTGTGTAGGCCACATGATCTATAATATCTCTAGTAAGTAGGAACCTGATTCTCTAAGTTCTTCAACATTCTTTGATCACTAATATATGGCTCATACATAAACTTCAATTCATTCCTCAATAGTGTGACTTCTGCTTGACCTTCGCTTCCACCTTGAACAAATCTACTAAGGTCTTGAATGTCTTGTCTGTCAAGGGTATGTAGAATCTCTTCTAGTAATCTGAACATCCTAAATGTTCCATCTGATCTAGTGATTCCATGTATTTCTAATCCTTGTTTCATAGCACTTGTCCATCTTATGATATCTGACTTCTTTCCAAAGATTTCTATGTCCATACATTGATCTTCAAAGTTCACTATCTTTAAGTGCTTTCTACAACCTTCATCATCATAACTATCTTGATTTGCAGACTTCACCCTTTTATTAGCTTCTTGCCTTTTCTCAGTTGATCTCTTCCTTTTGATACCTTTGGAGGTTCCTTCATATTCAATTGATCCCTCTTCCAAATTAGTATGTATCGTTTCTTCAAGTACTATTGATTGTGTATGTACTATTTTTACATTTTCAATCTTCTTGTCAACACCATGAGATGCATTTCCCTCATCCATTTCTTGATTTTCTTCTTTTGAAACTTCTGTCACCCTTTTCTTCTTTCTAGCATATGTAGTCTTGATAGGTGGAGATGCTTCTTTTTGTCCAGCAGTACTTGCATCAAGTCTAGGGGTACTTCCAAATTGTCTTTGTTGTTGGAGATGCTTCTTGACATCTTCAATATCTTTCTTGTCCTTTTCAGATCCGATCTCAACAAAACTCAATTTGCTTCTCTTATGTTGTTCATATAAAGCCTTTACTTCATCAACGGTCTTTCTGACTAATTGAGCATGGGTAAAATGCTTAACTTTTTTTAGATATGACATCATCTGATTTTTGATCTACATAGTTGTTGGAGGCTTAACTCTTTCTCTTCTTCTATTTTCTACAAAGAATCTTTGTTGCTACTTTACTAAATCATCAATCAACTTGTCTTTTTCCTCTTCATAATAAGCATCCCTTTCTTCAGCTACTAATGATTCTGCAAGAAGTTCACTTGCCTTTAGTTCAGCCTGAATTCTGCCATATTATTCTATGTTCCATTCTTGCTTCACTCTTTGGGCTTCAAGTAATTGTTGCTTTACTGCATGTTCTTCTTGTAGCTCTTCTTCATGCATTTATGATTGTAGTCTGAAAGCTACCTCTTCATCATGCTCCAATTGATGAAATCTGTTCACGACTTTACATATATCATCATCTGAATCACTTTCTTCTTCAGATTTAGATTGTAATTTCTTTTTGCCCTTGTCATTTTGATTTATTTTAGGTAATTTCTTCATTAATCTTGAATATCTTCTTTCTTCATCTTCATTAGATTGTTGTTGAATGATAATACCTTTAGTGGGCTGTGAAGCTTGAACTTTCTTACCTATTTATTGGCAAGAGTTTCTTGTTGTTGTGTCTTTATCTCTGCTTCTTGTTTTTTTTTTTTTGGTAACCGTGATTTCCGACTCATTGGTCGACTAATCCACGGGGTTTGAGCCCACCGCCACACAGACTCAAACCAGGTAAAGCCCTCCCTTTTCAGGAGGTTGGCGTGTCTTGCCTTCTCAGCTGAGCTCTTTTCCCTGAGATCTAGCTGTATTTGTGCATAAAAGTCTCATCTTCTCCAAAAGATGGAGCTTGACTTTCTGCAGAATAAGGTAATGAAGGTTTTTCACCTGCGATACTTGTAGTTGGCTTGGTAGTACTTGTCTCTTCAACAGTATTTACTTCATCCGTAATAGACACACTTGTTTCTTGAATCACCAAAGTATCTCCAGATACTTTTTCTTCTTTAGAAGTTGTCTTCTCAATTTGTAACTCCTCAGTCTTGTCTAGTTCAACACTCATTCTTGATCTTGACAGTACTTGGAAAGACTGTTTCTTGTGAAATCAAAATTGTCTTTGAGGTGGAGTTGAAGACATAGGAAACTTAACAGTTATTTCCTCTAACTTCTCATAAAAACTACTCCAATTAGCTTGTAGTTGTGGTGATGGAGGTTGTGGCCGAGTTACCAACATTTCTTCATCTTGTGGTTCCTCATGAGCAGATTGTGGTTCCTCATGTTGAAGCTCCATATTTGTAGGCTCCAATCTTGCACAATCCACAATATTTTGTGTGCCATCAACATCTTCAAAGTTTTTAATGCCATCATCAGCTTCAAAATTGACTTCATTGCCACATATTCTTGTATGAATGTCAGAAGAAGGTCCTTGTTCTTCATCATTCCTCCCATGTTTGGTTGCATTCAGTTGATTCTTCTTGAAGTTCCTGAACCTTTGCTTCTTAAGAGCAGCTCTTTGAATCACTCTATTTTGCCTCATCCAAGGAGTGACTTTATTTCTTAGCTTGATTAAGTTGGCTTCCAAATCAACAATTCTTTTGTCCTACGGAAGCTTCTCTTTTTGCAACACATGTACCTGTTTGGACAAGCTTGTGCACAAAGCAGTTAAAGTTGCAACATCCACCACCTCTATTGTTGTTATCTGTGGTGAACCACTAGCAGCAATAGAAGCAGTAGGTGTGGGGATCATCTCATCAGAATGTGGTTGACCACCAACATTATGAGAAGAAGATTGAGTATCTTGATGATTGGGGACTCTGGTGAGAAGGAGTTTGCTAAGAAGCACTAGCTGAGCTAGGTTCCTCACCTTCTTGGTTGGCTGGTTGGGCTACCATGTTTGCAAATAGGGATGTAATAGTTCCTGTAAAGGCACTTCCTGGTTTGGTCAAGAAAGAGAAAGTTCTATTTGTAAAAGTAGGAACATCCCATGTATTTGTCAACTCTGGTAGGTTAGGGATTTGGTCATTAACTAAAGCTTGAATGAATCTAGGATACATTAAAAACTCTGATGTTCATTTCGCAAGTCAAGATATTACCACACACAAATGACTAGTAACACAAACACGGGCAAGTATACCCTATCATGTATAGCATAGTTTAATGGTAAAGTCCAGTTCGTTCCACGAGATTGATGCTAAAGAATTATAAAACAATTACCTATAGAGTGTCACAAGTTCTAAAGATATACTTATCAAATTGTTTTAAAGGTGCAGGTAAAAGTATGATAATCTTTGATATTTTAAGAGGGTTGATGTTTCTAGTGAGAGAAAGTAGAGAGAGAAGTGAGAGAAAAACTATGTTTATTACTTATGAAAATGAAACAACCAACACCCTTTTCCATGGTGGAAAGAGGTTTATATACCCAAGTCCTTAAGTGGACTTGGGCCTCCAGCCCATGAACATGCTCATGGGTCAGGCTAAAAATAAACATTACTTAAACAATACTATGAGCCTATAACTATATTGTTGGAGTGACCGAGACTTTCTTTATACGAAAAACGTATTTCCAACAATCTCCCCCAAAGGGAGGTCACTCCAAATTTACAAAGTCCTAATCTAGCATGTTAGATCTTTGTTCTTGAGCTCGTAGTCCACTTTCTATTTTCTTCTTTAACTTTTCTTCTTTTTGTGAATATGTGTTGAATAACATCAGGCTTTTGCTTGGACCACGTTCTTTTGGCCTTTCACGTGCAATCTTTGTCTTCTTGTGATATTTGCCTCTTCGTGACTTTATGTCCCACATACATATCCTTTGTTGAATTCTTGTAAGTTTCAGAGTCGATAAAGCGGAAGACTTTTAGGTCAGACTTTCTTGAATTTGCTGAGATATTTGATGCAGAAGGAATAAGTATGTGAGGACGGCTTCAACTGGTACACCGCAATGCCACCGTCTTCAAATGCAGCAACATAATAAGACACGAATAAAATGGCTTTGACATTTTATTCTGATTCGGTAGCATTTTACCTCCGGTCAGTGAAGACCATTGGACGATAATAAATATCGTACTTGTGACAGGTAGCTCTAATTAAAGATCTCCTTGACAAGATTTCGCGGGTAAACCCGTTCTCTTTATTCGACCGTCTAAAGCTGACTGCGAACATAAAGAGTGAATCACTTGGATATTAAATATCCTTATGATTGAAGCCGTCAATTCATGAATCCTGGAACAAGTGAATTTCAATTAAGATTTTCACCATCGTTACTTTCCAGTTGTCACGAGCTTGATTCATATAGAATCTTGCTTGTCACCTACCGCAGTGCTGTTTGATGTTGATACTGGAAGGATTTCCACTCTTCATTGTGAACACTAAAGAGTGCAACTCTGAGTGTCCTGGCAAGATCACTTGGATAATGCGTAGAGGCCCTGGAACAGGTTTAATCTCAATTAAGAGCTAAACCATCGTTTCTTTCCAGTTATCACAAGATTAGTTCTTAAAGAACCGCACGTGTCACCTACTATGAGCTTGTTTGATGTTGGCTCAAGCAGGATTTCCATCTTCATTGTAATACTTTCGTATTGCTCAGATGTTCTGGCAATATTACAAGAATATTGCGTAGGACTCATAAAAATATTTCTTGTTTTGAAATTGTGTCCTAATGAGACTTTTGATGATCTCGTGGCTCTAGACTCAATAGTTCAGTTTTTGTTTCGGTGAGCGGAGGCTGGAGAGGATTGCGACCTTTTCAATATCAACTTATTCGGAGTGAATAAACCAATAGATAACGTGTTGAACTCCGTGATATTTAAACAAATATCTTTTGAGAGATATTTGAGTTGGCTGGGAGGACTTGTGCATCGCATCACTGGGTCCATGATACTTTGTCTTCAAGATGAGTTGACCCGATTTCTGCCTAAGTTGTAAGGAGGGCTTCTTTCTTTACACCCTTTATCTTTACATGTCTTTTTCATTTTTCAACCCCTTCACTTACCAATACATCATTACTAGCACCTTTTTCTGATTGTTCCAGTGCTAGCATCAGTACTTGGTCGGCATTTAGCTACGTTCACATTCCATTCTCCATCTTTCCTAAGGACTTCTATTTTCTAACTATGGAATTGTCCTTGGGAAGATTCCTCCGGTTCTGGAAGAATCATTGGACTAGCACCTAATCCTACCACCATTTTGTCACCACATCCGTCGTGAATTAAGTGTGTTTTGGGTAAGTACTTGTCACCATGAAAAATTCTTGAAAACTCACTTAAGATACTTGTGATATAAATATCAAAATTTTGTATCTTTAAGTGTTTTTGTTCAACAAAAATGCTCCCCCTTAACATATGCAACACACATATTAAGTTGATTTATACTTGAAGTCTTTTTCATGTTTAGCCAAATATATTATCAAGTCTCCTTAATCCCATTTTCTCCCTTTATGCAAAATGTTAACCATCAATATTTTGGATATTAATGGATTAACCGGTCTTTGGGTAATAAAATGAAATCTGTTTCTGGCCGAAGAACATATTAATGCTCCCCCTCAAATTAATGAGGGTAAGTTGTAGTGCTTTAGTATGACATGTTTGAAAGATTTGGAATCTCGTGAGAAATTCTTGAAAAATATCATACTTTCACACTACAATAAGCCACAAAAGCCGTATGCACAGTTATATACATATTCACAAGTGAGTATATGGAGCTGACCTGATTGTAGTGTGATCACCACTGTTAAGTGGATCGGTCCACAAGCCTGTGATGTGCTCCATATGGTCTGCCCCCCACGAATCGTTCGATACTGCGGATCAACCGTCGATCCCTTAACTTCTCCTAAATCATCTAGATGGTGTGGTTGGCACTCTTCTTAAATCGACCTACCCATCTATAATTTACCTCTGGGAGACCTTGACCTGAGTTGAGAATTAACAGCTTGTCACGTACATGCTTGAGAGTACCATCGCTGAATTTGTGCAGTTCTAAGAGTCACATGTATTGCATGACCTCTGCTTCATTCTGGTAAAATATGCCCATCTCTGGTTGGAGTGTACCCATATATGGCTCCTTAGCTTGGTGAAAACGACTCATTGGTGTTGTATAAGGTCGTTCTAGATTTGGCCTGGATTGATAACTCTCTACCCCAAGTTGTAAGTCTACAACCCTTTGCTTGATCACAATTCTACGAGTAAATTGGCGAATGTTGTAGCTTAGGGCAATGACTTCATCGGGGTCTAAGTGAGGGACCTTTCCTTGAGCCAAGATGAGTAGAAAATCTTCAATATCTTCAAGTCGTAGGAATTGAAGATCCCCTTCACAAACACTATAAGTCCTGCCGTCTTCTCGCTTGAATTTGATATCTTTCAAATACGAATATCCGAATATATGGTGAAAGCTAACTCCCTGTATGCTTGAGATTCGACGGATTGAAATTATAGGTGTACCTTTCTTGGTGTGATTATAGAAGTAGTAAGCCTACCTCTTGTTGCCCCGCCAATGTGAGATGCCTAATTCCGCATATTGATCATATACCTTGACAAGCTTTTTGCTCCATAGGTCTGGAACTTTATCTTCAATCCAAGGGACATCCTCCAAGTTTACTGCTTTGCCCATTGTTAATGATGTAGCATAATTGTCCGTGCCGTTTTCTAAGAAATCCAGATCATGGTTGGTAAAGTATTGCATTGATAGGTGCTTGGCTGCTATAATAACTGAGGGTGTTAGTGGAAGAAGTATTGGAGCTTGTTCACCTGATGCTGTTAATTTGATTGCTTTCATGAGCTCATTGAAATGATATTCTCCCTCAGTTTTGGCAATCTGCAAGGAAGCCCAAAAGTTCTTGTCTTTGATCGTTGTTTGAAGTGTATTTGTATCCATGGTAGGCACTCCATATATATCCATCAAGAAACCAGAGAAGTCGATTGGATTATTAAGGAATTGTATGAGATCCGCCTTTTCACTATCAGAAATTGTACGTACGGTTGCTGCTTTTGTAAGCCATAGCTGCACTTGAACCGTCTCATCAATAGTGAACGTATCAGCAAACTTAGGATCTGGTTGATTTATATCGTCAATATCCATATCGATGTAGTGCTGAGGTGGAGAGTTATGTATCACAGATGGTATCAGTTCGTCTTCTTGCATAGGTTCGTGTTTTACAGTTGTTGTTGATGAGACATTAGTATGAACCGGTACAGAATACATACATGTGTCTGTTTCTGTGTGATGCAGAACAGGAGTAGGCGGTGGAGAGTGATGTTCCACAGACAGTGATGGTTCGTCTTCAATCATTGGTTCGTCTTGTACCACTAGCTCTACAAGTTCTTCTTGTGATGCACTAGTAAGAACCAGTTAAGATGACTTACCTGTGGTGTTGACATTGGTTTCATCATGCTCGTCATTGGTGATGTTTTCACTCTCGTCTTGTTGTTTATCGCCAACTTTTTCTTTTGAACGTACATCACTTTCTTCCTCTTCCTCATTACCGTCCTCGAATTCTTCAGATTCTCACCATTAGTACCATTACCTTCATCCTTATCACCATCCCCTTTCTCCTTATCCTTCCCATTCCCATTACCGTCCCCATTATCATTATCTTCATCCCCATCACTATCGTCATCCTCGTCTTCCCCGTCATCCTCATCCTCATCCTCGTTCTCGTCCTCGTCCTCGTCCTATTCCTCTTCCTCTTCCTCTTCATTCTTATCAGAATGTTCTTTCTCCTCCTCATTCTCTTCCTCTTCTTCCTCATTTTCTACCTCATCTTCATTTTCAGGCTCCTGACGTTTCCTTTTCTTTGAAGATTGGGGAACTTCAGTGTCTTCTAATTGGGATGTGTTGGAAGCTCCCATTATGACTTTAACAAGAGCGTTTTGCAACTTGTGTTAAGCTTTTGTTTTTGGTAACTCAATGTTGGTTAATCGAGTCACCAAAGTTTGCATTAATTGCAAGTCAGTAAGGCCCTTAGTGAACAATACTGGAAGCTCATGATTGACAGATGACCTAACTTCACGCTGAATGATGTTAGTCATGGTATCATTGATGGATTTGAGGAAGACATTGTTTTCTTTATCACGTGCTTCCTTTTCGGCAATAAACTTCTTATGTTGCTCTTGAAGTTTTAAAACTCCGCCATAAGCATCATCAAGTTTGGATTTCTCGCGTTTTTGTGCTCTGTAGGCTTTTGTATCAGGCTTAGTAATACTTGACTTTATACCTTCAATCGTTTTTGCCTGTTCTTCCAACTGTTTTTGGAAGTGCTGAATGAGAGGATCATTGATCGTGAGGAATGGAGTGGAAGTGGATGGTAGTTGTACTGTTGTTGTTGGTGGAGGAGTTACCGCAAGTGCTAAAGAAGTTGTAGATTGGATGGTGGTTTGTACAGGTTGTTCAAGGATGGATGGCAATGTTGGTACAATCACTAGGGCAGTGGTTGGTACTGGAAGATCGACGATCGGTGGAGGCGTTGGTGTAATTACTTGGGTGGTGGTTGGTACAGGTTGATGGATGACAAGTGGCGGCGTTGGTGTAATTACTTGGGTGGTGGTTGGTACAGGTTGATGGATGACCGGTGGCGGCGTTGGTGTAATTACTTGGGTGGTGGTTGGTACAGGTTGAATGGTTTCGATTGTAGGTTCAAGCTGGGGGACGGTTGTCACGATAATGCTTGATACTGGTTGTGGAGGGGTTATTTGTTGTTGGATAGGAAAGATCGTCAGATGAGCATCTTCTCCTGCTATCATTTTTGAAGGAGTTGGTAGTGGTTTGCTAAGGTTGACGTCCTCGTATAGGAGTGTTTCCATATCTTCTCACCTTCTAAATTTTGGTCTTCAAAATCATAGTTGAAATAATCACCTATGTTGTCATCATCTTGGTTTGTTTGATCTGTGATTCTTTCCTCTAGTCTGAAATCTTGTTCTTCTTCATCGTTTGAGTCGTCTGGATCTCCAAAAGCTTCCAGGGCTAATTCTGCAGGAGTTTTTGATCTAGAACCACTACCTGTTTTCTTAACCTGTGCCTCCATCCTACTTATCTTTCGTGCTATTCACATCTGTTTTTCTTCAGACATTAATACTGAGGAATCTTGTTCGTCTGCATCTTCATCACGTAGTTGCTCTTTCCCTTTTAGCCTTGCCTTTGGTTTGGGGTGCGGAGGTCTTTTGGCGTTTGACAACAGTCTTTTTCCTTTTACCCTTTTGCTTTACAGATGGATCTTCGTTTGCTCTTTTAATCTGAGCCTCAATATCCAGGAGCATTTGTTTGTAAGGTCCACTGTCCTTGATCCCATCATTGATCATTGTGTCTGGCACTAAAGCTGGACGCAGTGAGTACTTAGTAGAATAATTGTCTTCACCCATCTGATCCAACACGTGGTCATCATCTAATTTATGGTAGAATAAATTTCCACGCTTGTCAATAGATGGGACACTCTTCATGAATTGGTTGATGATAAGTTTTGTGAACCTTGGAAACGGGAGATGCAGTGACTTCTTCTTGGTGCCGATGAATTGGTAGCAAAATTCTTCCCAAAGAAGTAGAGCATAATCCACTTTAGATGTAGTGTATAGACCCCAAAGTACATAAGCCTGAGGTGGTCTCATTTGATCAAGTCCACGAGCCTTTGAAGTGAGGCACTTAGTGATGATGGTGACGAGTGCTTTCCATGGTTGACCAATGTGTGAAGTGGAAAACTGAGATATTTTATGAATGTCACCCTCATAGTTTAGAGCTCTAATTACTCGAAGCAATTCATCTATGTTTGGATTGGGCACAAACTTTTCTCCTTTTGCTAATTTGGGAAACTTAAACAATTTCCTGAATTGAGTTAAATCAAGAGTAAAATTTTTCCTGTTGATCTTAAAAGTGATAGATTTCTTAGATAATTGCTTTGTCGTTGTAATCGATGTTGTGGCCCAAAACTCATGAATGTAGATTTCGGGAACTGATGCAGTAGCTCTAAGGGCATCTTTTATAGGTGACATGTCTAGGTGTCCATTGCAACTTTGAAAGCTGCCACCTTTGGATCAAAGTCGTCTCTCAGACGAAAGTTGTTCTCTGCAAGTGGTAGTCGGTCACTAAGTGGAACTAATACGAGGTCTGATTGTTGTTGTTCTTCTTCGGTGATTGACATGGTTCCTGCTTAAGATAACAAAGACACAATTGATATATACAAACATATACATCACATTATCCATGAAAGTTCATAATATAGCATAACAAATGTCATCATGTTAACCAAAATAAGATCATACAGACAATGTTCAAATGAAATACAATTATACAATCAGATATAAAAACCTAAAGGCATGGTGGTAAAGCATAGAGATGTTATTCTAGGAACCCAACAACCTAGCTTTAGTTACTTGAGGATTTCGGTTTCCTGGTTGTCATAACCACTACTTCAGTGGGTGAACTAGAATAAAGTTGACTACAAAGTTCCACAACCACTTCGGTAGGCCTAGGCATTACTACAACCTCGGTAGGTGGTGGCAAAACCTCAACCTCAGTAGGTGTTGGCACAACCTCAACCTTAGTAGGTGTTCGCAAAACCTCAACCTTAGTAGGTGTTCTCAAAACCTCAACTTCAGTAGGTTTGAACTCAGCGATTGCTTCAATTTGCCTGAGAACAAAACACAATATGTGGAATAAATAATTTTATCTCTTTCGTTTACAGAAATATCAACTTATAAAAATAAGATCAATTTTTGTAATAAGAAACCCTTTAAGTATTCTTATGAGAAAAAATTAATTACCTCCAATCGAAATTGTGTTTGTCATAGAATCCCCAGTTCTAAGTCGAATGCATAGTGTGGAAGCATACTATCTTAAGGTGATGATACAACAACAATCGTTTCGCAAAGTCTATTAGACCACTTATCGCAAGGACAATCTATCACAAAATCTATATAACACAAAGCACTGACCTATCGGAATGTACTCATCTGAATGCACCCATCAGAAAGATTCTATCGGAATGCCCCTATCGGAATGCCCCTATCGAAATGTGCCCTATCGAAATGTCTCTATCGGAATGTCCCTATCAGAATGTACCTATCGGAATGTCCCTATCGGAATGTCCCTATCGGAATGTCCCTATCAGAATGTCCATTATCGGAATGTCCATTATCGGAATGACCATTATCGGAATGTCTATTATCGGAATGTCCATTATCGGAATGTCCATTATCGGAATGTCCATTATCGGAATGTCCATTATCGGAATGTCCCTTATCGGAATGTCCCTTATCGGAATGTCCGATAGAAATCTATTATATTTAAAGGCATCAGAATCTGGGGCGGATTTTACGAGGATGGAATTTATCTATCGATTTCTAGGGAAATAAGTATGTTTTAATCAAAACAGTTAATAACCAATGTTTATTATGTGATTAAGATCAAAAACCCCGTATCAATCATTATTTTTTCCACAATAATAAAAAACAGAAACCCTAGATCTTGATTCTAACGAGATGAACGATGCAAATGATTGGATAAAACATAATAAGAACATGTATGCAAAGATACCTAGATGATAAACACAGCAGATAAAAAGCCGGAAACGAGAAAAACTCAAGCTTGATAATGGCGGCAAGTTGGTGATGTGGGATGTGTGTGTATCAGACGCCGACGGGAAAGAAAAATAAACAAAGGGGGGGGGGAGGTTTGTTTGACTAAGGTCAACCTTTCAAGCCAATTTTGCCAAAATTGCAAATTTGTCCCCCCAGTTTTTAAACATGTAAGAAAACTTGTAATAAAACAATTTAACAACACATTTTCCCGATTTCTTTTGAGTTGCTAACACAAACACGCCAATAAAACCTAAGACCAAATCAAAATCCATACAAGGCACACTTTGCACATAATGCACATAAAGTAAGATGACTGAAAAATTATATGAAGACCAAATCATTTTCAAGACAATTTGATATTTGCTCCCCCTCAAATGCTGCCCCGTTTTTTATTTAAAGAGTTGTAGTCATTGCTTTTAAGGAGACAAATATCTATGAAGATCTTTTCCGTTTAATGATTTTCTGAAACGATTCTGGGGGCAAATAAGATTTCTCTTATTTTAACAAAATACGTGCACTGAAGCGTACACGAATTTGTGTTAGATCAAGTTATAAAGTAAACTTGATCCCTTACAAGGTTTTGAAGTAAACCTTGGCCGAGAAAATTAATTCCCGTTGTGAGCCAATGTTTTCAAAAGAAATACATGACTATAATACGAAAAGCGAGTTGCAGTCAGAAATAACTACAAGCCATAATGGGCATGTTTTAAAATATTTACAACTTTTATACAGACTCTATTTATGGCACCGTGTCAATATTAATCGACATTTCTAAGGCTGTAAATATTATCGTACTAAAAGACATGCCCGAATTAAAATGAAAAATATTTTTGGATTTTCTGAATTTTATAATTTTTATGGTTTTTGTAGGTTTTATATTTTTGTATTTTTCTTTTGATAATATACAAGATCACGAGAAAAGGATACTCTAGAACAGTTTAGCACCACTATTCTGAAGATTCGTCTGCCAACTCCTTTAGTGTCGCTGGTGAGAATGATTTCATGCCTAGCTTTTCGATCAAAAACTCGATACGTCCTCGATCTAAGGCCTTTGTGAATATATCCGCCAGCTGATACTCAGTGTTGACAAAGTACAGTTGGATCACTCCATTTTCCACTCGCTCTTTGATGAAGTGGTAGCGTATGTCAATGTGCTTCGCCCGGGAATGTTGAACGTAGTTGCAGCAAAGGGCAATTGCACTTTTGTTATCACAGTACATCGGGATTTTGTTGAATCCAAGACCGTAGTCAGTTAATTGTGATCTCATCCAAAGAAATTGAGCACAACAACCGGACATAGCAATGTATTCAGCCTCTGTTCTTGATATCGCAGCGCTTTTCTGCCGTTTGGATGCCCAACTAACAAGTCTATCTCCAAGAAGTTGCACACTGCCAGAAGTGCTACGTCTAGTATCTTGACACCCAGCATAATCTACATCTACATATGATATTAGTGCAATAGAGGAATCCTTCAGATACCACAGACCACGATTAAGTGTTCCTTTAAGATACCAAAAGATCCTTTTCACAACATGTAAGTGCTTTTCGGTAGGCCGAGCCTGATAGCGGGCACACATGCATATAGCAAATTGCAAATCAGGCCTGCTAGCAGTCAAATAAAGAAGGGTGCCGATCATTTCACTGTAAAGTTTTGGATCGACAGCTATCCCTTCCTTATCCTCATCTAACTTGGATCTCTCCACCATTGGAGTATCCACGGGGTCACAATTTTCAAAATGATACTTATTTAGTGATTCAAGAGTAAATTTGGATTGATTAATAAAAATGCCTCTGGGATTTTGAGAAATTTGCAACCCTAAGAAAAATGATTTTTCCCATCATCGACATCTTAAAACGTGTGGACATAATTTTCTCAAAATGGTCAGACAGTCTTTGAGTAGTAGCAGCAAATATTATATCATCAACATAAATTTGTACCAGTATCATGTTGTCTTCCTTGAGAATGAATAGTGTTGGGTCCACTTTGCCTTTGGAGAAGCCTTTCGAGATGAGATACGACGACAGAAGATCGTACCATGTGCGTGGAGCTTGTTTCAACCCATAACGAGCCTTCTTGAGCTTGTACACGTGATTAGGATACTTCGAGTTGACGAATCCATTCGGCTGGCTTACGTAGACATCTTCCCTTAATTCACCATTAAGAAATGCCGTCTTAACATCCATTTGGTAGACGATCATGTTCATGTGAGCATCATAGGCAAGGAATAGTCTAATTGACTCCAATCGTGCAACAGGAGCAAAGGATTCTTCAAAGTCAATACCCAAAGCTTGTTTGTAACCTCTAGCAACCAATCTAGCTTTGTTCTTTAGCACTCCACCTAACTCATCGAGTTTAACCTTATATACCCACAACAATGTAAGGATTTCAACGTTGTTGGGTAAAGGAACTAATTCCCACACTTCAAGACGTTGAAATTTATGAAGTTCCTCTTGCATGGCTTCAATCCAAGATGATTTTGTCATGGCTTGTTGCCAATTTTTAGGTTCAGTATCGGAAAGAAATGCATCAAAGTAGCAATATAATGCATGTTCTTGGAGTTGGTGGCGTGTTAAGACTGGTCGATCGATGTCACCAATAATATTGCAGATTGGGTAATCCTTTGTCCATTTTGTGTTGTGAGTTTCAATCCGTGGTGGTCGGGAGTGAACGATTGCAGGAGCTTCCTCTGAGGTAGACGCACCGTTAGGGTTTTCGGGTATTTGTGAACCAAAGAATGGAAGCTCTTGTAGGTGAGCAATTTCTAAATCGTGATCAAAGAGATCCTCTTCAACATCATTAGGAACGAGTGGGGGTGATGATTCAGGTGTAGTTTGAGAATTGGTGGGGGATGGGACATCTGTTACAAGAGTGACAGTAGATGCCTCGGACTGATTACCATTATCTTGAGCAACAACTTCGGGAATCGGAGCTACTGTTGCAGGTGCTGGAGAATCATCACTAGGTGGATCAAAGGATTCATCAAACATAGGTTGAAATAACTCATCCCACTCGAGCCTTGTTGGTGGTGTAAATGATGTAGAAGTGGGATTGTTGGGAGTTAATCCGGAACTAATTGTACCGGTTCCCATCTCATGAAGCGCGGGTTCAGAGCTGTGTTGCTCAGAAGCCATTGTTGTCAGCTCATCAAAATCGGCATCCAAAGTTTCTGTTATCTTGCCAAGACGACGGTTATAAATCCGATGAGCTTTCTTTGCGGGTGAGTAACCAATGAAAATTCCAATATCAGCCTTCGGTTGAAGTTTGCCCAAATTCTCACTATTAGTATTCGGATAGCAAAGTGCACCAAACACATGAAGAAATGAAATATCGGGTTTGTGTCCATGAAGTAGCTCATATGGAGTTTTACCATGGCGTTTACGAATGATGGAGCAGTTTTGGGTATAACATGCGGTTGCCACTGCTTCAGCCCATAAGAATAAAGGAGCATTCGCATAAATCAACATAGTTCTAGTAGCTTCCATAAGTGTATGATTGCGTCTTTCAACGACACCATTTTGTTGTGGAGTGCGAGCCACTGAAGTTTCATGAGAAATACCAACCTCTTCATAATAATTTCGTAGAGTCTGATTAACAAACTCAGTTTCGTTATCAGTCCTAATGAGGCGAGCAGTAGCATTAAGGCGTACTTGGATCATCTTAAGAAAAATAATGATATAGTTTGGTACTTGATCCTTGGTTGCTAAGAACATTACCCATGTAAACCTGGAGAAATCATCCACCATGACGAGGATATTGTTAGCCTTAAAATATTGAGTCAAACAAGAATGTTCGGCCATAGGTTTCTATTGTAATATTTATTAGAACATTGTAATAGTTGGTTAAATAGTCGTGGTTCACGGGCTTGGATTTAAGCTACTTAAATCCCAAAAGACAAGCCCGGTCCAAACAATATAGCCCATTATGGTTACATGTAAGCCCGGCTATATAAAGCCCTTCCTAGCATGTTAGAAAGGGTGGATGATCATTTGTAACTCTAATTTTCTCTAATCTACTATTCACCAAGTTAATCATCTCTTCTTTCTACTTTCTCTCACTACTTTCTCTCTCTAGGAATCCATCTTTTTCTCATCTATTTTCTTTCATTAATCATCATAATATTATGGGACAACATTTGGTATCAATCGCCATGGGGTAGATTAGTGTTTAGTTTGTGGTTATCATTTTTGATTTCGTGTGATTTTCATCTTAAAAATCATCTCGTATCAAAAAGATTTGTGCTTTCAAGCTCAAAATCTATATACAAATTGCCTACAAAGTTGTGGTAGGAATTTGTGTTTATCATAGGAATTTTTGGTTTGATTTTTGGAAAAATTAGAAAAAAAAAATCGACTTCATATCCGGAATTAGAGGGTTTCACTTTTCGGTATAAGAAGGTCTCGCTATCCGGATTATTGGGGTTTTCAAATATTCCGGATAAGGGTGTGTTGCCTTATTCCGGATAGGCAATAGAGAGTGAATTCCGGATAAGACGCAGCGTTTGGCAAGTATTCCGGATAACCAAGTTTGGTTTGTTATCCGGGATTTAAGGGTTTTTGAGAATTCCGGATAAGCTATTTGGCACGTATTTCGGATTAGCAAAAGTAAGCAGATTCTGGATCAGGAGGTGAATTCACGTATTCCGGATAAAGGGAAAAACACGCATTCCGGATAAGAGGACAATCGTTTATTCCGGATAAGCAAGTTTTCTGGATTTCGGATAACAAATTTTGAAAATTCCGGATAAGCAGTGGGATTATAGTATTCCGGATAAAGGTAAAAACATGCATTCCGGATAAGGGGACAATCGAGTATTCCGGATAAGCCACGGAAGACTAATTCCGGATAAGCCAAGGAAGACTACAAGTATTCCGGATAAGACAAAGTTCAATAATTCCGGATAAGAGGAAACACAAGGATTCCGGATAAGCTTCAATATTGAAATTCCGGATAACTCCACCAACAACATTCTGGATAAATCTAAGGGTTATTCCGGATAAGATAAAGCATTATTCCGGATTTGTAATTTTTAGAGATTCCGGATTTGTCAATCATTTAACATTCCGAATTTAGTAGTGTTTGATTCCGGATAAAGGTTTTCACAATTTCTTCAAGTTTCAACCACAATCTTCTCACAATTTCATCTACTTAAGATCCTATTCACTTCACATCATTTTTGAGATGGATTCTACTCAAGAATATCATGTCACAAACAACAACATCATGGTCGCAGGTAACAAAGAGAGACCACCAATGCTTGTCTCTGGTCGGTATGCTCAATGGCAATCACGTTTCATACGATACCTTGATACAAGACCTAATGGTGATGCCTTGAGGAAATGTATTACTCATGGACCATATGTTTACAAGAAGATCTCAATTCCTCCAAGACCAGCCACTGATACTACTGATGCAGTGAGCGTGATGAAACAAGATTCGATCTCACACTTGAAAATTATGCTTGGCATGATGAGGAGAAGGAAGCCATCTATATGGTTTTAAGTGGGATTGGAGATGATATTTATTCAACGGTTGATGCATGACCTACAGCACATGAAATGTGGACTGCTATTGAACGCTTGCAAGTAGGAGAATCACTTAACAAACAAGATGTCAAAACAAACTTGTTTTGGAAGTTTGGCAAGTTTACTTCAAGGGATGGAGAATCAATTGACTCTTACTACTCCAGGTTTTATAAGATGATGAATGACATGACAAGAAATAATCTGCAAGTCTCCACCATGCAAGTAAATGTCCAATTTCTTCAACAACTTCAACCCGAGTGGACACGATTCGTCACTTTAGTGAAACAACAAGAAAAGTTAGACGAGGTCTCATATCATCGACTCTTTGATATCTTGAAACAATTTCAGAATGAAGCAAATGAGATTCGAGCTAAACGTGTTGCCAAGACGGCTAATCCACTTGCTTTAGTGACTACAACTCAACATGTTCAAGGTCATCACCCTCGTGCTCCTAAGTCATATTCCACTACATCATCTTCACCACGATCTTCCACATCATCTAAGTCTTCATCATCCACAAGATCTCGAGGTAAAGTGCCAAGAGCACCATCACCACCATCTGAGTCATCATTTGAAGAAGATAGTGATTAAGACGAAGCTCAAAAGAATCGAGAGATGAAACAACAAATTGCTTTCATAATGAAGACTTACAAGAAAATCTACAAACCCACCAACAAAAATCTTCGCACATCATCTAACACAAAGAACCGATATGTTGAGAGTCCTCCAAGGTATGACACACCTTGACGTGGTGAAAGTCCTTCTAGGTATGATCGACATAATCCAACACATGTTGAGGGTTCTGTAAGGTATGATCGACAAACTGCCAAGTATGATACTTAGAGGATTGCTGTTGCTACTGGGAATAGGGAAACTGTTGGAAGTCAAGTGGTTTAGCAGAGTGGGATTTAATGTTTTAATTACCAAGGTTATGGGCATATGGCAAAAGAATGCAGGAAGCCGAAAAGGGTTAGAGACTCCAGCTATCACTAGGAAAAGATGCTGCTATGCAAGAAGATGGAAGTAGGGGTTAAATTGTCAGCTGAGGAAGGAGCAATGCTTGATGACACTGATGATGAAGATTCTGATCAAGAACTCGATGCACATTACTCGTACATGGCAAAGGTTGAAGAAGTTCTCAAAGTTACTGAAGATGACAATGGCCCTATCTTTGACACTGAGCCAATCGATAAGGTACACGCTACTGATGAATATAATGTGTTTGGTGATATTAATGAGCATCGTGATCTACCCAATGCCATTAATGACACGTGTATGATGGAAACGCTTAATAGCAATACCACACCCGATTCATCAGACATGTGCAATAATGAGTCTGAGGATGATCAACATGCAAATGAGTATGATGAAGAGGAACGTACTGTGCTTGCTAATTTAATTGCCACTTTACAAAAAGATGTCACTGAAAATAAAAAGATTCAAAAGCAATTAAAGAAGGAAAACGCTACGCTCACTCAAAATTTTGAAGAATGCAAATCTTCTCTTATCAAATCTACTGAGATGACTGAAAGCTATAGAGATGAGCTCCTTCAAAAAACCAAAGAGCTAGAGGGGTACAAGGGTAGTGTGTTAAAAAGTCAAAAGGACGATTTTGAAAACAAATATAATACAACTCTTGAGTTATTAGCCAAAGAGAAGCATCAATATAATGTTTTCTTAATGGATGAACGTCAAAAAATGTACCTTGCCAATACCAAAGTTCATGAACTTGAAAAAAAGCTCTCTATGACCACCACCGATTCTGCTAAAATTCTTGAGGTTCAGAAACAAGAGGTAGATGCGTTAAAACCAGACTTCAAAAGTAGATATGATAAAGAAACCAAAAAAGTAACAAAACTAGAAGAACAAGTCAAATTTTTGAAGAAAGTTGTTTATAAAACGCATGATTCTATTTAAACCGTAAGAATGCTAGCACCTTCGTCGATGTTTATGGGTCAAGCTAGCTTTGCAAGTCCTGAGTACCTTGCTAAAGCTCAAGCTACGAACTCGTGTCTTTATCTTGATGAGAATGAAAGGACCGATCTTGATTGCATACCTGTTAGTGCAGAGACTGCCCTTTGGGATGATGACAATCGACCACTTGTCAATAAGGAGTTTGTGAAACCATATAATTATGTTTACATGAATAGTCTTTATGGTCTTTTCAACAAACAAACTCAGAAAACCCGTGAGGAAGTGTTTTTAGAATGCAAACAAAAGAGAATTCAATGGAAGAAAGCATTTTCCCCTAAGAAATCTAATGTTTACAAATACATAAACTACCTCCCTCTAGATGAATCTAAAAGCAAGAGTAGGAAAACATTAGGTATTCTTAAACACCACATAGATAATGTTAAATCTATTATTGAAAGAGATTGGGCAAAACGTAAAAATGATGAGTGGACACGCCCGATTCCTCAAGATATTACCTTGCTTGTGAAAGAACTATTAATCCCAAATACGGCATTAATTAAAGAAATTGTTCTTCAGTTTGAGGAGTTCATTCGGACTGAAATGTATGATGATTTAAAATATGTTGAATCTCTTGAGAAACACATTGATGATCTTCAAATGGAGAAGTCTGATTTTTCAGATGAATATGATTTACTCTTGCAAGCATGCGTTTCAAAAGATGTTATGTGTGCTTATTTTACATCTTGTGCTGATATTGATGAATATTCTGATGTTGCATGCAAATATCTTGATAAGATCAAAGAATGTGAGCGTCTTGAAATTGAGCTTTCTAAACGTAAATAAAACGTTGATAAAAAGGCTTTTGAGTTACTTCAACACAAAACTGATTTCCTTCAAAAACATTGTCATTCTCTTGAACTTGCTTTGCAAAAAGACGTTGGTAGTTTTCCACATGATAATAACTTGTAAGAAAAACTTTCCAAAACATTTCGAGAAATGAATGAACAGAATTTGGAAATTAAAGGGTTGAAAGCTCAGTTACAAGACAGGGACAGAGTGATAGCAGAGTTGCAGAAACTTGTTGCTAAAATGGGTGGGAAAGTTGTGGAACCTAGCATTAAGAAACATGTTGTTAGACAACCCAATGCCTCTAAAGAGAATAGATCCTCTATCTTGGGAAAACCATCTGCTTTATCAAATTCCTCATTTGCAAAACCAGTGTTTGCCCCCAAGATGGATGAAAAGGAAAGGTTACCACATAATCAGCCCATAAGGACGAATGTCATAGCACCAAGCGTTAAGCACAATAATGTGATTAAACTAGGGATGTATAGAATGACCACTAAGCCCACAAACAAAGTTACTCAATCGCCTCAGACTTCTAGAAACACTAATATTTGTGGGTCTTCTACTACAGGAATAGTCTCCACTACTAGTGTTAGCCGGCCTTAGCTTAAGAGCACTCAAGTGAATGATAAGGTCTGGAAACATAAGAATCAAGGGAAGATGAAGGAAGTAGAAGAACACCCTAGGAATTTGAATGTTTTTAAGAATAAAAAGTCTGTAATCGCATGTAATGACGATTTGAATGATGTGAATGATTTGAATGCTATGAATGTGAAACTTGTTTGTGTCAAATGTGGAAAGTGTGCTAATGCTAATCATTCTATGTGTGATATGAATAAAGTCAAAGGCGTAGATACTAGAACTAAGAAGCAAGTTGCAATGCCTATTAGAGCTAGTAAACCCAAACACAAAGTGAACTATTCTGATGTTACCCCCGCTAAGAAAAGTAATGCATCAGACTCCACCACTAAGAACCCTAGAAGCAAAATTAAGGAATTATATGAGTCTGCTAGCAAGTCTTGGAAATGGTGGTTTGCTAATCAATGTCCTCCAGGATATAAATGGATGCCGAAAGCTAGGACAGAAAATGTCAAAATGAGTGTTAGTTTGCCTTTAAATGTTGATAAGGACACTAATGATTCTACTATCACAACTACTGTGGTATCCAATTTAGCAAATGCTCCATCGTGTTCTAACTCTTCTGCAGGTGATACAAATAATTCTTTTCATACTGGACTCCGGATGCACGAAGCACATGACGGGGAATCTCAAGCTTCTAATTAACTTCGTAGAGAAGTTCCTGGGTACGGTCCGATTCGGAAATGATCAATTTGCACCGATCCTAGGATATGGAGATTTGGTTCAAGGGAATGTTACAATCAAAAGGGTATACTACGTCGAAGGGCTCAATCACAATCTTTTCTCGGTTGGTCAATTCCGTGATGCGGATTTGGAGGTTGCTTTCAGAAAGAAGACATGTTTTGTTCGTGATTATGATGGGAATGACTTACTTACCGGTACACGGGGTACTGATCTTTACATAATTTCACTTCAAGACACAACTTCATCAACTCCAATTTGCTTCATGGCTAAAGCTTCAACGACTTGGTTATGGCCTCAACGTTTATCTCATCTTAATTTTGATACCATCAACTTGCTTTCCAAGAAAGATATTGTGAGAGGCCTTCCAAGCTTGAAATTCATCAAAGATCATCTTTGTTCTTCTTGTGAGCTTTGTAAAGCTAAACGAAGTAGTTTCAAGACAAAAACTACACCAAGCTCAAAAGGACGGTTAGATCTTCTCCATATGGATCTGTGTGGTCCCATGCGTGTTCATAGTATCAATGGAAAGAAATATATTCGGGTAATTGTCGATGATTACTCAAGGTACACATGGACTCACTTCTTAAGTTCCAAGGATGAAACACCCGAAGTTCTCATCAACTTTCTTAAACTAGGGATGGCGACGGGTCGGGTTCGGGTCGGGTTTTAGTGAACCCGCACCCGTACCCGTTTATAATATCCGTACCCGTATCCGCTTCATCACCCGACGGGTACCCGATTAGCATTATCCATCGGGTTTTCGGATTTTACCCGCGGGTATCGGGTATCCATTATTAAATTGTCATCGGGCATTATTGCGCGTATAATGTTAAGAAAAAACACTTGAAAACAACCAAAATACTCTAATATATTTTTAAGTGTTTAGAAGATAAAAAAAATACTTTTTAATATTATTCACGCGATTTAATATATCTAATAACTCATGGTTTATATTTTAAAATTACAAGATCCAAATATACTTGATCACAAACATGTTAATGCAAAAAAAAGTAACTAATATGATCATTCAATTCGTTCACCAATCTTTGTCTACTATTTCACACAAATATAGAACTTATATAAAATAGCAACAAAAGCGGGTACGAATTCGGGTAAACGGGTACGGATTCGGATACGGGTAAACGGGGCGGGTATTAGTAGAACCCGTACACGAACCCGTACCCGCGAAAAAAAAGAATATTCAAACCCGAACCCATATCCAAACCCACAAACCCAACTCTGAACCCGACCCAACCGGTTTGGGTTTCGGTTTTCCCATCGGTTTCGGGCGCTTTTTCCATCCCTATCTTAAACTAATACAATGTGGTCTTCAAGCTCAACTTAAAGTGGTTCGTACTGACAAAGGTACAAAATTCTTGAATTCAAATCTGAGAAACTATTTTGAAGCCGAAGGAATTGAACATGAAACATCTATTGCTCAAACACCCGAACAAAACAGCGTTGTTAAAGACGAAACCGTACTTTAGTTGAGGCTGCTCGAACATTATTATCCTCTTCAAAACTTCCACTATACTTTTGGGCCGAAGCCGTGTCAACCGCATGCTACACAAAAAACCGCTCCTTAATTATCCCAAGACACGAAAAGATACCATATCACATAATTCGTGATCGAAAACCTTCACTCAAACACCGTCATGTTTTTGGATGTACTTGTTACATTATTCGAGATGGTGAAAATTTGGATAAGATGAAAGAGAAAGGTGATGCATGTATTCTTGTGGGATATTGATACATGCATTTGCAGTGGGTTCAATTTTCTCTCGATATCCTCTCGAATTGATCTCAGTCTTAAGTGGAATGATTGTTCTTGGTTACTAAATAAAAGGGTTTGGTTTTCTAATCTACTTAACGTTTAAAATGGAAATTTAAATCAAACACAATTACTTTAGTAACAATTAATAAAAATGTGAATTAAAAGTGAAATTAGGATCAAAATTAAAATTTAAATCAAAGTATGAAATATAAAATATAAACTATAATTTGTGAGATAAACGTAAAGAAACAGTAAAACAGAAAAAAAACAGTAACACTACAAGAAAATTGATTCGGAACTTTTACCCTTGATTCGGAACTTACTCAAAGACAACTCATTCGGAAGTTACTGTTCATTCATTCGGAACTTTTGAAAATCAATTGGATCGGAACTTCTTGCTTGGTTCGGAACCTTCCGAATGAAGGTGCTTGGTTCAGAAGTCTCGGCTTGATCCGGAACTTCAAAAATTGATTCGGAACTTTCCGGATGAAGGGTTGGTTCGGAAGTTTTGAGACTTCCGGATGAAGGGTTGGTTCGGAACTTTTTCAAAGTAAACTCATTCGGAACATTTGCTAGACAAACTCATTCGGAACATTTGCTTCGTTCGGAAGTTTAAGCTTCATTCGGAACTATTGTTTGATTCGGAAGTTCTGGAAACCCAGAACAGTAGCAGATATACGAAGAACAGGGAACACGGATTTTAATCAAAATCAAACCAAATACTTAAAAAGGTTTTACCAAATTAAACACAAATCATTTAAACACCATAAGCAACGAATCCCACCAATAAAAACACAAATCCTAACAACTTTTGAAGATCAAATCATGAAAAATAAAAACTTAAGAACTTGAAGATAAAAATGAAGATGAACAAGATTAAATGGAAAGATTAAACAAGACTTTGTATTGAATGATTAATGTTTTGACAAGATTAAACAAAGATTAAAACAACAAGATTGGAAGAACAAAGATTAAAATCATCAATCACCCTAGTGGTGATTGTGATGGAACGAACAAGAAAGGAGAAAAAAGGGGAGGAGAAAAACTCCAGACTAGCTCTAAAATGTGTGAGGGGGGCTCCTTTTATAGGCTTGTCCTTTGGTTGGTGAGTGGGTTTTCTCCCGTTCTTCTTGTCTTTTCGTCTTTTCAGAAAAGTTTCCGTTTTCGATTCTGATTCGGGATTTGTCGTCGATTAAATTCAACTCGTCTTTTAATTTCTTCGTTTAATAGACTTGAGTTTCTTCGACTTATTTAAATCTTCCATCTTTGGTCCTTTTCTTCGATAAATCTTCGAATAGGCCCAGTGACTTCAAATCTTTTGCATCTCTTGGACAATAGACTTTATCTTGAGTCTTTTTCTTCAGTAATACCCGTGCAATCCCATGTTTTCTTCAATATTCATCCGGTTGTCTCTGAAAACACAATAAACACAATAAACACAAAAACCACGCATAATTCCAAACAAATGATATTAAATACGTGTTTTGGTCTCGTTTTAGCCCGAATTAAGTGGTAAAAGGATGGGTGTTTACACACCTATCAAATCCCCTACACTTAACCATTGCCATGCCCTCATGCAATGCTTAGTGACAAATCAATTTTACATTTTTCTCATAATTAATCAACCTTGGCCTTATTTAAATTCTACTAAACAAAAATTAAAGAAATAAAACTTCAAAGGTAACAAAGGGATAGAAAACCATTTTCTCTTTGAAAATAGCTACATGGAAATAACTTGCAAAGAAATCGATGACTTACATTAGGGCTTTGGTGCTGCGAAGATTTATCACCCTCAAGTTTCACGTTCCCCAAACTAAGCTTAAAAACGAGATCATTGTTATTATAAGTTAGCAATTCAAACACTTACACACATGGCTTAATTAAATGCTTAAACTCCCTTATTCCTAGGTGTATCTCTTATATTTTATTTTTGTATTAGAATGATCATGAAGATGCATTTTTGGACTTATTTCGATAGTTTATTAGGGCTGAAAGCAAAGTAGGACGATTTGATCAATAGTTAGCTAAAGGACAAAATCTCTTAAAACTGCTTCTCGGGATATCAAAAAGTTCATATCTTGGCATAACTTGGTTCACGATTTGAGACCTTTCTTGGGCCGATATTTGGCATGTACTTCATACTTCATATCTTCGAGAGACGTTCTTGAGATAATGGTCTTCTCATCATAATAGAGTTTCTTCGCTTGGAGACTTTTGAGGGGTACTCCAACTTTGTTGACCACGACTTCATGATTATTTCTTCAATCTCTAATTGGGATTTTGAGATACAACGATCCGCCTCCTTTTCGGACTTGGATCTATTTATCCTCATACCTTGTTAGGGTCTTTTCGGATAGACTTCTCCATGATCTTTATGGGAGTTGATTGCTTTTCGTCGTGAGTCTTGATCCTTCATATTGATTTTAGGAATAATGCTTTTCACATCACTTTGGATCTTCAGCAATAAAATTGAATCCTCATGCCTTGTTAGGGCCTTTTCGGACTCGCCAATCTTCGCGCCCCGCTTCATAAGTTATGCCTTGGCTATGAACTCTTATCATTACCGAGCAACTTTTAAACGATCTTGGGCTAGAAGCTAAGTAACTTTTCAAATCGTACGACCTTACTTATTGCAGATAAATTATTAGCAAGTGATGGGAGAATAGGCAAATAATTGCACCAAGTGAGCTTGCGCAAGAATACCGACTTATAATTGACTCTATCATTTCTCGTCCTCCACAATTTAAAATCTCAAGTAATGAGATTCGTGGACACTTAGCCTAATAAACCAATTAAGGTCTACATGGTTAAGGATACTAGCTAGAATAAACTTGGATAAGTCTATTCGGGTTGAGTCAAAATAAACGCAACGGGCCTAATATGTCAAAGACTTCTAAACTAGCTACACCACTTTATTAAAATTTGACTTTATTGCGGGATATATACATGTGAAAGCAACGATAAAAATTTAAAAATTACGACTAAATGGCCAAAGTTAATAAAAAATTTGAAAAATGTTGAAAAATATGATTTTCCGGTTAAATGAAAGCATTTTCATGGAAAAGTCCACTTAAAACTTCGATAGAAGTCCCCCCTACACTTAAGATAAACATTGTCCTCAATGTTTAAGCATGTAAGAAAAGTTTCCCCTACACTTATGACATTGTGCACGTTGGTTAACTCAAGTTAAGGAAGAGACGAATAAAGTGATCAATTTCAAATGTGAGTATGAAGAAAATTGAATCACGATAGTTGAGAGATAGAACCGGATTTTGGATAACACGGGAGCACGGTTCTTTAAAGATTCCAAGAGTGCACTTATCCCTGTAATCACACCATACACAGACAAACGCATATAGAAGTCCCCCCCAACCCATTCGGTACACCGGTACACGAAACTGGAGAGTCTTCTACTCACCATGTTGATCCGTTAAATATGCATACATTCTACCAACGACATCCTTCAACACATCATTGGACCCGAGATCATCCTTTGGTTCATGTCATTGGAAACCCTTCACAGCCCGTTCGTACAAGACGACAGCTTCATACCGATGGCGATGTTTGTATGTTCGCACTCTCCGTGAGTTCAGCTGAACTGAAAAACATCAAAGAAGCAATGGCTGATCACACTTGGATTGAATCAATGACGGATGAACTTCAACAATTTGAAAGACTTAAAGTCTGGGAACTTGTTGACAGACCATACGATGTAATACCATTAAATCTTCGATGGATCTGGAAAACAAGATGGATGAAGAGAACACGATCATCAAGAATAAATCTAGGCTAGTGGCTAAAGGGTATGGACAGAAAGAGGGTATTGATTTTGAAGAATCATTTGCACCAGTAGCTCGAATGGAAGCGGTCATGATTTTTCTTGCTTATGCTGCACATAAGGGATTCATTGTCTATCAAATGGACGTAAAGACGGCGTTTCTTAACGGTCCTTTGAAGGAAGAAGTCTATGTCACACAGCCGGAAGGATTCGTGAATCCTCATTACCCTGACAAGGTGTATCGTCTCCACAAAGCACTTTATGGACTCAAGCAAGCTCCAAGGGCGTGGTACGACGAGCTCTCGAAATTTCTGGTCACCAAAGGTTTCTCAAAAGGTTCCATTGATCTAACTTTGTTCACTTATAAATATGGGGATGACATTTTGCTTGTGCAGATTTATGTTGATGACATTATTTTCGGGTCTACAAACCCAAAACTTTCAAAATGGTTTGAAAAAGTAATGCACAGTAGATTTGAAATGTCTATGATGGGCTAACTAAAATTCTTTCTAGGAATTCAAGTTCACCAATCCCTAAGTGGTATCTTCATTAACCAAGCTAAGTATTGTCAAGAGATAATCACAAAGCATGGTATGGCATCATGTGACCCCGTTGGGACACCATTATCAACCATATCCCTAGATGCTGATTTAGAGGGATTACCCATAGATCAAACGAGATATCGTTCTATGATCGGGTCCCTCATGTATTTAACAGCAAGCCGACCTGATATTCATCATGTTACATGCTATTGTGCATGATATCAAGCACGACCCACTGAAAATCACCTCAAGGAGGTTAAACGGATCTTTCGGTACCTTAAGAATACCATTCACATGGGACTCTGGTATCCGAGGGAAACCGATTTATTTCTAACAGCCTATTCAGATTCTGATCATGCAGGGTGTCTTGATACACGTAAAAGTACTTCTGGTGGTGCATAATTTCTAGGTCAAGATAAACTTGTGGGATGGTCTTCCAAGAAGCAGGATTGCACGTCACTTTCATCAGCCGAAGCGGCATATGTGTCTCTATCTGCGTGTTGTGCTCAAGTTCTTAGGATGAGAACACAACTCACGGATTATGGCTTCCACTTTGATAAAGTACCTATGTAATGTGACTCAAAGTCTGCCATAGCCATCTCCTGCAATCCGTTACAGCATTCCCGCACGAAGCACATTGATGTCAGATATCATTTCATTAAGGAACAAGTTGAAAAGGGTATTGTTGAATTATACTTTGTTGGAACTGATTACCAATTAGCTGACTTGTTTACAAAAGCTCTTTCGAAAGAGAGGTTTGCGTATCTAGTTAGGCAAATTGGTATGAGATGTTTGACTCCAGCAGAACTGGAGGTTCTGGCAAAGAAGCCCGCTTGATTCATCTATCAAACATCTACCTGTAAATATTAATGAAAAAGCAAAATATAAAATTAAAAATCTTTGAAAATCCAAAAATATTCTTCTCGACATGTCTTTCAGTATCGATAATATGAACGTACCTAGAAATGTCGCTCAATAACGACACGGGTGTGTACATAAAGCTCGAACGAAAGTTGTAAATATTTTTCAAAACATGTCATTTCTATCTTTTATACAGGAAATTGTCTCTTTTGGACAATATTTCTAACAACGGGTAGAGCAATCTATCTTGGGTTGATCTTGTCACAAAACATTCAACGTTTTGAGCTCAACACCATGGCTTGTAATCACTTTCAGATTGCAACCCGAAACTACATTCACGGGGGAGTGTACGATTTCATGCTCTTACCCTTAGCAAAAGAAGTTAAATCTTCTTACACTTGAGTGGATTCGTCAAGACATTCAAAGTCTATGAACTCAAGTTTATGCTTTAGAAAAACCTTTTCGCAAAAAAGAATTTATTTTTCAAAAAGCGTTGAACACATTTTTTTCAAGAATTTCTCGATGATATTCAAAATCTTTCAAAAATTGTGTGTTCAACAACTCCTATCCTCAAAAGTTTAATGTGGATCAAATCCTCGTAATGACAATTCTATTGGATCAATTTTTGAGGGGGAGCGTTACAAAATTCATGCTAAGTTTGACACATCTTTCTCCCGAAGGATTTCAAGACTATTTTTCAAAATATATTTTAATCAAATTTGGTATCTCTAATATCAAAAGATTTTATATATTAGAGATAGGGGGAGAAAATGTGATTAAAATGTGATCTAAAGACTCAAGCACTCATGGTTACGATCAAATACCCACAACATCTTTATTCACGACGTTATTGGTGTCAAAAGGGTGGTTAGGTTTAAGTCCTATGATCCAACCAGAACCGGGGGGATCTTCCCAAGGATAATCCAATAGATTATTAGAAGTCCTTAGGAAAGATGGAGTAGAATGTGAACGTAGCTGAATGCCGACTAAGTACTGCTGATAGCACTGGAACAATCACAACAAGGTGCTATTAATGATGTCTTGGTAAGCATTGAAGGGGTTGAAGAATGAAAAAGAAATGTAAGGATAAAGGGTGTAAAGAAAGAATCCCTCCATACAACTTAGGAAGAAACCAGGTCAACACATCATGAAGACAACTCATCATGGACCCAGTGATGTGAAGCACAACCCTTTCCTAGCTACTCAGGCTTCTCTTAAAAGAAGTTTGTTTTATTGTCACGGAGAACAACATGACTTCTATTGACTGTCTCACTCCTAGATAGTTGATATTGAATAGGTGGCATCTGCTCCAGCCTCCGACCACTAAAAGTGCACAAATCGAGTCTAGAGCCAAGAGATCAATCAAATCTCATTAGGACACATGGATGAAGATCAAGAGAGTCATATGCTATATCCTTGTGATATTGCTAGAACACTCAGAGTGATACTACTTAGTATTCACAATAATGAGTGGAAATCCTTCCAGTGTTAACATCAAACAACACTGCGGTAGGTCATGTGTAAGATTCTTTATGAGTTGAACATATGTAAAACTGAAAAGCAACAGTGGTTTGATTCTGAATTGATTCAAACTCGTTTCAGGTTTCTACGCAATATCTTTATGGTCTTGCCAGAACATTCAGAGTGATATTCATTAATATTCACAGTGACGAATGGAAATCCTTCTAGCGTCAACATCAAACAGCGCTACGGTAGGTGACTTATGAGATTCTTATGAATCAAACTTGAGTCAACTGGAAAAAAACAATGGTAAGATTCTTAATAAATCAAACTTGTTCCAGGAATTTGAATTGACGACTTTAATCAAGCGGATATTTATCCAATTGATTCACTCTTTATGTTCGCAGTCTTGCTTTGAGACGGTAGAGTAAAGAGAACGGCTAGTACAGCCACGAAACCCTGTCAATGAGATTCTTAACTGAATCTACCTAATCATAGGTACGGTATTTAATACCGTATAACGGTCTTCACCGACCGGAGGTAAAACGCTACCGATTTAGGACGAATGTCAAAGCCATTCAGTCCGTGTCTATGTTTTGTCTCGAGAAGGTGGCGTCACGGTGTACTCAGCAAAGTCAAAGATTCAAAACCACATATTCATGCCCAAAGACTTATTCAACAATTAATAGTGTGAGCATGTGGATAAAGACACAAGATGGCAAAGACAAGTCAAGGATAATTTGAAGATCTCAAGATAAAAGACAAAGTCGAAAGACAATGATAAGGGCTCAAAGATCACAGCATGAAGGAACAACACTACTATTACGCGTTCAAGACTCATTTATGACGAAATTCATAATCTCCATTAAACTCTAAATATCGAAGAGGAATGATCTCACATTGGGGGAAATTCTTAGCCTCAAAATATTGAGTCAAACAAGAATGTTCGGTCATAGGTTTCTATTGTAATATTTATTTGAACGTTGGTAATAGTTAGTTAAATAGTCGTGGTTCACGGGCTTGGATTTAAGATACTTAAAGCCCAAAAGACAAGCCCGGTCCAAACAATATAGCCCATTATGGTTACATGTAAGTCTGGCTATATAAAGCCCTTCCTAGCATGTTAGGAAGGGTGGATGATCATTTGTAACTCTAATTTTCTCTAATCTAATATTCACCAAGTTAATCATCTCTTCTCTCTACTTTCTCTCACTACTTTCTCTCTCTAGGAATCCATCTTTTTTTCATCTATTTTCTATCATTAATCATCATAATATTATGGGACAACATATATACTTTCTACCACTCACACTAGCCGTACGCATTGGCCCGCAAAGATCCATGTGCAAAAGATACAGTGGTTCTTGGTTGGTGTCTTCAGGTTTAGGTTTGTATGATTTCTTGGTGCTTTTCCCAAAAGAACACGCGGAACATAAATGATCCTTGTCGAACTTAAGTTTTGGAAGACCACAAACAAGTTCGTTTTTAGCCAAATGGTTAATAGCATCAAAGTTAAGATGAGATAACCGGCGATGCCACAACCATGACTTGGTCTTAGATGCTTTGGAGAGAAGGCATACAGGAGAGGCGGCCATCATGTTTTGAATGGACAGTGTGTAGAGATTATCCCCTCGAGAACCTTTTAACAAATCATTTCCTGCAAGATCGCGAATAAAGCAAGTGTGTTGTCGAAAAGCCACCTCAAGGTTTGAATCGCAAAATTATCCCACTGAAAATAAATTATGACCAAGTCCCTCCACATAATATACCCTTGATATCGTAACATTCCCAATTTTATATTCACCGTAACCCATGATCTGAGCAATATGGTCATTGCCGAATTTCACCGTTCCTAGAAACTTGCTGACAAAATTTCTGAGCATCGAGCGGTCTCCAGTCATATGTTTGGAGCACCCTGAGTCCAAATACCAAAGAATAATTTGGAAGACCTAAAAGTATCACCAAACAAAGACGATGTATCGAAATCTGATTGTTCCTCTAAGTTAGCAGGTACAGATGTAATTATCTTAGATTTGCTGTCAAAAGAGTTTTTAGGCTTCCAAATTTGCTTACTAGTTGTCGGCTTAGATTCTAGTTGTCTAGTATTCTGAGGTACATTTTGACTAGGGACTTCATCACTGGTAGGCACAATAGTGGAGGCAGACCTAGTGAAAGGGTGTTTTTCCCATTTTTTAGTGCTTGTGTTCCTTTTTAAAGGACGCTGAGACCTAACTTCAGTGGATGTGATCCTAGTTAAAGGGCACTTAATTCCATTTGCAGTAAAGGTCCTACCAGTAGGTAACCATTGCCATCCAACCTGGGTGAATTTCTTCCTCGTTGGTTTCCATTCAAGATTGTTTCTAATGGCTTTCATTTCATTAACATGGTCAACAAGGCATAAATCATGACGCTGAGAAAACATGCATTCATTACAATTCCAACATTTCAAATTAGAATTCACATTTTTCTTAGGTTTCCACTCAGAGGGAGAACCTTTTGTCTTAGCTACATGATTCTTTTTATTTAAAACTGAAATAACATTCCTAGGGTGAACTTCTACTTTCTTCTTCTCAGTCCTTCTATTGGAAGGCTTGATCCTATCTTTCTTGTCTTGAGATCCTTTAGCCTTAGTAGACATAATTACTCCTGTAGAAGCCAAGGGAACATTAGTGACAAATTTTGACTTAGCCTTGATTGTGTGTTTAAAACAGGCCTAGCTCCTGGGGTCTTATTTAATGGAGTTATGGCAATGGTGGGGGTTTGTTGTTTAAGTGGTGCAGAACCCGGTTGTCCTATGTACTTCAAGTGCTCTAAGCATTGTTGTACCCTCTCAATGTAAGCATGAGCATGGTAATAGTGACTATTCCTAGGGTCAAGTTCATAGAGATCATCTAAATCTTCCGTAGCAAGATCCACGTACTTAACTGCATGCTCCATATAGGACTTATATGATAGTGGATTGTTCTTATGGTACGGGTTCTCAGTGATCACCACCTTGTTGGTTTTTGGAGCACTAGATGTCGGGGCAGAGACTGTAGCTGGATTATCAACACCTTCTCATCCTTTAAGTTGAAGTGTCTCCTTTAATTCATCTATAACCATGTTTCTGTCTATGAGCTGAATATTTAGGTTAGAGATTTCCTCACATTTCTTGTTTAGTTGGTCAATTAATGACTTTTGCTCTGTCGCATTAAAAGCGAGGTGTTCTTCTATTGAACCAGAATTTTGTGAGTCACCCTTCCTTACTTTTTCACGCTCTCCTAGCATAGAAGTAATTCTATTTTCTAGGACATGATTTTTAGTCTCTGCAGCCTCTAGTTCCGTTTTTGTTGCTAGTAATTCTCTCTTAAGTCTCGTAACATCTTCCTCTAATGATTGCATCACTTGAATCATCTTGTCACTTGTCTCAACGTTGTTTTCACAAACATTTAGTTTTGAAAGAGTTTGATTTTCAAGTTCAAGAGCTAGAGTGTTTTTCAACCTTGTCAAAACGTTCTGAAAGTGAATGATAAGAATCTTGAAGCTTTAAAAATTCAGCGTTAGATTCGTGACAAGAATGATTATCTACATTATTCACAGGTGCAACAATATTCATAGAAATATCATGCACATCATCACATTTATTCACAGCAGATTTAATCTCAAGAGCATATTCATTAGTAACAACTTGCATCACTTCGAGAGACACTATATGTTTCAAGAATCGGTCATATTCGGACAAAATCTTTTCTTTCTCAATTAGATGTGGTTCATAAGCATCATCCATTTTATTAAAAACTTTTCGAACTTCACCCAATTCAAAGTTAAAATTTTCCCCAAGATCTAGAAGACCTTCTTTAACATTGTTTACAAACGGAACGATCTTTTTCTCAAACACCGTTTTCATGTGTTCGAAAGCCCATTCTCCAGCGGTTTGAGCCGTTGAAGTCGTACATTCCTTGATGACCTTGTCAAAGTTGGTAAGATATCGCCAAATCCTTTCAAGTTTAGCAATACCGTACTTACTGGTGGAAGATCCTTGGGAATTTCCTTAGGTGCATCCAAATTGACAAGTATAGGAAGTATACTAAGACTTTCTTTAGTAGGCATGTAAATTGGCGTATGGATAAATTCCCTTTGCATATTAAAGCGAATCCTCAGATCTATTTTTCATTTTCTACATTAAGCTGAGCATAATCATACTCAGGATATGTAAAAATCATTTTTGACCGATTCTCTTCATGTAGTGATGAATTCTCGGATTCATTTGGAAACACAATCGGATCTAATACCAAACCTAACTTGGTAGCATCGTAAAGTCGTGGGTTATGGTTAAATGCTTGCTTTTCATACCCCGGGTTAGGTGGTAGGTCTATTAGACGAGATAAAGTGAATTCCTTAAACGATGCATGAAACAAGTGTACTAGATGTGAAGTAGGGTATTTTTTTAAAAGCTTAATTTCAGTTTGTTTAATTCTCTCAGACGTCTTAATTTCCGTTTCAACCCTTTTAGACTCAAGAATTTCGAAACCCGTTTTAAGTTGTTGAAAATTATTAACGACTGACTCTTTTTCTTTAAGTTCTTTTGAAAGATTTTCTCTTAAAATAGGTTATCCATTTGGACTTCCCTAAACCTATCAAATTCAGGATTGGTTAAGGTAGTGGTCACTGGAGTTAATTCCAAGGTGTTAACCTTTTGTTTAGACAAAGCAAGCTCTTCAGATAATGTCTGATTAATCCCGCGGGTGTAATTGATCGCATCATTCATTCGGCTAAGCATAGATGCCGACACCATAATCAAATCGGGTTGAGCAAACGAAATTGTAGTCGTAATAGCTCCCGGTTGTGGTTCACTCAAAGTCTGGGGACTTGCATTGATATTTCTATCATTGTTTGTCTCCTCGTTTGAGTTACTAACCACCGGAGGCTGCTCTGGATACTCAGACACTTGCTCAACTTGATAAGGTACACTACTAGTATCCGTGGAAGTATTTGGTACCTCAGAAATTGTGTCAGCTCCATAAAGTGAAAGGTTTGCCATGAGAGCTGCCTTGGCGGTATTGAGATCATCACAGTCAAAGTCGTATGCATCCAGATCATCACATTGATATGCGGCATTATTTGTGATGGCTGCTGTGAGACCGTCAGTGTCCGCAACTCCTGGATCTGCGAGAAATGCTAACTCTTCTTCATCGAGCTTACGTCCTTGGGCTTGAGCATTCACCAAGTAGATATTCTCCTGAAACCATGTGCTATCCATTTTCCTCTTGGGCTGCTTACACTCTCGAGCCATGTGCCCTTCCCCTTTGCAGTTATAACATATTATCATCTTCATTGTGCCAGTGTTATTACCCCTTTTAGCAGCAGTGTTAGATGGATGTGCACCAGCATTAGATGAACTTGGTCTCCCCTGAAGTGGATGCACCGTTACTCTGCCATCTTGAATTGTAGCTTGTTGTCGAGAGTTAGAAGAGTTCCTCAACTGATTGTTTGTTGGAGATGGTCCTCTATAACCTCGTTTGTTCAACGTTTGAGTGATGTAGTGATAGGTGTGAAAACACCCATCCTTTTACCACTTATTTCTTCTAAAACGAGACCAAAACGTGTATTTAATATCATTTGTTTGGAATTATGCGTGGTTTTTATGTTTATTGTGTTTTCAGAGCCAACCGGATGGATATTGGAGAAAACATGGGATTGCACGGGTTTTATCGAAGAAAAAGACTCAAGACGAAGTCTATTGTCCAAGAGATGCAAAAGATTTGAAGTCAATGGGCCTATTTGAAGATTTATCGAAAAAAAGGACCAAAGATGGAAGATTTACATATGTCGAAGGAACTCAAGTCTATTAAACGAAGAAATTAAAAGACGAGTTGAATTTAATCGTCGACAAATCCCGAATCAGAATCGAAAACGTCAACTTTACTAAAAAGACGAGAAGACGAAAAGAGAGAAGAAAGCCCACTCACCAACCAACCACTAGGCCTATATAAAGAATTCCCCTTCACACTTTTTGAGCTAGTTTTCAATTTCCAGTTTTCTTTTCTTTTGTTTCGTAGGGAAGAAGCCAACACCACTAAGGTGTTGGTGATTTTTATTCTTGTTTTCACAAATCTTGTAGTTTTAATCTTTTCATTTGATTGTTTAAACCTTAATCATTTAATATAATCCTTCCATTAATCTTGTTCATCTTCATCTTTTTTATTCAAAGTTTTAAAGTTCTTATTTGGTTTATTTGATCTTCAAAAGTTATTGGGTTTTGTGTTTTTATTGTTGGGATTTGATGTTTATGGTTGATAAGTGATTAGTGTTTAGTTTGGTTTAAATCTTTTGGTCAAATTTGGCTAGATTTGAGAAAAATCATATTACCCTGTTTTTTTGTCTGCTTACTGTTCTTCGTCCCCAGTATTCCGAATCAAAGTAAACATTCCGAATCAATTACTTTCATTTTTTATTCCGGATCAAGTTAATTATTTAGTATCAAAACCTTTCATCCGGAATATTTTATATTCCGGATCTACTCCTTTCATCCGGAATAATCAATTAGTCCGGATCACACCATTTATTCCGCATCAACAATTATTTCGGGTAGAACTTTTATTCCGCATCAAGCTCCATATTCCGAATCAACTTTTTCCATCCGGAATATCTAATATTCCGGATCAAGCTCAACATTCCGCATCAACCAACATTCCGGATCAATTCCATTATTCCGGATCAAGCTCCTTTCCAGTTTATTCCGCATCAACCATTATTCCGAATCAACAATTTTATTCCGGATCAAGATGTATTACGGATCAGCATTATTCCGAATGAGATGTTTTCTAGTAAGGGGTATTTACTATTTCTGTTTTACTGTTTAACTTTAATTCGATTTCAGACTTATTTTATTAACTGCTTTAGTCTAATTTTATTTCTTTGTGCATTTAAACCTTTTTAGTAGAATAGAAAACCAAACCCCTTTTTAGTAATCAAGAACAACTATTCCACTTTAAACCGTGATCAATTCGAGAAGATTCCGAGAATTAATCTGAACCCCATAACAAAACCCATGTATCAAATGGCACCGCTGCCGGCTCTTCTCGTAAGGATTAACAGTTTTTTGTGAGAACTTGGATTTTGGGATCCGTTCACCGTGAACGTTACTTTTTCATAAAAAATTTCAAAAACCCTAAAAAATATAAAATTTTCAAAAATACAAAAAAATTAAAAAACCATAAAAACCAAAAATATTTCTTGTTTGCTTTGTTAGTTCTTTTGCAGGTGCATGCGTACACGATCAACGTCTTATCAAGAGCCCGAGCCTCTCGAAGACTTAGACATGGCCGGTGTACACAACAACAATAACAATCCACCTCAAAACAACAATGAACCTCTACCGGACAATCGCCCTATGATTGAACTTTTGCAAGCACATGTAGAGGGCAACAATGATCCAATTGTCATACCCGCGATTGCAGCCAACAACTTTGAGCTCAAATCCGGCTTTATTCAGATGGTCTCTGCTCAACCATTCTTAGGGCGTACCATTGATGATCCTCATGACCACATCAAAAGGTTCTGCAACTCACGAATACGGTCAAATTCAATGGTGTTCCACGAGAGGTAATCCGTTTACAACTATTTCCTTTCTCCTTAGAGGGACAAGCCCGACATTGGCTTGCAAAGGAACCGCCACAAAGTATTCTGACGTAGACGGATTTGGAGACAAAATTCATAAACTACTTTTTCCCACCCTCTCGTACTACCGCTTTGCGGAATGAAATTATTAACTTTGAACAAAAGTACGATGAGTCTTTTAGTGAATCTTGGGACCGTTTCAAAGACCTTTTAAGAAAGTGCCCACAACATGGTTTTACCAAAGTGCACCAAATTAATAATTTTTATAATGGTTTAAGCTCGAATGACCAAGATTCACTAAACAGTGCCTCGGGGGGTAATATTTTGGTTAAGAGCTCTAATGCCGCTTGGGATATTATTGAGAATAAGTCTCGTGTGCAAACCAAGAGTGTTCGGACCAATGTCGCTAGTGCTAGTACTAGTGACAACGACAAGAGACTTGACAAAATTACGTCGCTTCTTGAATCGCTTTCTACCCAAACCGCTAGCAACACCAACCGCATCAACGCTAAAAACGCTCAAGTCAATGCTGTAAGCCAACCATGTGAAATATGCGGGGGTCCTCACTCTTACACTACTTTTACCACCACCCAAGACTATCCTTCTAAGAATGTTAACGCAGCATACGGTACCTATCCTCCGGCCGCTTATCAAGCTCGTCCTCAAGGAGACCGCAACTTGCTTAGCTACCGCTCAAACAACTTTCTTTGCCCGCCCGGTTTTCCTTCTAACAACCCAAACCAACAACAAAACCTCAATCGCCCTCCTCAACAACAACCTCGTGCACCATACCAACCACCTCAAAGACAACCATATCCACCTCAAAGAAACAACAAAGTTTACCAACAACCTGCTTATCAACCACCCGCGTACAATGCTCCTCCCAACCAACCCACCGCATTACACCAAGATATTGGAACCTACATGAAGACTAATGATGTGATCGTGGACAATCTCCAGCGGGAAGTGCTCAACTTGAAAGCAGACATGGTGAAACAAGGGAACGATCTTCGAGCTGATATGCGAAACACTTTGGCAAGTCAAACGAATGACTTAAGGAACATGATGGCTGGTTTCTTCCAAGGTAATCAATCCTCTTCTTCGGGTACTCTTCCGAGTAACACCGTTGCGAATCCAAGAGGGGAGATGAAAGCAATCACCACTCGCAGTGGCAAAGGTACCAAGGAACCCGAGCTTCCTATACCTCCACCGGTGATTGTGACTAAGGAAAACGAGTCACCTACTCATATTCCTCATCCTTCTACTTCCCCAATTCCTCCACCTCTTACTTCTACCCCTCCTCCACCCAAGGATGTGAGTGATCCTTCGATCCCAAAGCCTTCCTCTTCTTCTGATATACCTTATCTCTCAAGGTTCAGGAAAGAGAAGCTCAAAAGAAAGGATGATATTCAAGTTTCGAACATTCTCAAAATCTTTAAACAACTGAATTTTAACATCTCCTTCGCTGAGGCTCTCGCTCACATGCCCAAATATGCGAAAATGTTCAAAGATCTTCTTAGAGACAAGGAGAAGCTTCTTGATATTGCTGATACCCAACTTAATGAGAATTGCTCTGCGGTTCTCTTAAGGAAATTGCCAACTAAACTTGGTGATCCGGGTCACTTCTTAATCCCTTGCAACTTCCCGGGAGTAGAGAATTGCATGGCCCTAGCCGATCTAGGTGCCAGTATTAACTTAATGCCTTTAAGTTTTTGGAAGCAATTATCTCTCCCTGAGCTAGTCCCCACCAAAATGACTTTGGAATTAGCTAACCGTACGGTTGCTTATCCAGTGGGGATAGCCGAAGACGTTTTTGTAGGAGTCGACAAATTCACTTTTCCTGCCGATTTCGACGTCGTCGACTACGAGATGGACCCTCGTGTTCCATTAATCGTGGGACGTCCATTCCTGAGGACCGGTCGCACTCTCATCGATGTTGAAGCCGGTGAGCTTATCATGGGAGTGGGTGACGATAAAATTGTCTTCAATGTGGGAAAGCTTTCTAAACAGCGTTATTCATGCGAGAGTGTTAATTGTATCGACGTTCTTGATGAGGCTTGTGAAGAACACTTCAAAGATGCTTGTAAAAGTATTCCTACCTCTCCTCCCAATGTTGAGACCGTTTCCTCTATTGATTCATCACTATCTCTATTTGGAGAAAGTGATTTCCTTTGGAAATATTTTGAAGCAACCATGGGGGATGTGAACTTAGAAAATGATGATTCTCCCACCGATTGGGATGAATACATTCGTCTCATTGATAAACTTCTCAAAGAGGACCATATTTCTCCACCATCTCCCAAGGCTACTGCTATCGATGAACCGAATTCGACTACGCCTACCATCGAAAATCCTCCGGATTTAGAGCTTAAGGAGTTGTCGTCCCATCTCGAGTACGTGTTCCTTGAAGATAAGAAGAAGTCGCCTGTCATCATCGCGAAGGACTTGAAAGAAGAAGAAAAATCTCGCCTCATCGTCGTGCTTAAAGATCATAAGAAGGCAATTGCTTGGAAAATTTCGGATATCCGCGAAATTGATCCAAACTTTTATACTCACAAGATTCTCATGGAAGATGACTTTAAACCCGCAATCCAGAGCCAAAGAAGGGTTAATCCTCACATTCATGACGTCATCAAACAAGAGGTTATCAAACTTCTTGATGCCGGCTTGATTTACCCTATTTCGGATTTGCCATGGGTAAGTCCCGTCCATTCTGTGCCCAAGAAGGGCGGAATAACCGTTGTTCCCAATGAACACAACGAGTTGATTCCCACTCGTCTCGTTACTGGGTGGAGAGTTTGTATTGACTATCGCAAACTCAATGATGCCACGAGAAAAGATCATTTTCCTCTTCCTTTCATGGATCAAATGCTCGAGCGTCTAGCGGGTAATGACTATTACTGCTTCTTAGACGGTTTCTCTGGGTATTTTAAAATTCCCATCGATCCCAAAGACCAAGAAAAAACCACATTCACTTGTCCCTACGGAACATTTGCTTACAAACGCATGCCTTTCGGTTTATGCAGTGCTCCCGGGACGTTCCAAAGGTGTATGATGGCTATCTTCCATGACATGGTTGAAGAAACTATGGAAGTATTCATGGATGATTTCTCGGTTTATGGCGATTCTTTCTCTGCTTGCCTTGCCAATTTAGAACGTATGCTTAAGCGGTGTGAAGACACTCGCCTTGTTCTTAATTGGGAAAAATGCCATTTCATGGTAAAAGAGGGCATCGTGCTAGGACACAAGATCTCCAAAGCCGGTCTTGAAGTAGACCGTGCTAAAGTCGATGTTATTGCTAAATTGCCTCCACCTTCAACCGTGAAGGGTGTGAGAACTTTATCAAAGATTTTTCTAAAATCGCTCGCCCGATGACCCACCTCTTGGAAAAAGATACTCCTTTTATCTTTTCCAAAGAGTGTATTGAAGCCTTCAACCTGCTTAAGGATAAGCTAACTAAGGCACCGATCCTGGTTACCCCTAATTGGGAGCTGCCTTTCGAGTTGATGTGCGATGCTAGCGACTTTGCTATTGGAGCGGTTTTAGGCCAAATAGTGAATAAACACTTCCAACCGATCCATTACGCTAGCAAGACAATGACAGGGGCTCAATTGCATTACACGACAACCGAAAAAGAGCTTTTAGCTGTTGTCTATGCTTTTGAAAAGTTCCACCCCTATCTTGTCCTACCACCATCGTGTATACCGATCATTCCGTGGTGAAGTACTTGTTAACTAAACAAGATTCTAAACCAAGACTTCTTCGATGGGTTTTGCTACTTCAAGAATTTAAAATCGAAATTCGTGATAAGAAGGGAGCTGAAAACCTAGCCGCGGATCATCTCAGTAGACTTGAGGATCTTTATCAAGGGGATCATCTGAACAAAGAGATCAATGACTCTTTTCCCTGAAGACCTTAATGTCTATCAACTCTAGTAATGATGAAGCCCCGTGGTTTGCGGACATTGCAAACTACTTGGTGGGTGGAATTCTCATTGACGGGTTAACATCCTAGCAAAAGAAAAAGTTCTTCAAAGACATAAGACTTACTTTTGGGATGACCCGTATCTATTCAAACAATGTGTTGATTTGATTATTCGCCGATGTGTTGATGGACCGGCAGCTTTAGACATTCTCGAAGCTTGCCACAAAGGACCCACTGGTGGTCACTTTGGTCCCAACTACACCGCCAAAAAAGTGTTTGACTCGGGATTTTATTGGCCCACCATTTATCGTGATGCTCACGAGATGGTTAAACATTGTGATGCTTGCCAAAAACAAGGCAAGATCACACATAAAGCTGAGATGCCTCAAAATTTCATACAAGAATGTGAAATCTTTGATGTTTGGGGTATCGACTTTATGGGGCCATTCCCTTCATCTAAAGGAAACAAATACATCCTTGTAGCCATTGACTACGTTTCTAAATGGGTTGAAGCCAAAGCTTTACCCACTAATGACGCAAGGGTGGTTTGTAACTTCTTAAAATTGCTGTTCGCTAGATTCGGTGTGCCTCGTGCCATTATTAGTGATCGCGGGACTCATTTTTGCAATGATCAATTCACAAGAGTCATGGCTAAGTATGGTGTCAATCATCGTCTTTCCACCGCCTACCACCCACAAACTAATGGCCAGGCTGAAATCTCTAACCGAGGGTTAAAGCGAATTCTTGAACGAACCATGGGAGAGCATCGTGCCTCATGGGCCGATAAACTTGATGATGCTCTGTGGGCTTTTCGTACCGCATACAAGACTCCGATTGGTTGTACACCATATCGTCTCGTGTACAGGAAAGCATGCCACCTCCCCATTGAGTTGGAGCACAAGGCTTACTGGGCCTTGAAGTGGGCTAATTTCGACATCAACAAAGCCGGTGACCTACGCAAGATCCAACTCAATGAGCTTAATGAACTCCGGAATGAGGCTTATGAAAATTCTTTGATCTATAAGGAAAAGACTAAGCTCATTCACGACTCTAAGATTAAAAAACCGAGAGTTCCAAGTTGGAGACAAAGTTTTACTCTTCAACTCTCGGTTGAAAATCTTTTCGGGCAAGTTGAAATCTCGTTGGTCCGGCCCATTCACCATTGCCCAAATTTTTCCATATGGTACTCTCGAGCTCGCTTAACCTAATAGACCTAATTTTAAGGTGAATGGCCAACGAGTGAAGTTATACTTTGGTGAGGACATCTCTCCTGAGATGATTCCATCCCTCACCATGTTTCCCATGAACTAATTTTAGGTCGAGTCAGGCTCGTGACTCGGTTATAAAAAACAAGCGCTCCTCGGGAGGCAACCCGAGTATCTATCCTTTTCTGTTTTAACCTCCTAAGTGTAGGAGGACCTCTATAGGTTGTTTGTGTTTGTGTGGTGAAGTGATTATAGGGATGAGTGCACTCTTGGAATCTTTGAAGAACCGTGCTCCCGTGTTATCCGAAATCCGGTTCTATCTCTCAACTATCGTGATTCAATTTTCTTTATACTCACATTTGAAATTGATCACGTTAGTCGTCTCTTCCTTAGCTTGATTTAACCAACATGCACAATGTCATAAGTGTAGGGGAGACTTTTCCCACATGCTTAAACATTTAGGACAATGTTTATCTTAAGTGTAGGGGGGACTTCTATCGAAGTTTTAAGTGGACTTTTCCATGAAAATGCCTTCATTTAACCGAAAAATCTTCTTTTTCAACATTTTTCAAATTTTTTAATTAACTTTGGCCATTTAGTCGTAATTTTTAAATTTTTATCGTTGCTTTCATATGTATATATCCCGCAATAAAGTCAAAAATATCAATAAAGTGGTATAGCTAGTTTTGAAATCTTTGACATATTAGGCCCGTTGCGATTATTTTGAATCAACCTGAATAGACTTATCCAAGTTTATTCTAGCTAGGTATCCTTAACCATTTGACCTTAATTGGTTTATTAGGCTAAGCATCCACGAGTCTCATTACTTGAGATTTTAAATTATGGAGAACGAGAAATGATAGAGTCAATTATAAGTCGGTATTCTTGCACAAGCACACTTGGTGTGATTATCTGCCTATTCTCCCATCACTTGCTAATAATTTATCTGCAATAAGTAAGGTCGTACGATTTGAAAAGTTACTTAGCTTCTAGCCCAAGATCGTTTAAAAGTTACTCGGTAATGATAAGAGTTCATAGCCAAGGCATAACTTATGAAGCGGGGCGCGAAGATTGGCGAGTCCGAAAAGGCCCTAACAAGGCATGAGGATTCAATCTTATTGCTAAATATCCAAGGTGATGTGAAAAGCATTATTCCCAAAATCAATATGAAGGATCAAGACTCACGACGAAAAGCAATCAACTCCCATAAAGATCATGGAGAAGTCTATCCGAAAAGACCCTAACAAGGTATGAGGATAAATAGATCCAAGTCCGAAAATGAGGCGGATCGTTGTATCTCAAAATCCAAATTAGCGATTGAAGAAATAATGATGAAGTCGTGGTCAACAAAGTTGGAGTATCCCTCAAAAGTCTCCAAGTGAAGAAACTCTATTAACGAAGAGAAGACCATTATCTCATGAACGTCTCTCAAGATATGAAGTATGAAGTACATGCCAAATATCGGCCCGAGAAAGGTCTCAAATCGTGAATCGAGTTATGCCAAGATATGAACTTTTTGATATCTCGAGAAGCAGTTTTAAGAGATTTTGTCCTTTAGCTAATTATTAATCAAATCGTCCTACTTTGCTTTCAGCCTAAATAAACTATCGTAATAAGTCCAAAATGCATCTTCATGATCATTCTAAGACAATAATAAAATATAAGAGATACACCTAGGAATAAGGGAGTTTAAGCATATAATTAAGCCATGTGTGTAAGTGTTTGATTTGCTAACTTATAATAACAATGATCTCGTTTTTAAGCTTAGTTTGGGGAACGTGAAACTTGAGGGTGATAAATCTTTGCAGCACCAAAGCCCTATTGTAAGTCCTTGATCTCTTTGCAAGTTATTTCCATATAGCTATTTAAAGTGAAAATGGGTTTCTATCCTTTTGTTTACTTTAAAGTTTTAATTTCTCTTAGTACTCTAATTCTTGTCCTCGTAGTATGTTAATAAGGCCAAGGTTGATTGATTATGAGAAAAGTGTAAAATTGCTTTATCACTAAGCATTGCATGAGGGCATGGCAATGGTTAAGTGTAGGGGATTTGATAGGTGTGAAAACACCCATCCTTTTACCACTTATTTCTGGCTAAAACGAGACCAAAACGCGTATTTAATATCATTTGTTTGGAATTATGCGTGGTTTTTGTGTTTATTGTGTTTTCAGAGCCAACCGGATGGATATTGGAGAAAACATGGGATTGCACGGGTTTTATCAAAGAAAAAGACTCAAGACGAAGTCTATTGTCCAAGAGATGCAAAAGATTTGAAGTCAATGTGCCTATTTGAAGATTTACCGAAGAAAAGGACCAAAGATAGAAGATTTACATATGTCGAAGGAACTCAAGACTATTAAACGAAGAAATTAAAAGACGAGTTGAATTTAATCGTCGACAAATCCCGAATCATAATCGAAAACGTCAAATTTACTGAAAAGACGAGAAGACGAAAAGAGAGAAGAAAGCCCACTCACCAACCAACCACTAGGCCTATATAAAGAATTCCCCTTCACACTTTTTGAGCTAGTTTTCATTTTCCAGTTTTCTTTTCTTTTGTTTCATATGGAAGAAGCCAACACCACTAAGGTGTTGGTGATTTTTATTCTTGTTTTCACAAATCTTGTAGTTTTAATATTTTCCTTTGATTGTTTAAACCTTAATCATTTAATATAATCCTTCCAGTAATCTTGTTCATCTTCATCTTTTTTATTCAAAGTTTTAAAGTTCTTATTTGGTTGATTTGAACTTCAAAAGTTATTGGGTTTTGTGTTTTTATTGTTGGGATTTGATGTTTATGGTTGATAAGTGATTAGTATTTAGTTTGGTTTAAATCTTTAGGTCAAATTTGGCTTGATTTGAGAAAAATCATATTACCCTGTTTTTTTGTCTGCTTACTGTTCTTCGTCCCCAGTATTCCGAATCAAAGTAAACATTCCGAATCAATCACTTTCATTTTTTATTCCGGATCAAGTTAATTATTCAGTATCAAAACCTTTCATCCGAAATACTTTATATTCCGGATCAACTCCTTTCATTCGGAATAATCAATTATTCCGGATCACACCATTTATTCCGGATCACACCATTTATTCCACATCAACAATTATTCCGGGTAGAACTTTTATTCCGCATCAAGCTCCATATTCCGAATCAACTTTTTCCATCCGGAATATCTAATATTCCGGACAAGCTCAACATTCCGCATCAACCAACATTCCGGATCAACTCCATTATTCCGGACAAGCTCCTTTCCAGTTTATTCGGCATCAACCATTATTCCGAATCAACAATTTTATTCCGGATCAAGATGTATTCCGGATCAGCATTATTCCGAATGAAATGTTTTCTAGTAAGGGGTATTTAATGTTTCTGTTTTACTGTTTAACTTTAATTCGATTTCAGACTTATTTTATTAACTGCTTTTAGTCTAACTTTATTTCTTTGTGTATTTAAACCTTTTTAATAGAATAGAAAACCAAACCCCTTTTTAGTAACCAAGAACAACTATTCCACTTTAAACCGTGATCAATTCGAGAAGATTCCGAGAATTAATCTGAACCCCATAACAAAACCCATGTATCATGTAAGCAGACATTTGAGCAAGTATATCAGTAGGATTATCCCCTTGTCTAAGCTTAGGGACTGGATCTCGTCATCACAATAAAATACTGGTGTTGGTTGAGCTACAAGCTGATTTGAAGGAGCACTAACATGTTGTGAGTAATGGGGTTGAGGAGCCTCATGTTGTTGATAGGGGATGGCAGGGTTTGTTGGAGGTTGATAAGGTGAGTATGGTTGTGAAGCATAAGGTAACTGATGTGAGTCTCCTTGTGATGATGTTGCTGGTTGCTTGTATTGTTGCTGATAAGATGTAGGTAGTTGTGGCAAGATCGAGTACTGTGGAAAGCTTGGGGTTTGATACAACGGTTGATAGGAAGATTGGTGTCCCAAAGCAAACGGAGAGTTGTGATATGACAAAGTTAGATGATTTGCCATTAATGCCAATGGTTCTTGGTAAGATCTCTGAGTGATGCGTTTTTGGATCACGTGCTTCTCGTGTTGCTGCAAGAAAGCATACAGTTGATCTAAATTTGTCTTGTGCATATCTCGAATCATTTTAACATCAGTGACATATTGGCTCCACTCTGGGGTAACACGTTCAAGAACTTGGTGTTTAGTTGAAACTGAGCAATCCTTAGATTATACACGTTCATATCATTCATCAAAGTCGTGAAACGCCAGTAGTAGTCATTAAGTGTTTCCCCTGGAATGTAGGTAAACCTATCAAACAAGTCATACAATTAACACTCTCGTTCTTGCTTAGTTAGTGAAGTCCCTTGTAACAAAACAGTTAAACGATCCCAAAGATCCTTTGCCACTGTGTGTTCGCTAACCATTCGATAAATATCAGGTGGAAGAGCTTGAAGTATGGTCTGAACAGCTCTTTCATCCGCTTCAACAATGACTTTGTTAGCATCCGTTAACTCATGATACAATATTGGCCGCGTCATATTGTCGAAAGTAACTTCTCCCCAATCGAGTGGACCTTTCTCAATGGATTGAACCATAAGTCTCCCATGGGGTTTACCCATAATGTAAGTTCTCATGCGACCTTGCCATGCTTCGAATAAGTCTTTGATGAGCAACGGTGGGCGGGTATCGGTACCCGAGATAATTGAAATATCGGTAAGCGATGTCATTGTTGGCATATATGAATTTGAATTCATTTTATGATCCCTTGAATAAAGATTATCAAAAATGATCGAGCAATGAAATAAGGTTATATGTTTTAATGTTGTTGAAACAAAGATGTTGTGATCTTTATGTTGTGTGTTTTTGTGAAGATTACAAGATTGAAAAAATCCTCTAAGTTGTGAAAATACTATCTCAATACCCAAATTACTTCAATCTCAATGTGAAATCTCAAAATCGTCGTAATTCTCAAAGTTAATCCGTCAGAATACCAAAAAATCCAAAACTTTCGGAATGTAATCAATCGGAATATGATCGGAAACGTCCTGTCGGAATGATGTGGGAAAACACTAACGGAATGATATCGGAAACCACTGTCGGAATACCAAAGATCAAACCTGTCGGAATATATTCAGTCCTGTCGGAATGAGGTCGGAAAACACCAGTCAGAATGTGATCAGAAACCGCTGTCGGAATACAAAAATTCAAACCTGTTGGAATGTTTAATTAGCACAACCTGTCTGAATACTGGTCTGAAAGATGGTCGGAATCCTCAAACCCTTTTTCGATGCAACTTATCGGAATAACTATCGGAATCCTTAATCCCTTTTCCGATGACACCTATCGGAATAATGTTACTGTTTCGAGATTTTGAGGTAAAAAGATGAAATTTTCGACAAGAAATCCGTGATATGAACCAACCCAAAGCACCCAAAACACTACCCAAAGTATTTAGAAGATATATGGATCACTTGGAATGACAAAAACACGAAATTTTTTTTAAACTTGGGTAAAGATCATGTTGGGAATTAATACAAGCTTTTGCCTAGTATAAAAATTAAAGTTCTTTGTCGTATGTCTAATCGAATTGATTACTGGTTAAAAGTGTGACTCAATTGTTTTTGGTTAAGAAAAATATTTGTCGTTGTTGAAAAATAAAAGTGCAAGACTTTACAATAAATCTAAACTAATTTAAAATAAATGACGGGAAATTAAAACGCGACGAGAATTAAATGGCACAAAAAGTAAATGACACGAATTTAAAACTATCCTAAAGGCAAACTTAAAACGCAACTAAAACTTAAACTAAAGGCAAGCTTAAAATAAATTTAAGACAAGTAAACTTAAAGTGCGACTAAGGAAAAAGGCGGGGAAAATAAAGTTTAAAACTTAAAAATAAAATTCAAACTTAAAAACAGAAACTTAAAATAACTGAAAATAGCTCATTCGAAATAAACCTTCGTTCGGAATAAATCACTCGTCCGGAATGTCACCTTCGTTCGGAATAATTCTTCTTCACTCGGAATATTTACCTCATGCGGAATAAATGGCTCATCCGGAATATTTGAACAAAACCTTCATCCGGAATAAATCCTTTATTCGGAATATGTCACTTATCTGGAATAAATCTTTATTCGGAATATTGTCTTGATCCGGAATATAAATTATTCCGAATTAACACATTGATCCGGAATGTTCCGAATGAGCACCTTTGATCCGGAATGTTCCGAATAAACACCTTGATCCGGAATACAAGTATTCCGAATGAAGACCCTTTATCCGGAATATAATCTTGGTTCGGAATGAACTGCTGATCCGGAATGTGATGTTGATCCGGAATGTGTTTTTGATCCGGAATAAACTGCTGAAACACTTGATTCAGAACAACCTGGAAATAACAACAGTAACGAAGAACACGGGACAAAAAAGAAACGAATCTAGACATAACTAATCAAAATCAACCAAAGGATTAAACCAAAACAACCAAATAACATCTTCTAATCATAAACAAACAATCCAAATTAATCAAACTAACAATACTAATCAAAATAATCAAAACCCACTTAATCAATTTAATAAAAACTCAAGAACATGAACATGAACATAAAACATAAAGATTAAAGATCAACACAAGAAAGGAAGATGAGAGATTAACAATAAAGATAAAGACTCAACAAACATAAAAGTAACTTACTTGGAATTAAAGGAATTAAAGGTGCAAGACAATTAAGTAAATGACATGAATTTAAATGTGCAAAATTAAAGATGGAAGATCATAGTTTGTCAAACTAGCCAACAACAATAAAATTAACACTAATGATCTATTTATAGGGGAGGAGGAGGATTAGTGGAAGGAAGCTTCCTCCCCTCTTTCTTCTTTCTTTAATTATCTTTTAATCCTTCGTCTTTAGTCTTTAATCTTTTAAATTCTTCGACCTTTCAGACTTTGTCTCGGGATTACTTTGAACTCGTCTTTGTAATTTCTTCAATAAATTAGACTTGAGTTTTCGGCTTTTAGTAAACTTCCGTCTTTTGACTTTTTCTTCGATAAATCTTCAGAATTGGTCTTGGACTTCCGTTCTTTTTGCACTCTTGATTTCTTGACTTCGTCTTTTGTCTTTTTCTTAGATAAAAGCCCGTGAAAGCCCGTGTTTTCTCTCCTTTTCACATTTTCGTCCTAAATCACAACAAAAACACAAACCACGCATAATTCCGACATTTACGGCATAGAATACACGTTTTGGCCTGGTTATTATTGTAATTAAGTGGTAAAAGGATGGGTGTTTTCACACCTATCAAATCCCCTACACTTGACCATTGCAATGTCCTCATGCAATGCATTAGTTACAAAGCACGTTTTACATTTTCCATCATAATCAATCCATATTGTCCTTTATTAAAGAGATAGAAAATTATAAACATTCAAAGGAAGAAAGTAAGTAAAGAAATCAAAAACATACCTTAAGGTTTTGGAAATGTCATGAATGATCATCATCCTCAAGTTTTCACATTCTCTAAACCAAGCTTAAAAACGAGATCATTGTTATTATAAGTTAGCAAACTAACACGAACTCATGTGGGCCAATTATTTACTTAGACTCCCTTATTCCTAGGTGTATCTCTTGTATTTTATGATTGTCTTAAATGATCACGAGGATGCATTGTTGACTTATTTCGATAGTTATTTAGGCTGAAAATAAAGTGGGACGATTTAATCAATAGTTAGCTAAAGGAAAAAATCTTTTAAAACTGCTTCTCGGGACGTCATAAAGTTCATATCTTGGCATAACTCGCTTCGCGATTTGAGACCTTTCTCGGACCGATATTTGGCAGCGACTTCATACTTCAAATCTTGAGAGACGTTCATGAAATAATGGTCTTCTCTTCATAATAGGAATTTCTTCACTTCAAGTTTTAAGAGAGATTCTTCATATTTGGACCATGACTTCTTCATTTTTCTCCAATCATTACTTTGGACTTTGATATACAATGATCCGCCTCCTTTAGGACTTGGATCTATTTATCCTCATACCTTGCTAGGGTCTTTTCGGATAGACTTATCCATGATCTTTACGGGAGTATTTTCTTTTCGTCGTGTGTCTCGATCCTTCATATTGATTTTCGATAAATGATTCTTCACATCACTTTTGGATCTTTAGCGACAAAATGTAGCCCTCATGTCTTGTTAGGACCTTTTCGGACTCGCCAATCTTCGCATCCCGCTTCAATAAGTTATGCCTTGGCTATGAACTCTAATACATACCGAGCAACTTTTAAACAATCTTGGGCTAGAAGCTAAGTAACTTTTCAAATCGTACAACCTTATTTATTGCAGATAAATTTATTAGCAAGCGATGGGAGAATAGGCTTATAATCAACTCACATAAATTCACGAAAGAATACCAAACTTATAATTGACTCTATCATCTCTCGTTCTCCATAATTCAAAATCTCAAGGAATGAGACTCGTGGATGGTTAGCCTATTAAATCAAAGTTTTGGGTTTTCGAGTCGCCTATAGGATCTTGCAAACTCTTAGACTTTTTCAAGTTTAGAAATCGCATTTTAAAGTTCCCTTGATAAACAACTCTCTAGGATCAATTATAGGAACTTGCGAAAAGTTCTTGTTCTTAACCCGTGAGAGTTAAGACTTTCGCGTTTTAAAGCTCCCTATATAAAAGCCTAGCAAAACTTGACTTAAACACGTTAAGGATACTAGCTAGAGTAAACTTAGATAAGTAGACTCGGATTGAGTCAAAAGATTCACAACGTTGAAAATTAAAACCACTTTATTAAAATTTATTCTAGCAAAGAAACAAAATAACTATAATAAAGGGAAAACTAATAGGCCAAAATAGATCAAAAACTTTGAAAAATGTCGAAAAATTGATTTTCCGGTTAAAATAAGGACAAATACAAGGAAAAGGCCACTTAACTTCGATAGAAGTCCCCCCTACACTTGATATAAACATTGTCCTCAATGTTTAAGCATGTGGGAGTAAACTCCCCTACACTTAGGGCATTGTGCACATTGTTTAAATCTCGCTAAGAAAGATACAACTAAAGAGATTCCTATTTTAATATTGAAAAATATAAAATATTGAATCGAAAAGGGTTTAGGATAGAACCGGGAAGACGGAAACACGGAATCACGGGTCGTCAAAAATCATCAAGAGTGGATCATTGAACGCTCGAATCCCTGCACATGATAAGAAAGAAAACAAGAAACCAACGGGGCTCCCCCTACACTTATGGTGAAAACAGGTAAAGATAGATAGATAATTGGGTTGCCTCCCAAAAAGCGCTTGTTTATATTAACCGAGTCACGAGCCTAACTCGTCCCCGAATTAAATCGTCCATGGAGAAGCCTCGAATGTAATACCGGGATCAAAGACCTTGTCCTCGTTCCCGGAGGACATCAACAAAGGAGAGGCAGGGGGATAAGTCTTGAATGGGAGAAAGGTTCTTTCAACATACGAAAAGTATGTGAAATCGAGATCCACGGGAGGTGTGCTGGGTAAAGTAAGCACATTGTCATCCCCCAAATACAATGGATGATGAGCACTCGGCAAAGCCGTAATGTTATCAATCATGAAATAGCGAATGTCACCTCCCGGGTCAAAGCACTCATCCTCCGTAATAGTGGCTAAAGGGGAGGATGAAAGGTGCTCGGGAGGGGGACTTGGGACAATACCTTCCTGCAGCAAAATCAAAAATAATATCCCCCTCCGTGTCATCATCATCAATACCCGGAGGTATTGAGTGAATGTCGGTTTCTTCTAGCAATGGGTCATTATCTTCAACGGGAGGAATAGATGGAGGTAAAGACTCGGAGAGAGGAGGAGAAGTCAACTCTTCGATTTGAGCAATAAGAAGATGCACTTTCCGTAATCTGTCGCGAAGAATCACGTCTTCCACCTCATCTACAAGAGAAAGTTCATCGGTGAACTTCTCGTAAGCCGGAGAGAATAAATCGTCATCGCCCGCATCTCCCGGTGGAGATTGAGAAATTTCAAAAGTGAAATTCTCATAGCGCGGAGAAAAATCGGTCTCATCGGGATCGACCTCCTCTGTAAGAGCAACGTCGTCCCCAAGCTCCATAGTAGTTGGTTTGTCACAAACCTCATCATAAAAGAATATGTCGAGACCAAAATCACTAATCTCACTCAATGAATCACCATCCTTAGACGCATTAGGAATATCGAGAGTAGGAGTGGCAACTTCAGAAGATGGGTCGAGAGCGTAGACATCATCGTCGTCATCATCATCATAATAGACGGGACCAGTCCAATTAGGAGTGACATAGTCGGCTAACTCTTCCTTATAACCTCCACATCTTTAAGAAGCTCATGAAGCAAATTTTGTTGTTCATCTTCCCGAGTATGTTCAATTAAACCAATTCTATCCCACGCTGTAATTAAACATTTTGGTGTAGAAAAGAAGGGAAAACGACCAAATTGGCTCAAAAAGGTGTTGATGGATTTCAAGATTTCGTCACCATCAAGCAAAGGTTGCCTTTCCTGATGCACGTCAGCTCGGATTTGAGCTAGACTTTCTAGAACATCATTCAAAGTAGTGAGTTGTTGGTCAAGACTAATTTGATGAGAGGATTGATGATTGAGGGTGTGATGTGGGGGCTCGAAGTTATACACACTGGGATGATAGCACGGAATTTTCTCAAAGACCTTCGACGGATCACAAGAAGAAGCATCGTGAGGCCCCCCACAAATATAGCACCACGGGTATATAGAAAAACCGGGTGCGTCATGTGGAAAGCTATTACCATTGTCATAATTGTAACCCGATTCTTGCCCGTGATCATACGGGTATCGAACCGGAAACGAAACATGCCAATGAGAATCGCTTCCACAATAGATGCACGGGGGAACAGGAGGTGGATTATAAAAGGATGAATTAGTCGAGTTGCACGATGGACAAAATCCGAATTGTGTATTGTCGATATCATTTCCGCACTGCTCACATGTACACCATTGACATGAGTCGTTCCCGTATAATCGTCTCCCACACCCGACGCAATGGACATAAGAATCCATAAAGAAAAATAGATAAGCAAGAAGAATATTTTTGGTGCAAAATTTTGAAAAAGAGATGCTTTTTATGATTTTTCAAATGTTTTTTTTTTTTTTTTTGGATTTTTGAAAATTTTTGACACGAAAAATAACGTTCACGAGTGAACGGATCCCAAAAGCCAACGCGTCTCTCACAAAAAACCGTTAATCTTCACGAAAAGACCCGGCAGCGGTGCCATTTAATACAAGCTTTTGCCTAGTATAAAAATTAAAGTTCTTTGTCGTATGTCTAATCGAAATGATTACTGGTTCAATGTGTGACTCAATTGTTTTTGGTTAAGAAAAATATTTGTCGTTGTTGAAAAATAAAAGTGCAAGACTTTAAAGTAAATCTAAACTAATTTAAAATAAATGACGAGAAATTAAAACGCGACGAGAATTAAATGGCACAAAAAGTAAATGACGCGAATTTAAAACTATCCTAAAGGCAAATTTAAAACGCAACTAAAACTTAAACTTAAGGCAAGCTTGAAATAAATTTAGGGCAAGTAAACTTAAAGTGCGACTAAGGAAAAAGGCGGGGAAAATAAAGCTTAAAACTTAAAAATAAAATTCAAACTTAAAAAAAGAAACTTAAAATAACTGAAAAAAACTCATTCGAAATAAACCTTCGTTCGGAATAAATCACTCGTCCGGAATGTCACCTTCGTTCGGAATATTTCTTCTTCACTCGGAATATTTACCTCATGCGGAATAAATGGCTCATCCGGAATATTTGAACAAAACCTTCATCCGGAATAAATCCTTTATTCGGAATATGTCACTTATCCGGAATAAACTCTTTATTCGGAATATTGCCTTGATCCGGAATATAAATTATTCCGAATTAACACCTTGATCCGGAATGTTCCGAATGAGTACCTTTGATCCGGAATGTTCCGAATAAACACCTTGATCCGGAATACAAGTATTCCGAATGAAGACCCTTGATCCGGAATATAATCTTGGTTCGGAATGAACTGCTGATCCGGAATGTGATGTTGATCCGGAATGTGTTGTTGATCCGGAATAAACTGCTGAAACACTTGATTCGGAACAACCTGGAAATAACAACAGTAGCAAAGGACACGGGACAAAAAAGAAACGAATCTAGACAATAAATAATCAAAATCAACCAAAGGATTAAACCAAAACAACCAAATAACATCTACTAATCATAAACAAACAATCCAAATTAATCAAACTAACAATACTAATCAAAATAATCAAAACCCACTTAATCAAATTAATAAAAACTCAAGAACATGAACATGGACATAAAACATAAAGATTAAAGATCAACACAAGAAAGGAAGATGAGAGATTAACAATAAAGATAAAGATTCAACAAACATAAAAGTAACTTACTTGGAATTAAAGGAATTAAAGGTGCCAGACAATTAAGTAAATGACATGAATTTAAATGTGCAAAATTAAAGATGGAAGAGCATAGTTTGTCAAACTAGCCAACAACAATAAAAGTAACACTAATGATCTATTTATAGGGGAGGAGGAGGATTAGTGGAAGGAAGCTTCCTCCCCTCTTTCTTCTTTCTTTAATTATCTTTTAATCCTTCGTCTTTAGTCTTTAATCTTTTAAATTCTTCGACCTTTCAGACTTTGTCTCGGGATTACTTTGAACTCGTCTTTGTAATTTCTTCAATAAATTAGACTTGAGTTCTTCGGATTTTTGTAAACTTCCGTCTTTTGACTTTTTCTTTGATAAATCTTCAGAATTGGTCTTGGACTTCCGTTCTTTTTGCACTCTTGATTTCTTGACTTCGTCTTTTGTATTTTTCTTAGATAAAAGCCCGTGAAAACCCGTGTTTTCTCCCCTTTTCACATTTTCGTCCTAAATCACAACAAAAACACAAACCACGCATAATTCCGACATTTACGACATAGAATACACGTTTTGGCCTGGTTATTATTGTAATTAAGTGGTAAAAGGATGGGTGTTTTCACACCTATCAGGAATAAAATGTAGCCAATCCACTTGAGCGCTGACAAGAGTAAAACAAGCGTTGATAAGAAGAAAACAAACGCTGACAGATCAAGCGTTGACAAGAAGAAGTTAAGCGTTGATAGGTTGAAGACAAGCACTGATAGAAAGATAAGGTCTACGCGTATTTTGTTTCTAGTTTGTTTCTAGTAAAGATAAGTTCAACATTGTATTTTCTATAATTATCTTTACCTAGAATAGTTGATACGTAGACTCTTGTACAAGGCTTCTTATGTCTATAAAAGAAGACCTTTAGGTTATGTTTCATATATAAGTTTTCATACGTTAAACACTTTCATTGTAAGCAAGTTTGTTATTATCAATCAAGTGAAAGTTTGTTTACATCCTTTGTGTGTTCTTGTTTAAGTGTTAATTCCGCATAACACTTAGATTACATTATACATAAACAAAGTTTCTCTACGTGTATAACTTGATCTAATCTCGTATACACAAGCTTAATCGATCTAAGTTTGGGATCAACAAGTGGTATCAGAGCTTGTTGAGAAATTTTTATCTAAAAGAACACAAGAACCCTAAAATCACCAAAACCCTAATTTTCACAAAACCCTAAAAACATCATGTCCACTCCAGAAGCAACCTCCTCCTCCTTAAACCACAACATCAAGATTCCCATGCTTGATGCAAATAATTTTGAGCTGTGGAAGTTCAACTTTGAACAATATCTAGGGATCTATGACTACACTCTCTGGGAGACTATTGAATATGGAAACACATTCAATAAAGCTGAAAAGATTGCTAATGCCATTGCTACAAGTCAGCAGTTCAAGGATGTTCAGAAGAAGATAAGAAAGAAAAACCTGATGATGGTAGAGTTGTGTTTGCTGAAGACATAACAAAGAAAAGGGTTGATATGAAAACCCTAAACATTATGAAACTCTCCTTGGGACAAGAAAATCAGCACAAATACAGAGGTTATGAGTTTGCAAAAGACCTTTGGGCAGCCCTTGAAGTTACTTATGGTTGTAATGTTGATACTAAGGAAGAGAAGAAGAAGCAACTCATGCATGAGTATGCTGTTTTTAAGGCTCAACCTAATGAGAAGCTTAGCAATGTGAGAAGCAGACTTCTTGACATTACAAGCAAGTTGTCCTTCATGGGGACACAAGTTGGTGATGTTGACATTATTGCCACTTTTCTTAAAATCCTTGGTGATGAGTGGAAGATTGAGGCAAGATCTATACTTGCCAATAACACTCACAAAAGTTCTACTTTTGATGATATCTACAACAAACTGAGGCTGATGGAAAATGAAACTCTTTTGGAGCATCGAAGTAAGTCTACCAATAGTAACATGGCCTTCTTCTCACATAGTGAAGGTCAATTTGATCAGAAAGACTCATACATGCACCCAGTTACTGGATCAACATGTGTCAATGCTGGATCATACCCTGTCAACGCCTCACATTCAGACGCTGACACATACAAAATTGACTCACCAAGAGTTAAGCCTGCTGGTTTGGATCTGGATACTGTGTGTGCATACATTGCTTCATTGCCCAATGGTTCAGTGATTACATATGAGGACCTTGAGACTATAAGTGATGAGCACTTGGAGGAGATATATATAAAGTGGAACATGGCTCTTGCAAGTATAAGAGAAAATAGGTGGAATAGAAGGTTTAAGAAGAAAATGACCTTTAATGCAAAGGACATTGCTGGATTTGATAAATCCAAGGTTGAGTGTTACAATTGTCATCGTATGGGGCACTTCATGAGAGAATGCAGATCTACAAGAAGATCTGATGCTGGAAAACCCTCAAGCCAAATTGCTAAGGCTAAGGATCCTAAGGCTATGGTGGCAGTGCAAGAAATTGATGGTATTGGATGGGACTGGAGCTATTTGGCTAAGGATGGGGAAGAGGATAAAGCTTTGGTTGCTAAGATTGAAGAAGAAGAGCATGTTCAATATGCTCTCATGGCACACTCCTCCTCTTCATCAGACAATGAGGTATACGATGATGCTTTTTGAAGTAAGGGTTGTCGTTTAAATACTGAAAAACTTAACAAAGAGGTTTTAAGATTGTTAAGTGATGTGAGTACTGAGAGATGCAAGTTGTCTAACTATCAAATTGCTCTCACTCAAACTGAAAAGACAGTTGAGGAGTATAAGAAAATGGAGCTTGACCTAAAAGATAAAATAAATATCTTAAAACATGAGTTAAATGCTAGTAATGATGTTAGAAACATCATGGAATGGGTCAATGCTGAATTACAGGCTAAGTTAGATGAGGCTATCAAGAATAAGGATAATGTAGACCTTAAAATTCAGAGATTTGATAAGGCCTCACAAATCCTAGGAGAATGTGTTAGTAAACAGAGGGATCCTAAGGACATGACTGGGATTGGGATGAAAGACTATACTGTTGTTCCACCACCAGCTGGGGATTTCTATGGTGTCCAAAGAAAGGACTTATCTTGGACTGGTTTACCAGAACTCCAAGAGGAGGAATTTATTCCTCCACCAAGAGTCCTTACCCCAGTTGAAGAGTATAGGAAAAAGTTGACTGGCTTGAATGAATGGAAGAAAGCCAACCCTACCTTATTTGTCAAGGGTGGCATGCTTTGTGATAGTCCAAATGAGTCGACCCCTATTAAAGTAACAAACCCAATCACTGGCAAGACTGTTGACCTTGGTCCAAACACTGTTAGAAAACCTAGCATTAAGTATGCAGAAATGTATAGGAATACTAGGTCACCTAAAAGCCAAGTTAGTGATAATGGAACAGGCTTCTTCTCTTCTAGACCTAGAGTTGTGTCTATAAAAGCATGTTACACTTGTGGTAGCTTCTCACATTTAGCATATAAGTGTGTCAACGCTTCCAAGGTCAACGCTGTTAAAAGGTCAAACACTGTCAGACCCAAAACTTTTGTGGAGCAAAGTCCACAAGTTGTTAGACAAGCCCCATTCTTTACAAAAGGGTCTAACACTCATGGATAAAGACCTTTTCAAAAGACCAATACATAGTCTAATAGGCAATGGGTTTCTTTAGCAAACCATAGGTTCAACACTGACAAGGGTAATTTCAGCGTTGACAAGACCAAATTCAACGCTGACAGAAACGTTGGCAGACCTAAATATTTGCAACCACAGGGTAAGGGGTCTAAAGCTTCTTCAAGCTTGACATGGAGACCTAAGCGAGATCAAAACCCTAATTCTAATATGATTTCTATGACCTACAACAGATTTAGTTATATTTCAAAGGTCATCACAAAACCAATTGGGGTTAACTGGGTATTTCATCCAAAAAGGGATGAACAAGGGGTTGTTATAAGAACTAAGTCTGTTCTTGTTGAACAACCAGATGAATCCAAGTCTGCTCAGGCTTGGGTTCCTAAAGAAAACTAACTTGTTTTCTTTATGTGCAGGGCATTCAAAAACAGGTGAACGATTATGGCTATTGGAATAGTGGATGCTCTAGTCACATGACTGGGAAGGAAGATTATCTTACTAACTTCACTCCCATTAAGGATGGTGATAAGGTTTAATTTGGAGGCGGATATGGAACTATCACAGGCAAAGGAAATCTTCTCACCAAGAACTTGCGTTTTGAAAACGTGTTTCTGGTAAAAGAACTTGATTATAATCTTTTTAGTGTATCATAAGTTTGTGATAACAAAAATAAAGTTCTTTTCACTGATACTGAATGCTTGGTGTTAAGCAAGGATTTTAAAATTCCAGATGAGAAATATATTGACTATAGAACACCTAGACATAAAGACATTTATAATGTGAATCTTAATGGGATTAGGATGAATAATAATATGTCATGTTTTTATGCTAAAGCTTCAGTTGATAAGAGTAATCTATGGCACAGGAGACTAGGGCACATTAACTTTAAGAATATAAACAGGCTTGTGAGACTTGGCTTGGTTGATGGTTTGCCTAAAAAGGCTTTCCACAATGACCACTCTTGTGTTGCATGCCTTAAAGGCAAGCAGCACAAGGTCTCATTTAAGTCTAAACAGGTGCACTCTAGTTCTAAACCACTTCACTTGCTGCTTTTGGACCTGTTTGGTCCAACTAATATAGAGAGTTTGAATGGTAAATCATACTGCTTTGTCATCACAGATGACTTTTCTAGGTTTACTTGGACCTTCTTTTTAGCTATGAAAAGTGACACTGCTGATACTTTAATTGACTTTATTAATCAGATTGAGAAGAAAACTGGTAATGAAGTTAAAATGCTTAGAAGTGATAATGGTGGTGAGTTTAGAAATAAACTGTTGGATGATTTTTGTTCTAAGAAAGGGATTACTAGGCAGTTTAGTGTTGCCAGAACCCCACAACAAAATGGGGTTGCTGAGAGAAAGAATAGAATCCTAATTGAAGCAGCCAGGACTATGTTGGCTGATGCTCACTTTCCCATAGCTATTTGGGCTGAGGCTGTGAATACAGCTTGTTATGTTCAGAATAGAGCATTGGTCAACAAGATACATAACAAAACACCTTATGAGCTACTTTGGGGGAGGAAACCTAATATTGGTTTTCTTAAACCTTTTGGTTGTCATGTAGTTGTACTAGATACTAGTGATGCCTTAGGTAAATTTAGTGCTAAAGGTGATGAAGGCTATTTCATGGGTTATTCAGTGTAGAGTAAGGGATATAGGGTTTACCTTAAGAAGGAAAAACGTATACTTGAGAGAGTACATGTTAGGTTATTAGAGAGTAAACCTAGTGATCCTGAAAGTGGTCCAAATTGGTTGTTTGACTTAGAACCTCTATCTAGGACTTTGAATTATATGCATGTTACTAATCCAGAAATTGTGAAGGTAACTTCAAATGTTGTGGAAGAACAAGTTGTTGATGTTTTAGGTACATAGGTTCATGAAGAGGTTGGATCACAAGCAGACAAGTCATCTCCCATACAAGAGTATGTCACTATTCACATATGGACAGATGCTTTTGCTGCTGCTGCTGCTGGAAAGGATAATGGTGTTCCCCAAGTATCACCAGTTAACAACATGCATGGTCCTTCAGGCGCTGACAAAGGAAAATCTGGCGCTGATAGGACAAATTCAGGCGTTGATGGCTCAAACGTTGAAAACACCATTTCAGGCGTTGATAACCCAAACGCTGACAACTTTGGTTCAGGCGTTGACAACTCTTTTGAGCATATTTTCTCTTCAAATTTTGAACAAGGTGAACCTTCAAGAAGACATGAAGAGGTTCATACAAATATTGATGGAATAGAGTCTGAAGAAGATATTGGTAACTTGGATGATGAGATTGAAGACAACATACTTTTTGAGGGAGGAGTTCTCACTTCTACAATGAAGAATCACCCCACTTCTCAAATTATTGGGGATATCATGACTCCTGTTCAGACTAGAAGATCTCATCAGAGTCTTGGTGGATTCATTGCCAATATACACAAGAAGGTTGATACCCCTCTTGTTCAAGCATGTTTGTTTGCCTGTTTTCTGTCACAACAGGAACCCAAGAAGATTTTTGATGCTCTCAAAGAACCAAGTTGGGTGGAAGCAATGCAGGATGAGCTTCACCAATTTTTAATTCAGGATGTTTGGGAGCTGGTTGATTGTCCCAGATATGTCAGACCTATTGGGACAAGATGGGTTCTAAGAAACAAGAAAGATGAAAGAGGCATTGTGGTCAGAAACAAGGCACGCTTAGTGGCTTAGGGATATACACAAGAGGAAGGGATAGACTATGAGGAGGTCTTTGCACCAGTTGCAAGGATTGAGGCTATAAGGATATTTCTAGCCTATGCTTCCTGCATGGGCTTCACTGTCTATCAAATGGATGTGAAGAGTTCTTTCTTATATGGCACAATTGTTGAAGAGGTATATGTTATGCAGCCTCCTGGTTTTGAGGATCCAGAGAATCCAGACAAGGTGTATATAGTCAAGAAAGCTATGTATGGACTTCATCAAGCCCCAAGAGCATGGTATGGCACATTGTGCACTTATTTGGTGGAAAATGGATTCAAAAGGGGCACCATAGACCAGACATTGTTTACAAAGAAGGCTGGTAAGGATGTCTTACTTGTTCAGGTTTATGTTGATGATATCATCTTTGGCTCCACCAATCCAAAGATAGTGAACACTTTTCCAAGCTTATGACAGACAAATTCAAGATGAGTGCAATGGGGGAGATGAACTTCTTTAGGGTTACAAGTTCAGCAGAAAGAAGATGGTATCTTCATCTCTCAGGATAAGTATGTAGCAGAGATCTTGAAGAAGTTTGGCTTTTCTCCACATGAAAAGAGGGCTACTACTCCTATGGATAGAGAACACCCTTGGGGAAAAGTTGGAGATAGAAAAGATGTGGATGTCAGGCACTATAGATCAATGATTGGTTCATTGATGTATCTCACAGCCTCCAGACCTAACATTATGTTTGTTGTGTGTGCATGTGCACGCCATCAAGTGACTCCTAAAGAATGTCACCTTTATGCTGTCAAGAGAATCTTTAGGTACCTGAGATGTTATCCAGATCTTGGCTTGTGGTACCCAAAAGATTCACCATTGGAGCTTATTGCATATTCAGACAGTGACTATGGTGGTGATAAGTTTGATAGAAAATCCACAACTGGTGGATGTCAGTTTCTTGGGAGTAGGTTGATATCTTGGCAATGCAAGAAACAAACAGTAGTGGCCAATTCTACAACTGAAGCAGAGTATGTAGCTGCAGCTGCTTGTTGTGGACAAGTCATATGGATTCAGAACCAGCTGTTGGGTTATGGGTATAATTTCATGCATACCAAGATTTTTGTTGACAATAACAGCACTTTATGCATTATTAAAAATCATGTACATCATTCTAAAACAAAACACATAGAAATTAGACATCATTTTATAAGGGATTGTTTTGAAAAGGGTTTAATACAACCAGATAGGGTTGACACAGAAGAAAATGTGTCTGATTTATTAACTAAACCTTTTGATGCTGGAAGGTTTCAATACTTGGTAACAAGTATCGGAATGATCAATCTCACATAATATGTGTTTTGGAGTCTTATTGTAAAAGTATGTACAGGATAATGCATTGTTATTGGTCTTTTTGAAGTTACATTTTCCACTATATTTTTCTAACGCCGACAAAGGTTATCTTAACGCTGACAAGTGTTATCGTGATGTTGTCAGCAACAATGTTAGTTTTGTGGTTTTTAATCTAAGTGTGTAGGTGGTGTTAGCATTATACCATTGGATACAGAGTCGCTTATGGATCCTTGGAGAATCATTTGAGCATGTTTTTATTTATGGATGATGGTTGGAATATTTCTATTCCTATCTTGACATAAATTTTTATGTTCATGCATATTTTTGGGGCAACATATGTAAGAAAGTTTAAGGGGAGGTTTTAGGAACCTTTAGGACTTTTGGGTATTCTTATGATACTCTTATCACAATTCTAGATTGTGTCCACAGGTGAGTATGAGTTAGTTTTACTAAATCATGAGGCACTATAGCATGCAAAGTTGATATACTATGCATGCTGCCAAGACATTTTGGCCTAGAATTGGTTGTGGTCTGTTGGGAGACTTGGGAATGATTTTATGATGGGTTTTACCTAGGAGTAACAAGGAATTTTATGAGATAACTTAGTTGTTAAGAGTTTTGGTTCGCAAGGGACACTAGAGGACTGTTATGTCTATCTTGCATAAGCAAGTGTGCATAACTGGACAGTGTTTGCCGCCCTATAATAATTATCAACTTATAGGTTATCTTTACTAGGATAAATTACTTTGTTAAGGTCCTTTTTCATTTTTATTACTTTTATTTTTGGACGCTGACAAGTATTTTTCAAAGCGTTGTTATGACCAATTTAGACGTTGACATGGCTTTGGCAAACGTTGACAAGAATATAGCCGTTGGGCGTTGATGGGTTATTTTTTACCGTTGACACTCATTGGGACCTACCCAGTTGTTATTTTTGACGAATTTTGGGGCCGTAATTTTGGGAGCAGATAACTTTTAATTAATGCGTGAGATAACTTATTTTCTTTTAAATATTTTCATCATTATATTTTGAAAATAGTTGCCTCATTTTTTACCAATCACATGCATGTATCTCTCCTATATTTGGCTCCTATTTTTAAACAGGATACCTCATATTCTTGTCTAACAATTTTCTCCTATAATTAATCTTTCTAAATCATTCACAAACAGCTTTCTTCTACAATGGCACCAAAATTTAAACCAAGTGATTTGGTATTGGGATTCAGGAGTCAACACAACATGATAGCATATTTCAACGCTGATGACACTCTGTTTCCACAATACACCCAGATGGTGGCGTATTTGAATGCATCCCCAATTAGGTATGCTCTTTCTCATGCTCCTCTCATCTCTGTCACACATATTAAACAGTTTTGGAACACTGTAAGTTCCTCAACAGTTAATAATGTGACTACATTATCATTTATTGTTCATGGGCGTACATGGGTGGTTACTGAAGCCTTGGTTCGCCAGGCTTTGCATCTTGATGACATTCATGAAATAGAACAAGGGCTTCGGGCTTTGGGGTACCCTTTCCCTGATGAGGGCACTTTAAACAAATATCATAAACAAGAGTTTCCCCCAGCCTGGAAGTACCTCATACATGTCATCTTGCAATGTTTGAGTCCCAAGTGTACTGCACACAATGAGATTAATAGATAAATTGCTAGTGTTATTGTGTGCATTGCAACTAGGCAAAAGTTTAATTATTCAAAAATGATTTTTGATGGCATGTGTAAAAACAAATGGAATAAGATGACTTTGGCTTATCCCAGATTTTTTCAAATGGTTTTTGATGTCCAAAATTACTGCACAAGGGATCATGATGATTTTTATGAGATCCCTGTGCAAAATAAAGCTATTTTTACAAAGATGAATTCACCCCCTCACCGTGAATTACCCCTCACCCCAGCTATGCTTGTTGTTATTGCAGCAGCACAACCCTAACCAGACCCCCAACCACAACTTGACCCAATACCAGATCCTTTGCCTTCACCTCAACACATGGAAATTGACCAAGAACCCTTCAACGCTGACACATTAAATGTTGGCGTTGACACACTTAATCCAAACGTTGACACCTTTCCTTCACAGACCCAAACACCCCTTAACCTTCCCACATCCACCCAATCCACATCATCTTCTACCCCACCACAATATAGGTTGCAAAAACGCCAAAGGACTACTGGAGTGTTCTCCTCTAGTGGTTTTAGCCATGTAGCAGAGAGAACCACCACCACAAGTGTGGTTGGTGCTATGGATGAGGCTGGGACTATTGGTTCTGGCATAGATGCAGGCCAAGACATTCCTAACATCTTTAAGACCTCATCCATGCCCCATGAATCTAACTTGGGAGGTTAAATTCCCATTTTAGAGGAGGGCAGATTGGAACCATACACTTTAATGGAATTGACAGCTGTCTGCATTAGCTTGCAAAAGCAAAATGCAGACTTGGTACAAATTGTCAGTACACAAGGCCTTGAACTTAAGCAATTGAGGGAGAGGATTGTCATTTTGGAGAATGCTAGCACAAGGCGTGGGATGGAGGAATCTTCCAAAGGGGAGGATGAGCAGATTAATGTGAGTGATAAAGGCTCACATGATGGTGAATCTTTGGGTGTTGCTGAGGCCCTAACTGAATTGAAGAAGCAACCAGGTTTTGATAGATCTCTGGTAACTCCTACCAATTTAAACTTGTCTTTTACAGCTATGTTGGATCAATTTACAAGAGGCACTGAGACAAGTAATTTGGGCGTTGACAAGCAAAATTTGAACGCTGACACACCAAGCGCTGACATGAGCAAATTGGGCGCTGACACAAGAAATTTGAGCGTTGACAGACCTGCAGATGAGGTTGATGTATTCCAGTCATCAGCTATCATCAAAGAAGTATCTTCACAGGTATTACCATCATCCTTACCCATCATTGATTCATTAGATAAGGGTAAAGGAATCATGGTAGAAGTAGAAGTTCCAAAGGATGCAGCACAGGTAGAGTTTGATAGAAGGTTGGCTGCACAACTTGTGGAACAAGAAAGAAAGAAGGTTGGTGAATCACCATTTGTTGTCACTTTAGAGGAACAAGAAGGAAGTGATGAAGCCAGTTCAGATTCAAGTGTGATGATAATTGAGCAACCTGAGAGACTTGAATATGGTGATGATTTGGCAAGAGAGAAGCTTAGAGAGTTGAAATTGCAAGTGGATTTTGATATGTCAGAAGTTGTTCAGATGTACCATGCTTAGGAGGATAGGTGTATGGAGAATCCAGATTTGACTATTTCAGACCAAATTTGGGGTTTGGAGATTCTTCTAAGAGTACAAAAAGACTGCAAGGTAATTCTGAAACACAAAGCTAGCAATATTCTCTCAATGTTGAAGAGGGATAGAAGAGAGCTTTACTACATGCTACTCAGATGTCATGGAACAGGATGGACCTATAAGAAATTGTTGGGGTTATCCTTTGAAGAATTAGAGTATAAAGCTTATCCTATTTGGGCAAAAGTGCAAGAAATGAATACTATCAGACTTCTTTCAGATGAAAGGAAAGAAGAACTTGCTGAAGAGATGGAGCTTAAGAGGGAAATGATTGTTCCAAGACCTTTGAAGAAGGGAGTTCCTCTTGAGTTTCCTAAAGATATGGATAGATTGAAGCCCAGTGAAGTTGTTATAAGAAGGAGCATCAAGCTCTCACCTTTGGAAGCTTCAGATATGGTACAAGTGTTACCTCTTGATGCCAGAATCCCTATTATAAGCTATGAAGAAGATGAAAGTGGGTTTTGGAAGATTGGCAGGTATGGGAAAGAGGTACACACTTTTACTACACTTATATCTCTCTTTGCAAGTGTGGATAGAGAAGACTTGGTAGACCTTTGGAGGTTGTTAGAGGCCAAGTATGAGACTGAAGCTCCTACTTCAGTCAATGGAATAAAAATTTGGTCAACATTCAAGAGAATGTGTGGACCAACAGAAGAAGATCCTGCTGTTTGGAAGGATCTTGAGGATGATCTCAGTGGTCTTCAATGGCGTTTGTATTCAGCTGCTGGTGTGTATTATTTGAGCTCTACAAAGTTTATAGAGTATCTTCTTGTAGATGGTCAGTATTCCATGTCCAAAGAAGTTTTGGAGAAGATGAAGACAACACAGCTGGAGATTGACTATTCTAGTGACGTGGCCAAAGATTTGATTAGGCATGTTTATTACCAATATGATAAGCATTGTAAGATTCCTCCTAGTTCTTAATTTTTATTCAGAAACTTGATTACTAGAGTAGATATCAAGTTTAGGGGAGGATTGTTGGGAATAAAATGTAGCCAGTCCACTTGAGCATGACAAGAGTAAAACAAGCGTTGATAAGAAGAAAACAAACGCTGACAGATCAAGCGTTGACAAGAAGAAGTCAAGCGTTGATAGGTTGAAGACAAGCACTGATAGAAAGATATTGTCTACGCATATTTTGTTTCTAGTTTGTTTCTAGTAAAGATAAGTTCAACATTGTATTTTCTATAATTATCTTTACCTAGAATAGTTGATACGTAGACTCTTGTACAAGGCTTCTTATGTCTATAAAAGAAGACCTTTAGGTTATGTTTCATATATAAGTTTTCATACGTTAAACACTTTCATTGTAAGCAAGTTTGTTATTATCAATCAAGTGAAAGTTTGTTTACATCCTTTGTGTGTTCTTGTTTAAGTGTTAATTCCGCATAACACTTAGATTACATTATACATAAACAAAGTTTCTCTACGTGTATAACTTGATCTAATCTCGTATGCACAAGCTTAATCGATCTAAGTTTGGGATCAACAGATCAATCAAAAAACACATGAACACACAAAAGTAAGCATGAACAACACAAAACCAACCTTTATTTCATCCCATAGCTCTTGATACCAACTTTAAAAGTATGATAATCTTTGATATTTCAAGAGGGTTGATGTTTCTAGTGAGAGAAAGTAGAGAGAGAAGTGAGAGAAAAACTATGTTTATTACTTATGAAAATGAAACAACCAACACCCCTTTCCATGGTGGAAAGGGGTTTATATACCCAAGTCCTTAAGTGGACTTGGGCCTCCGGCCCATGAACATGCTCATGGGTCGGGCTAAACATAAACATTACTTAAACAATACTACGAGCCTATAACTATATTGTTGGAGTGACTGAGACTTTCTTTATACGAAAAACGTATTTCCAATTGTGCATTTGGTTAAGGTCACAAAAATATGAAAGATAGATAGCAATGGTGAATATGAGCACATAAACAATGTAAGACAACATGCAAGACAACATGCCCATTACTAGTCGTACACGCAACATCTAATTAACATAACAAAAATCCGACTAAAAGATCATGTCATATCAAAAGCATTAAGAATGGTTTATGCTTGATTTTGATAACTAAAGTAGTAGATGAGATTAGGCAAGAGTTGTTATATGTTTTATTCTACTAATCACGACAAAAGGGAATAACAAGATTCATTTACTAGATTGTGATAACCCGAACCCGAGGTCACTATTTAATATTATTTTACGAATAATTTTGAAATTTTTGATGCGTTTGAATGATATGACGGTTGATGGTTTTATTTAAAACCGACGTTGGAGGTCTTATTTTTACCTTTTTACTAATTGCGAGGATTATTAGTGATCACGATATCGACGGATGCCCGAGATTTTATGTTTTATTATTTATTGTTTCGATGTTTATATTTATGACGTTTTTAATTTAATTGCGTATTAAGTCGTACCGGGATCATATCATTATCATATTTTGAGTGCGGTTTAACTTTTGAAAGTATTTTTACGAAACTCGAGCCTCGTAAATATTTTCAAAATTGACAATTTACATTTTCTACCTTTTAGACTAGTTTATTGCATTTTGAACCAAAACTATCACAAATTGGCAAAATTAGCCCCTGTACCACCATATATAAACCAAATCCTACCTAACTTTACACATAGAAAGCTTGCAACGAAAATTTTTCATCTCTCTCTTTCTTTTCTCTTTAAGCCGTGACTCCAACACCCCTTTAACCATCAAAATTCTTCCATTTTATTATGATCTAACCAAAAACAAAATAAAACCCATCTTAATCTTGAGCTACCCATCATTTTGGTATAATTTTTAACCACATGCATCAACTTTTTCAAAAATTTATTTTTCTTGATGAACTAGTAGTGTTTGATCCATTTTTATGATTGTATATTGTTGGAAATACGTTTTTACGTATTTATGAAGGATCGGTCGCTCCAACGATAATTATGTAATGGGCTCGTGATCTACTTAGTAAACGTATAGTCCATATAGCCCACATGTAGGGTGGGCTATATATATCCCCTCCTAGCATGTTAGGAGGGGTTGGTGATTCCATTTTTCTAATCATTCAATCTTTTCTTTCTCTCTCTACTCTTCTCCTTTCTCTCCTTTCTCTCTCTACACCCTCATCTCCTTCATCTCATCTTTATATTATTTAATCAATCCCTCTATCAAATCCATCTAATCAATCATGTAGAATAGGCCAAGATCACGTAGACCTTCAATTGGTATCAAGAGCCAAGGTTTGATTGGTTTATTCTTGGTACTTATAGCAGGCAAATAACTATCAATCAAATAACCCTTCATCCGGAACTCTTCACTCGGAAGTCCTTCATTCGGAACTTCTTCATGCGGAAGTTCCTCATTCGGAACTTCTTCATTCGGAAGTCCTTCATTCGGAACTTCTTCATTCGGAAGTTCTTCATTCGGAACTTCTTTATTAGGAAGTTCATCCGGAACTTCTTCATTCGGAAGTTCATTCGGAACTTCTTCATTCGGAAGTTCACTCGGAACTTCTTCATTCGGAACTTCTTCATTCGGAAGTTCACTCGGAACTTCTTCATTCGGAAGTTCATTAGGAACTTCCTTCATTCGGAAGTTCATCCGGAACTTCCTTCATTCGGAAGTTCATCCGGAACTTCCTTCATTCGGAAGTTCGTTCGGAACGAAGCATTTTTTTTATTCAAACATAACGGGACTTTTCATTCACTCGACATCATCACCTTAACACTCTCGACTCAACGACCCACACCTATTTCGACTCAAACCAGATTTCTCTCGACTTTAATCTTGACTCAATCCCAAACCTAGACTCAACACACGACACAGACACAAAGTCAAAATTCAGTAAGTGCAATCTTTAACCTCGCCTGATACAAAGCCAAAAGTTTCAGTCTCTTTAAACTCGCCTGTTACACACTGAGTGCAATACATAACCCACCCTCGACACACCCTCTCACCTCAACTCGATCTCTCGTCAATCACTCTCGTTAGACTCACACAACACCCTCGAACACACAGTCCACAATCTCGACTCAACCTAATTTAAACTGACACCAAACCAACCCCCCCAAAAACAAACTCAACACAAACCCTCAAACTGGACACCCTCTTTCGAACCCTCTCCATCGACTCACACCCATTACCTTCACCCTCGACTACAACAAACATCAACAAAAACAGACTCCCTCAATCTTTAACAAACACCCTCGTTTAACGAACACCCCCGAAATCTTTCAAATCATAGATTCCAAAACTCACAACTCTCACTCGAACATACTCCCTCGACTCTCACAAGACTCCAAATACACGACCTCATCACTAGACAGAAAGACTCGACAGATGTTAGAAAGACTCGATCTAAGTTTCCATCCAAAACCATCATCGATCCAAACACACAATTAAAATTAAAAAGTAAACCTACCCGAGATCATTTTAGTGATCTTGAAGTCGTTTCTCATTCAAATTCGTCAGGGGCTTCTTTAGATTCAAACATAAGTGAGTTTATAAGGAGGTTTAATCTTCTTTGGGTTTCTCAGTGGGTTTTTCATTCGAGTTCTGTTGTACCTATGTGAAAGAGATCATTATTTTTTTGTGAGATTTGAGAGAGAATAGATTAGGTGTTTGAGTGAAGAGATTAGGTGAAAGTAGTGAGAATAGATCAGTATTGTGGTTGAGGGAAGAGAGAGAGACGGAGGTGTATGATCTGGTGGAAGAGAGAAAAGACGTAAATAACGGGGCGGAATTTACAAAGTGTAGTGTATTTGAGTGGATATACGTGTTCTACCTTGGGCGGTGGAAACAAGAAAACAAAACACGTATTTTTTTCTTGGGGACACGCTTTGTTAGTTTCAAAACAAAAGTTTTAAAATATCAAGTCTTATATCAAAACAAACGTTTTTTTTTCTTTCTTCCCCTTTATATAAAAACAAACGTTTTTTTTTTCTTTCAAAATATAAGTTTTTTTTTATGTTATTTTATTTATTTACAAATTTTAGTTAAGTAAATTTTTTTTAAGGTAACTTTTTATATTTTTATATTGCAAAGTGAATTTTCTAGTTAGTTAAATTAATTTTTGTATTTTTGTCACTTTTATATTTTTAGTTTAGTATATTTTGTATATTAATTTTTGGCAAATCGTGTTGAGGCGGGTATTTTAAAAGTATTAACGTGAAAAAATATTTGACGGGTTAAAAGTTATTGTGGCCTGATTTGACGACAAAGTGACGAGTCAACGTGACGGGATTTATTTTTAGAGACTACGGATTTTTGATCTGGTTTAATTCATAATCTTTTGAGCCGACAACAACTTTTGAGCCGAGTCGAATTGTAAAATCCTGAAAACAACAACATCCACATCATTTTTTCCTCAATTTTCAATGGAATCGTTAAATTCGACACTTAAAGAGGGAGACTTACATCGAATGCAAGACAAAGCTAGAGAAAGTGGTATAAATTCATTTCAAATGCTTCAATATCATCTAGTTACTCTTTCACGGCTTCAAGAAGGGAGCGAATTTGTGACCATCTTTGGACAAGATTGTCATATATTCATCAACTCAATATTCACCACTTTGACCCAACTCGCCGAGCAACTCAACCTTGAAAACTTTAATCACTCTGCATCGGCACTTGCATATCAGACTCTTGTGACACAACTCACGCCTTTCCTCGAATTCAATATCATCAAGCCTGAAAATTCAGTGATTTGTCGATCATTTCTTCGAGATACACATACCGAGCTTCGAGTTTTCCGTGATACAATTTTGAAACTCATGTCATCGGTCTCGTCTTCGATTTATGAAAGATCTCGACTTCAGCAAGGGTATGATAATGGAATGCAAGACTCTTTGATGCAAGAGGAAACTGGTCATACGGTTGAAAACTTGGAGCCTATCAATGCCAAGAGCACGGAATCAGGAGGACAACATGATACCAGTGGCACGTCAGGGAATGTTCACGAGATCTCTTTTGCTGACACCTTACCCGTTTATGACGAAGTGCCTGCAAACATGGTACAATGTAATGTTGTTTATGATGTATATGCTGATGATATGCCGTATATTGAGAATTCTGAACCTAATTATGACAAACATGGGATGGAAACGAGTGATAGCAATACCACTTCTGATTCATCCGATGTAAGTCATCATGGGGGAGAGATTGTTCAGAATGCTATAGTACATCATGATAATTGTATTATAACTGCTTCATTGACTGCTTCTGATTCCAAGATTAGAGAGCTCGAAACGATTGTAGCTTAACAATCAAAAGATCTTAAGGATGCCAAAATTGAATTTTCAAAGAAAACGAACAAATTTGAAACATATTTTGAAAAACTTGAAAAATCAAATGTTGTTCTTGAAAGAAAATTGGATCAAAAAGCTTTAGATTCTAAAGCTGAAAAGGATAATCTTTTGAAACAAATTCAACTGCTTGAATCTAAGTTGGCATCCCAAGATAACTTGCTCAAAGAGAATGAGACTTTAAAGGCCCAAGTACAGGAAAAGGTTTTTGCTATAGCTGCGTTGAAAAACGAGTTAAGGAAAACTAGAGGACCTAGTGTGGACACTAAGCTTGAAAAACCATCAATCTTGGGGAAACCACCTACAAATCAGTTCGTCAGACAACCGACTGTCAGACAACCTACTGCATTTAGATCCGAGCGACCACAATCCTCGAGACCGCGGTTTGCCTTTCAAGTTGATTTGGTTCACTTTCCTAGACCAGTCACTCCACCATCTAGGCCCAATGTGACTAAAACAGCTTTTGCAAGACCTAATCACATGATTGCCTCTAATTTCCCTAGACATAGTCCAAAGAATACGTCTCGAACTAGTTCAAATGACGTTCGCCATACATTTGGTCTAAGGGAAGCTAAGCCAAAGACACAAGTAAGAGATAGGAATTTCAAACCTAGTCAGATGCCTTCTAGTTTACCCAACACTGCTAACCGTAGCATGTCCAATCATAGGAGCATCAATCAATCATCTAGGGATTCTAGATCTTACTCGGACATTAAATATGCTACTTGTAAAACATGTATAAAATGTGTCTTTACGGCAAATCATGATTCTTGTATCAAGAAACTACTTAATGAGGTGAACTCCCGTGCTAGACTTAAATCCCAGTGTGTCGCTAAAATCAAACCCATTAGTAAAATGTGGCGCCCCACTGGTAGAACTTTCACTCTTGTAGGAAACGAGTGCCCTTTAACTAGGATAATCTCCGATTCTACTAAGACTGCTAGGGAGGAAATTGAAAAAGATGATACATCACTTAAGCCTGAACTTAAAGTTTTCTATAAAAGGAAACGTTTGCCAACTAAGATAAGTGAATCATCTACTCAGGTCACCTCTGACACAAGTAAAGCCAACTGTGAACCCCCACGTGCTTCTATAATTGATATCGCTAACCCATGTTAAAGCATACAAAATCCTAATGAGAATGCAGGTCCCAAAGTTGGTGTTCCAAAAGAACGAAGCGGTCCAATCGTTGTATACCGTTCAACTAAAGACACTCTTAGACTTTGGTTGCTGAAGAAGCAGATATCGGAGAAACTAGTATCTCAGGGGATTCATAGTTAAAGCTTACACAGGCTTTATAGTCACATCACAGACTGTAACTCGTTCATCAAAGAAAGGAAAGTTTATCGCCGATGATAAACTTATCCTAACAACGAGAAATTAATTTTTCTCGGGCATGAGCTTATATCAAAAACATTCCAAGTTTTTAAGCTCATGCACAATGGCTCCTCGTTAAATGACAGATGATGACCCGGACTTCAGAGACAGGGAAGTTTATCTGCGCAGCGATGACTTACCCTCAAAACGAGAAATTAAGTTTTCTCAGACACGAGCTTATCCTAAAACCATTTAAAGGTTTTAAGCTCGTGTATAAGGCTCTTCATTAAATACCAGATGATGACCCGATCTTCAAATAAAGGAAAGTTTATCGCCGATGATAAACTTATCCTCTTAACGAGAAATTAACTTTTCTCGGACACGAGCTTTCATTAAAACTATTCGACGGTTTTAAGCTTGTATATATGGCTTATCGTTAAATATCCGACGATAATCCGTGCATCAAAGAAAGGAAATTTTATCGCCGATGATAAACTTATCCTTACAATGAGAAATTAATTTTTCTCGGGCATGAGCTTATATCAAAAAACATTCGAAGTTTTTAAGCTCATGCACGATGACTTACAGTTAAATGTCAGACTGTAACTCGAACTTAAAATAAAGGAAAGATTATCTTTTATGATAACTTATCCTCTTAACGAGAAATTCACCTTTCTCGGTCATGAGCTTGTATTAAAACATTCAAAGTTTTAAGCTCAGAAAGGAAAGTAAGAGAACTTTTCCTCATAACGAGAAATTAACCTTTCTCGGTCATGAGCTTTCCGTTAAAACAATCAAAGTTTTCAAGCTCATGAAAACGACTTCTAAGTAAATGTCAGCTTAGGACTCGTCCATCAGATAAAAGGAAAGTTTATCGCCGATGGTAACTTATCCTTAACAACGGGAAGTTTACAACTTCTCGGACTTGAGCTCGTTTTGTAAGATATTCAACATCTTAAGCTCAAGTAATTGTTTTTCAAAACTTTGAACACAATTTTTCAAGAATTTTTCAAAAGGTTTTTTCTAAATCTTTCAAAATTGTGTGTTCAAAATGTTTTGATAAAAAGAGCATGTCTTCTGGAATCGATAATATTTACGAACCTAGAAATGTCATTCAATAATGACACGGGATTGTAAATAAAGTTCGAGCAGAAGTTTAAAAGATTTAAAACATGCTCCATTATGGTTTGCTATTATTTCCGATAGTAACCCGCTTTTCACTTTGAAGTCAAGCATTTCACCGGAAAGCTTTGACTTCAGAATCCGAAGTTATCATCTCCACCAACCGTAGCAACTTACAATTGATATCTACATACTCGACGATGCGACTACTCAAACGGTGACTACAGCTCTTTCAATAGAACACGGGTCAACAATTGAGGGGGAGCAATTGTCCAGCATTCAGAATCCTTGATGCCGAGAGTGCCAAGTTCACATCTTGGTGTCAAGACAACGATATCAATCATACACATGGAGTCAAGAGATAACTTCAGAAGTTTCGAGGAAGACCAACATTCGTGAACAAGAACCATGTGCTTCTTTCATATGATGTTCTCCATCATTCAGGTCCAACCTCGTAAATTGCTAATCTTGTGAATTCATTATCATATATGATCTTTGCACGTGATAAATACCTTACACTTGTGTTTAAAAGGTATTTAATTTACGTTTCAGCACACACTCATTAATTTGAGGGGGAGCTTGTGTAATTCATGAAGATAATTGGATTTGCATTTTTCTTCCCAAATTTTCTTAAAATGCTATTAAATCAATTGATATTAAAAACATCGATTGGGTTAATATTTTTAATATGGGGGAGAAAATGTGATTTAATATGGGATATGATCAATCATAAATGGTTTGACTTAACGTGATAGCTCATCCCGACATGTTCAAAATGTTTTCGAATATCGTGGCATATGTTAAGGGGGAGCAAAATGGATTTGCACTTCAAAATGGATTTCAAGGCGACATACACTTACACAAAACATCTCTATTCACGACGGTGAAGATTATGGTGACATAAGGATGGTAGGATAGGTTAAAGTCCAATGATTTTTCTAGAACCGGAGGAATCTTCCCAAGGACATTCCATAGCTAGAAATAGTAGTCCTTTGGAAAGATGGAGAAAGATTGTGAATGTAGCTGAATGCCGACCAAGTACTTAAGTTAGCACTAGAACAATCACAACAAGGTGCTAGTTATGACGTATTGGTAAGCATTGAAGGGGTTGAAGAATGAAAAAGAAATGTAAAGATAAAGGGTGTAAAGAAAGAAGCCCTCCTTACAACTTTAGGCAGAAACCGGGTCAATACATATGCTATTGAGATCATTTGTTAATGATTCTCGATATTGAAGAAAGACATCATGGACCCAGTGATGCAATGCACAACCCTTCCCAGCTAACTCAAATATCTCTCAAAAGGTATTTGTTTTAATCACACGGAGACAACACATTATCTATTGATTTATTCACTCCGAATAAATTGGTATTGAAAAGGTGGCACTCCTCTCCAGCCTCCGATCACTAAAATCCAAAATGCACGATCGAGTCTAGAGCCATTTGAGATCATCAAATATCTCATTAGGACACACTTTCATATTTCCTTGCTTCTTCACACGCTGTGAAAAGTAAGAAAGATCTTAAGATTCCTACGCAAAATCTTCATGATCTTGCCTGAATATCCGAGTAATACGAAAGTATTTACAATGAAGATGAAAATCCTTCTTGAGCGAATATCAAAAAGCTCATGGTAGGTGACTTGTGCGATTCTTTATGAATCAAACTTGTGATAACTGGAAAGAAACAGTGGTTTAATTCTTAAATGAATTTAAACACGTTCCAGGCCTCTACGCGATATCTTAGTGATCTTGCTAGAACATTCAGAGTAATACTATTAAGTATTTACAGTGACGAATGGAAATCCTTCTAGTGTTAACATCAAACAGCACTTGGTAGGTAACTCGCAAGATTCTATACGAATCAAGCTCGTGACCACTGGAAAGCAACGATGGTGCGGTTCTTAATTGAACTTCACTTGTTCCAGGAACATGAATTGACGGCTTCAAATCATGCGGATAATATTATCCAAATGATTCACTCTTTACGTTCGCAGTCAGCTTTGGATGGTCAAGTAAAGAGAACGGGTTTACCCGCGAAATCTTGTCAAGGAGGTTCTTTATTGAAACTACCTGTCACAAGTACGATATTTAATATCGTCCAACGGTCTTCACCGACCGGAGGTAAAATGCTACCGAATTAGAATGAAATGTTCAAGGCCATTTCATCTGTGTATATGGTTTGTTGCTAACTGTCTTATGCAGCGTAACAAGAAGGTGGCATTGCGGTGTATAATCCAGAAGAAGTCGCCACCACATGCTTATACTACATACACTTAGTACTTCAACAAATTCAAGAAAGTCTGAAGGTCAAGTCTTCCGCTGTATCAAACTCTGAAGCTTTCAAGAATTTAAAGGTATAAGTATGTGGAACATGAAGTCACGAAGAGGCAAATTTCACAAGTGATGACTGCACAAGGTCAAGGCAAGGAAACATGCTCAAGACTAAAGTCAAAGATCACATCAAGCATATTCACAAGAACAAGATCGAAGACTCAAGCATAGATGCTAGGTTTAAGATTTTGTAAAAAGATGTGACCTCCCTTAGGGGGAGATTGTTGGAAATACGTTTTTCCCAATAAAGTCTCGGTCACATCTTAGTTAGCATAGATCACGAGATATAGAATATTTAGAACTTTGTAACTTGGAGTGACCTCCCTTAGGGGGAGATTGTTGGAAATACGTTTTTAAATATTTATGAAGGATCGGTCGCTCCAACGATAATTATGTAATGGGCTCGTGATCTACTTAGTAAACGTATAGTCCATATAGCCCACATGTAGGGTGGGCTATATATATCCCCTCCTAGCATGTTAGGAGGGGTTGGTGATTCCATTTTTCTAATCATTCAATCTTTTCTTTCTCTCTCTACTCTTCTCCTTTCTCTCCTTTCTCTCTCTACACCCTCATCTCCTTCATCTCATCTTTATATTATTTAATCAATCCCTCTATCAAATCCATTTAATCAATCATGTAGAATAGGCCAAGATCACGTAGACCTTCATATATACGTGTTATTGTTATTATATTCAAGTATTGTTGGTTGCATGTTTAAAATTATGAATGGATCATTTGAAGATTTATCATTCAAGGGTGTTAGGGGTTAGATTAATTGTTTAAGATGATTGTGGGATGATATTAGGCATAGGGGATTGAGTAAAATGGGTCAAAAAATTGATTTAGTGTGATTTTTAGAAAGGGATTTTAGATCAGTGGGAAAAAGGTAAATTTTGGGTATCTTACTTTTTGTAAACGGTTAAACTAATTGCATAGGGTTGTAGCGAATTTTGTTAGCTTCGATTTGATATAAAGTAGAGCTTCTAGCTCTAAACGAGCGAGAAGTTATGATGATTTGATTATTCGTGTACCGGGAGACGAGTATCGGCACAATCCGAAGTTGTTGTCGATATTTGGATCGAATCTCAGGGACTATAGAATGAGTTATAAAAATGGTCAAGGTCTGATGTTAGGTTCTAAACCTAGGGTTGTGAGTATATTTTCAAACTCAAGTGTCGGATTTGTAAACGGGATTGTTTAGAGTGGTCAAAATGGTTGTATGAGTCGATGACGTAAAACTGTCCGGTTTTTGTAGTTCAAAGATGTGTCCGGCAGGGAACTTTAAAAGTAAAATCTTTTGATGGGCTTTTAATAGGACTTTTAATAAGTGTGAAAACACTTATCCTTTTACCACTTATTTCCAATAATAACAAGACCAAAACGTATATTTTATGTCGTAAAAGTCGGAATTATGCGTCGTTTGTGTTTTTATTGTGTTTTAGGATCAAAAGATGAAAAAGGAAGAAAACATGGGCTATAACGGGCTTTTATCAAAGAAAACGAGAAAAGACGAAGTCAAAAGATCAAGAGTGCAAAAAGAACGGAAGTCCAAGGCCTATTCTGAAGATTTATCGAGGAAAAATTCTAAAGACTGAAGTTTAATGAAGTCGAAGAACTCAAGTCTAATTATAGAAGAAAATTAGAAGACGAGTTCAATTTACATCGACAAATCCCGAGACGACGTCGAGAAAGACAAGGAATTAAAATCGAGTCGAGAAGAAAGAAAGAAAGAAGGAAGCACATGCACCTCCCCATCTCCTATAAATACCCTCCTAATGACAAATTAGGAGGGTGTTAGTTAGTTAGTTAGTTAGTTAATTTAGCATTTTCATTTTTCCTTTCTTTAGTTTTTAGAGAGAGAAAGTTTTAACTTTCTATCACTAAGTTTTCATCTTTTCTTCATCTTTTCTTTCAAGTTTAAGCTTTATTTCATCCTTGTATTTGGAATTCTTTAATCTACAAGTTCAAGTTTAAGCTTTTCATCTTTAATCTTCTTCTACCTTTCTTGATTTTGATTTATCTTTGATTCGAAATTTTAATGCACCTTGTTTAAATTTTATGTTTATGTGATTAAATTATATTTTTAATCCTATATAAGTCTTCATACGATTAAGCTTAAAGCTTGTTATGCTTTTTGGCTTATTTAGTATCTAGCTTATTGTCTTTTAAGTTTTCTTAAAAGTTTAGTGTTTTTAAAGTTTGATTTATAAAGGTTGCTTAATTCTTGTTTTGAAAGTTTTTAAGTTTATGCTTGTTTTATTCGGTTAAGATTTGATTAAGTGCTTATTCATCTTGCTTATTTTGGCTTATTCATTTTCGGCTTATTTTGCTCTTTAATTTCCATCGTATCATGCTTAAGGGTTTTACCAGTTACGATCCAGTAAGTGTGATCGCATAAACCCCTAGGGTTTCTACTTGCGATCCATTGCTGCGATCAAAGCTAAGATCACCAAGTACGATCACTTGGGTGCGATCACTCATTGTGATCCTTGGTCACGATCACTTATTCCGATCGCTGACCACGATCACTTTAGTGCGATCACTCACTGCGGTCACTTGGTTGCGATCGGGGCCACATTTCTAATTTCCATCGCATTGAGTGCGATTGCTTGTCCACGATCTAGGCTACGATCGACTGTTACGATCGTAGGCTATGATCACTTGGTGCGATCACCAAGTACGATCCAATAGTGCGATCCCTCATTTTTGAGTGCGATCCACCACTGCGATCTGAGTACGATCGTGTTATGTTTTTGTTATCTTAGTTTTTAAATTTTACTTTTTCCGCATTTTTACTTGGTATTATTTTTAAACGAGTTTTGTCTTAGTTTATTTTTACAAAGTTTTAAGTTTTACAAAGTTTTCAAGTTTTAAATTCATTACGTTTTAATTTCCAAAAACTGCACGCTTCCCGAAATCTCTGTTTTTACCAAGTGTTTTTCTAGTAATTTTTAGTTTAATTTTTAAAGCTTTTATTTTTACTCAACGATATTTTTATATTTGCATATAGTTTAAAATATATAACCAAACCATTTATTTTCCACCAAGAACGATTGAGTCTCACTCTTAACTAGTAATCAATTCGAAAAGATGGATTCAACGAACAATTTTTCTAACTAAAACCTAGTTATTAAATGGCATCGTTGCCGGCTCTTTTCGTTAAGATTACGGTTTAGTGAGAGACGCGTTGGATTTTGGGATCCGTTCACTTTTGAACGTTATTTTCTTGCTTAAATTTTCAAAAATCCATAAAAATTAAAAATCTTCAAAAAATTCTAAAAGATAGAAAAACATAAAAAAACCAAAAATATTTCTTGTCTATTTTTCTTTTCTTTTTGTAGGTGTGTATGCATACCCGTGCTCGTAAGAAGAAAGCAGCTCAAGCCGAAGTCATTACTCCACATATTGTCACCATGGACAATCAACCAATGATCGAGCTTTTGCAATCGCAAGTAGAGGGCAACACCGATGCTATTGTTATACCCGAGATTGGAGCCAACAACTTTGAGCTCAAATCCGGTTTCATTCAAATGGTCTCTGCTCAACCTTTCTTGGGGAGTTCACTTGATGATCCTCATGACCATATAAAAAGGTTCCTTCAACTCACTAATACGGTTAAGTATAATGGGGTTTCATAAGAAGTGATTCGCTTGCAACTTTTTCCTTTCTCCTTAGAGGGACAAGCCCACCATTGGCTTGATAAGGAACCGCCACAAAGTATTCTTACGTGGACGGATTTAGAGACTAAATTCATCAACTACTTTTTCCCACGCTCACGTACTACCGTTTTGCGGAATGAAATCATTATCTTTGAACAAAAGTACGGTGAGACATTTAGTGAATCTTGGGACCGTTTTAAGGAACTTTTAAGAAAGTGTCCACAACATGGTTTCACAAAAGTACATCGAATTAATACCTTTTACAATGGTTTAAACATGAATCACCAAGATTCACTAAATAGTGCCTCGGGGGTAACATTTTGGTTAAATCTTCTAATGTTGCATGGGACATTATTGAGAATAAGTCTAGAGTGCAAACCAAGAGTATTCAGACTAATGTGGCTAGTGCTAGCACTAACGAGAGCGACAATAGAATTGATAAGCTTACTTCGCTTGTTGAAACACTTGCTCTCCAAACCGCTAACAATACCAAAGCCATCAATGCACAAGTTAATGCTATGAGTCAGTCATGTGAAATATGCGGGGGATCTCATTCATACACCGATTGTCCTTCGACTCATGACAATCTGGAAAATGTGTATGCCGCTAACGGTAACTTTTCTACGGGAGGCTATCAAGCACGTCCTCAAGGTGACCGCAATTTGCTCAGTTATCGTTCAAACAACTTTCTTTCACCACCCGGTTTTCCCCCTTAAAACCCAAACAACCTCAATCTCAACCATCAAAATCAACCACGAGCTCCAAATCAATATCAAACACAAAGAAACCCATATACACCTCAAGGAAACAATCAAGTCACCAACAACCCGCTTATCAACCACCTGCCTACCATGCTCTTCATCCCACCCAACCCACCGCATTTCATCATGAGGTTGACACTTACATGAGGACTAATGATACGATAGTGCAGAATCTTCAGCGGCAAATGGCCAACTTGAAAGGAGATATGGTGAAACCAGGGAATGATCTTCGAGCCGATATGCGAAACTCTTTGAGCAGTCAAACGAATGACTTAAGGGACATGATGGCTACTTTCTTCCAAAGTAATCAAGCCTCTGGTTCGGGTTCTCTTCCGAGTAACATCGTTGCTAATCCAAGAGGGGAGATGAAAGCAATCACCACTCGTAGTGGAAAATGTTTAAAGGAACCCGAGCTTCCTACACCTACACCGGTGATTGTGACAAAGGAAAACGAGTCCCCTTCTCCAATTCCTCCACCTTCTATTTCACCAATTCCTCCACCTTCTACTTCCACCCCTCCACCACCCAAGGATGCGAGTGATAATTCCATTCCAAAGCCTTCATCTCAACCCAATATACCTTATCCGTCAAGGTTGAGGAAAGAGAAGTTGAAGAACAAGGATGATATTCAGGTTTCTAACTTTCTCAAAATGTTTAAACAACTGAATTTCAACATCTCCTTTGCCGAGGCTCTCGCTCACATGCCGAAATACGCAAAAATGTTTAAAGATCTTCTCAGTGATAAGGAGAAACTTCTTGATATCGCTCAGACCCAACTTAACGAGAATTGCTCTGCAGTACTCTTAAGGAAATTACCCATCAAACTTGGTGATCCGGGTCGTTTTCTCATTCCTTGCAGCTTCCTCAGGGTAGAGAATTGTATGGCCCTAGCCGATCTAGGTGCTAGTATAAACTTAATGCCATTAAGTGTTTGGAAACAATTATCTCTACCCGAGCTAGTCCCCACACGAATGACTTTGGAATCAGCTAACCGTACGGTTGCTTATCCAGTGGGGATAGCCGAAGATGTCTTCATCGGTGTCGACAAATTCACCTTTCCGGCGGATTTTGTTGTCGTTGACTACGAGATGGACCCCCGTGTTCCATTAATCGTTGTACGTCCATTCTTGAGGACCGGTCGCACTCTCATTGATGTAGCCGCAGGCGAATTAATTATAAAAGTTGGTGACGATAAAATCGTCTTCAACATGGGTAAACTTTCTAAACAGCCTTCTAAAAACGAGAGCGTTAATTTCATTGACGTTCTTGATGAGGCTTGTGAAGAACATTTCAAAGACGCTTGTAAAAGTGGTTGTTCTTCTCTACCCATTGTTGAGACTGTTGCCTCTATTGCTCTATCACTAACTCCATTTGGAGAAAGTGATTTCCTTTTCAAAGAATTTGAAGCAACTTTGGGGGATGTGGACTTACAATATGACGATTCTCCCATCGATTGAGATGAAGACATTCGTACCATTGAGAAACTTCTCAATGAGGACCATATTTCTCCACCATCTCCTAAGGAAATCTCTATCGATGATCCGAATTTGACTACACCTTCCATCAAAAATCCTCCGGATCTAGAGCTTAAGGATCTACCGTCTCATCTCGAATACGTGTTCCTTGAAGACAATAAGAAGTTACCCATCATCATCGCTAAGGATTTGAAAGAAGACGAAAAATCTCGACTTATCGCCTTGCTGAAGAATCATAAGAAAGCGATTGCTTGGAAAATTTCCGATATTCGTGGAATTGATCCTCACTTTTGCACACATAAAATTCTCATGGAGATTGACTTTAAACCCATTATTCAAAACCAAAGAAGGGTGAATCCCAAGATCCATGACGTTATCAAAAAAGAGGTTATCAAACTTCTTGATGCGGGAATGATCTACCCTATCTCGGATTCACCATGGGTTAGTTCGTTCCATTGTGTGCCTAAGAAAGGCGGAATCACCGTTGTTCCTAATGAAAACAACGAGTTGATTCCTACTCGTCTCGTTACAGGGTGGAGAGTTTGTATAGACTATCGCAAACTCAATGATTCTACGAGAAAGGATCATTTTCCCCTTCCTATTATGGACCAAATGCTTGAACGTCTAGCGGGTAATGACTATTATTGCTTCTTAGACGGTTTCTCTGGGTATTTTCAAATTCTGATCGATCCCAAAGACCAAGAGAAAACCACATTCACTTGTCCTTATGGAACATTTGCTTACAAACGTATGCCTTTCGGCTTATGCAATGCTCCCGGACTTTCCAAAGGTGTATGATAGCTATCTTCCATGACATGGTTGAAGAAACCATGGAAGTATTCATGGATGATTTCTCGGTCTATGGTGATTTTTTCTCTCATTGCCTTGCCAATTTGGAACGCATGCTTAAGCGGTGTGAAGACACTCGCCTTGTTCTAAATTGGCAAAAATTCCATTTCATGGTAAAAGAAGGCATTGTTCTTGGACATAAAATCTCCAAAGCCGGTCTTGAAGTGGACCGTGCTAAAGTTGATGTCATAGCTAAATTGCCTCCACCTTCAACCGTGAAGGGTGTGAGAAGTTTCCTTGGTCATGCGGGCTTCTATCGTCGATTCATTCAAGATTTTTCTAAAATCGCTCGCCCGATGACCCACCTATTGGAAAAAGATACTCCCTTTATTTTTTCTAAAGAGTGTCTTGAATCCTTCAATCTTCTTAAGGACAAGCTAACTAAGGCACCGGTCTTGGTTACCCCTAATTGGGAGCTACCTTTTGAATTGATGTGTGATGCTAGCGACTTTGCTTATTGGAGCGGTTTTGGGCCAAAGAGTGAACAAACACTTCCAACCAATCCATTATGCTAGCAAGACAATGACGGGGGCTCAATTGCATTATACCACTACCGAAAAAGAGCTTTTAGCTGTAGTGTATGCTTTTGAGAAGTTCCGCCCCTATCTTGTCCTTTCCACCACAATCGTGTACACCGATCATTCCGCGTTGAAGTACTTGTTGACTAAGCAAGATTCTAAGCCAAGACTTCTTCGTTGGGTTTTGCTCCTTCAGAACTTAAAATCGAAATTCGTGACAAGAAGGGAGCCGAAAACCTAGCCGCGGATCATCTAAGTAGATTTGAGGATCCTTATCAAGGGGATCATCCGAATCAAGAGATCAATGACTCTTTTACCCTTGAGGTCTTAATGACTATCAATTCCAATCTTGATGACACCCCGTGGTTTGCGGACATTGCAAACTACTTAGCGGGTGGTATTCTCATCGAAGGGTTAACATCCCAACAAAAGAAGAAGTTCTTTAAAGATGTTAAGACTTACTTTTGGGATGACCCTTATCTCTTCAAACACTGTGCTGATCTGATTATTCGTCGGTGTGTTGATGGACCAGCAGCTTTAGACATTCTCAAAGCTTACCATAAAGGACCCACCGATGGTCATTTTGGTCCCAACTACAACGCGAAGAAAGTGTTTGACTCGGGATTTTATTGGCCCACCATTTATCGTGACGCTCACGAAATGGTTAAGCATTGTGATGCTTGCCAACGACAAGGCAAGATCACACATAAAGATGAGATGCCTCAAAATTTCATACAAGAATTTGAAATCTTTGATGTATGGGGCATCGACTTTATGGGGCCATTTCCATCATCTAAAGGGAACAAGTACATCCTCGTAGCCGTTGACTACGTATCTAAATGGGTTGAAGCTAAGGCTCTCCCTACGAACGATGCGAGGGTGTTTGTGAACTTTTTAAAGCAATTTTTTCTCGATTTGGTGTTCCCCGGGCTATAATCAGTGACAACGGGACTCATTTTGCAATGATCAATTTTCTCGAGTCATGGCCAAGTACGGTGTCAATCACCGTCTGTCCACCACTTATCATCCTCAAACAAATGGTCAAGCCGAGATATCTAACCGTGGACTGAAGAGAATTTAAGAGCAAACTGTTGGAGAGCATCGTGCCTCGTGGGCCGATAAGTTAGACGATGCTTTATGGGCTTTCCGTACTGCTTATAAGACCCCGATTGGTTGTGCACCTTATCGTCTTATGTACGGGAAAGCATGCCACCTCCCTATTGAGCTGGAACATAAGGCGTACTGGGCCTTGAAGTGGGCTAACTTCGACATCAACAAAGACGGCGATCTTCGGAAGATTCAATTCAACGAGCTCAATGAACCGAGGAATCAAGCTTATGATAATTCATTGATCTATAAGGAGAAGACCAAGATCATCCATGATTCAAGGATTAAGAACCGAGAGTTCCACATTGGTGATCAAGTTTTACTCTTTAACTCTCGGTTGAAGATCTTCTCGGGCAAGCTGAAGAGTCGTTGGTCTGGTCAATTCACCGTAGCCAAAGTCTTCCCCTATGGAACCATTGAGCTTTCTCAGCCAAATGGGCCCAATTTTAAAGTGAATGGCCAGCGTGTCAAGCTGTACTTTGGTGAGGACATCTCTCATGATATGATTCCATCCGTCACCACGTTTCCCTTGAATTAGTTCTGGGTCGAGTCAGGCTCGTGACTCAGTTAAAAAACAAGCGCTTCTCGGGAGGCAACCCGTTGATCTATCTTTTACTATTTTCATAATAAGTGTAGGCGGAGCCCCGTATTTGTTTGTTGTCTTGTTTCTTATGATGTGCAGGGACTAAAGCTTCAAAGACCACTTTTGATGACATTTGACGACCGTGATCCCGTGTACCCATCTTCGTGGTTCTATCCTAAACTATCGTGATTCAATATTTCATATCTTATATGTTCACATTGAAATCACTATAGTCGTCCTTTCCTTAGCAAGATTTAAACAAAGTGCACAATGTCCTAAGTGTAGGGGAGTTTACTCCCACATGCTTAAACATTGAGGACAATGTTTATATCAAGTGTAGGGGGGACTTCTATAGAAGTAAGTGGGCTTGGGCTTTTCCATGAATTTGTCCTCATTTTAACCGGAAAATTTGATTTTTTGACATTTTTCAAAATTTTTAATCTATTTTGGCCTAGTAGTTTAGTAGTATTTTCCTTTGTTATCGTTATTTTCTTTCTTTGCTAGAATAAATTTTTAATAAAGTGGTTTTCGTTTTTCAACGTTGTGAATTTTTTGACTCAACCCGAGTTTACTTATCTAAGTTTACTCTAGCTAGTATCCTTAACGTGTTTAAGTCAAGTTTTGCTAGGCTTTTATATAGGGAACTTTAAACGCGAAAGTCTTAACTCTCACGGGTTAAGAACAAGAACTTTTCGCAAGTTCCTATAATTGATCCTAGAAAGTCGTTTATCAAGGGAACTTTAAAATGCGAATTCTAAACTTGAAAGAGTCTAAGAATTTGCAAGATCCTATAGATGACTTGAAAACCCAAAACTTTGATTTAATAGGCTAAGCATCCACGAGTCTCATTCCTTGAGATTTTAAATTGTGGAGAACGAGAGATGATAGAGTCATTTATAAGTTTGGTATTCTTTCATGAATTTATGTGAGTTGATTATAAGCTTTTTATCCCATCGCTTGTTAATAAATATATTTGCAATAAATAAGGTTGTACGATTTGAAAAGTTACTTAGCTTCTAGCACAAGATCCTTTAAAAGTTGCTCGGTATTAATTAGAGTTCATAGCCAAGGCATAACTTATTGAAGCGGGATGCGAAGATTGGCGAGTCCGAAAAGGCCCTAACAAGGCATGAGGGCTACATTTTGTTGTTAAAGATCCCAAATGATGTGAAGAATCATTTATCAAAAATCAATATGAAGGATCGAGACACACGACAAAAAGCAAATACTCCCCTAAAGATCATGGAGAAGTCTATCCAAAAAGGCCCTAACAAGGTATGAGGATAAATAGATCAAAGTCCTAAAAGGTGGTGGATCGTTGTATATCAAAGTCCAAAATAAAGATTGGAGAAAAATGAAGAAGTCGTGGTCCAAATATGAAGAATCTCTCAAAAACTTCAAGTGAAGAAATTCCTATTATGAAGAGAAGACCATAATTTCAAGAACGTCTCTCAAGATTCGAAGTATGAAGTCGCCGCCAAATATCGGTCCGAGAAAAGTCTCAAATCGTGAAGCGAGTTATGCCAAGATATGAACTTTAAGAGGTCCCGAGAAGCAGTTTTAAAAGATTTTGTCCTTTAGCTAACTATGGATTTAATCGTCCCACTTTATTTTCAGCCTAAATAACTATCAAAATAAGTCAAACAATGCATCCTCGTGATCATTCAAGACAAAATTAAAATATAATAGATACACCTAGGAATAAGGGAGTCAATTGGGCCACATGAGTTCGTGTTAGTTTGCTAACTTATAATAACAATGATCTCGCTTTTAAGCTTGGTTTGGGGAACGTGAAAGTTGAGGATGATGATTATTCATGACGGCCAAAACCATAATGTAAGTCTTTGATTTCTTTACTTATTTTGAACATATTTCTATCTTTTTTCTCCTTAAAGTTTAGTATTTAATAAAGGACAAGGTGGGTTATCTATAATGAGAAATGTAAACTATTCTTTGAAATTAATGCATTGCATGAGGGAATTGGAATGGTCAAGTGTAGGGGATTTAATAAGTGTGAAAACACTTATCCTTTTACCACTTATTTCCAATAATAACAAGACCAAAACGTATATTTTATGTCGTAAAAGTCGGAATTATGCGTGGTTTGTGTTTTTATTGTATTTTAGGACCAAAAGATGAAAAAGGAAGAAAACATGGGCTATCACGGGCTTTTATCGAAGAAAACGAGAAAAGACTAAGTCAAAAGATCATGAGTGCAAAAAGAACGGAAGTCCAAGGCCTATTCTGAAGATTTATCGAGGAAAAAGTCTAAAGACGGAAGTTTAATGAAGTCGAAGAACTCAAGTCTAATTATAGAAGAAAACTAGAAGACGAGTTCAATTTACATCGACAAATCCCGAGACGTCGAGAAAGACAAAGAATTAAAATCGAGTCGAGAAGAAAGAAAGAAAGAAGGAAGGACATGCACCTCCCCATCTCCTATAAATACCCTCCTAATGACACATTAAGAGGGTGTTAGTTAGTTAGTTAGTTAATTTAGCATTTTCATTTTTCTTTTCTTTAGTTTTTAGAGAGAGAAAGTTTTAACTTTCTCTCACTAAGTTTTCATCTTTTCTTTCAGGTTTAAGCTTTATTTCATCCTTGTATTTGGAATTCATTAATCTACAAGTTTAAGTTTAAGCGTTTCATCTTTAATCTTCTTCTACCTTTCTTGATTTTGATTTATCTTTGATTCGAAATTTTAATGCACCTTGGCTTATTTAGTATCTAGCTTATCGTCTTTTAAGTTTTCTTAAAAGTTTAGTGTTTTTAAAGTTTGATTTATAAAGGTTGCTTAATTCGTGTTTTGAAAGTTTTTAAATTTATGCTTGTTTTTATTCGGTTAAGATTTGATTAAGTGCTTATTTATCTTGCTTATTTTGGCTTATTCATTTTCAGCTTATTTGCTCTTTGATTTCCATCGTATCATGCTTAAGGGTTTTACAAGTTACGATCCAGTAAGTGTGATCGCATAAACCCCTAGGGTTTCTACTTGCGATCCATTGCTGCGATCAATGCTAAGATCACCAAGTACGATCACTTGGGTGCGATCACTCATTGCGATCCTTGGTCACAATCACTCATTGCGATCGCTGACAACAATCACTTTAGTGCGATCACTCGCTGCGATCACTTGGTTGCGATCGGGGCCACATTTCTAATTTCCATCGCATTGAGTGCGATTGCTTGACCACGATCTAGGCTACGATCGACTGTTACGATCGTAGGCTACGATCACTTGGTGCGATCACCAAGTACGATCCAATAGTGTGATCCCTCATTTTTGAGTACGATCCACCACTGCGATCTGAGTACGATCGTGTTATGTTTTTGTTATCTTAGTTTTTAAATTTTACTTTTCCCGCATTTTTACTTAGTATTATTTTTAAACGAGTTTTGTCTTAGTTTATTTTTACAAAGTTGTAAGTTTTACAAAGTTTTCAAGTTTTAAATTCATTACGTTTTAATTTCCAAAAATTGCACGCTTCCCGGAATCTCTGTTTTTACCAATTGTTTTTCTAGTAATTTTTATTTTAATTTTTAAATCTTTTATTTTTACTCAACGACATTTTTATATTTGCTTATAGTTTAAAATAGATAACCAAACCATTTATTTTTCCACCAAGAACGACTGAGTCACACTCTTAACTAGTAATCAATTCGAAAAGATGGATTCAACGAACAACTTTTCTAACTAAAACCTAGTTATTAACTTTCTATATATAGTAAGTGGGATCTCTGATTAGTATCATAAGTATTTGACGTGTTTAAGTGGGGTAAATGAGCTCGTACATTTGGTATGTACCGGTAGATTTTTATCGAAACAATAAACTAATAGAATAAACATATAAAAGGAAGTAATAGGTCACTTGTATTGTTTTCTTTCGGGTTTGTCGTGATATTATGATTTTAAGTTTGATGTTATTATGTATGGGTTATATTCGAGTCTATTATTAATGAACGCGCCTTATTTGATAGGTTGCGGTTTTTATGTTTATCGGGCAGCAACTATCACCGAAGGTCGTCTTGCTACTGCCATTACTCAAGGTGAGTCTATAGCCTCGCTTTGTACTTGTTTTGAATGATTTTAAAACCCGCGAGGGGGATACATGCTATTTGAAAATAAAATGAACACAAGTCATGAATGATTGTTTGGACCCGAATGATGCATGTTGTTGCCTGATGTTGCCTTGAATTGTATGAGTACCTAAATTGCAAAAGTCCCTAAATTCATGAGCCGTTAACTATGTTATGACTTGATGTTGTGAGTTGGGAATAGCCGCTTATTCAAATGATAGTATTATTGGGCTGACGACCCTATCTGAGACCAGGGCTTTACGCTGAGTAACCTCTGGGAAGGATAATTTACGAGAATGAGAATGTGGTATACTTGCAATTGATACCCTTATAGGGGCACTAGAATTCATCTAGTCATGCCGGCTTTAGGCGTGGGTGACTAAGTTAAGGGGTCAGTGTCATGACCTTAATACAATTCTATAGCTATTGCTATATGCCAGAATGCCTGATCAATAGATTATGACGACAATTCTATTAAATGATGATTGATTTTTCTCTTGCTTTCAAATGATTATTTGGAAAACCTATATACTCGCTCAACCGTTGTGTTGATGATTTTAAGCATGTATTTCAGGTGATTGAAGTTGATGAATGGCGGAGCTTGCTGGATAAGGATTGCGGGTTGCTTTTGTAGTGATTGGATCAAAAACTGATTTCTTTCCCTTTTGTCATAAATTTTATAATGCATGGTCATGTATTTTGGTAAAAATGGTTGTTGATTGGTTGATATATTTGGGGTACCTAAATCTTACTCTGATATTTCTAAAAATTGTTTTATTTGGGATCGAAGGTTTTAGAAAATGATTAAATTATATCCTTTTATAATTGAAATGTACGATTTTGAGATCGTTTAAGTGTTTTGTGTAATGATGTTTGTGTTCAGCACCCAAATGTGTATTTCCGCTGCGCAATGTAATTTGGGGGTGTTAAAGATTGGTAACCAGAGCTTTTTAGTTATAGCGAATTAGGTCAATTTTGAAAAATGTCCTAAACTATAACTTTGGTGTCACAAATATTTTACAAAAGCACGCAACTTCTCCTTAAGGCTCCGGTAAGATTATTTGTTTTGTATTGTTTTATAGTTAGGTGTATCCCTTAAAACTGAAATGTTTTTTAGAGTATTTATTAAGTAAATACTATGATGATGTATTGATGATGTATTGATGTTGTTGAAAGTACGTTGAGTACTTGTTATCGTAATTTTCTCTATGCAATGCATATGTATATGATTTCAAATAATGACCTTATATACTGCCGAGGGTCTAGGACGGTAGACCAGATGTTGAACGATTTTACAATTGATTTCTTGCGACTTGTATCGGGTATGAGGAAGTTTGATTAGTTGATATATGATAGATATGTGGTTGAAACTGGTGTGATTAGAGGGTGGTTGTGAAAGAAAAGTTGTTTCAAAGGTTGTATTTAGTATGTGGAGATTTTAGTTTGTTAGGACTTGGAAGATTGACAAGATTGCTAGTTTTAGGTTAATTATGATGAATTTGAGTGCTTGAATTGAAAGGTTTAAAGAGAAATAGGTAAGGATTGAAAGGATGAGTGTGTGGGAGCCTCATGTGAGATCAATTCTGAGTAGAGCTTCGAAGCTTTGTAATGTTGAAAGTCGTATTGAGATTTGCCTGGTGATTAATCTGCCATGTAGGGGTGAGTGTTTGACTTTTGAGAGTGAGTTGCCATCATCTTAGGGATTCGATTTTGAAGTGAAAAAGGGAGATAGACGAGTGTGATGAAGCTAACAGCAATGTTTAGGAGGATGAGGAGCTGGTGTCTAAGGAACTAATCGCGTAATAGATTTCTTTTAATCTTATTTTCTTTTTGTGTCCAAACTTATTTAAACCTTGTGTCGTAGCATTGTGATGGAACTTATTATCTTTTAAGTTTGTTCGGTAAATGATTGTAGTGACAGACACTGGCAATATCCTGTTGAATCCTCAACTCAATCTAAATTACCCTCATGATCTATGATGTGTCTTTATTAACTCTTTTGAGTTTTGGTTGATGAACCATTGTAGTTTGTGTTGTTCGTGCATGTAGTATCCATGAGATGTCCTGATAAAGAAATCCTTATTTTATCTTGATATGTATACTTATCATGTTTCTTTCTTCTGTGATGATGGAAGAAGGAGTAGGGGAATCATATTTCTATCATTAGTGGTGATTCACGTGACTAAGTTTCTTGAAATATGTCGCCAAAGCTAACAAATGCTACTGTGAACCCTATGATCGAGTGAGCTATTGCTAGAGCACTTGGAGCTGATGTGCTGCAGGGAATCAAGATGCCAGAGTTAGTTGTGCTGGAGATAATGGTGCTGAAGTTAATGCTGTTGAGAATAATGATGATGCTGCTGAGAATAATGATGATGCTGCCAAGAATAATGATGATGCTGCTGATCCAGATGGTAGTGTTGATGCTGTTCTTCAAGTTCAAGAGAATGTACTTATGTTAGTTTTTAGAAGTGTGGATCTACGAAGTTTTGTGGTATTAGTGGTGCATTAGAATTGCATAGGTGGATTGATAAGAAAGAGAGTACTTTTGAGATTAGTGGGTGTTCAGAAACTAATAAGGTAAAATTTGTTGCTGATACATTTCAGGATGGTACACTAAGATGGTGGAATAAACAAGTGACTACTTTAGGATTGGTTGTGGCTAATGTTTGGATATGGACCATGACTAAAGGACTATTGACTGCTAGGTTTTGCCCTGAGTAGGAACTAGGACAGTTGGTATACGAATTGAGACAGTTAGTGTTAAGAAACGATGATATTACTGCTTATACTAGGAAGTTTTCTGAGCTATGTTTGCTATGTTCTGATACTTTTGTGAATGACCGTAAGGAAATGAAGCAGTACATTAAAGGATTATCTAGTAACATCAAGGGTGAGACTATTTCTTCAAAACCTAAATCTTTCGATGAAGCTGTTCAGATGGCGCATGATTTAATGGACGTGAAAGTATAAGATAGGAAAGATAGCATTGTTGAAAACAATAAGAGAAAGTGGGAATCTGCTCAGTCCAACCAGAATCAAGGTTAGAATCATGGGGATTACAATAATAACAATAACCAAAGATAGAACCAGAATCAACATTTAAACTATGGAAGGAATAAGGAAATTCGTGCTGCAACTGTGTCTGGAAGTAATAAATCTCAAGTGTGCTTACTGTACTCTATACTATGTAGGTAATTTTCCATATTTGCCACTAGAGTTAGGACAACCTTGTTAGAAAGCTGCTAAGTGTAGGACAAGAGGATTAGTCACTAGAATTAGTACCTCTGGAATTGTGATATGATTTAGCCATGGCGAGAAAGGACACAAGCAAGGGAATTGTCCTATGAAAGGAAATCGACAAGATAGGAATGCTGACGCTCCAGCTTATGTTTTGAATGATGCTGACAAACCTTAAGGTCTGAACGTTGTAAATGGTATATTCTTATTTGATGTTCTTTATGTTAGTATGTTGTTTGACTTCAAATCATATATAAACTGTAGAAATGTAAAGATTTAGTTGTTTTATCAATGGAGAATTAGTAAGACTGACAATTAACTATTATGTGGAGTTAACCGATGGAAAGGTTGCTAGTATTAGTTCTATACTAAGAGTGTGTTCCTTGAATTTAGTAAAGTAGGTGTTTAGTATCAACTTGATACTCATAAAGTTGGGATTCCTAGATGAAGTTTATTGGCATAAATTGGTTAGTTGTGCGTAGCGCTGATGCTTGAAATTGAACCAATCTTCACCATAAATTCATAGCTGTTGGTTTAGATTTTGCTGAGAAGCTGAGTGTTGACTGTGAGAGGTGATGGTTGAACTTTCCATTTGAAAAGTATCTTGTTTGGAAATAAGGAAGTATGTGGAAGAGGCATGTGATGTATTCCTAGCCCAGATTACTAGTGATAGTGTAGTTGGGACATGTGTTAATGATTCGAGAGTATTCTAAAATTTTTCTGAGATATTTCCTAGTTGCTGTCGTCTTGTGAATAGGAATTCGTTTCGATTGAGTGTTGTAAGTGATAGGTGTAGTGCTCCTGCGTTTCGTTGTGTAGTGCTTCTGTGTTTCGTTGAGTAGTATTTGTACGCCTTATCATTTGGCACCATCAGAGTAGAATGAATTATCCGGTCAACTGCAAGGATAGATGGATAAAGGATATATTAGATTAAGTTTCGTTACAGTAATGATTGCCTGTGTTATTTGTCAAGAAGGATGGATTGTTGCAAATGTGTATCGACTATCATGAGCTTAACAAATAAGACGTCAATCCTAGGTGTATTGAGTTATTTAACCAAATGTAAGGATCCAGTGTGTACTCAAAGATCGCTTTGAGTTCTAGTTATCATTAATTGAGAGTTAGGGGAGAAGATATCCCGTTTTTCGTACTTGATGTGGTTACTTTAAGTTTCAAATGATGTTTTTGGAATTGACGAATGCGTCTGCCGTATTCATGAACCTGGTGAATCATGTGTGTAAGTTGTACTAGGATGAGTTAGTCATTGTATCTACTGACGATATTCTATTTTATTCCAAGAGGGAAGGAGGAACATAACTAGCATATGAGAATAATTTTGGAATGATTGGAAAAAGAATAACCGTATGTAAAGTTCCCTATGTGTGAATGTTGGTTGAAATATTTGCGTCTTCTAAGGCAGTTGATTGACAACAAAGGTATTTGTGAAGATCTTGTCAAGATTGAAACGATTAAGGATTGGTCGGTACCAACGACGCCGACGGAAGTCTGTTAATTCCTTGGTCTAAGCTGGGAATAATTGGAGGTTTATCGAAAGGTTTTCACTGATTGTTGAACCATTGATTAAGTTTCCTAAGAAGAATTGGATGTGTGAGTCCCACTTATACATCTAAATTGTAAGTTTCGAGATCCGATCCTTATCAGATGAGGAAGCTATATTCTGAACACTGAAGGGTAAGTTGTGTTCTACACCGATGTTGGAAGGATCTAAAGGATTTATAGTTTGTAATTTGGTATGATGCGTCTCATAAGGGTTATGTAGTTGTGGTGTTTGCTTTGAGATTGTAGGGAATATTACTTGTACGGAATCAAGTGTGTAGTAATTAAGGATCATAAGAGTTTGCTTCATAATTAACTTCTTGGGAAGATAAAGGAAATAAGTAGACGATCACCAGTTATATATTTTGAGTTTTGAGTATGTTGGTGATTATGACTGTGAGTGATTATGACAACGAGATTCGCTGCCATCCGGGAAGGGCGAATGTGGCAGTTGATGCACTTATCAGGAAGAAAAAGGAAAAAGCTTCTAAGGATTTGAGTTTTGGTGATGACAAGAAGTGTGGACTTGATAGAAAGGATATTGAAATTTTAAGTTAGTGGTCTGATTTGAGAAAAATGTCAAGGTAAGTGGTTTCAACATTTTGTCAAACTTATGGAAAGGATTTTGTGGTAAAGTCAAATGAGACATAGTATATTGAGCACTCCTAACATACCTGAATTGAGAAAGTGAGACTTAGTGATGAAGGAATCTCACAAGTCAAGTAATCAATACGTTCTGGTTTGAGTAAGGGTGAAAGTTGAGTTGAGTACTACGTGTTATACAGAGACTGATGGACAGAGTGAAATGACGATTCAAACATTGGACGATATACTTGTTCGTGTGTGATTGACTTAGGAATTGTTAGAATTATTATAAGACAATGGTTATCATGCTAGTAATGAGGTTGTACTATTTGAAGGTCCATAAAGAACTTCAATTTGTGAAGGTTAAAGATCGTGAGTTATGGACGTAAGTTAGGTTTTCGATGCATTACAGAAATGTAGGTGGAATTGAATGACTGAACTAGAACTGATGTTGGCAAATACTGATAAGATTGTATAGGTTAAGGATCGTTTATTAGTAACAAGGAGTCATCAGAAGAGTTATGTTGGCAATCAAAGGAAATCGACGGAATTTGAAATTGGGAAACATGGTTATGCTTAAGGTGTCGTTATGAAGGGTGAAATTTGTTTTGGGAACATCAAGGAAAGAATTCAACTTGAAGATAAGTTGCTTTTCATAAGGAGAACTGTGAAGAGTTCTTAAGAGATTGAAGCATAGTAAGATTTATATTGTGAGGATACAAGAATTCTAGGAGTGGATCTGAATTTGTGAAGGAAGCATGAGGATTTCTTTAATGAAAAGAGTTCTCATTTGTTCTAGATGTATGGAATGTGAGTATAAGAGGGGCCGAGCGCCAAGGACGTCGCTCTCTTTGAGGAGGGTAGGATGTGATAACCCGAACCCGAGGTCACTATTTAATATTATTTTACGAATAATTTGAAATTTTTGATGAGTTTGAATGATATGACGGTTGAGGTTTTATTTAAAACCGACGTTCGAGGTCTTATTTTTACCTTTTTACTAATTGCGAGGATTATTAGTGATCACAATATCGACGGATGCCCGAGATTTTATGTTTTATTATTTGTTGTTTCGATGTTTATATTTTTGACGTTTTTATTGTAATTGCGTATTAAGTCGTATCGGGATCATATCATTATCATATTTTTAGTGCGTTTTAACTTATGAAAAGTATTTTTACGAAACCCGATCCTCGTAATATTTTCAAAATTGAAAATTTACATTTTCTACCTTTTAGACTAGTTTATTACATTTTGGATCAAAACTATCACAAATTGACAAAATTAGCCCTTGGACCACCATATATAAACCAAATCCTACCTAACTTTACACATAGAAATCTTGCAACAAAAATTTTCCATCTCTCTCTTTCTTTTCTCTTTAAGCCGTGACTCCAACACCCCTTTACCAATTCTTCCATTTTATTATGATCTAACCAAAAACAAAATAAAACCCATCTTAATCTTGAGCTACCCACCATTTTGGTATAATTTTTAACCACATGCATCAACTTTTTCAAAAATTTATTTTTCTTGATGAACTAGTAGTGTTTGATCCATTTTTATGATTGTATATACGTGTTATTATTATTATATTCAAGTATTGTTGGTTGCATGTTTAAAGTTTTGAGTGGATCATTTGAAGATTGATCATTCAAGGGTGTTAGGGGTTAGATTAATCGTTAAGATGATTATGGGATGATATTAGGCATATGAGATTGAGTAAAACGGGTCAAAAAGTTGATTTAGTGTGATTTTTAAAGAGGTATTTTGGATCAGCGGGAAAAAGGTAAATTTGGGTATCTTACTCTTTAAAAATGGTTAAACTAATTGCATAGGGTTGTAGAGAATTTCGTTAGCTTCGATTTGATATGAAGTAGAGCTTCTAGCTCAAAACGAGCGAGAAGTTATGATGATTTGATTATTCGTGTACCGGGAGACGAGTATCAACACAATCCGAAGTTGTTGTCGACATTTAGATCGAATCTCGGGGACTATAGAATGAGTTGTAAAAATGGTCAAGGTCTGATGTTAGGTTCTAAACCTAGGGTTGTGAGTCAATTTTCAAACTCAAGTGTCGGATTTGTAAACGGGATTGTTTAGAGTGGTCAAAATGGTTGTATGAGTCGATGACGTAAAACTGTCCGGTTTTTGTAGTTCAAAGATGTGTCGGGCAGGGAACTTTAAAAGTAAAATCTTTTGATGGGATTTTAATAGGACTTTCTATATATAATAAGTGAGATCTCTGATTATTATCATAAGTATTTGACGTGTTTAAGTGGGGTAAATGAGCTCGTACATTTGGTATTTACTAGAAGATTTTTATCGAAAGAATAAACTAATAGAATAAACATATAAAAGGAAGTAATAGGTCATTTGTATTGTTTTCTTTCGGGTTTGTCGTGATATTATGATTTTGAGTTTGGTGTTATTATGTATGGGTTATATTCGAGTCTATTATTAATGAACGCGCCTTATTTGATAGGTTGCGGTTTTTGTGTTTACCGGGCATCAACTATCGTCGAAGGTCGTCTTGCTACTGCTATTACTCAAGGTGAGTCTATAGCTTCGCTTTGTACTTGTTTTGAATGATTTTAAAACCCGCCAGGGGGATACATGCTATTTGAAAATAAAATGAACACAAGTCATGAATGATTGTTTGGACCCGAATGATGCCTATTGTTGCCTGATGTTGCCTTGAATTGTATAAGTACCTAAATTGCAAAAGTCCCTAAATTCATGAGCTGTTAACTATGTTCTGACTTGATGTTGTGAGTTGGGAATAAATGCTTATTCAAATGATAGTACTATTAGGCTGACGACCCTATATGAGACCAGGGCTTTACGCTGAGTAACCTCTGGGAAGGATAATTTATGAGAATGAGAATGTGGTATACTTGCAATTGATACCCTAGTAGGGGCACTGGAATTCATCTAGTCATGCCGGCTTTAGGCGTGGGTGACTAAGTTAAGGGGTCGGTGTCATGAGCTTAATACAATTCTATAGCTATTGCTATATGCCAGAATGCCTGATCAATAGATTGTGACGACAATTCTATTAAATGATTATGATTGATTTTTCTCTTGTGTTCAAATGATGATTTGGAAAACCTATAGTCTCGCTCAACTATTGTGTTGATGATTTTAAGCATGTATTTCAGGTGATTGAAGTTGATGAATGGAGGAGCTTGCTGGAGAAGGATTGTGGGTTGCTTTTGTAGTGATTGGATTTAAAACTGATTTCTTTCTCTTTTGTCTTAAATTTTATAATGCATGGTCATGTATTTTGGTAAAAATAGTTGTTGATTGGTTGATATCTTTGGGGGACCTAAAAGTTACTCTGATATTTCTAAAAATTATTTTATTTGGGATTGAAGGTTTTAGACAATGATTAAATTATATCCTTTTATAATTCAAATGTACGATTTTGAGATCGTTTAAAGTGTTTTGTGTAATGATGTTTGTGTTCAGCACCCAAATGTGTATTTCCACTGCGTAATGTAATTTGGGGGTGTTAAACAGATGACATGAAATTCATCCATTCACATGAGTACTAGTCATGATCATGAACAAATCCAACATATAATAATGGTCTTACTTAATAACATATGATACAAAAGCATCTAAATCATACTCATTTTCACGAACCAAGGAGGAAAGTGCGTCGCACAAAACTAATTGTGCACCGCACTTTGCCCTCACAAAGAAAATAAATATATCTAAGCATAATGATGTTAATCCTTAACCATATGCACAACACACTACTCCATCATAATAGTAAAATAATCATTTCAACAATAGGGAAATCAATGGAAATGAATAACATAATGGAAATGAGAATTATACCAACAAAAGTATCAAATCAATACTTGCTCCAAAGTGTTTATAAGTCTTATGCCAAGTTATTACAATCAACAGCAAGTTCTTAGTCTCTTGCTACAGCAATTATGATATGAAACAACTAAGGTTCACCTTTGCGCTAATAACAATATTCAAGGATTGAAAGAATCCATGAAATCCTAATAACAATGACAATGGAGTATTGAGTTCTATGTTCTTAGCCTGCCCTAGGGTTGATTATATAACCAAAAATTCGTAACTAGCAAAGCCTGGAGCAAGCCAAGAGTTGTGTCATAAGTGCCATCCATAATGGCACTAAATACATGTAACTGCAGCAATTTGTGCGCCACACTTTGTCAATTGTGCGCCGCACTTTCATTCTGTAAATATGTGCTGCACTTTGTCTTTTTTGCGCCACACTTTGGATAGTTTTCCTAAATCGTATTTTATTGGATGTGCGCCGCACTTTTCAGATGTGCGCCGCACTTTGGCTCTTTTTCAGCACAATTTATTTTTCTTCTTATTTCTTCACGTCTTTGCTTCATATGTTTATTCTTTCACTACAATCAAAACAATACACATTATTAGTAACATTTCAACACATAACTTATTTATTTACATAGCAAACAAGGACAAATGCATCATTACAAACATGTATAAATGAGGCGTTATCAAATTCCCCCGTACTTAACTTCTTGCTTATCCTCAAGTAAGGTAAAAATATATGTTTTTTTAATAGGTGTCGAAAGAATAGATAAGGCGAATAACTGAAATCAAAGATAACGCCATAAAACACCTCACGAAGTAGATATTTTGATTTCACACACTCTTTTTTATAAGAGTAAATTATCGCTCAAAAGCACGGTCATGAAAAGTAAATTACCATATGCTTGTGAAATGAACTAAACTAAACCAATTTTGCGTATGCACCAAGTAAAATATCAAAATAGGTCTTTTTTAAAACTTTTATTACCACCACATGATAAAAGGAATAAATAACATATCATTTTCCACCATGTTTATTGTTTCTACACTTTTGTACTTCACACTTGTATGCTCCCTTTTTGCCTTTTATTCCCTTCTTTTGTTTTCTTTTCATATTTTTTTATCAAGAAACATTTGGGGTAATATGTCTTCCCCCATACTTACGATCTACTATCATCTCGCAACATGGTTTTTATCATTTAAAACACTTTTTATCATTTAAAACACTTTTTATCATACAAGTATGATCCCACTATGGTCTCGCAAAGATTACCAAGCACAAGTTCTATAATTAAACTAATCATCGGTATACTCACAAAATAGATTTAAAGCGTAAGAATGCTTACGAATTATAGGCTAAAAAAATCCTCACAATTGTGAATAAGATATTGTGTAAGTAACGTTATCAATTCCGAGTCAAAATAGCTTTACAATTACAAGAATTATCAATCTTTCAACAAAAAATCTTTTTTTTATATACATACCACAAAATTTTCAAAAATCCGCCAGAAAGTGCGGCGCACATTTTAAAAGTGCGGCACACATTTTAAAAGTGCGGCGTACTTTTTGTCACAGAAAGTTAAAAAAAAAAATTCAACTTAAAACGCTCTTATTTTCCGCTTATCATCCCATACTTATTATGAGCATTGTCCCTAATGCTAAACATATTGAAAAAGTAAAAATAGAGGAAAATAAGAATAATACTCCCCTTTATTCCGAGTCGTGAACGAAGCCGAAATCTTCAATCTTCGCCTTGTTGAGTCGTGACTCGCTTATTTTCTGCAATTGAACATAAAATGTATACGCAAACATATTTTACATACCAAATAAAAGATTAAAAATCCACACACAAAGTATTAAGTTGTCCTACGTGCCAACAAAGACATATTACATAACCAAATAAATTGTTTTGAAATTGTTTCAAATTATGACTAGCACACAAGTCACAAACACAAGAGGCATCACATATCCTATTTAGTCTCATCATTCCTTAGAGCATTGGATGGGTAGAAATGTGGTGGATAAGGTGGCGGTTGTTGGATGTAGTGGAATGGCTCATGGTGATATACGGGGGGTCCATAGGGTCCACTCATCGGAACGCTATATTGTTCCGCCATCCTCTCAAAAACCAGAGCGTATCTATCCATGCTATAACATTGTCTCTCCATCATAAAACCAAGCTGGTCTTGCCTAACCTCCATCCTTCCCATCCTATCACAAATATCTTGGAGTGATGCACGAGGAGCTCGTGACATGCTCACACGTGGTGCTCTCGCTGGCACGTCTTCTCGGATCAACCTTCCATCCATCCAATCAAATCTCTCAAAGTAATTTTGTCAATGGTATCACATATGACCGGCAGATTAAGACTACCCACAACTTGATCGGTTAAAAGTCTCATTCTTCGGGCTAACCTAGTCATAAATTGTCCACACACAATCATACTACTCGCTTGACTACCATGACCTTTCCTTTTCATCCACTTTGCAATCACCCAAGCCACATTAGCATATTTCCCACAGTTCTTGTTCCTAAACATGCTCAATAACCACAAATCATTCTTTTAAACCTTGTCATATCATGTGGTTCGTTGGCAAACCGCGTAAGCAATCATCTTTTGGAGCACTCTCAAAAATGGACTAGAAATCCTAGTGGTTGAGCTCCTAGACAAGCTCAAGGATCCTCATCCAGACAAATTGATGCCAAAAACTCATTAGCATTGAAATTCCCATGCTCACGTTCTCCTCCTTGAAAATACACTTCAAATCCTTCCTCATCTTGCTTCTCTCTAGTGTAAAACTCCAAGTACTTAGAAAATTCCTTCAAAGTCAAAGAATGTCCCTTCCCAAAAAGTCTAAAACTCATTATTTTCTTTGTCAATAGCTCATCATCATCAACATCCTCAACAAGATTAAATGTTGAGAAAAACTCAATAACAAGCTTCGAATAGATCTTCTCCCTACAAGTAAAAGCACGGACCCAAGCATCGGATCGAAACAAAACCTCATTTCCTTCAGCCTCTACCACAACTATGATAACATCTCTCTAATTTGAGCTTCACAACCAAGCTCAGTCAAAACTCCAAAATCTACAATGCTAGGTGCGAAAATCTGTTTTAGTAGTAGAAGACTAAGAGCATTGTGGTAAATGGTTTTAGCATCATTTGTACATCCAGGACAATTCAAAAATGGATGATTAGGGACTCCCATGAGTGCGGCACTTGCTGACTCGATAGGCTTTCGCCTCTTTCCTCAGCTAGACGAGCCGGTCTCATAGTTTCCAGAACCTGTGTTCTGCAAAATTTATCACACAAACAAATATATATTAAAATTAGATAAATATTAGGGGTCAACGACAACCCTAATTTGGTGTTCTAAACATTCTGTTTTTTTCAGACAAAATGTGCGGCGCATTTCTGAGAAGTGCAGCGTACTTTCTGAAGAAAAAAAATCGCCAGAGTGAGGCGTACTTATGAAAAAGTGTGGCGCACATTCTGCGTACATCAGCACATGTCGGAGTGACTAATAATATTAACCAAATCCGCAAACTAATGGTTCCAAATCAATAAAAATGGCTAGAATCGAACACTATACCATTCCCAATTCATTCTAATCCGCCACATTACTGAATCTTATAGTTTGATTTCAAAAACCCTAATTCATATTTTTGTTTTTTAATTTCATCTAATAATCTAATTCTATCCTAATCATTATCCATGTTTCTAATCACAAATCGAATGTAATTCGATTATCAATCACTAAGAACCCTAATTGAAAATTTTAATCAAAAATTAAACCTAAATAAAATATATGTTAATTAAAGATAAAAACTTACCCTAGACATGATTTCGAGTGTGAATTGGAGTAGGAATCGAAAATATTTTTGGTGATGAATCGATAATCGTCAGGTGTGTTTTTGTTGTTTTTGTTTTTTTAGTTTCAAATGAGAGAATGAAGTATATACAAAAATATCCGCCCAGAAGTGCGGCGCACAATTTTGGAAGTGCGGCGCACATTCTGTGCTCACAGACCAAGTTACTGTTTTTAAGTCACTAGACACAAAATTTTCAAAGAAAACCTCCAGTTTATTCGATCTCATAAAAGAAAATTAACAAATCCTAATAGGAAAACATTTCCTTCTTCTAATACCATCCTAATACTTCTAGGACTCTTAGATTTCACTTCGTTTTATTATTTTATCTACATACAAAAAGGTAAAAATGCATAATTCGACTAGGAGCCAATGATGCACTCCTCATTTCCTCCATATCTTTAGTTATTGCAGAAGTTTAGAGGTGACATGATATCACTCTCCGTGTAACGTCCCGATACCTCTCTATTGGTGTCTTTTGTCTCGTACATTTTCTCGTACCTCTTTCCACATGGATTAATAATTACCATGGCAACATGTCATTCACTATCTCCATCTTTAGTAATGTTTTTAAATTCTCGTTTGTTCCCCACTTGCCAGTCTTTGTATTTCAATGAAACGAAAGTGCTCCAAGCATTCCCACAATCTTTTTGTATACACATATGTCAAAGAAATGGTTATGGTAGCTCCTTTCACTAAGTGATGCGTCCAAAAGTTCTTCCAGTTCTGTCCATGGTTGTTAATGTGGACCATAAATTGGCATACCCTTATCATCTCTTTTCACGGTGTAGTGCTTATCATCTTCATCATCACTATCATCATGTTTCTTTGCTTTTAGTACATTATAGTTTTGATGGACAAACCCATCAAAGCTAGTCATAATAGCTTTTCCAACATCTATGTTTGCACCAATGGTGCGCAAAAATTTTCTCCCAACCACTAGTTGAATATCTTGATCAATAGGAATGTCGAGAAGCATGAAATCGGCTAGTAGTGTAGTTGTCCCCACTTGGCAAAGAACTCCACGTAAACGTCCAAATCCCTCCGCATAGGAGTGATCAAGAATTTTGATACGATCAAACCTTGGTTTGACTCTACCAACATCTAGCATTTTGAAGATCCCAAATGGCATAACATTAACATTTGAGCCCGTGTCAACCAAAACATTATAAGTAGTCTTACCCTCCAACCTTATTGGTAGGATAAAGCACCACGGATCTTCTTTCTCAAGCATTACCTTGTTCTCACGAAGCATTTGGATAGCCACATCTTCATACTCTGGTGTGAGTCCATCATCAACTTTCAATCTGTCGAGCAAAAATTCATCAAAAATCATTTTATATTTATCACTATATTTTAAAGTCTCAATGATTGGTCGATTCATGTTCAACAACATGACTCTTTCTTTAATATCTTCTTGTAATTCCTCTATTGATAGTTCTTCTCTAGTCAACGGTTTGTTAATGGTGAGCAAAGGTCATTCACCATTATAGCTCAACTTGTAAGTGTGGGAGGGTTTCTTGCCTTTGTTTCTTTTGTTTTACCCCATGCTACAAACAAATCTAGGAGCATCAATCTCCTCAGTTTCAATAGGTGCCAAATCATCAAAATTGATATTATTATGTATTTCATCAGTCTCCACAAAGTCTAAGCTTTCATGCACTTTTGGCAATAAAGTAAGTATGCCACAAGTGATGTTAAGTTGCGCATTAGCTTGCTTTAGGAAAGAGCTCACAAAGATCACACGAGGTTCACAATCGTCCTCCTCCGGATTGACAAAGAAGTCAACGAAAAACAATTCGTCTTTGATCATAACAATGAGCTTTTTATCTATCTCATTGTCTCCATTACGATGAGTGTTGTAGGTTAAGCCAAGCTCAACTACAAACTCGTTATAATCAAGCTTCTTTCCAACTCAAAATCGACTTGCCCATCATTAGAAAATTTTCCTTCCACATGGCAAGGCATTAAGTATTTCTCACTAGGTGTCAAGTCCTCCATACGATAAAAAGAAAGACCTTTTGAACCCCGCTATCGGTTGAGTCCTTACATTCAGATCCTGTCCATTCTCTTTATGATTCAATTTTGTCATTGAGACTAATATGCTCATCCATTCCTAAGCATAGTCTACCCAAGCTAGTATTTGGATCCATCTCAATATTAAAACAATAACACATCAAAAGAAACATTAGTATGTTAGTGCCATAAAATCCAAATGATATTTCATACCCTAAAGTTTTCAGGCAACTCATTATTTTCAATAAATATTTCCATTTGAGCATGTTACAAGCAATTTATGTCTCCTGTTTTTCCAGTTGTGCGACACACTATTGAGAAGTGCGGCGCACTTTTGCGCGACACAGAAAAGCCGACGCACATTCTAAATGTGTGCGTACTTTCTGCAAACAGAATAGTGTTTCACATTTCTCCTACTTGCAAACCAATCAATCCAAGTTTTCAAGCATAGAATATAACATTTTCTCATTAGGTAATCAAACAAATATATTATGACCAAGTTTGGTACATTTTCCTCAAGTGTTTTTTAGTAATACGACTATTTTTTTTGTTTTCACCTATTTTCTCATTTTTTTGTATATTTGTTTTGTCTAAAAATTTAGAAAAATTACCATAAATCATGATAAATACTAAGCAAGTCATACCAAAGCAAATTATTCTACCAAAGAGAAAATAAAATAGAAAATAAAATTTTGAAAGAAAATATTTTTGGTGTTTCTTAAGATGCAATATTAACAAACAGAAAGCAATTCTCATATTTTCAGCAGTAAGTGTTGAGAGTAAAAGGTTTTGGTGGTGTTTTGGGATTGTTTCTTCAAACCTTTTGCAAATTCGTCACTAAATGTGTGGAGCACTTTCAAATTGCGCGGCGCACTTTTATACTGTTTTGTTAAAAACTTTTTCAGATTGCTAGAAATATATACGACGTGTTTAGAAATTTCCGTTTACCAAGTATTTTAGAATGTTTTAAACCAATAACAAATCAATCCCCTGCAACAACGCAAAAAACTTGATGTTCGTTTTGCAAGTCTTAAAATTTTTCAAGATATTACCACACACAAATGACTAGTAACATAAACATGGGCAAGTATACCCTATCATGTATAGCATAGTTTAATGGTAAAGTCAAGTTCGTTCCACGAGATTGATGCTAAAGAATTATAAAACAATTACCTCTAGAGTGTCAAAAGTTCTAAAGATATACTTATCAAATGGTTTTAAAGGTGCGTTTGGTTAAGGTCACAAACATATGAAAGATAGATAGCAATGATGAATATGAGCACATAAACAACGTAAGACAACATGTCGATTACTGGTCGTACACGCAACATCTAATTAACATAACAAAAATCCGACTAAAGATCGTGTCATATCAAAAGCATTAAGAATAGTTTATGCTTGATTTCGATAACTAAAGTAGTAGATGAGATTAGGCAAGAGTTTTTATATGTTTTATTCCACTAATCGCGACAAAAGTGAATAACAAGATTCATTTACTAGATGACATGAAATTCATCCATTCACATGAGTACTAGTCATGATCATGAACAAATCCAACATATAACAATGGTCTTACTTAATAACAAGCATCTAAATCATACTCATTTTCACGAACCAAGGAGGAAAGTGCGTGATGAGCCTGCTTTTATACATAGTCTGATCGTCCAAAACAGGCTTAAAATGGTTTAAATATCATAAAAAGTGCCAAATATATGCTTGTGTTTGTTCAATGTGTATTTTAGTTACGGATATTGAGAAAATGACAAAAGATCACAAGAAACAAGCAAAAACGAACACGTGAAACGAAGCCGCACAATGAACCGGACCTTAGAGTTGATTTTCCAAGAAAAGTCCTTGAAGAATCGAAGATTGTACAAGAAGGGTCATCCATTAAAGAAGAATTGACACATTAAACCCTTGTATATTCATAATTACAAGTTTGGTCCTTAAAGTTTGTCAAAATTACAAAAAGGACCCTCAACTTTGAAGAATTGGCAAGAATGGTCCCTTAAATTTGAAGACTTGTCACTTTTAGTCCTCCATGAAGACAAAGAAACAAGTAAAGACATTGAAGTATGAAGAAATGCCAAAATCAGCCCTTCAAATATCAAGATATTACAAAACAAGTCCTTTGAAAAGTTTTTATGGCCAATGTGTGAAAAACAAAACTTACTTAACAAAGGAAATTCGTTTTTGGCTGAATAAAACACAAGTGAAAGGAAGAAAGATGTAGGAGGGTTAAAGCTGCCAAGACAATAAAGATACATAGACCACTAACAAGCTGACACCTCACCCACTCAATCCCACCCACTAATCACAACACCCCATTTTGCCACCTCACTAATCCACTCACCCGGTTTAATAACTAATTTAATTAGTTATTTAAATTAGGCGGTTAACAATTTTTTAAAACCTAAACTCGATTAAACCTTAACTATTCATCACATGAACATGATTGGGCATTTCTTAATTACTTGAAATTAAGCCTTAATCTTTTCTAGTTTAGTGATTAAGGTCCTAATGAACAAAACCCAACTTCTAAATCCCTTGCCACATCACCACAAATGTCACATGATACTTGCCCTGCCTCACTTTTAGAGAAGAAGACGAAGATAGCCAGTGGAATCAATGAACCACAATCATGCTTCAAACCTAAGCTTACTTGGAGCCTTTGGATCAATTGACATCACTTTTACACCTTCACAAACAGCCAAGAAACATCACATGTTCAAGAAAATTTCAAACTGCAAGGGCAAAATTGGAAGACCATACATTAGGGTTTCTTGTATTTATCAGCTTTCTTAGTTCACTTGTAAGCCTATATAAAGGCCTTAGGGTTTTACTTTTACATTTGCTCTTGGTTTTCCTTTGGTCAAGAATCTGTAATGCCTTGTTTCATATGAATGAAAAAGTGTGTGATTTCATTGACGAATTCCAAGTGCCATTCTTATTTACTTGTTGTTGATGTTATAAGTTTGTGTTTGTGAAATATCAAGGATTGGTTTTAAGTTTATTGCAAGTTATTGCAAAAGTTTTCAAAAACTTGATTTTTTTCTATGTTTTGTTCAAACACTTGACTTTTTGGACTATAAGCTGACCATAGTACCCTGATAAGAAGATTATCAAGGTTCTGTGAAGCTTGTGGTTTGGGAAGGATCAAGGGGTGGGGTACAAGCTTGAAAGGATCTTGTTTCATTTTTCATTTTTCTGTTATAAATTGTTCTTAACTTTGTTGAATCTTAGCAGGGGTGTTCTTGGATGCTTGTGCCTTGTTTAGCTAGGAACATAAGCTATAAATCCGTGAGTGTGAATGTACATTCATGAGGTTTGGACCCTTTTACCCAAAAATCTGTTATAATCTTGGTTCTAAGTGATTTTGTGTTCTGCTATTGTAAGTGGTGTTCTTATGCTCTAAATCTTGTTCTTTATGCTTTATATTGATGTTATGATGTTCATCTAAGTTTGGATTAACCTGTAATACACTTTTAATTTGTTAAAGTTTGATTTGAAAAGTGAAAGGGGTGTTTGGGATTACTGCGTGTTTGAAGTCTGTGTAAGTTTGAGTAGTTGTGTAAGGGTGTTAAGTGTTTTTATCTGTTTTTTAGGTGTATGTGAACTGTTATTTGCAAGACTTGTGCTCTTAAACACTTAATCTTAACCTTTGCTATAACTAATTTGTTCTAGGTCTTTTTGAACTGAAAATTGGTCATCATATAGAATGCATGTTTAACTAGGATTAACAAGTGTTAAGACAAGGTTTATGCAATCTTTTGAGTAGACTTGAATGTTTGAAATTGGATTTGAGGTCAATTAGTTCAGAAAAAAGGGTTTTGTGTTCATCAGTTATAGTACTTAAGTTATATAAGCTTTAATCTAGGTCAAATCTTTAAACCAGTAACCAGTTTAATTATGCTTCATTAAGTTTATTTGAGCTGTTGTATAAGTTTGGTTCAATTTGGTTGGCTTAATCTGGCTTATTTTGCTTATTTCATCATAAAATGCTTATTGTTCATGAATGTGAAATGTCTGGTGACTGATTGAATTAACTGTACTAACTGGCTGGGTGTTTTATGATTTATTGCTTGTTATACACTCCTTATAACCCACTGGTTATAAGGGTGCCTTGTTTGTCCATTGAATCCAAGTAAATATCACTAAAACAAGAGTCAAGAAAGTCAAACAGTGGGAACGGGTTCCCACTGCTACTAGCCACTGCTAGTGTTAATTTGCATTCAGCTTATTTATAAGACATAATAGCTTATTTTATTATGCAACAACTTTGTTTTGGTAATCAATCTTCCTTATTTGACCCATTTGACTAATCTGCAGCTTTTGAGCCTTTGACTTTTAGGTTTGACTAGGAAACGAATTGACTTCTCTTTTTCAAAACAGCTTATTGCTTATTCCAGCTTATTCAGTGTGCTCTTTTGAAATATTTTTGACTATTAAGCTTAGTTAAGTGATTTAAAATATTTTGCAAAAAGGATCAGCTCTTGAATCAGCCTAGAACTCGAAACGACTATTTTGTCGTTTTGTGTAGAGAGCTTTTACTTATTTCACGCTTATTTCTTGGGCTTGTTCAAAATTTCTTTTTACAAAGGGTTAATATACAAACAAGTTACTAAACTTTCTAAGAAATTTGTCCTAAGGTAACGAACGTTCATTTTGTGTTTCTAAGTTACTAAACTTTACTAAACTATACATCACTATAATTTAGTGTTAATTTGATTAACCTGAATGCATGTTTTTTGATAAGTTAAGTAACATAATTTTCTTGTTTTTTCATGTTAAGTAATATAAATATCACGTTTTTGATAAGTGGGTAACTTAATCAACCGGTCATATGAACATTAGTAACTTAGAAACACAAAATGAACGTTCGTTACCTTAGGACAAATTTCTTGAAAAGTTTAGTAACTTCTTTGTATATTAACCCTTTTACAAACAGCTTTAGAATCTCATTAGAAGGATGTGTGTCAAATTTCATCTTATAGCATTAGCTTATGGCTTAATGGGCCAAAAGGCCCATTAAGAATAAGATGTTTGCTTATTAAGATGTGATTAACACTGATTCAGCTTTTGGGCCTTTAGAGTTTTGTGTTTAAATTCAAATTTTAAGCTAAACTGGAACTTTTCAGCTTATTTGAATAACGTTTTGCTTATTGGGCCAAAAAGCCCATTAAGCTTGGCATGTTTTCATTTTAAGCCCATTTGGTGGACCATTAGGGGTATTTTTGTAACTTCAAGGTCATTTTATGTTTAATTAGGTTAAATTAAACTAGTTTGCAAGTTTTTAGAATTTTTTTATATATTCTGAATTTTTATTAATATTTTATTACTAAAAATTATTTTTAGGATTTTTGCAACTTTTTCATTTTTCTTAGGTTAAATACATTAAGTTAGGATTTTTAAGACTTTTAAATTAATTTTCTTGTCATTTAATTAATTTTTAGGATTATTTTAATATTTTAATTGTATTTAATCCTTTTTAAATAGTTTTAATTAGTTTTAAATTTTTCAAAAATACTTTTTAGTTTAATTAAGTTCTTTTAGAGGTTTATAATTTGAAAGATATTATTTTGGGCTTTTTGTTAATTAAATTGAATTTTTGGGCTTTAATTAGCATTAAAAAATTATTATTTAATTAAATAAAAGGTTTGAGTAATTTTTTATTTTTTGTAAACTCTAATTGCATTTTTTAGGATTTATTGTGATTTTCTAGGAATTTTTAGGGTAATTTTTAAATTTCGTCACGTTTTACGGTTTTACGTTTACGCCTTTCGTCTTAGTTTAATTTTAATCGTAACCGTCATCCTTTTCTCTTTTCTTTCTTCATAATATTAATCACAAACATTTAATCAGCTCTTGACACACATACCAAGCCTCCTTGAGAACGAACTCACCTTTGGGTCATTTGTGCACGGTTTTCCTAAACCGTCGTACTTACCCTAATTACCTCGTTTTCCTAAACGAGTGTAAAATTAAAACTATCATTTTGGCGCCGCTACTGGGGAGGCGTGTTGTGTTTTGATTTGAACAAATTTTGTATTTATATTATCCATAATAACTATTTGTGTGATTAGCACTCTAATCATACGTATTATCGGTTTTCATTTTTTGTGTGAATATTATTACTATATTGTATACGTATCACAATAAATTCACAAGTACTCCAAAAGTGTGAAAACACAACCTTGATTTGGGATTTAATCACTCAATCATTGTATTCGAATCTCAAACAAAGAAAAAAAGGCAAAATAGATAATTACTTTCGAGAAGCTTGATTTTAATTAACACAAACTATAAGGTGGGTATAAGGCGGTTGTATTTCACGACCTAAGGGAAAAAGGATCTTAAGTGCTTAGTGCCGCCTCGTTTCCCCCGCTTGCTTGTGCGTGTTAAGAGAAAAAGGGCTAATCGAGGGTTTGCCAACCAAAGTATTATCTACGTATCTATATATTTTCTTGGTTTCAAAAGATTAAACCCTCTTGAACGTTTTGGTGTTCCACCAACGTTCTAAAGTCATCGAAGGCGTTCACTTCACGTGATCGTTTTCATTCCTTGAGGCTCCTTTAAGCGAGAGATTTGATTTGAGGAGAGATTTGTAGATTTGTGTCTACGTAATACATCACAAAATCCAAAAAAGTGAAAAACAATGAAAAGCAAAAAAAAATTTGAAAAAGTAAAAACACCCAATAGAATCTTCTTTGCTCATCCCCACGTTGTACGTGACGTTTATGCAAACTCGTAACCAAGCAAGACGTGCACGTAAACGTAGAAACCGAAAGGAAGGAACGCCTTCTAGTGAAGAATCTCCTATTGACGAACCCATCGTAGAACAAGAAGCAACCATGGCTAATCGTACTATGATGGAGTTACTTCAAGCACCCACCGGGGATTATGGAGAGGCAATTGTGATTCCCGCTATCCTTGCGGAGAATTTTGAAGTTAAGACGGGTTTGTTGTCCATGATTCAAAACAACAAATTCCGTTGTGACGAAAAGGACAACCCGCATAACCATATCCGCCAATTCAATCGTCTTACCGCCACTTGCAAGTTTAAGGACGTCTCGAACGACTCGATTAAGATGATGCTATTTCCGTATTCCTTATCTGGGCCCGCTAAAATTTTGTTAGAGAAAGAGCCACCCAATTCTATATTGACGTGGAAGGATCTCGTTTCAAAGTTCGTGAACCAATTTTTCCCGCCTCTAAGACTACGTATTTGAAAAACGAGATTTCAAAATTTTCATATGAGTATAATGAGAGTTTTTCAACGGCTTGGAATCGGTTTAAGGAAATGTTACATGAGTTTCCTCATCACGGTTTTTCCGAATTGCATCAAATTGACACGTTTTACAATGGCTTGAACAATCATGAGCGTGATTATCTTAATGCCGCCGCGGGTGGTAATTTTTTGTGTAAAACGGTCGAGGAAGCATTGTTGATTATTGAGAATAGGTCTAAGGTCTATAGTCCTCGTAGCACATCGAGTGTTCATAAGACTTCGTCTTTTCCTTCGCCTTCATTGTCACATACCATCGATGCATGCCAAATCGAGGCAAATTTGGACAATAAGATTTTTGATAAGCTTAAAGGATTGTTAATTGAGTTTAAAGTTGGTGAACAACCCACTCCCGCTACGGCTAAAGCGGTTGAGGTTTCTTGTATGTATTGTGGTGGAGGTCATGATTTCTCCGAGTGTATTACCAACGGTGGTAACACTTCGAGTGCCTACGCGGCCACGGGAACTTATAACCAAAACGGTCAAGTTACCCGCACTAATCAATTGACTCCACCGGATTTTGAACCAAATCAAAATGCTAACAATTATCGAAACAATCAAGTTGGTTACCAAGGAAATCAAAGGAACAATTATAAGGGTAACAACTATGGGAATCAAGGGGCTAATAATCAAGTGCAAAATAAAAATCAAAACCGTGATTTTCAAAACAACAACAAAGGTTTGCAAAACTTGAAAGATATTCCAAATGAATTTGTTGAATATGCAAACGGTAATGATGCTAGGTTTGATAATATACAAAGGGAGATCATTAGCCTAAGATCCGAGTTTAAGAAGGATTTAAAAAATGAGTTGAAAAATGAGTTAGCAAATGAGCTTAAGACTCATGCAAACAAAATGGAGAGTAATGTGCAAAGGTTACATCAAAACCAACAAAAGATGGAACAAGGCAAATATCGCAGTTGTGATCGCAACTAGTGATCGCAGTTGTGATCGCAACTAGTGATCGCAGTAGTGATCGCAGTTGTGATCGCAACTAGTGATCACAGTTGTGATCTAAGTAGTGATTGCAATAATAGATCGCAAGTAGAAACCCTAGGGGTTTATGCGATCACACTTACTCGATCGTACTGGGTACTTGATGCTGTTACGATAGGATTCCAAAAGCAAAATAAGCAAACAAAATAAGAACTTATTCAAAATAAGCAAATACGAGACTTAACCAAAATTAAATAAGCACAAATTTGATAACTTTTAAAACACTAAATAAGCAAACTTTATAAAACAAACTTTAAAAAGGCAAAACTTTTAAGAAAACTTAAAATAAAATAAGCTAAATACAAAATAAGCCAAAAAACATAACAAGCTCAAAGCTTAAATAGTATAAAACTTAGAAATGGATAAAAAGATAAACTTTTTAATCACTCCAACATCAAGATGAAACAAGACGCATAGATATCCCGAATCAAGATCAAAATTAAAAACAAGAAAGGCAGAAGAAGATTAAAGATGAAAAGCTTAAACTTGAAAATGTAGATTAATGATTCCAAAATACAAAATTGAATTAAAGCTTAAACATGAAAGAAACAAAAGATGAAATTATAGTGAGAGAAAGTTAAACACTTTCTCTCTCTCTAAAAATGAAAATTGAAGACTAAAAATGAACTAACACCCTCCTAATGACACATTAGGAGGGTATATATAGGAGAGGGAAGGTATGTTGCTTCCTTCTTTCTTTCTCTTTCTCGTCTTTTAATTTCTCGTATTTCTCGACTTTGTCTCGGGATTAGTCGAGTGATAACTTGAACTCGTCTTCTATTTTTCTTCTTTTAGTATACTTGCTTCTTCGACTTTGTTAAACTTCCGTCTTTAGACTTTTTCTTTGATAAATATTCAGAATAGGCCTTTGACTTCCGTTCTTCTTGCACTTTTGACCTTTTGACTTCGTCTTTTGTCTTTTTCTTTGATAAAAGCCCGTGATAGCCCGTGTTTTCTTCCTTTTTCATATTTTTATCCTGAAGCACAATAAAAACACAAACCACGCATAATTCCGACTATTACGACATAAAATACACGTTTTGGTCTTGTTATTACTGGAAATAAGTGGTAAAAGGATAAGTGTTTTCACACTTATTAGCCAACATGAGATTAAACAAGAGATGCTTATGGCGGATAAGAGGCAATCTATGTTTGAGGATAAAATCTCAAGTATGTTTGAGGCTATAATGTGTAAACCGTCTTCTTCGAGTGGTCTTCCTAGTAACATCGTGTCTAATCCTAAGGGAGAGATGAAAGTGATTACCACACGTAGTGGTAAGACCTTTAAGGAACCGACTCCTCAACCAATTACTCCTACGGTGGAGGAAATTGAGGAAGAACCCGAGGTGGTGGTCGAAGAGGAGCATATCCCAATCCCACGAAGTACCGCTCAAACCACACCTACGGTTGACCCTTTACCATCATTGGAACCCGACATTCCAAAGGCTATGCCTATGCCCCAACCCACACCACCTTTGCCTCACCCATCGAGACTTCGTAAGGAGAAATTGCAAGCACGTGACAACTACCAATTTGAGCTTTTTATGAAAATGTTTCGTGATTTTCATTTTAACATAAGTTTTGCCGACGCTTTAGTCATGATGCCTCGATTTTCCGTCAACTTTAAGAGTATGTTAAACAACAAGGAGAAATTGCAACAATTGTCTAGTTGTTCATCGGTTTACCTTAACCGCATACCTCAAAAAGTCGGTGATCCCGGTAAATTTTTGATTCCATGTGCTATTCAAGATATGGAAGAATGCTACGTCTTGGCCGATCTTGGTGCTAGTATTAATTTTATGCCTCTTGCAATCTGCAAGTCGCTCAATCTTCCTAATCTTACTCCTTCACTAATGTCTATCGAAATGGCCGATCATTCTACGATTCCCGCATGTGGATTGGCCGAAGACGTTTTTGTGAAAGTGGGAAAGTTCTATTATCCGGTAGACTTTATCGTAGTCGATATTCCCACGGATCCTCAAGTTCCTCTTATTTTAGTTCGTTCGTTTTTGGATACGTCAATGGCGTTAATTGACGTGCATGCTAGAAAAATCACCTTACGTTTCAACAACGAGGAACTTGTTATAAACGCAACACAAAACTCTTAACTTTCTCATGTTTATCCGTCACGACTATAAACCATGTTGATATGATCGATGTCGTTTGCGAGGAATTTTCACAAGAATTTTTAGGTTTTGGTGATGAAGAAAATAGTGGCAATCCCACTATGCTCGATCCTATTCTTGATAATTTGACACCATCCTTCACTCCATTTGAAGGAGGTGGTTTTAGGTTGGAACAATTTGATGTTCCTCGTACTTGTAACGAAGATCTCGACAATGATGAGGACTTCTCGATTATCAAGGATTTTCTTAAAGATTTTCCATTTCCTCCGCCGGTGGAGGTTATGAGTATCGAACCCAAATCTTCAATCGAGGAACCACCAATCCTCGAGTTGAAAGATCTTCCTCCTCACTTGAATACATATTCTTGGAAGGAGACGATAAGTTCCCGCTTATTATTACGAAGGATCTTTCGGATGATGAAAAAGCCACACTTATCGATGTTCTAAGGACTCACAAAGGTGCAATTGCGTGGAAATTATCCAACATTAAGGGTATCGACCCAAAATTTTGTACCCACAAAATTTTAATGGATGAGGACTACAAGCCCGCAATTCAATGCCAAAGGAGGGTGAACCCCAAAATTCACGATGTCATCTAAAAGGAAGTCCTTAAACTCCATGACGCGGGAATGATTTACCCTATTTCCGATAGCCCTTGGGTGAGTCCCATTCATTGTGTCCCTAAAAAGTGAGGAATGACCGTTGTGCCAAACGATGAAAATAAGTTAATTCCAACTCAACTCGTGACCGGTTGGAGGGTGTGTATCGATTATTCTAAGTTGAATGACGCCACTCGTAAAGACCATTTTACCTTTCCCTTCATGGATCAAATGTTGGAGCGTCTTGCGGGAAACGATTTCTATTGATTTTTAGGTGGTTTTTCCGGTTACTTCCAAATCCCCATCGATCCTCGTGATCAAGAAAAAACTACGTGTACGTGTCTATATGGAATGTTTACCTATCGTAGAATGTCATTCGGACTTTGCAATGCACCGGGAACTTTTCAAAGGTGCATGATGGCTATTTTTCATGACATGATCGAGAAGACGATGGAAGTCTTTATGGATGACTTTTCCGTGTTTGGTAGTTCGTTCACTTCGTGTTTAGGGAATTTGAAGCATATGTTAAAATGTTGTGAGGAAACCAACCTTGTGCTCAATTGGGAAAAGTGTCATTTTATGGTAAAGGAAGGAATCGTCTTAGGGCAAAAGGTTTCAAAAGCGAGGATCGAGGTAGACAAAGCTAAGGTAGACGTCATCGCCAAATTACCTCATCCTAAAACCGTTAAGGGAGTTAGGAGTTTCCTAGGCCACGCGGGCTTTTATCGTCGATTCATCAAGGATTTTTCAAAGATATCTTGACCTATTACACATCTCCTCGAAAAAGATTCTACTTTCGTCTTCAACAAAGATTGTGTACGAGCCTTTGAAATCCTTAAGAGGAAACTTACCGAAGCTCCCATTCTTGTTGTTCCCAATTGGAACCTCCCCTTTTGAGCTTATATGTGATGCAAGTTATTACGCCATAGGGGTCGTTTTGGGGAAACATCATGAAAAGCACTTCTTGCCTATCCACTATGCTAGCAAGACGATGACCGAGGCTCAACTTAAGTATACCACAACGGAAAAGGAATTTCTTGCCGTGGTGTATGCCTTTCAGAAATTCTGACCTTATCTCGTCTTGACTAAATGCATAGTGTATACGGATCATTCGGCAATCAAGTTCCTATCGGATAAACAAGATGCTAAGCCAAGGTTGCTTCGTTGGTTTCTCCTCCTACAAGAATTTGATGTCACAATCCTTGACAAAAAAGGAGCCGAGAATCTAGCGGCCGATCATCTTTCTTGCTTGGAAGATCCTCACCAAAGTATGTACGAGAACAAGGAAATCACCGAGACATTTCCTCTCGAGACACTTGGTGTAGTGAATTCCAAGAAATACTCGTCCACCCCATGGTTTGCAGACATCGCAAATTACCATGCGGGCAACTTCATCATTAAGGGTATGACGACTCAACAAAAACGAAAATTCTTTCGTGACGTCAAGTTCTACTTTTGGAACGACCCTTACCTCTTTCGGACTTGTGCGGATCAAATTATTCGACGTTGTGCTTTTGGCACCGAAGCTTCTGATATCCTTAGAGCTTGTCACGAAGGACCAACGGGTGGTCACCATGGTGTTAATCTCACGGCAAAGAAGGTCTTTGATGCCGGTTTCTTTTGGCCTACTATTTACCGAGATGCATGCGCACTTGTGAAGTCGTGTGACTCATGCCAACGACAAGAAAAAGCCTCACAAAATGATGAAATGCCACAAAACATCATCCAAGTGTGTGAGATCTTTGACGTTTAGGGAATTGATTTTATGGGGCCGTTCCCATCATCTCGTGGTAATAAGTACATCCTTGTCGCCGTTGACTACCTATCCAAGTGGGTGGAAGCTAAGGCTTTGCCCACGAACGATGCTCGTGTGGTAGTCAAGTTTTTGAAGCAATTGTTTTTCGGTTTGGAACCCCTCGTGCAATCATAAGCAATCGTGGAACCCATTTTTGTAATGACCAATTTGAAAGAGTTTTGAAGAAATATGGGGTTACACATCGGATTTATACGGCTTATCACCCGCAAACGAGTGGGTAAGTCGAGGTTTCAAACCGAGCGTTGAAGAGGATCTTGGAGAGATCGATAGGAGAGAACCGACAATCTTGGTCGAATAAGTTTGACGATGCTTTATGGGACTTTCGTACCGCTCATAAGACTCCCATTGGGTGCACTCCTTACAAGCTTATGTATGGGAAGAATTGCCACTTACCAATTGAACTCGAACACAAAGCTTATTGGGCCCTAAAGCATTGTAATGATGACATTGAGACCGTGGGAAAACACCGGAAAATGTAATTAAATGAATTGGATGAATTGAGGGACATTGCTTATGAAAATTCATTGATTTGTAAAGAGAAAACCAAAAAGTTTCACGGTTCTAAAATTAAAAACCGGGTTTTTAACATTGGAGATCAAGTGTTGCTTTTTAACTCAAGATTGAAAATCTTTTTCGGCAAGTTGAAATCCCGTTGGTCCGGACCATTCACCATTACCCAAGTGTTTCCATATGGGACCATCGAGCTAGCTCAAAATGATGGCCCTAATTTCAAGGTGAATGGCCATAGGTTGTGTTGGAAATACGTTTTTACGTATAAAGAAAGTTTCGGTCACTCCAACAATATAGTTATAGGCTCGTAGTAATGTTTAAGTTACATTTATGTTATGCCCGACCCATGAGCATGTTCATGGGCCGGAGGCCCAAGTCCATTAAGGACTTGGGTATATAAACCTCTTTCCACCATGGAAAGAGGTGTTGGTTGTTTCATTTTCTCATAATATTACACATAGTTTCTTTCACTTCTCTCTCTAAGTTTCTCTCTCTAGAAAACATCAACCCTCTTGAAACATAAAGATTTTCATTGTTCTACAATTGGTATCAAGAGCTATGGGATGAAATAAAGGTTGGTTTTGTGTTGTTCATGTTCACTTTTGTGTGTTCATGTGTTTTTGATTGATCTTTACCCAAGTTTCAAATTTTTTTTCGTGTTTTTGTTATTCCAAGTGATCCATATATCTTATAAATACTTTTGGAGTGTTTTGGGTGTTTTGGGTTGGTTCAAATCACGGATTTCTTGTCGAAAATCTCATTTTTTTACCTCAAAATCTTGAAACATTACTATTATTCCGATCAGTGTCATCGGAAAAGGGTTTAGTGATTCCTATCAGTTGCATCGGAAAAGGGTTTAAACATTCCGACCAGTATTCCGACATCACTTTCCGATCGTATTCCGACTAGGGTTCTTTCCGATTGCATTCCGACCGGACTTCATATATTCCGACAAGGTTAATTTTGGTATTCCGACAAGGGTCTTTCCGATCTCATTCCGACACCATTCTGACAAGGTTCTTTCCGATTGCATTCCGACTGGACTTCATATATTCTGACAAGGTTGATTTTGGTATTCCGACAAGGGTCTTTCCGATCTCATTCCGACACCATCCCGACAAGGTTCTTTCCGATTGTATTCCGACAACATTCCGACAAGGTTCATTCCGACGGATTAATTTTGAGACTTACGAAGATTTTGAGATTTTACATTGAGATTGAAGAAGTTTGGGTATTGAGATAGTATTTGCACAACTTAGAGGATTTTTCAATCTTGTAATTTTTCACAAAAACACACAACATAAAGATCACAACATCTTTGTTTCAACAACATTAAAACACATAACCTTATTTCATTGCTCGATCATTTTTGATAATCTTTATTCAAGGGATCATAAAATGAATTCAAATTCATATATGCCAACAATGACTTCGCTTACCGATATCTCAATCATCTCGGGTACCGACACTCGCCCACCTTTGCTCATCAAAGATTTATTTGAAGCATGGCAAGGTTGAATGAAAACGTACATCATGGGCAAACCCAATGGTCGACTTATGCTTCAATCAATTGAAAAAGGTCCATTAGATTGGGGAGAAGTTACCGTCAACAATGTGACGAGGGAAAGGTTGTATCATGAGTTGACCGATGCTAACAAAATCATTGCCGATGCAGATGAAAGGGCCGTTCAGACAATACTTCAAGCCCTTCCACCCGATATCTATAGAATGGTAAGTGAACACACAGTAGCAAAGAATATTTGGGATCGATTAACTGTTTTGTTACAAGGGACCTCTCTCACTAAGCAAGAACGAGAGTGTCAATTGTATGACTTGTTTGATAGGTTTACATACATTCCAGGGGAGACTCTTCACGATTACTACTGGCGTTTCACTACTTTGAAGAATGACATGAATGTGTATAATCAAAGGATTGAACAATTTCAACTAAGCACAAAGTTCTTGAACACGTTACCCCAAGAATGGAGTCAATATGTCACCGATGTTAAGATGATTCGTGATTTGCACAAGTCAAATTTAGATCAACTCTATGCTTTCTTACAACAACACGAGAAGCATGTGATCCAAAAACGAATCTCTCAGGGATCTTATCAAGAACCATTGGCATTAATGGCAAACCATCCTACATTATCATATCACAACTCTCCACTTGCTTTGGGACACCAATCTTCCTATCAACCATTGTATCAAACACCAAGCTTCCCATAATACTCGATCTTGCCACAACCGCCTACATCTTATCACCAACAATACAAGCAACCAGCAACATCGTCACAAGGAGACTCACATCAGTTACCTTATGCTTCACAACAGTATTTACCTTATCAACCTCCAACAAACCCTGCTCTTACCTATCAACAACTTGAGGCTTCTCAACCCCATTACCCACAACATGGTAGTGTTCCCTCAAATCCGCTTGTAGCTCAATCAGAACCAGTGTTCTATTGTGATGATGAGATTCCTGTCCCTGAGTTTAGACAAGGGGATAGTCCTACTGATATACTTGCTCAAATGTCTGCTTATCTCACTCAAACATTGAACAAACGAGGTTATAGAAGACCATCTCCAACAAACAATCAGTTAAGGAACTCTTCTAACTCTCGACAACAGGCTACAATTCAAGATGGCAGAGTCATGGTGCAACCACTTCAGGGGAGACCCAATTCATCTACTGCTGGTGCACGTTCATCTAACACTGCTGCTACAAGAGGTAATGGCACTGGCTTAAACGAAGATGATTATATACTACAACTGCAAAGGGGAAGGGAACATGGCCCGAGAGTGTAAGCAGCCCAAGAGGAAAAGGGATAGCACATGGTTTCACGAGAAGATCTACTTGGTGAATGCTCAAGCCCAAGGACGTGAGCTCGATGAAGAAGAGTTGGCATTTCTCGCAGATCTGGGAGTCGCGGACACTGACGGTCTCACAACAGCCATCACAAACAATGCCGCATATCAATGTGATGATTTAGATGCATACGACTCTGACTGTGATGATCTCAATACCGCCAAAGCAGCTCTCATGGCAAATCTTTCACTTTATGGAGCTGACACAATTTCTGAGGTACCAAATCCTGCTATAGATACTAGTATTGTACCTTATCAAGTTGAGCAAGTGTCTGAGTATCCGGAACAGCCTCCGGTGGTTAGTAACTCAATCGAGGAGACAAACAATGATAGCAATATCAATGCAAATCCCCAGACTTTGAGTGAACCACAACCGGGAGCTATTACAACTACCAATTCGTCTGCTCAACCTGATTTGGTTATGGTCTCGGCATCTTTGCTTAGCCAAATGAATAATGCGGTCCTTGAAACCCTCAGTGTTAATAAGACTTTATCTACCGAACTTGCTTTGCATAAGGAAAAGGTTAAAACCTTGGAATTAACTCCAGTGTCCACTACCTTAACCAATCCTGAATTTGATAGGTTTAGGCAAGTCCAAATGGATAATCTGCTATAAATTGAGAGTTTAAGAGCAAATATTTCGAAAGAACTTAAAGAAAAAGAGTCAGTCGTTAATAATTTTCAAAAACTACGAACAGATTTCGAAATACTCGAGTCTAAAAGAGTTGAAAACCGAAATTAAGGCGTCTGAGAGAGTTAAAAATACTTAAAATTTGCTTTTAAAACAATACTTTGCTTCACATTTAGTACACTTGTTTCATTCTTCTTTTTAAGAGTTCAATCTATCGCGTCTAATAGACCTACCACCTAACCCGGGGTATGCAAAGCAAGCATTTCACCACAACCCACGACTTTATGATGCTACCAAGTTAGGATTGGTATTAGATCCGATTGTGTTCTGAAATGAATCTGAGAGCATGTCATCATATGAAGAGAATCGGTTAAAATTACTTCCTACATATCCTGAGTATGACTATGCACAAATGAATGCAACAAATGCAAAAATAGATCTTAGAACTCGATTTAATATGCAAAAGAAATCTATCCAGACATCCGCTTTCATGCCTACTAGAGAATGCCTTAGTATACTTCCTACACTCGTTAACTCGGACGAACCGAAGGAAATTCCTAAGAATCTTCCACCGGTAAGTACGATAAAGCTCAGCTTGGAAGAGATTGAGCGATACCTTACCGAGTTTGACAAGGTCATCCTGGAATGTACGACATTGACGGCTCAAACCGCTAGAGAATGGGCTTTCAAACACATGAAAACGGTGTTTGAGAAAGAGATCGTTCCGTTTGTAAACAATATTAAAAATGGAGTCTATTATCTTGAGGGAAATCTAAGTTTTGAAATAGGTGAAGTTCAAAAAGTTTTCTATGAAATGGATGATGCTTATGAACAAAATTTAATTCAAAAAGAAAAGATTTTATCCGAATATGACCGATTCTTAGAACATATAGTGTCTCTTGAAGTGATCCAAGTTGTTACTCTTAAATATGCTCATGAGATTTCATCTACTGTGAATAAATGTGATGATGTGCATGATATATATCTGTGAATATTGTTGAGCCTGTGATTAATGTAGATAATCATTCTTGTCATGAATCTAACGCTTTTAATTTTTAGAGCTTCAAGATTCTTATAACACACTTTCAAAACGTTTTAATGAGCTTCAACAACATTGTATATCTCTTGAAATTGAAAATCAATCTAAAAATGAAACTCTTTCAAAAAAAAATGATTGTGAAAACTATGTTGAGACAAGTGACAAGATTATTCAGGTAGTTCTGGCATTAGAGGAAGAATTTATGAGACTTAAGAAAGAATCAGTAGCAGAGAAACTGGAACTAGAGGTTGCAGAGATTAAGAATCATGCCCTAGAAGATATAATTACTTCTATGATAGGGGAGCTTGATAAAGTAAAGCAGGGTTTCTCAGATATTTATGGTTCGTTAGAAGAACGCTTCGCTTTTAACGCGGCAGAGCAAAAGTCACTCGTTGACCAATTGAACTGTAAGTGCGAGGAAATCTCTGACTTAAATATTCAATTCATAAACAAAAACATGGTTTTGGCTGAATTAAAGGAGACACTTCAACTCAAAGGACAAGAAGTTGTTAATAATCCAGCCACCATCTCTGCCTCGACCTCTAGTGCTCCCAAACCCAACCCACGTGTGCTATATCGGGATCCAAAATTTAAGAATAGTCTAACTAAGTTTGCCACATACATGAAAAATGCCTTAGAACATGCTGATCTTGCTAAAGAGATCGTTGATGACATGCGTGAACTAGATCCCACAAGTCATCTTCTATATGAGCTGTTATTATATGTAGATCGCGTTCAGGATTGTAGCAAACTTAGAGTACATTGGGCAACCGATATCTGTACCCCCAAAACAGAACCCCCCCCCCCCCCCACCATTGTCATTACTCCATTCAATAAGAATCCAGGATCTAAGCCTATTTTAAACACACCCATCTAGGCTACATCAAAATCTGTCACTAATGTTCCCATGGCTTCTACAGGAGTAATTATGTCTACTAAGGCTACAGGATCTCAATACAAGAAAGATATGATCAAGCCTTCCACTAGTAGGACTGTCAAGAAGAAAGTAGAAGTCCACCCTAGGAATGTTATTTCAGTTTCAAATAAAAAGAATCATGTATCTAAGACAAAAGGATCTGCTTCTGTGCAGAAGCCTAAGAAAAATGTGAATTCGAATTTGTGATGTTGGAATTGTAATGAATGCATGTTTTCTCAGCGTCATGATTTATGCCTTGTTGATCACGTGAATGAAATGTATGCAATTAGGAACAATCTTGAATGGATTCCAACGGGGAAGAAATTCACCCAAGTTGGTTGGTAATGGAAACCCACTGGTAGGACCTTCACTGCTAATGGAACTAAGTGCCCTTTAACTAGGATCACATCCACGGAAGTTAGGTCTCAGCGTCTTTTAACTAGGATCACTAGCACTAAGAAATGGAAAAAGCGCCCTTTAACTAGGTCTGCCCCCACTATTGTGCCTACCAGCGAAGAAGTACCTCAGGATCTTAGACAACTAGAATCTAAGCCGGCATTTAGGAAGCAAGTTTGGAAGCCTAAGAATTCTTCGGTTAGTAAATCTAAGATAAGTATATCTGTACCTGCTAACACAGAGGAACTACTAGATTCCGATACATCGTCCTTGTTTGATGATATTTTCAGGTGGTCCAAATCATCCTCTGGTACTTGGACTCTGGATGCTCAAAGCATATGACCGGAGATCGCTCGATGCTCAGAAATTTCGTCAGCAAGTTTCTAGGAACGGTTAAATTTGGCAACGACTATATTGCGAAGATCATGGGTTATGGTGAATACCAAATTGGGAATGTTACGATTTCAAGGGTTTATTATGTGGAGGGACTTGGTCACAATCTATTTTCAATGGGACAATTTTGCGATTCAAACCTTGATGTGGCTTTTCGACAACATACTTGCTTTATTCGCGATCTTGCAGGAAATGATTTGTTAAAGGGTTCTCGAGGGGATAATCTCTACAAACTGTCCATTCAAAACATGATGGCCGCCACTCCTGTATGCCTTCTTTCCAAAACATCTAAGACCAAGTCATGGTTGTGGCATCGTTGATGATCTCATCTTAACTTTGATGCTATAAACCATTTGGCTAAAAACGAACTTGTTCGTGGTCTTCCAAAACTTAAGTTTGACAAGGATCATTTATGTTCCGCGTGTTCTTTGGGGAAAAGCACCAAGAAATCATACAAACCTAAATCTGAAGACACCAACCAAGAACCACTGTATCTTTTGCACATGGATCTTCGCGGGCCAATGCGTACGGCTAGTGTGAGTGGTAGGAAATACATCCTCGTCATGGTGGATGATTTCTCAAGGTTTAGATGGGTAAAATTTTTAGCATCCAAGGATCAAGCACCAAAGTATATTATTACTTTCTTAAAGATGATCCAAGTACGTCATAATGCTACTGTTCGCCGCATTCGTACTGATAATGGAACTGAGTTCGTTAATCAAACTCTACGAGACAATTATGAAGAGGTCGGTATTTCACATGAAACTTCTGTTGCTCGCACTCCACAACAAAACGGTGTCGTGGAAATACGTAACCGTACACTAATGGAAGATGCTAGAACTATGTTGATTTATGCGAATGCTCCTTTATTCTTATGGGCTGAAGCAGTGGCAACCGCATGTTATACCCAAAATTGCTCCATAATTCGTCAACGCCATGGTAAAACTCCATATGAGCTACTTCATGGACAAAAACCCGATATTTCATTTCTTCATGTATTTTGGGGCACTGTGTTATCCAAATAGTAACAGTGAGAATTTGGGCAAACTTCAACCAAAGGCTGATATTGGAATTTTCATTGGTTACTCACCTGCAAAGTGTGACAATCCGTCAATTTATGGTTGATATTTTATTCTCAAATATTATTTAAAAATATTATTTTAATATTATATTATGAACTCACTTATTTTTGGGAAGAAATTTGGATTTACGTCTTGAAGTAGCATCGACTACGTTTAAACCGGATGATTCTACGTTACGTGCTTACGTTTACATACACCGTTTTGGTGACAGACCGACATTTCAGAAAATAAATTTATCCGTAAATATTATTTTTGGATTTCAAATTTGTGTTGGTTCATAAACTCGCAAATTTACGAGAAGAGATTAGGACTTACGATTTTAATTTAACGTCCTTTACGACTAAACCGGAAACCTTAGGATTACGTATTTACGTTTTCGAACTCCGTTTTCTGTGAGACAATTTTTATTAGATTCGTTTTGTGCCGTTGATTCATAATTTATAAAAACGTTTTTCGTAAAACGACACGAAGACACGCAAATCGAGGAAACTAGAATCGAGGAATACCCGTAAATTAGTGGGATGAGACAAGATAAATCTTGCCCCACCCCACTAACATGGGACGGCCAAGATGTGCCACCACATCACAAGATGTGGCAACATGTAACTAAATACTTACACTTGTAAGCTAAGCTTACAAGTTAAGCACACTTTCCATCAAAACAACCATCTCATACCATTAGCTCCATTTCCCTCATGCAAAAACCACACATTTTCTCTCTTCTCCTCTCTTTGTTCCGTCCCTATTGCCACCACCACCACCATGTTCATCAAATTTTCCATCATAAATCTTATGTTTAACTTGCATAAGATGGAAACCTATAGAAGACTTGAAGATTGGAGGTGATTATAACATCCAAGGAGGAGTTTCTATGGAGTCTTAGGGCTGATTTTCCACAAGGAGTTCTTGAAGAATGGTGGTCTTGAAGATGGTCTTGATTTATCATAAGTTTCTCCATCAAAATCCATGTCTTGATCACAACCTACATCATCATGGTGGTATAAAGATTATTCTCCTCATCCTCTTGTTATTTTTGATTATGTAATCTTGTATTTCTTTTACTTATGTATATGTATATGATGATGAATGATGATTAAAAATATTGTGTGGGGATTTGGTGTTGATAAACATGGTTAAAAAGATGAAAAACTATAAGAAACAAGGCTAAAATCTTGTTAAAATTGTTGGCTGTATAAAACAGTAAATAATCATATAATGAACTGATAAAAATGGCATAGATTAATGGATATAAAGTAATTAATATGTCTTGTACACATGTGAGAGTTGGCCATACAATGGAATCATTATAATGAGGGAGATATGATCAAAACAAGTTTAGGGTACAAATCTGAGTTCACTGTTTTGGACGAATTTTAGAAAATACTTAGAGGCTGATTCAACAGTAGCTATAAAAGAGTTAAATGGAGCACATATCATGTAGTTTATGTCATAAAAATTAGAGCGTTTATCTCCATATAGAACTCTAGATATGGCAGTTTTGGTGAACATGAAAATAAAAATCAGATTTTGGAAATTAAAGTATAATAGTATTATATAAGCACTCAAATAAAAATAGTATAAAATATGAATTAAAACCCACTAACTTATATAATACATTTATATAAATATGTATAAGGATAAATAAATGGACATTTTATAAAAATGGTAATTTGATACGTTTTATAAGTTATAAAACTATAAACATGATTTTTACGACTTTTCGGCTAATACCGTAAAATTAACGTTTTTGTTAAATAAAACTTAGACGGTTGGACCCGTCTAATGTAAACTTTATCAAACTCATATACTGATATATAAACATATGTAACAAGTAAAAACCGAACTATATAACATACGGACATTAACGGGCTAAGTTAACGTTATTGGACTAATAATACAACAAAATGGACTAAAACACTTATAAAATTATTTATTGGGCTTAACCCATTTGGGCCCAACATATAAAGTATAAATACTAATAATAAAAGTATAATTGGACTAATGAATAGTATTGGGCTTGTAATAGGCCCATTTGGCTTCAAAATGTAAACAAGATTGAACTAGTCTTGAAAATTTCCAACACATAACACTAAAAATGAAAATATGTAAACCAACTTGATCATCATATACATAAAATCATCATATGTATACATAATTGTTATTTTTATAAAGTCATTGGACAAAAGTCTAAGACGAAGTATTATTTGTCTAGGTTTCCGTGATTGAAGCACGTACCGTACGTCCGAATTGCCGATAACCCGCCTTCCCACATCAACGTGAGTTCATAGCCTCGCACTCTTTTAAATTTTTTTATGAAATGTTTTATAAACCCGCGAGGGAGATAACATGTTAGTTTTTATAAATAGGACACCATTTGTCCCGATTTTTTGTTTATTGATTTGGACCCGAATGATTGTATGACCCGATAAATGATTAAATGACCCGATAGATGAAATTAAATAGATTATTAAAGTTAGGTTATGTCACTAAAAGTCCCATTAGCATCAATTGTGAACTACCGGGATTTGGTAGACGCTTATGCATATAATAGTACTATTTGGGGACGATCACCCCAGTTCGCGCCATGACGGTTGATCCCCGTCGTGCCACATTGATTGGTAAGAGAATTTATGTATGAAAAGATTTCCATAGCGTGACCTTTGTGACGACACGCTAATTTAGATGGGAAAATTGAGTTTCAGGCTAGCTACCTGTTGTTTGGTTTAGTAAGGTAACAATGTCATGCGGCTTATAATAATCCAGTTAACGAAATACTACTATACGCACCGAATTACGATGTATTGCCTGATTAGCAATACGTGGTCATACTATTGATATTATGTTCGTGTTTTGGTATTAAATAACCATATTCATATAACGGTTTTTATTTAACTTTATACAACGTCATAAGACGTATTGTATGATGCTTTTACGACATTGGTTCGTGTAATGGTTTTTAAGGCAAATGCCTATATTATGATTTTCGATAATGATTTGTATAAAAATGATTTTGGCTACTTTATGGCCTACTATATGGATTTATACAAAATGATTTTCGGTAATAATTTTATACCGATGTTATATTGATGGATTTTATTAAACTCTATGAATTCACTCGGCGTTATCGCTGACCTTTTCTTTTAACATGTTTTATCTCAGGTACTTGAAGGTAATTCTCAGGAAGACAACAAGAATTCATGGCCCGCACCTAAATACTTATTTCCATTCAAATGCTTTGTAAAACCTGTATAAAATACAATGACTTGGGACCTATGTAACTTTGATGTTTATGAATGAAAATGCTTTTATTATTAAACGACGCAATTTTTATGCGTTGTCTATGATGTGAGTAATGTGCTATCCCGTAACACCAACGAGTCTTCTGCTGTATTGAGTTGTATAAATTTGGGGGTGTTACAGTTTGGTACCAGAGCTCTCGTTATAGAGAACGAAAGATTTTTAAAACTAAGGTTTTGAATAAAACATTTCAAAATCTTTTAACTATAAACATTTTTCTTAAAATGTCTAAAAATCTTTTGACTATAACGGTGCCGAAGAATTCCCGAGTTACCGACAAGGCCAGACTGAGAAGTGTTATTTTAATATATATATAACTTGGATTATATATATATATATATATATATATATATATATATATATATATATATATATATATATATATATATATATATATATATATATATATATATATATATATATATATATATATATATATATATATATATATATATATATATATATATATATATATATGATGTAATTTTATTACATGATTATTTGATGATTATTTTGATATTTATACGAGGTATTTATACGATGTAGATTGTCACAAGAAACCCTAAATCCCCTAGTAAATTAATCGAAGCTATTCTCGTAGGAATTCTAGCTATCCTAGATCTAAACCAAGTTGTGGATATTTATGATCCCAAAAAAATGGTTGATATTCGTAGAAATGTAGATATTAGTTGATTGTGATATGGAAGAAGAATTGGCGAGATTAAAACTGATATCGATGTCATGACGATCTTTCCTTATAGAGTGTAGTTTGACAAAACATTACCACCTGGAAAGGTGTCATCTGATTCGTTGTCATCCAATTCTTAAATTGAAATCGAAAGGGTGAATGTTGCACTTGAGGCTGTCATTGGAACCATTACCCAAAAGCCTCATGTCACTAGTACCTTTCCGAGAAGTCTAATTGATTATGTGAGTCATTTCATATTAGTGACTCATTTGATAATTAATGATAAAGGAGTTATAGGATTGGAAATTTAGTGTTGATCATATCGAGCTTTTATTGCCCTATTAAGGTTTATAAATAAGATTGAAAGTATTGGAGAATGAGGTAGGATATCGCATTGAGTATAAGTTAATTGAAACTTGAATGAAGTAAAATTTAACTCGTATGGAATATGAGATTGATTAGAGGAAATTATTAAGTCATGTGATTGAATTATAAGGTTTTAAATGATTGTAGGTTCGTGTTAAGGGTTGTTCCTAGACCATTGTCCACTAACGAGGATGCCCAGTGTCCAAGAAATAAATTGAAGAATTCTTCTTCTAAATTGGGACCGATGGATCTTCCGGGACAGGTGGGACACCTAATGACTCTTGTAGGTTAGTATTCATTGTGGTATCTTTAAAAATCCCTAACTTAACTGAGATATCAGTTGGTAGGATGAGTTCTGAGAATCGTATGACATAGTGACACGTAATGTGTTACGGTACAATTTTGACTTGTTTGTGATTAATGAAAAGACTACCTTAGATTGCTAGATCCTACATGTATCGATGTTATCTATCTTTTCTTGCTTCATCCTAATGTTCGCATTAGTGATGCAACCATTGAGTGCACATCTCGATTTGAGTTACGTTGTGGATTATTCTTTTTGAGCGCCATCGAGGTCATGAACCTCATGATTATTTGGCTAAAGCTCATTTCCTATCATATTGTAGTTAAGTTCTTGGTGAACAACTCTTCATCACTCTTTTGCAGATCACACATTGTTTTTATAAAGTTAAAACGGTATCCTTTGAGAAAATTTAATTTTCATCACAATAAGGATTATTCAAAGTGAGATTTATAAGTGATTGATATCAAAATGAAGTTATTTATGAGACGCTTTGGAAACTTAATTGTTTCCATAACAAAGAAAATCTTTGTAAATTTATTTTGATTCTTATTTAAGAATTGAGCATGAAAATGTTTTTATTATAAACATGATGATAAAATTTTGACGAACTGAGTATTGCATCGTTAATCTTGAAATTGTATATAGTTGCGCGCCTACATAAAATTTGGAAGTAACCATGCAAGGCTGATTAGTAGTCACCATAAAACTAATGAACAAACACTACATTTTCTTTGAAGATTGTGAAAGAATAAATATTATGAGATCTGCAAGAAGTGAAAAATAAGGACATAGTGTTAGGGACACCTACATATGTGCTTGTAGCATCTATTCTTCTGAGTCGAATTTACTCATCTGTGGAAATTGTCTTATTTGACAATTGACGATTCTTTCTTGTCCAATTCTCCCGTAGTGAGATTCTTAGGAAAAGTATGCGATTACCGAGTGTTGATACCCGACTGGATGTATTGACGTTCTTATCATTTCTTATGATTTGATTTCATTTGAATGACCTGGGTAACGATCCGAGGAACTTTCGAATGCGTACCCAAATTATGAAAACATGGGATATATTCATATTCGTTAAATGTTTTCGTCTGTACCTGAATTGAAATTCTCTCGTGTAGAGTATTCGTTGACCTTACTCTTTTAAGGTTAGTTATGTCTCCAGATATCCTTGAACTTGTGAATGATTATGAGTTAGTATTAGTCTTTTGAGAAGTTCACATCTTATCGACGGCAATAAAACTGAAAAGTTGATTGTGTCAGTAGAATGGATTGATTGATTATGACATGACGACATTGTCTTAATTGATTGGAACTCGAATAGAATTCCCCTAAATAATAAGATGTTGATTATCAAAAGTGATGATGACCATATCCTGCATTTAGACTTGAAATTATACCATGAATGGTTGTGAACTAGTTATAGATATTGTAATCTAGAAGAACCTAATATGAATTTATTAAAAGATGTTTCTGTTATCTGAAACTTTAGGAGGTATTTGTTGGTAAATTACCTAGACTTTTGCCATTAAGGCAAGTTGAAATTGGTATTGATTATATTCCCAGTGTTGCACCTGTGGCTTGTGCACTGTACGTCAGCACCATCTAAATTAAAGGAATTACTGTACAACTGAGAGAGTTGTCGGAGAAAGATTTTATTCTACCGAGCTCGTCATCATGAAGAGCTATGGTGTTATCATTCCTTATATTTATAGATTACTGTGAACTGTGTAAATTGACAATCGAAAGCGATATCCATAACTCGAAATGGAAGATTTGTTCGATCATTTACAAGGTTCTAGCGTATATTCGAAGATTTGATTCACGGCATGGTTATCATCAACTTCGCGTCCGCGAAAAAGATTATGTATTCCAATCACTACATCCGGCACTTGTAATGAACATTATGAGTTTCACATGATGTCGTTTGGATTGACTAATACACATGTAGTATTCATAAATTTGGTAAATCGCGTGTGTAGGCTGTAATTTGATAAATTCATGCTTGTGATCATTAAGGACCATTTATTTGTTTATAAGTATAAGAATGAGTTAATAATTATTTATAGATTTCCCTGAATTGGCCTAACAATGAAAACCTGTGCCTTGATTATTTAACATGTGAATTAAGACTTAATCTTTTACATTATTTGATCGTGTGATTAATAGAGAATAGAATATATTGACTCTTCAAAAATTAATAGCCCTTTTAAGACTTTGGGTTTTACCAAAAAGAGAATGGAAATATGTTTTAACAAATGTTTTAACAAAGGATTTTAAAGGGATTATTCCCTTATACACAAAACATTTAACTAAACTCTTGTTTAGGGGTAAATGTTTTTGCATACCTTAAGACAACTTAAGAAGGATTGAGGAAAACCATTTATACCATGACTTGAAAATTTAAACGACAATTTTTGCTTTCAACTAAGAATATTTTGACCAAAGTATAACCAAATATTTTTCAAACATTTACGAATCTTATTAATTATTTTCGATAAATCAGCAAAAATCCTATTAATTAAATTCAAATATATTTTGAACATTTTTCTATAATTGAACGAACTGAGAAAATTTAAAACTTTTACGTTTACGTTTCATAAAGACTTCATATTTATTATTTATTTACTTGTAATTATTATCGACCCTTTAAACGTCGGATTGAGCAAAACTGATAAGAAAGAAAGTTGAGACGAAACTAAAACTTAGAAAATGTGAAGAAAGAATTTCTGAGTAAACTGTAGACCTCATAATTATTCCATCTAGGAAAGTGAACGTAATTACTAACACATTATGTATAAAAGATAAAGAACCAATTAGGACACGTTCCTTAATAATGAATGTGCAAAATAAATTGCCGAACAATATAAAAATAGCTGATACTTATAAAAAGGATAATATAGATAATAAAAGGGGTTCGCGGCTAATGTGAACCATTAGAATTGAGAAGCCGATACCGTTAATTGTATAAAAGGACACTTGTGATTGTCTAAATATGGAGATTTTGAGATATAGTTATATTGGAGTCTTGTAAGTATAAGTATTTTATTCCTGTCATTTCTGATTAAATGTATCTTATCTGAAGAAGTTGTACTGATGGTAAATTATGAAGGCAGACATTGCCTCATACATTAGTAAACGTCTAGCTATTACAAAGGTCATCATCTGAATTTGATTCGATTTGGATCATCGTCGACAGACTGACCAAATCTACTAATATCATTCCCGTTAATCATAGATTCTTGATGAAGAAATTGACTCTTTTGTATTTAAAGGAGTTATGTAAACATGGTGTGCCTGTATCGATCATCTCTATCAAGATCCTAGCTTCGCATCTAATTTCTAGAGATTTGCTCAGAAGTCATTGAGAACGAATCTTGATGAGAGTACTGTGTACCACCCCAATCGAAGGGACGAGGTAAAGTAACGATACAAAATACTATAAGCGTTGTTCTATGTTTGAATGATTGACCTTTGGTAATAAACCGTATAATCACTTTCCTTTGGAGAGATTATCAATGATAATTTTCTTATTAGGATCTAGATCGAATCTTGTTAGGATCTAAAAATTAGAGCATCTGTAGGCAGGAGTTGAGATGAAGACACCCGACATACACCCATTGTGAGTTGGACATGTCTTTTAGGTTTAAGGTTTCCTATGATGGAGAACCTAACCTTGCAAAATACTCGACCCGCGAGACCTGAAATGATTGTTGAAATTAGGATCTGATTATTGACTGCCGATAGTGGGCAGGAGGTTATGTGAATATGAAATGTAGATCTTGAAGTGCCAGATGGGTAGCGAAGTTATGCCAAAAAATTTTAACCTTGGAAAAATGAATTAATGATCTGAAAGATCATGGGATATAAGTCCCTGTTGTATGGGACCATTGAGATGATGTAAAAGATTTGGTTTGAAAGGCATATAAGCTGGATCTACCCTAGGACTTCAAGAGATGCGTGAATTATGTTTCGTATATCGAACTTGATAAAATATCTATCAAGTGAAAATCTGAATTCTTAATAAAGCTTAGATCGGCGAAAAGTTGCATTCATCAGAAACCCGTGAACAGCATGGATAGAGAAAGTAAGTCAACATTTAGCCTGATCTTATTCCTGTAGTTATGTTTGTTGAAACTCGCGTATTGTAATGAATTACACTTGTGAGAAAAGACCGAATGTGGAGGAAATACCCAAATGGCTTTAACTCTATAAGAAGCGAGTAGTAAGATGATCTTTGAGGACAAAGATCATGTTTAGGGGTAAATGCTGTGACAATCCGTCAATTTATGGTTGATATTTTATTCTCAAATATTATTTAAAAATATTATTTTAATGTTATATTATGAACTCACTTATTTTTGGGAAGAAATTTGGATTTACGTCTTGAAGTAGCATCGACTACGTTTAAACCGGAGGATTCTACGTTACGTGCTTACGTTTACATACACCGTTTTGGTGACAGTCCGACATTTCAGAAAATAAATTTATCCGTAAATATTATTTTTGGATTTCAAATTAGTGTTGGTTCATAAACTCAAAAATTTACGAGAAGAGATTAGGACTTACAATTTTAATTTAACGTCCTTTATGACTAAACCGGAAACCTTAGGATTACGTATTTACGTTTTCGAACTCCGTTTTCTATGAGACAATTTTTATTAGATTCGTTTTGTGCCGTTGATTCATAATTATAAAAACGTTTTTCGTAAAACGACCCGAAGGCACGCAAATAGAGAAAACTAGAATCGAGGAATACCCGTAAATTAGTGGGATGAGACAAGATAAATCTCGCCCCACCCCACTAACATGGGACGGCCAAGATGTGCCACCACATCACAAGATGTGGCAACATGTAACTAAATACTTACACTTGTAAGCTAAGCTTACAAGTTAAGCACACTTTTCATCAAAACAACCATCTCATACCATTAGCTCCATTTCCCTCATGCAAAAACCATACATTTTCTCTCTTCTCCTCTCTTTGTGCCATCCCTATTGCCACCACCACCACCATGTTCATCAAATTTTCCACCATAAATCTTATGTTTAACTTGCATAAGATGGAAACCTATAGAAGACTTGAAGATTGGAGGTGATTATAACATCCAAGGAGGAGTTTCTATGGAGTCTTAGGGCTGATTTTACACAAGGAGTTCTTGAAGAATGGTGGTCTTGAAGATGGTCTTGATTTATCACAAGTTTCTCCATCAAAATCCATGTCTTGATCACAACCTACATCATCATGGTGGTATAAAGATTGTTCTCCTCATCCTCTTGTTATTTTTGATTATGTAATCTTGTATTTTTTTTACTTATGTATATGTATATGATGATGAATGATGATTAAAAATATTGTGTGGGGATTTGTTGTTGATAAACATGGTTAAAAAGATGAAAAACTATAAGAAACAAGGCTAAAATCTTGTTAAAATTGTTGGCTGTATAAAACAGTAAAGAATCATATGATGAAGTGATAAAAATAGCATAGATTAATGGATATACAGTAAGTAATATGTCTTGTACACATGTGAGAGTTGGCCATGCAATAGAATCATTATAATGAGTGAGATATGATCAAAACAAGTTTAGGGTACAAATCTGAGTTCACTGTTTTGGACGAATTTTAGAAGATACTTAGAGGCTGATTCAACAGTATCTATAAAAGAGCTAAATGGAGCACATATCATGTAGTTTATGTCATAAACATTTGAGCTTCTATCTCCATATAGAACTCTAGATATGGCAGTTTTGGTGAACATGAAAATAAAAATCAGATTTTGGAAATTAAAGTATAATAGTATTATATAAGCACTCAAATAAAAATAGTATAAAATATGAATTAAAACACACTAACTTATATAATATATTTGTATAAATATGTATAAGGATAAATAAATGGACATTTTATAAAAATGGTAATTTGATAAGTTTTATAAGTTATAAAACTATAAACATGATTTTTACGACTTTTCGGCTAATACCGTAAAATTAACGTTTTTGTTAAATAAAACTTAGACGGTTAGACCCGTCTAATGTAAACTTTATCAAACTCATATACTGATATATAAACATATGTAACAAGTAAAAACCGATAAAACCCGAACTGTATAACATACGGACATTAACGGGCTAAGTTAACGTTATTGGACTAATACTACAACAAAATGGACTAAAACACTTATAAACTTATTTATTGGGCTTAACCCATTTGGGCCCAACATGTAAAGTATAAATACTGATAATAAAAGTATAATTGGACTAATGAATAGTATTGGGCTTGTAATAGGCCCATTGGGCTTCAAAATGTAAACAAGATTGAACTAGTATAACTAGTCTTGAAAATTTCCAACACATAACACTAAAAATGAGAATATGTAAACCCACTTGATCATCATATATATAAAATCATCATATGTATACATAGTTGTTATTTTTATAAAGTCATTGGACAAAAGTCTAAGACGAAGTATTATTTGTCTAGGTTTCCGTGATTGAAGCACGTACCGTACGTCCGAATTGCCGATAACCCTCCTTCCCACATCAACGTGAGTTCATAGCCTCGCACTCTTTTAAATGTTTTTATGAAATGTTTTATAAACCCGCGAGGGAGATAACATGTTAGTTTTTATAAATAGGACACCATTTGTCCCGATTGTTTGTTTATTGATTTGGACCCGAATGATTTTTGACCCGATAAATGATTAAATGACCTGATAGATGAAATTAAATGGATTATTAAAGTTAGGTTATGTCACTAAAAGTCCCATTAGCATGAATTGTGAACTACCGGGATTTGGTAGACGCTTATGCATATAATAGTACTATTTGGGGACGATCACCCAAGTTCGCGCCTTGACGATTGATCCCCGTCGTGCCACATTGATTGGTAAGCGAATTTATGTATGAGAGGATTTCCATAGCGTGACCTTTGTGACGACACGCTAATTTAGATGGGCAAATTGAGTTTCGGCTAGCTACCCGTTGTTTGGTTTAGTAAGGTAACAATGTCATGCGGCTTATAATAATCCAGTTAACGAAATACTACTATACACACCGAATTATGATGTATTGCCTGACTAGCAATACGTGGTCATACTATTGATATTATGTTCGTGTTTTCGTTTTAAATAACCATATTCATATAACGGTTTTTATTTAACTTTATACAACGTCATAAGACGTATTGTATGATGCTTTTACGACATTGGTTCGTGTAATGGTTTTTAAGGCAAATGCCTATATTATGATTTTCGATAAGGATTTGTATAAAAATGATTTTGGCTACTTTATGGCCTACTATATGGGTTTATACAAAATGATTTTCGGTAATAATTTTATACCGATGTTATATTGATGGATTTTATTAAACTCTATGAATTCACTCGGCGTTATCGCTGACCTTTTCTTTTAACATGTTTTATCTCAGGTACTTGAAGGTAATTCTCGGGAAGACAACAAGAATTCATGGCCCGCACCTAAATACTTATTTCCCTTCAAATGCTTTGTAAAACCTGTATAAAATACAATGACTTGGGACCTATGTAACTTTGATATTTATGAATGGAAATGCTTTTATTATTAAACGACGCGATTTTTATGCGTTGTCTATGATGTGAGTAATGTGTTATCCCGTAACACCAACGAGTCTTCCGCTATATTGAGTTGTATAAATTTGGGGGTGTTACACAAAGAAAGCTTAACAATTTATAACCGTCGTCTAGGCAAGATAGTAGAAACTTTGGATGCCGATTTTGATGAGCTGACAGCGATGGCTTCTGAGCAACATAGCTCTGAACCCGCATTACATGAGATGGGAACCCGTACGATTAGTTCCGGATTAACTCCCAACAATCCTACTTCTCCATCATTTATACCACCTACAAGGCCCGAGTGGGATGAGTTATTTCAACCTATGTTTGGTGAATTCTTTGATCCACCTAGTGATGATTCTCCGGCACCTGTAGCAGTAGCTCCAATTCCTGAAGTTATGGCTCAAGATAATGGAAATCAGTCAGAGGCATCTACTGTCACTCTTGAAAAAGATGTCCCATCCCCCACCAATTCACAAACCACGCCTGAATCTTCACCCCCACTTGTTCCTAATGATGTTGAAGAGGATCACTACAATCACGATTTGGAATTTGCTCACTTACAAGAGCTTCCTTTCTTTACAAATACCTGAAAACCCTAACGGTGCGTCTACCTTAGAGGAAGCTACTGCAATCGTTTACTCCCGACCACCACGGATTGAAACTCACAACACAAAATGGACAAAGGATCACCCAATCCGCAATATTATTGGTGACATCAATCGACCAGTCTTAACTCGCCACCAACTCCAAGAACATGCATTATATTGCTACTTTGATGCATTTCTTTCCGATACTAAACCTAAAAACTGGCAACAAGCCATGACTAAATCATCTTGGATTGAAGCCATGCAAGAGGAACTTAATGAATTTCAACGTCTTGAAGTGTGGGAATTAGTTCCTTTATCCAGCAACGTTGAAATCCTTACATTGTTGTGGGTATATAAGGTTAAACTCGATGAGTTAGGTGGAGTGCTAAAGAACAAAGCTAGATTGAATTTGAAGAATCCTTTGCTCTTGTTGCACGATTGGAGGTGATTAGACTATTCCTTGCGTATGATGCTCACATGAATATGATCGTCTACCAAATGGATGTTAAGACGGCATTTCTTAATGGTGAACTAAGGGAAGATGTCTACGTAAGCCAACCGAATGGATTCGTCAACTTGGAGTATCCTAATCACGTGTACAAGCTCAAGAAGGCTCTTTATGGGTTGAAACAAGCTCCACGCGCGTGGTACGATCTCCTATCGTCTTATCTCATCTCGAAAGGCTTCTCCAAAGGCAAAGTGGACCCAACATTATTTATTCTCAAGGAGAACAACGACATGATTCTGGTACAAATTTATGTTGATGATATAATATTTGCTGCTACTAATCAAAGACTGTCTGACCATTTTGAGAAAATTATGTCCACACGTTTTAAGATGTCAATGATGGGAAAATTTTCATTTTTCTTAGGGTTACAAATTTCTCAGAATCCTAGAGGCATCTTCATTAATCAATCCAAATTTGCTCTTGAATCATTAAAGAAATATCATTCTGAAAATTGTAACCCCGTGGATACTCCAATGGTGGAGAGATCCAAGTTAGATGAAGATAAGGAAGGGATAGCTGTCGATCCTAAACTTTACCGTGGAATGATCGGCACCCTTCTCTATCTGACTGCTAGCAGGCCTGATTTGCAATTTGCTATATGCATGTGTGCCCGGTATCAGGCTCGGCCTACCGAAAAGCACTTACATGTTGTGAAAAGGATCTTTCGGTATCTTAAAGGAACACTTCATCGTGGTCTGTGGTATCCGAAGGATTCCTCTATTGCACAAATATCATATGCAGATGCGGATTATGCTGGGTGTCAAGATACTAGACGTAGCACTTCTGGCAGTGTGCAACTTCTTGGAGATAGACTGGTTAGTTGGGCATCCAAAAGGCAGAAAAGCGCTGCGATATCAAGTACTGAGGCTGAATACATTGCTATGTTCGGTTGTTGTGCTCAAGTTCTTTGGATGAGATCACATTTAACTGACTACGGTCTTGGATTCAACAAAATTCCGATGTACTGTGATAACAAAAGTGCAATTGCTCTGTGCTGCAACTACGTTCAACATTCCCGGGCGAAGCACATTGACAGACGCTACCACTTCATCAAAGAGCAAGTGGAAAATGGAGTGATCAAACTGTACTTCGTCAACACTGAGTATCAGCTGGCAGATATATTCACAAAGGCCTTAGATCGAGGACGTATCAAGTTTTTGATCGAAAAGCTAGGCATGAAATCATTCTCACCAGCGATACTTAAGGAGTTGGCAGAAGAATCTGAAGAATAGTGGTGGTAAACTATTCTACGGTATACTTTGATCGTGATCTTGTATATTATCCTATATATTTAAACCACTGTAGAATATTGATAATCAATGAATCTATGAAGGGGTTTGTTAATTTCTAGAGAGAGAAAGTTAGAGAGAGAAAGTGAGAGAAACTATGTGAATTTTATTAAGTGGAAATTAAGAAATGATAACAACCAACCCCTTTCCTTAGTGGAAAGGGGTATTTATAGTTCCAAGTCATAAGTGGACTTGGGCCGGTCCATGACAAGCCCATGGACCGGTTCTTACTTAAGTTAATAAGCAAATAATAACTAATTACTAACTACGAGCTATTACAACATAAATCATATTGTGGAGTGACCGATACTTCTAATATACGTTAAAACGTATTTCTAACAATCTCCCCCTAAGGGAGGTCACTCCACGTTACAAAGTTCTAAACCTAGCATACTATACTAAGTCTTCGTTCTTTAGCTCGTAGTCTTTTCTTCTTTTCTTTCTTTTGTTGTGAATATGTTGATTTGATCTTTTTGGCTTTGACTTGAGAGCATTGTTCTTTGGCCTTTCACGTGCGATCTTTGCCTTTCTTGTGAACTTTGCCTCCTCGTGACTTCATGTTCTACACACTTACGTCTTTTTGTTGGATTCTTGAAAGCTTCAGAGTTTGGTACAGCGGAAGACTTCATCTTGTACTTTCTTGAATTTTTGTTGCAAAAGACATAAGCATGTGGGAACGACTTTCACAGGTACACCGCAACACCACCGTCTTCACTGGTACACAGCAACGCCACCGTCTTCAACAGGTACTCAGCAACGCCACCGTCTTTAGCAGGTACACAGCAACGACACGAATAAAATGGCTTTGAACATTTTATTCTAATTCGGTAGCATTTTACCTCCGGTCGGTGAAGACCGTTGGACGATATTAGATATCGTACCCGTGACGGATAGTTTCAATTAAGTAACTTCCTGACAGGATTTCGCGGGTAAACCCGTTCTCTTTATTCGACCGTCCAAAGCTGACTGCGAACATAAAGAGTGAATCACTTGGATAAATTATCCTTGTGATTAAAAGCCGTCAATTCATGAAACCTGGAACAAGTGAATTTCAATTAAGATTTTCACCATCGTTGCTTTCCAGTTGTCACGAGCTCGATTCATAAAGAATCTTGCACGTTACCTACCAAGTGCTGTTTGATGTTGACACTAGAAGGATTTCCACTCGTCACTGTGGTCAATAAAGAGTCACTCTGAGTGTTCTGGCAAGATCATATGATAATGCGAAGAGGCCTGGAACGAGTTTAAGTTCAATTAAGAATTAAACCACTGTTACCTTCCAGTTTTTCACAAGATTGGTTCTAAAAGAACCGCACGTGTAACCTACCATGAGCTTGTTTGATGTTGGCTCAAGCAGGATTTCCATCTTCATTGTAATACTTACGTATTACTCGGATGTTCTGGCAATATTACAAGAATATTGCGTAGGACTCATGAAAATCTCTTACTTTTCACAGTGTGTGAGAAAGCAAGGAATAAATGGAAAGTGTCCTAATGAGACTTTTGATGATCTCTTGGCTCTAGACTCGATTGTACGTTTTGATTTAGTGAGCGATGGCTGGAGAGGAGTGCCACCTTTTCAATACCAGTTTATTCGAAGTGAATAAACCAATAGATAACGTGTTGATCTCCGTGTGATTAAAACAAATACCTTTTGAGAGATATTTGAGTTAGCTGGGGAAGGGTTGTGCATTGCATCACTGGGTCCATGATGTCTTTCTTCAATACCGAGAATCATTAACAAAAATGACCTCAATAGCATATGTATTGACCCGGATTCTGCCTAAAGTTGTAAGGAGGGCTTCTTTCTTTACACCCTTTATCTTTACATTTCTTTTTCATTCTTCAACCCCTTCAATGCTTACCAATACGTCATCACTAGCACCTTGTTGTGATTGTTCCAGTGCTAGCTTAAGTACTTGGTCGGCATTCAGCTACGTTCACATTCTTTCTCCATCTTTCCTAGGACTTCTAATTCTAACTAGGGAATTGTCCTTGGGAAGATTCCATCGGCTCTGATGAATCATTGGACTAAACCTATTCCTACCACCCTTTTGTCACCACATCCGTCGTGAATTAAGCGTGTTTTGGGAAGGAATTGCCACCATGAAAACATCATTGAAAATCACCTAAGGTACTTGTGATATTAAAATCAAAAGTTTTGTACCTTAGGTGTTTTGATCATCAAAAACGCTCCCCCTTAACACGTGCTTAACACATATTAAGTTGGATTATCATTAAGTCTTTTTCATTTTAGCCAAGTAACACTTACGTCTCCTTAATCCCATTTTCTCCCCTTATCCAAAATGTTAACCATTAATATTTGGGATATTGAATGGATTAACCGGTCTTTGGGTAAAAATGAAATCAAAGTTTGGCCATAGAACAAGTTATTGCTCCCCCTTAAGTTAATAAGGGATAGTTGTAGTGCTTTAGTATGATATATTTTGAAAGATTTAGAATCTCGTGAGAAATTATTGAAAAATTATCATACCTTAACACTACACCAAGCCATTCAAGCACATTATTCACAAATTTACATATTCACAATTGAAAACCAATATAAAGTGACCTGAGATGTACGACCCATCAGATGGATCGTTGCAGTAGCTTGTGGTGCACTAAATACGGTCTTCCACCCACGAATCTTTCCAAGCTCCTCATCAATCTACGTTCCCGGAGCTTTTGATCGATCTTTTTGATCACATACTTTGCCATCTGCCGGTAACCCGGATGCCAATCCTCCGTCATCTCTGGCAAAGTCCCTCCCGAGTTCAGATGCTCCAACTTATCTCTGACTTGTATAAGAGTGCCATCGCTATACTTGTGGAGCTCCCCCACCCTCATAAACTTCATCAAACCTCGACTGTTCAAGTAGAAAATTCCAGAATTCGGGACAGAAATGCCGGTGTAGGGACATCTTTCTACATGTTGAGGTAGCACTTGATTCACAGGGCGAGTTAAATTGAGCCTCCTCTGATAGCTTTCGACTCCCAACTGAAGATCCTCAACTCGTGACTTGATGACAACGCTTCGTGTGAACATACGAAGTGCTGTATTCAAAGCAATCAGATCTTCACGAGGAATGTGAGTAAGTTGATCTCGGGTCATTAGAAGCAGCATATCTTCAATATCCTCAAGGCGAATGATGGAAAAATCTCCTTGCTGGATTTTGTATTCCCTGTCATCCTCCCTTTTCAAGCGAATCTCCGTCACATGATAGTAGCCGTTCTTGGCTTCAGTTTTCATTCCTAAGATGCTGGAGATGCGGATATCGGATCTAACATTGCTTCCAGACTTGACCATGCAGCAACCCCTGTACGCCCTTCGAACTCGTTCGTCCCAATGAGATGCACCTATGACAGCATACATATCATAATTACGATTCATTTTTGGGACCCAGAGTCGATTTACCTTTTCCTCGATGAAGGGTATTGTCCCCCAGTTGGCAGCTTTCAGCAAAGTCAGGGATGTTGCATACTTTGATGATCCCTTCAGTAGATACTCAAGATCGTTGGTGACGAAGAAGTCAAGAGCAATCTGATTATCTTGAGCAGGATCCATTGGAGGTGGAGCTCTTTCTGATCCATGAAGTCCTGGCCGTTGAGCGGTTTTCAAAGCCTTTATGATCTCATCGGCATAGTACTCGAGCTCCATTCGGGGTAATCGGGTTTTGGCACGCAGTCTCTTATCTTTCATCGCTTTCTTGACCAAGGATGGAGTAACCGAAGTCTTATACTCATGAGCAAGAAATGCACATAAGTCAATCGGACTTCGGATACGCAGATAAAGCACATCTTTGTCAGCATCTGTGATCGGATCATATTGAGCTGCTGCCGTGATCCAAGCTTGTGGTGGTGCAGACTCGTCTATCTCCAACGTGTCTTCCCAAACTCTTATGCTTGGTTCAGGAACCGTAGATTTTTGAGCTTGTTGTTGAGGAGTTGAAGTGCGAACATCAGTTGGTTCAGTTTCAGGCATTTCAGCAGTGTCTTGAACTGGAGAGTGTTGTGCAGCTTCGGGTTCTGTCACTGATTCTGCAATCACAGGAGGAACAACAGCAGAACTAATGGGGTTAGTTGTAATAGGTACAGACACAGCGATAGAGATACCAGGAGCCGAAGACGCTGTAGTGGCATTCACATCGTGGCGCCACTTAGTTCGTCTTGATTCCGAGGATGTCGATTTGTCCTTCGGTGCTGCATCTTTTGTGGACTTGGTTCCAGTCTTTGTAGCAGTCTGCTTGGAGCTGGTAACCTTGTCCCCCTTTGGTTGTTCACCCCCATCATCATCCTGATTGTCGTCCCCGTTACTACCCCTTGCACTCTCCTGATTCTCATCACCACCATCATCGCCATCATCATCCTCATCATCCTCATCATCGTCATCATCCTCATCATCATCACCACCCTCATCATCATCACCACCTTCGTCATCGTCTTTCTCCTTTTCACCTTCTTCTTCTTCTTCTTCTTCTTCTTCACCCGTACCCTCTTCTTCACTCTCTTCCCTTTCTTCCTCAGGTAAGATGTGATATGGTACCACACTTCCAAACATTTTGAATAATCTATCATCCTCCATGATAGCATCATTCAGGGATTTAAATAGAGCCCGTTGAATCCTCGATTTATCATGCGACCCAAGTTCCACCATTCGAGCCTTAAGGATCTTCTTCAATTCAAAATCCGTCAGGTCATAAGCAATCTTATAGGCGGCTTCGGAAGGGTTGGATGATTTGACCATCAAGTTGTCAGCAGCAAGTGTCTTCAACTCGTCACGAAGCTTAGGCATTAAGGATTCAACGGATTCTTGCACTCTTTCTTTCACAGATACTTCGAGTGCTTCTTTCTGTTCCTTATATTTATCCCTCATTGCTTGAAGTCTGGTAATGCGTGCAGCATGTTTATTAGCCTCAGCCTGCTTAACCTGAGCAATTTCCTCTGCATGAGCCTTTCGTGTAGCTTCCAAGTCTGCAGCGAACTTGGCAATCAACTCTTCTTGAGCTTTCCTTGATGCTTCTTCACTTTGAGCTCTTCTATTTAACTCTTGGCGGAGTTCATTCATTTCTCTCTTGTGAGCATCCGTATGTTTATCCAACATCTCGCCCAATACTATTGCTGCCATTGCAGATGTTGCAGATGTTGCAGATGTTGATGGAATAGGCTCGGTTGTAACTGCTGTACTAAGGGTAGGGATTATGGGTGGTGGAAGAAATGGTGTGGAAGCCGGTCGGGTTGGTCGGGTTGTTAAGGGTTGGATTGGTGGTGGAAGAGTTGCCAAAGGTTGAGTTGTCACCATGATTGTAGAAGCAACAGGTTCCTTTTCCACACTCGTTGAAATAGGAATTGATGGCTCCTTCGAAGTAGAGTAGTTTTCAGGTGACCCAAACTCATCAACATCATCCGGTTCGACGTACTCATCCTCAATATCTACCCTTGCCCTTGAACCACTACCTCCTGTATCTTTCCTACTCCTTTGAATAGCAATCTTCATCAGTTGTTGCTCGGTTTTACCAAGAGTAGGATCAACAATATCTGCTTCATCACGTAGACGCATCAAATCCTTACCCTTTCCCTTCTTACCCTCTGACTTCTTCTTCTTTGGTTCGGGTTCAGGTAACGCAGCTGGTTGTTTGCGTTTACCTTTACTCTTAACAGTTGTGGATGAGTCTTCTCCAGTTTGAAGGTTTGCTTTCAGCCTTTCGATTTCAAGCTGCAGTAGCTTGTAATCTGCAGAACCTTTGATTTTGTCTGACAGAAGGTAATCAGGAACAGGACCCGGAATCACACCAGTAGACGGTCCTTCATGCCTCAGATCTACAGTATCATCAGCTTCTTCAGTGTGATAGCGACCTCCTGCTCGCCTATCAATAGTAGCATCAAGCTTCATAAAATAATTTATGATAAGCTTAATAAATCGAGGATAAGGAAAGAAGTTTGTCTTTAGCTTCTTGTTGTGGAAGAGTTGAAAGGTGAATTCTTCCCATATCAACAAAGCATAATCTGAATTCGCAGCTTTGTACATGCCATAGAAGAGGTTCATTATCGGACTTCTCAAAGCATCGTGTCCGCTTGTTTTTGGTGTAAGGCATTTACTGAGAATACCCATCAAAGCTCTCCAGGGTTGTCCTACCTTAGCAGTGGTAAACTCAGATGCAACTCGTATTTCCGGACATCCAAGTGCGTCAAATAACTCCGCGAGTTCATCTTTAGTAGGATCCCTTGAGAAAGACATGCCCTTGGGTGTATCCCGTATACCAAGCATCTTACGGAAATCTGAAACGGTGAGTGTCTGCTGCTTGTTGTCTATGGTGAAGGTGATCTTGTTCGAAGTGAAATCCTTGGTTGCCCAAAATTCAAACATATACTCATAAGGCACCGAGGCTGTACTCCTAAGGGCGTTCTTGAAATGGGAGTTATCAAGAATGGCTATGGCGACCTTAAAACCATGGTGAGTGGATTTAGAAACTTGCTTCAGCCTATAGTTGTTGGGTATAAACTTAAGGGTTCGGGCTTTAGCAATATCGGCTTCCCTAGATTCTTGGATAGCTTGTACTGTTGGATTAGTCATTTTATCTGCTTAAGATAAGACATGAAAGGTTGATGCACAAAAACAGATAGATATATATCATTCTACTTCTAAGCATAACACATTTCATAAGATAAAACAACAAGTACATAGATAGCATGCAAACAATAACAATCAAACAACTCATCCGGAACTTTTCCTTATTCGGAACATATTCATCCGGAACTTCCTCATTCGGAACTTCTGCTCATTCGGAACTTCTTCATCCGGAAGTTCTTCATTCGGAACTTCCTTCATCCGGAAGTTCTTCATTCGGAACTTCCTTCATCCGGAAGTTCTTCATTCGGAACTTCCTTCATCCGGAAGTTCTTCATTCGGAACTTCCTTCATTCGGAAGTTCTTCATTCGGAACTTCCTTCATCCGGAAGTTATTCATTCGGAACTTCCTTCATCCGGAACATTCCTTCATTCGGAACTTCCTTCATTCGGAAGTTCTTCATTCGGAACTTCCTTCATTCGGAAGTTCTTCATTCGGAACTTCCTTCATTCGGAAGTTCTTCATTCGGAACTTCCTCATTCGGAAGTTCTTCATTCGGAACTTCCTCATTCGGAAGTTTTTCAGAAGAAATCCTTCATTCGGAAGTTTTATCCAGTGTTCATTCGGAACTTTTCAAACGAAGCTTATGATGAATAATCTAGCGCGTTTGTGAGTTTCTAAGGCAAACTAAGGCAATATAAACATCATTTAATCTATTCTTAACAAAACCCACCATAAATCCTTTATCAATTAACCCTAATTAAGGCAAAACCCTAAATCTGATTAAACTGATGAATTGAGCATGTTAATCAGAATAATATGATAAGAACTATGGATTAAAAGTTAATCATGTTGATGTATATACCTTAATTTAGCAGATGAACAGGAACTAGAAAGATTAAGCAAGATATTTGATTGTTTAGATCGTGTGTGTGAGGTTATGCAACAATGGCGGCAAAAGTGTTGGATAAACAGTGATTAGAAAAATTTGGGGGCGGGGGGGGGGGGGGGTGTGATATTTGACTTAGGTCAAAACCAATTTTTCCAAGTTTCAATAAAACACACTTTTAGTCCCTACATTTACTTAACTTTTCCTTTTTGTTTCTAATTTTTCCAATTCACTTAAACCTTGTTTAAACGAACACACAACTTTAGCAAACGCATCTATTAGCATATCCTCACAATCTAAAAGCCATGCCTATCACTTAGAACGAAGACAAGTCATTTTCTAAAGCAAAACCACTCAATTACCATGAAGCCCTTAATTTTCACAATCACTTTTGAAAATCAATTTTAATGACAAAGATGATTTTACTATTTTCTCCCCCTTAAACGATGACCCGTTTTCTATTTAAAGAGCTGTAGTTATTGTTTAAAGAGTCGAATAGTGATGAAAGCATTTCCATTTTATCTCTTGAAAAATTTTGATTCGTGGTTTTAATAAGATTTCTCTTATTTTAACAAGTTAATGCACTGAGACGTACACCAATTCGTGTCAGACCAAGTTATAAAATAAACTTGATCCCTTTGCGTGATTTGGCTTGTAAATCACGCCCGAGAAAATTAATTCCCGTTCTGAGCCAACGTTTTCCAAGGAAATACGTGACTTTAATATGAAAACCGGGTTGCAGTCAGAAATAACTACAAGCCATAATGGGCATGTTTTTAAAAATGTACAACTTTTATACGGACTCTATTTATGGCACCGTGTCAATATTGATCGACATTTCTAAGGCCGTAAATATTACCGTACTAAAAGACATGCCCGTTTTAAAACAAAAAATATTTTTGGTTTTTCTGGATTTTATATTTTTGTATTTTCTTTTTGTGGTTTATATATTTACGATAATATACATGATCACAACCAAAGGATACTCTGAATAGTTTACCACGACTATTCAGCTGATTCTTCTGCCAACTCTTTGAGTGTCGCTGGAGTGAATGATTTCATGCCAAGCTTGTCGATCAAAAACTCGATTCGTCCTCGATCTAAGGCTTTGGTGAACATATCCGCCAGCTGGTACTCAGTAGTGACAAAATACAGCTCGATCACTCCGTTCTCCACCTGCTCCTTGATGAAATGGTAGCGAATGTCTATGTGCTTGGCCCGGGAGTGTTGAACATAGTTGCAGCAAAGGGCAATGGCGCTCTTGTTGTCACAATACATCGGGATTTTGTTAAATCCAAGACCGTAGTCAGTTAATTGTGATCTCATCCAAAGGACTTGAGCACAACAACCGGACATGGCGATGTATTCAGCCTCCGTGCTTGATATTGCAGCGCTTTTCTGCCTTTTTGAAGACCAACTGATCAATCTATCTCCAAGGAGTTGCACAGATCCAGAAGTGCTACGCCTCGTATCTTGACATCCAGCATGATCGGCATCTGCGTATGATATTAAAGCAATCGAGGAATCTTTCGGATACCATAGACCACGATGAAGTGTTCCTTTTAGATACCGAAAGATCCTTTTCACTACATGTAAGTGCTTTTCGGTAGGCCGAGCCTGATACCGGGCACACATGCATACAGCAAATTGCAAATCAGGCCTGCTAGCAGTCAGATAGAGAAGGGTGCCGATCATTCCACGGTAAAGTTTCGGATCGACAATAATCCCATCCCTATCTTCATCTAACTTGGTTTTCTCAACCATTGGAGTGTCTACGGGGTCACAATTCTCAAAATTATATTTCTTAAGTGATTCTAGAGCATATTTGGATTGATTTATAAAGATGCCTCTGGGATTCTAAGAAATCTGTAATCCTAAGAAAAATGATATTTTTCCCATCATCGACATCTGAAAGCGTGTGGACATTATCTTCTCAAATTGTTTAGACAATTCTATGTTAGTGGCAGCAAAAATTATATCATCAACATAAATTTGTACCAGAAGCATGTCGTTGCCGTCTTTGAGAGTGAATAGAGTGGGGTCCACTTTGCCTTTGGAGAAGCCTTCCGACATGAGATATGTTGACAGGAGATCATACCACGCGCGTGGAGCTTGTTTCAACCCATAGAGAGCCTTCTTAAGCTTGTACACGTGATTAGGAGACTCCGTGCTGACGAACCCATCCGGTTGACTAACATAAACCTCTTCCCTTAGTTCACCGTTCAAAAATGCCGTCTTCACATCCATTTGATAGACGATCATGTTCATATGAGCAGCAAACGCAAGGAATAGTCTAATCGCCTCCAATCTAGCCACAGGAGCAAAAGATTCCTCAAAGTCTATACCCAAGGCTTGTTTATATCCTCTAGCGACCAATCTTGCTTTATTCTTTAATACCGAACCCATTTCATCAAGTTTAACCTTATAAACCCATAACAAAGTAAGGATGTTAACCTTGTCAGGGCGAGGAACCAATTCCCATACTTCAAGTCGTTTGAATTCATTGAGTTCCTCCTGCATAGCTTCAATCCAAGATGATTGGGTCATAGCCTGCTGCCAATTTTTGGGTTCAACTTCAGAGAGAAATGCATCAAAGTAACAATATAGTGCACTCTCTTGTAGTTGATGGCGTGTAGAGACTGGTCGGTCTAGATCTCCAATAACATTCCTAATTGGGTGATCTTTTGTCCATTTAGTGCTATGGTTTTCAATCCTAGGTGGTCTGGAGTGAACAATAGATGGAGCTTCTTCTGAGGTCGAGGCGGCTGAAGGGTTTTCAGGGATCGCAACACCAAAGAAAGGAAGCTCTTGCAAGTGAGCATATTCCAAGTCGTGATCAGTAGTATCCTCTTCTACATCATTAGGCACAAGTAGGGGTGATGATTCAGGTGTAGTTTGTGAATCACTTGGTGAAGGTGCATCAGGTTCAACTTGAATTGTAGATGCATTAGATAAAGGTTCATTAACTTGAGCAACCACTTCAGGTATTGGAGCAATTACTACAGGTACTGGAACTTCATCAGTCGGGGGATCGAAGAATTCATCAAACAACGGTTGAAACAGTTTATCCCACTCAGGCCTAGTTGGTGGTAAAAATGATGTAGAAGTAGGATTGTTGGGAACTAATCCGGAACTTATAGCACCGGGTCCCATCTCATGAAGCGCGGGTTCAGAGCTGTGTTGCTCAGAAGCCATCGCTGTCAGCTCGTCGAAATCAGCGTCCATAGTTTCTACAATCTTGCCAAGACGACGGTTATAGATTCGGTATGCTCTTTTGGACGGTGAGTAACCAATAAAAATACCTATGTCGGCTTTTGGTTGAAGCTTACCCAAGTTCTCACTATTGATGTTTGTATAACACAGAGCACCAAACACATGGAAAAATGAAACATCGGGTTTGCGGTCATGTAGAAGCTCATAAGGTGTTTTTCCATGGCGTTTCCGAATGATTGAACGGTTTTGGGTGAAACATGCAGTAGAAATAGCCTCTGCCCACAAGAACAATGGAGCGTTCGCATAAATAAGCATGGTCCTAGCAGCTTCCATAAGTGTGCGATTTCGTCTTTCAACGACACCGTTTTGTTGTGGAGTGCGTGCAGCGGATGTTTCATGTGATATACCAACTCCTTCATAATAATCACGAAGAGTCTGGTTGACGAACTCTGTACCATTGTCTGTACGAATACGGCGGACAGTGGTATTCAAACGTACCTGAATGAACTTCAGAAAAGTGATGATAGCTTTCGGAGCTTCATCCTTTGTACGTAGAAATCTAACCCATGTAAACCTTGAGAAATCATCCACAATGACGAGAATGAATTTCTTACCGCTCACACTTTCAGTTCTCATCGGTCCACAAAGATCCATATGCAAAAGATGAAGTTTTTCTTGATTCGTGTCTTCAGCTTTGGGTTTGTAAGATTTCTTGGTGCTTTTCCCCCTTGAGCACGCGGAACATAAATGATCCTTGTGAAATTTAAGCTTGGGAAGACCACGAACTAACTCGTTTTTAGCCAGATGATTAATAGCATCAAAATTAAGATGAGATAATCTGCGATGCCATAACCATGACTTGGTCTTAGAAGCTTTAGAGAGAAGACATACTGGAGAAGCGGCCATCATGTCTTGTAAGGACAAAGTGTAAAGATTTGCACCACGAGATCCCTTCAACAAATCTTTTCCTTCCAAGTTGCGGATGAAACAAGTGTGTTGTCGAAAAGCAACCTCAAGGTTGGAATCACAAAACTGTCCTACTGAGAATAAGTTATGACCAAGACCTTCAACATAGTATACCCTAGAAATCGTCACGTTTCCAATCTGATATTCACCATATCCCATAATCTTTGCTATATGATCATTCCCAAATTTAACCGTACCAAGAAACTTGCTGACGAAATTTCGGAGCATCGAGCGATTTCCGGTCATATGTTTTGAACAACCGGAGTCCAAATACCACAGGATGATTTGGACCACCTGAAAATATCACCACACAAAGACAATGTAGAGGTATCGGAATCTGAGTGTTCCTTGTTATTAGCAGGTACAGATTTAATAATCTTAGATTTGCTAACTCTAGGTTTCTTAGATTTCCTAGCCTTTTTCTTCTTAATTAGTGGTGTAGATTCTAATTGGCTCAAATCCTGAGGTATTTCTACACTGATAGGCACTACAGTGGGGGCTGACCTAATTAAAGGGCGCTGTTTCCTTACTTGAGTGCGAGTGTTCCTAACTAAAGGACGCTCAGACCTAACCTCAATGGATGCATTCCTAGTTAAAGGGCACATTTTACCATCGAGAGTAAAGGTCCTACCAGTGGGACGCCATTGCCAGCCAACTTGGGCACGAGTTCTACCCGTTGGCTTCCATTCAAGACCATTCTTAATTGCATTCATTTCATTAACGTGATCAATCAGACACAAATCATGACGCTGTGAAAACATACATTCATTACAATTCCAGCAATTTAAATCAGAATTCACGAATGGTTTAGGCTGCTGCACAGGCGCAGAGCTTTTAGTCTTAACATGATTCGTTTTATTTAAAACTGAACTAGCATTCCTATTGTGGACTTCTACTTTCTTCTTTGTGGCACTACTAGTGGCGGGCTTGATCTTAGCTTTCTTGAGTGGCGATCCTTTAGCCTTAGTAGTCTCTTTTAATCCTGTAGAAGGCAAATTGGGAACATTAGCAGCAGATTTTAAAGGTGTCTTACTTGATTGTGCCAATGACGGTTTCGCTCCTGGAGTCTTATTAAATGGAGTGACAGCAATGGGCCTATTGTTAAGTAGTGCTGAACCTGGTGTACCTATGTATTGTAAATAAGCCAAGCAATATTGAACTCGCTTAACATATTCATTAGCCGAATAATAGTCGCTACTTGAGGGATCTAAGGCATAAAGATCGTCTAAAATATCCCTAAGAAGATCGACATGCTTAATGGCATTCCTCATATAATCATCGTATACAGCCGGGTTTCTCTTATGAAGCGGATTCTTATAAAGCACTACTTTCTTGGTTGTTGGAGCACTAGTGGACGGTGCAGAGTCGGTAGCTAAGTTATCAACTACTTCTTGTCGGGTGAGAAGAAGTGTCTCCTTTAACTCAGCCAAAACCATATTTTTGTCTATGAGCAGGATGTTCAAGTCAGAGATTTCTTCGCACTTTTGGTTCAGTTGTTCAATATAATATTGTTGCTGTGTCGCATTAAAAGCGAATCGATCTTCTAGTGAACCATAAAGAGCGGATAGTCCCTGCCTTGTCCGATCCATCTCCCCTAGAACAGTTGATAGTCTAAGTTCTAAGACTTGGTTTTTAGACTCTGCGGCCTCTAGTTCCATTCTTAATGTTTCCTTTGATGATATCTCTCTCTTCAATCTCATGATTTCTTCCTCTAATGTCTTAACAATTGCAATCATCTTGTCACTTGTCTCAACACCGTTTTCACAAACATTTGATATCAAAAGATTTTCATTTTGAGCTTGTTGTGTTAATTCTAAAGATATACAATGTTGTTCTAGTTGATTAAAGCGTTGAGAAAGTAAATTATAAGAATCTTGTAGCTTTAAAAACTCAGCGTTAGATTCGTGACAAGAATGACTATCTACCTCATTTACATTTTCAGCAACATTTACAGAAATATCACAAACATCATCACAAATATCCTCACAAATATTCACAGCATCACAATTCATCATAGCGGATGTAAGCTCATTCGAATATTTAACATTTACAATAGTAAGCACATCACACGAGATTACTTCGGACAAGAATCGGTCATATTCGGTTAAAATCTTTTCCTTTTCAATTAGTTGCAGTTCGTAAGCGGTGTCCATTTCATAAAACACTTTTTGAACTTCCCCAATTTCAAACTGAAGATTTTCCTTAAGAGATGCAAAACTTCCTTTTAGACTTTCGACAAACGGATTGATCTTAGTTTTAAACACCTCGTTCATGTGTTCGAAAGCCCATTCTCCGGCGTTTAAGCCATTTGAAGTCGTACATTCCAAAATGACCTTGTCAAAGGTAGTAAAGTATCGGTTAATCTCTTTCAAGTTTAACCATACAGTGCTAACCGGTGGAAGATTCTTTGGAATTTCCTTAGGATCTTCCATGTTGACAAGTGTAGGAAATGTACTAGGGCGTTCTTCCTCTAACAAGTAGGTCGGTGCTGTGATGAGATCTTTATCCATATGGAAGCGAACTCTAAAATCAGTTTTAGCAAGCTCCTTATTCATTTTAAAATAATCACATTCGGGATATTTTGCAGAATTGTATGACCGATCCTCATCAACTAGAGCCTTACTTGTTCTATCATTGGGAAAAACAATCGGGTCTAAAGCCAATCCTAATTGAGTTGCATTATAAAGTCTAGGACTATGTCTTAAAGCTTGTTTTGCATATCGTGGATTAGGGGGAAGGCCTTTTAGACGTGATAAGTTAAACTCTTTAAACGAAGCATCAAATAAGTGAACTAGTTGTGAAGCAGCGTATTGTCTTAATAGCAAGTAGTCTAGACTTCTAATCTTATTAGTAGCATTAATCTCCATTTCAGTCTTCTTAGATTCGAGTATTTCAAAATCAGTTTGAAGTTTCTGAAAATTAGTGACCACTAACTCCTTTTCTCTAAGTTCACTAGACAGATTTGCTCTTAAGTTCTCGATTTCTTGCAAGTGACCCATTTGTTTGTTTCTAAAGTGATCATATTCGAGATTTGTGAGAACACTAGACGAAGGCACTAATTCCAAAGTTTGTACTTTCTCATTGCTTAAGGCAAGCTCTTCAGACAAATTCTTATTCTTAGCTAAGGTTTCTAAGAGTGCAGCATTCATTTGGCTAAGTAGTGTAGCAGGAACCATGACCAAATCTTGTTGAGCAGGAGTAGGCATATGCGAACTAGGTCCCGGTTGTGATTCACTCAAAGTCTGGGGACTCACATTGATATTGCTATCATTGTTTGTCTCCTCGTTTGAAGGACTCACCACCGAAGATTCATTCGAATCAGCACTCTCTTGCCCAACTTGATGTGGTTGAATACTAGCATCAGTGGCATTATCGGTGTTATTAATAAGTACCTCAGATTTCTTATCTGGCCCTAAGCTGGAGAAAGTTGCCATGAAAGCAGCCTTTGCAGTTTGAAAGTCATCACAATCGGAATCATACGCATCAAGATCATCGGCTTGGTAAGCTGCATTTTGCGTAGTGACAACGTCTTGTTCAGCAATCCCTGGGTCAGCAAGAAATGCAAGCTCCTCTTCATCAAGTTCCCTTCCTTGCGCCTGAGCATTTACCAGATAGATCTTTTCTGCAAACCACTGTCCATCCCTTCTCCTCTTGGGTTTCTTACAATCCCTGGACATATGACCCTCTTCCTTGCAGTTGTAGCATGTAATCATTCTCAACTTGCCTGTATTAGCCCGTGGAGGGTTGTTGACCATTGGAGCAGGAGCAGGATTGGCGGTGCGAACATTGGTTGATGTGGAAGTTCTCCCCTGATATGGCTGAATTGGCTGAACCATTACTCTGCCATTCTCAATTGTAGCTTGTTGGCGAGAATTGGATGAATTCCTCAACTGATTGTTGGTAGGAGCTGATCCTCTGAATCCTCGTTTGCTTAAAGTTCTTGTGAGGTAAGCAGACATAGTAGTTAGCACTTCAACTGGGTCAGCTCCTTGTTGGAATACAGGAACTGGGACTTCCTCATCATCACAATATAGTGCTTGATCTGGATGAGCTGCATAATCAGTATAAGGAAGACTCATTTGATCAGGGTAGCTTGTTGGATATGCTGCATTCTCTTGATAAGAAGAATATGATGGCTGAGCATAATGTGCAACATTTGCTGGATGAGGTTGTGAAGCATACTGTGGTGAGGGTGCATTGAACCGATATTGTTGCTGATGTGAGGTGGGTGGTTGTGGTAGAATCGAGTATTGGGGAAAGGCTGGTGTCATGTAAGGTGATTGATGATAAGCTTGATGTCCCAAGATATAGGGTGTGTTGTTGTGAGACAAGCTTGGTTGATTCGCCATCAATGCTAAAGAATCTGGGTGCATACCACGAGGAGAACGGTGCATAATCACATGCTTCTCATGTTGCTGAAGGAAAGCATAGATTTGATCTAAGTTGCACTTATGCAAATCCCGGGTTAACTTCACATCAGTAATGTACTCACCCCATTCAGCTTGAGGTAGAGTATTCAAGAATTTGGTGTTAACCTGGAATGGTGCGATCACAAGATTGTATACATTCAGATCATTCATAAGTGTGGTGAATCTGAAGTAATAATCGTGGAGCGTTTCCCCTGGGTTGTAGGTGAATCTATCAAACAAATCATACAGCTGACACTCCCTTTCTTGTTTGGTGAGAGACGTGCCTTGTAGCAACACCTTAAGACGTTCCCATAGATCCTTTGCCACCGTATACTGACTCACCATCCTATAGATGTCATGGGGAAGTGCTTGGAGAATTGTTTGAAGAGCTTTTTCATCTGCATCTGCAACGAGTTGTTGGGCTGGAGTGAGTTCTTCAAATTCTCGTGGTCTAGTCACGTTGTCAACCGTAATGGTACCATAGTCGAGTGGACCATTCAAAATCGATTTGACCATAAGCCTTCCGTATGTCGGTTTCCCCTTTAGATATTGCATCATTCGACCTTGCCATGCCTCAAACACCTCCTTAATGAGCATCGGTGGACGGCTATCAGTTCCCGTTATGATTGATATATCCGTAAGAGATGTCATCTGAGGCATTACTGAATTTGGATTCATTTTGTTTTTCTTCAAAGAAACAGAGATTATCGGTTGATCGAGCAGTGAAGTAAAGCTTGTGAATTGTGTTGTGTTTTTGTTGTATGAAACCAAGATTAAATCCTCTAAAAATCGTCGAAAAAACTAGCAAAATCACCCTTGATTCGGAACTTTTTGTTGATTCGGAAGTTTGATTCGGAAGATTACCTTGATTCGGAACTTTGTGTTGATTCGGAAGATTACCTTGATTCGGAACTTTTGGGTTGATCCGGAACTTCTTGACTCGGAAGTTCTTGGTTCGGAACTTTGGCTTGATCCGGAACTTCTTGACTCGGAAGTTCTTGGTTCGGAACTTTGGCTTGATCCGGAACTTCTTGACTCGGAAGTTCTTGATTCGGAACTCCTTGACTCGGAACTTCTTGGTTCGGAAGTTTCTTGATTCGGAACTCCTTGACTCGGAACTTCTTGATCCGGAAGTTTCTTGATTCGGAACTTCTTGACTCGGAACTCCTTGATTCGGAAGTTTCTTGATTCGGAACTTCTTGACTCGGAACTCCTTGATCCGGAACTCCTTGATCCGGAACTTCTTGATCCGGAACTCCTTGATCCGGAACTTCTTGATCCGGAACTTCTTGATCCGGAACTTTTGCTGAATGAACAGAAACTTTGTTGATGAACAGTCGAACCGTAAAAAATGAGATTAAGCCCCGATTTTGACCAAATAACCCAAAAAGTTTTGTGCTTTCGACTAAAATAAGTAACAATTAATACTTATCCACTAATCCCAATCACAAAAACACCAAAAACACCAAGAATCAAGATGATTTTTCTAAAAGAACACTAATACAATCAAAAACTAAAAAACCACACAAATCACCACCTTAAATCACCCCATAGCTCTTGATACCAAATGTAGAATATTGATAATCAATGAATCTATGAAGGGGTTTGTTAATTTCTAGAGAGAGAAAGTTAGAGAGAGAAAGTGAGAGAAACTATGTGAATTTTATTAAGTGGAAATTAAGAAATGATAACAACCAACCCCTTTCCTTAGTGGAAAGGGGTATTTATAGTTCCAAGTCATAAGTGGACTTGGGCCGGTCCATGACAAGCCCATGGACCGGTTCTTACTTAAGTTAATAAGCAAATAATAACTAATTACTAACTACGAGCTATTACAACATAAATCATATTGTGGAGTGACCGATACTTCTAATATACGTTAAAACGTATTTCTAACAACCACTAAAAGCAAAATACAAAAATATAAAACATACAAAAACAATAAAAAATATAAAATCAAGAAAATCCAAAAATATTTTTCATTTTAAATCGGGCATGTCTTTTAGTACGGTAATATTTACGGCCTTAGAAATGTCGATTAAAATTGACACGACGCCATAAATAGAGTCCGTATAAAAGTTGTACATTTTTTAAAAACATGCCCATAATGGCTTGTAGTTATTTCAGACTGAAACCCGCTTTTCGCATTAAAGTCACGTATTTCTTTTGAAAACGTTGGCTCACAACGGGAATTAATTTTCTCGGGCAAGGTTTACTTTAAAACCTTTAAGGGACTAAGTTTACTTTATAACTTGGTCTAACACAAATTAGTGTACGTTTCAGTGCACTTATTTTGTTAATATAAGAGAAATCTTATTGCCCCTAGAATCGTTTCAGAAAATCATTAAACATAAAAGGTCTTCATTGATATTTGTCCCATTAAAAGCAATGACTACAGCTCTTTAAATAGAAAACGGGGCACCATTTGAGGGGGAGCAAATATCAAATCATCTTGAACATGATTTGGTCTTCATATAATTTTGTTTGTCATCTTACCTTATGTGCATTATGTGCAATGTGTGCGTTGTATGGATTTTTGATTTGGCATTAGGTTTTATTGGCGTGTTTGTGTTTGAAACTCACAAGAAATCAGGAAAATGTGTTGTTAACTAGTTTTATTAATCGGGAAATTCTGTTGTTAACTAGTTTTAATTACTAGTTTTCTTACATGTTTCAAAATTGGGGGGACCAATTTGCAATATTGGCAAATTTGGTTAGAAAAGTTTGACTCTTGTCAAAACCCTCCTACCCCCATTTTGTTTTTTCTCTCCCGACTGATATTCACACACATCCCTCATAACCTATATGCCGCCATTATCTAGATCAAGTTCTTGCATCAACTCGTCTATTGTGTGTTATCTGCTGTGCTAATCTTCTAGGTAACGTTGAATACATGTTATTCTCTTGCTTTATCCATTCATTTATCTCATTTATCTCAGTAGAATCTATTGATCTAGGGTTTCGTTTTCTAAATGTGATAAAAAAACATGTTTGTTAGAGGGGTTTCGATCTTAATCACGTATTAAACACTGGTTTGAACTAATTTGATAAAAACGGCCTTAAAGCCATAGAAATCGTTAAGATAAGAACCACCTCGTACAATCCGCCTAGATTTTGATGAATTTAATGTTTTATAGATTCTGATTGGACATTCCGATTGGACATTCCGATTGAACATTCCAATTGGACATTCTGATTGGGACATTGACATTCTGATTAGGACATTCCGATTGGGACATTGACATTCCGATTAGATCATTCCGATAAGGACATTCCGATTGGGACATTGACATTCCGATTAGGGCATTCCAATTGGGATATTCCGATTGGGACATTGACATTCCGATTAGAGCATTCCGATTAGGACATTCCGATTGGGACATTGACATTCCGATTAGGTCATTCCGATAAGGGAATTCCGATTGGGACATTGATATTCCGATTAGGGCAATCCGATTAGGACATTCCGATTGGTACATTGACATTCCGATTGGGGCATTCCGATTTGGGACTTTCAGATTAGAGACTTTCCGATTAGGACTTTCCGATTGGGTACTTTCCAATAGAATCTTTCCGATTGGGTTCTTTCTAATAGGGTATTCCGGTAAGATCAGTGCCTTGTATTGATAGATTGTCCTTAAGATAAGTGGTCTTATAGAATTTGCGAAAAGATTGTTGTTGTATCATCACCTTAAGTTAGTATGCTTTTACACTATGCATTTGACTTAGAATTAGAGCTTCTATAACGAACACAATTTTGATTGGACGTAATTAATTTTTTCTCATAAGAATACTTAAAAGGTTTCTTATTACAAAAATTCATCTTATTTTTATAAGTTGATATTTTTGTAAACGAAAGAGATAAAATTATTTACTCCATATATTGTGTTTTGTTCTCAGGCAATGGAAGCAATCGCTGAGTTTAAACCTACCGAGGTTGAGGTTTTGCGACCACCTACTGAGGTTGAGGTTATGCGACCACCTACTGAGGTTGAGGTTTTGCGACCACCTACTGAGGTTGAGGTTTTGCGAACACCTACTGAGGTTGAGGTTTTGCCAACACCTACTGAGGTTGTAGTAATGCCTAGGCCTACGGAAGTGATTGTGGAACCTCGTAGTCGGATGTACTCTAGTTCTCCCACTGAAGTAGTGGTTATGACAACCAGTAAACCTAAATCTTCATGTAACTAAAGCTAGGTTGTTGGGGTCCTAGAATAACATGTCTTTGTTACACCACCATGCCTTTAGGTTTTCTATATCAGATTGTATGTTTGTACTTCCTTTGAACATTGTCTGTATGATCTTATTGTGGTTTACATGATGACATTTGTTATGCTATCTTTTTTATTTTCATGGATATATGATGTATATGTTTGTATATATCAATTGTGTCTGTGTTATCTTAAGCAGGAACCATGTCAATCACCAAAGAACAACAACAAAAATCAGACCTCGCATTAGTACCACTTAGTGACTGACTACCACTTGCAGAGAAAAACTTTCGTCTGAGAGACGATTTTGATCCAAACATGGCAGCTTTCAAAGTTGCAATGGACATTCTTGACATGTCACCTATAAAAGATGCCCTTAGAGCTACTGCATCAGTTCCCGAAATCTACATTCATGAATTTTGGGCCATGATGGTTGTAAAATTACCCCTTTAGGAAAAGAAGGCAATAAAATAGGGCAAGTGTGCACGACGATTTAGGAAAACCGTGTGTGAATGACCCTAGGTGAGTTCGTTCTCGAGGAGGCTAGTGCGTTGTGTTGAGAGTTGATTTTTGTTTGTGATTATATTTATTGAGAAAGAAATGGGATTAGAAGAGAAAGACGGTTACGAAAATGAATTAAACTACGACGAAAAAGGCGTAAACGTAAAACCGTAAATAGAGCCAAAATTAAAATTTTAACCTAAAAATTCCTAAAAATTCCTAAAAATCCCCAATAATATTCTAAGAGTTTACAAAAAATCCAAACTTGCTAAAACCTTTTAATTAATTAAATAATGACTTTTTAATGCTAATTAAAGCCCTAAAAATCACTTTTAATTATTAAAAAGCCCTAAACAAGATTTTATAGTTTGTAAACCTCAAAAATATCCTAATTAAGCTAAAATCTATTTTTTTAAAATTTTAAAACCAAATTAAACTATTTTTAAACACTTAAAAACTATTAAAATCTATTAAATCTTAAATTAATTCTAAAAATTAATTGAAAAGCCTAAAAATTAATTGGAAAGTGATAAAGTTCCTAATTTAATGTCTAGAATCTAGGAAAAATGAAAAAAAAGTTAAAAATAAAACTTTGAATTTTTCTTAATAAAATAATAATAAAATATTCCAAAAAAATAAAAAGTTCTTAAATAAATTCTAAAAAATTCCCAAAAATCCTAAATATTCTAACTAAGAAGAAAATGCAAATTAAAGTTCCTAAAACCTTTTAGTTAATTTTATATTAATTTTTAAAGTTCAATAAAAAAAACTAAAATCAAATAAAATCAAAAATTAAAGTTTTTGAAAACTTTATGATATGTAAACCTCAAAAGTATAAATTAAAACCTAAAAACTATTTTTTAGATTTTTAATTACTGTTTACTATTTTTAATACACTTTCTAAATTTAAACCTAAAAATAATCCTAATAAATAATTAAATAAAAGGAAAAATAAAACTTTTAAACAGAAAAGTCTGAAATACTAATATAAACCTAAGAAAAATGAGCTAAGCTAAATAAGCTTATTAAATAAGCTGGAAAAATGGAAATAAGCTACGGCTTATTATTTAAGCACAAAATGAAAACGTGGTTAAGTAAATAATGAAATGAAATGATAACGTAAAAAGCTATCTAGATCACTGGTAAACACGTTTACTCCCCCAGCGAGGGGTCGCGTGTTCGAGTCCAGGCGGGGTATGCTTTTTGCCAATTTTTTTTTTATTTTTAAAACTTAATCAGTAACCTTTTCTAAGCTTAAAAACACAAACACAACCTAATTTAATCAAGATTAGAGCAAATTGTTAGCAAAAACGTGGCTAGGTCTGCTTTGTTGACTGATGAACACAAGTGTGAGTTCACCACTTGTGCCAAGACCAAGAGGAGCTTGGTTTGATTGTTTGTGGTGTATTTGTGGATAATCAGGGCACCCCTATACTCTTGGGAGTATAGGGAGTCAAGACAAGTACAAATCAAGCAGGAAAACAACAAGCACTTAGCACAAGATTCACAAAAAAAAGATCAAATAGCACCCTTATAAGTTGCTGATATAAAAACTAGGTCTGGTGGTATTTTTAGCTAAATTACATGCACATTTGTGAGATTCAAAGGCTCAGATTTAGCACACAAACACACAAACTAGCAACCAATCAAACTTAAATCCCTAAACATCCTAACTTCTAACAGATTTCCAGAATTCAAGCTCAAAATTACCAAAACTTAAGCAGAAAATGACTAAGCAGATTTTTAGCTCACTTTTTCACTTTTTTTAACATACCATTTTGCTTCAAACCTTTCCAAAACTGAGATAATACTAGCATACACCCTAAATGTACCTAATAACTACTTATAACACGTTATTACTCCACAGATTCATCTTAAAATCTTAATAAAACTCAAAACCAAACACTCCTTTAAAAAACTGATATTGATATTTTACACACCAAATCTATTCTAAACTTGTTCAAACTGATTTAAAAAGATTATAACATGTCTAATAAACACAAATGAGCCAATCCAAACCAGTTTAACACACAACTTAGCAATTTTCATGCAATATCAAACAAACACCAATCTTTCTGAAAATTTCAAAAAGGAAAAAGATTTTTTACCTTAGAGCCCTACATCCAGGGCTCTTTGTGGTTGAATAACCACCTCCTTATAGGCCCGGGCCTATGCAGATCTTTGGTCAATCAATAAACAGGAAGAAGAGAAAAGAGTGGTGGTCACTGTTCACTCACACACCTTAATACCTTCAAAATGAAATGGTTTTTTTTTGGATCCTGCTAAGAGAAGAGAAAAGCAATGTTTCTGTATCACACAACAAATAAGCCTCAAACAAGCTTATCAATTAAGCTGACTTTGGCTTATTTGAGAAAAAAAAATGAAAACTGATATATATTTTTTAGAAACTTTTTCTCCAAACCAAATCAACAAAAACTTTATTCTTCACATAAGCTTGATAATCAATTAGATTATCAGGCTTATGGTCTTAGCTTAAAGCTTTTGGACAGTTTTAAAAACTTAACAAATTTGGTAACCAACTGAACTTAAAACTTGAAAATTAAACTTGGAAATGTAAATTGCATAAATGTAAATGTGGTCCTTTTTGCTTCTCATCGACAATACAACACGATTTTTATTTCATAAGAAAAGTGGATTTACAGGTTTGTGACAAAATGGAGAAAAAAAAGAACAACCAAATTGCTAAGCCCTACATGCCTTTAAATAGGCTTACAATCTCTCTAGAAAGTTGAAAACAAAAGCTAAACCCTAATGCTGAACTTCCTCTTTTGCCCTTGGATGATTCCTGGAATATGCCAATAAGATGCTTAATTTTGAATTCGTCCCATGTGAATTCCTTGGAGTTTTGTGTATGCCAGCAGGTACAAGTGATCATGGACGTATATCATAACCTTTGGGAACACGAAATCAACTAGGGGCGTTGATTTGCTGTCATGCCTTGTCTTCTTGTCAAAAACGTGAGTAGAGTCATGTGGGTGGGGTCATGGGGTGAGAGTGATGGGATTTTGGGAGTAGGGTTTGGATGAGAGTGACATGAATCGTTGATCTGGAAATAATCAATCCATAACCCTTTGATTTGTTGCTAATTGGTGATTAGGGTTTAAAGGTTTAAGAGGTTAGCAGGTTGAGGTTTTGATTCGTTTTGGGGGATTAGTTTTTAAATAATGTGTTTACCTCCATTAATAAACCGATTTATTTAAAAATCAGTTAAATAACAAAGTGGGATGGTGACATGGCTGGTAGGGTGGACGTGATTGGTTGGTTTTTAGTAGTGGGACAGGTGGCGTGATGTGAGTGGGTGTGAGGAGATTGATTGTCTGCCCAAAATACCCCCTAGACTCCTTATAACTTGATACTTTCCATTAAATAGCCCATTGTCGTGCCCTCACGCAATGCTAGAATAAAGTATCGTAGCATCTCCAAACTTCATTTTTATTCACTTTATTGAAATGATAAACTAGCTACACTACTACTATTACTACTACTTGTGTTATAGACATAATGTATGATTTTCATCACAAAATGGGACGTTTAGGTTCATAGAATAAGAACACGTGAATGCTTCGTTAGAAATAATTTCATCGTCCTCGATTTTCACTTTAATTCCATGCTAAGCGTGCAACGAGATCATTGTCATTATAAGTTAGTAATGCTAACACTACTCATATGCCCTAATCACGTACTTATCCTCCCATTATTCCTAAGTTGTATCTCTTATATTTTATGATGTCTTTGAATGATTCACGAGGATACATTGTTTGACTTATGCGATAATAGAGATTTAGGTCTAAAAATAGAGTCCTAACGGTGTAACTAAGACCATCAAATCAATAACCCCTCCTAATAGACGACGATGTTAAAAATTAAGTTGACAAGAAGAATCGATAAACACGGTTTATAACGGTTTTGAACATGAGACTTATTACCAAAACTTTTATACGCCCCCTAACGGAAGGGCCTTATTATCTTTGGTTTACCTCCATCTTTTATTCAACTTCGCCATGAAGCTTTTATTATGACTTCGGTCTTGCCTTGCCTTTTATTATCCGCCTCATCGGTGGTTTTATTAGCCAAAGACGTATATCCTCACGCTAAAGCGAATTTTGGATCTTTAAAGCTTCGAAGATTAAGGCTTGATTCACTTTCAATTTTGCATAGATTTTAGGCCTTGTGGGGCTTCAAATTGTTTGCTTGATTTAGGTGAGCACTTGAAATCTTATTATTGGGTGAAGCTTTCGATTATTAGGGTGCCAATACTTCAAAACCGTGACGCTGGCGATACCTTAATGTCTTCCCAATTTAATTACACGGAAGCTACTAGAAAAGACTAGAAACCCAACAATCCTAACTAAACCGCTAAGTCAATATTTATTAAGCAAAAAATATTTACATGCGAAGGGAGAATAAGCAAACAACGAGAACACATGAGTTTTTGAAAGAATACGAGTACTCTACGTTTAGCATAGTAACTTATAATTAACTCTATCATTTCTCGTCCTCATTTAAGAGACTTAGCCTAATGTGTAGTTAAGGAATCAAAGCTAAGTGCTCAACACGCACGGTCGAGTCAAAAATTACTCTTATTCTCGCCATCGGAAAACCTACATTCGTGTCTTCAAACACTTATAAAACATAAGAAAAATTTAAAATTTGGCCATTTTTAGCCTTATTTTGCAACAAAACGATAAACAAAACGATAAACTTTGGAAAGCGTGAAGGTTTGGCAAGGCAAGTATCTATTCACCCCCCCCCCCCCCCATACTAAAGTTAAACATTGTCCTCAATGTTTTAGAACATTAAAGGATATATCATGGATATTGAGAAATGTCTCCAAAGAAAACGATCGAGTGCTCCCATAAAACGAACACGAGAGGCTCCAATCGTGAAGATCATGATCTAAAAAACACATATCACAAACAACCACGGAACAAAGGTTGGAAGGGCACGAATCCCCACACGTAAGCTACATTAGACTAAGAAAGTGATAATATTTACATAGGATAAGCATGGGACTCCCCCACGAGGCACCTCGTTTTTGATTACCGAGTCATGAGCTCGACTCGATCCCCTCAATACTAGTTATCATTGGGGAAGGTGACTTGGTCGAGGTAGTTCAAGGATGGAACTTCCCCACCAAAGTAGTGCTTCAACCTATGTCCATTCACCTTGAAGTTAGGACCATCATCTTGAGCTAGCTCGATGGTCCCATAAGGAAACACTTGAGTCACGGTGAATGGACCGGACCAACGGGATTTCAATTTACCGGAAAATATTTTCAATCTTGAATTAAAAAGTAAAACTTGATCCCCAATGTTAAAAACCCGGTTTTTAATTTTTGAATCATGCAACTTTTTAGTTTTCTCTTTGTAAATCAATGAATTTTCATAAGCAATGTCTCTTAATTCATCCAATTCATTTAATTGCATTTTCCGGTGTTTTCCCGCGGTCTCCATATCATCATTACAATGCTTTAGGGCCCAATAAGCCTTGTGTTCTAATTCGATATGCAAATGACAATTTTTTCCATACACAAGCTTATAGGGAGTGCACCCAATGGGCGTCTTATGAGCGGTCCTAAAGGCCCATAAAGCATCGTCTAACTTATCCGACCAAGATTGTCGGTTTTCCCCCACGGATCTCTCCAAGATCCTCTTCAATGCTCGGTTTGAAACCTCGACTTGCCCACTCGTTTGTGGGTGATAAGCCGTAGAAAGACGATGTGTGACCCCATATTTCCTTAGAACCCTTTCAAATTGGTCATTACAAAAATGGCTTCCACGATCGCTTATGATAGCACGAGGGGTTCCAAACCTAGCAAACAAACTTTTCAAGAACTTAACTACCACACGAGCATCATTGGTGGGCAAGGCCTTTGCCTCCACCCACTTAGAAAGGTAGTCAACCGCAACGAGAATGTACTTATTACCACGAGATGATGGGAACAGCCCCATAAAGTCTATGCCCCAAACGTCAAAGATCTCACATACTTGAATGATATTTTGTGGCATTTCATCTTTTTGTGAGGCTTTTCCTTGTCGTTGGCATGAATCACAAGACTTCACAAGATCTTGTGCATCTCGGTAAATAGTAGGCCAAAAGAAGCCGGCATCAAACACCTTTTTAGCCGTGAGATTAGCACCGTGGTGACCACCCGTGGGCCCCTCATGGCAAGCTCTAAGGATGTTAGAAGCTTCGGTGCCAAATACACAACGGCGGATGATTTGATCCGCACAAGTTCGAAACAAGTAAGGGTCGTTCCAAAAATAGAACTTGACATCACGAAAGAATTTTCGTTTTTCTTGAGTTGTCATACCCTTAATGATGAAGTTACCCGCATGGTAATTTGCAAAATCCGCAAACCATGGGGTAGAAGAATCAAGTTTGGAATTCACTACACCAAGTGTCTCGAGCGGAAATGTTTCGGTGATTTCCTTGGGCTCGTAAACACTTTGGTGAGGATCTTCCAAACGAGAGAGATGATCGGCCGCTAGATTCTCGGCTCCTTTTTTGTCAACGATTTTGTGATCAAATTCTTGAAGGAGGAGAATCCAACGAAGTAATCTCGGCTTTGCATCTTGTTTAGCCATGAGATACTTGATAGCCGAATGGTCCGTATACACTATGCATTTCGTCAAGACGAGATAAGGTCGGAATTTCTCAAATGCATACACCACGGCAAGGAACTCCTTTTCCGTTGTAGTGTATTTAAGTTGAGCCTCGGTCATCGTCTTGCTAGCATAGTGAATAGGCAAGAAGTGCTTATCATGACGTTGCCCCAAAACGGCCCCGATAGCGTAATCACTTGCATCACACATAAGCTCAAAGGGGAGGTTCCAATTTGGAGCAACAAGAATGGGAGCTTCGGTAAGTTTCCTCTTAAGGATCTCAAAGGCTCGTACACAATCTTCGTCAAAGACAAAACGTGCCTCTTTTTCAAGAAGATGTGTAATGGGTCAAGAAATCTTCGAGAAATCCTTGATGAATCGTCGATAAAAGCCCGCGTGGCCTAGGAAACTCCTAACTCCCTTGACGGTTTTGGGATGAGGTAATTTGGCGATGACGTCTACCTTAGCTTGATCTACCTCAATCCCCGCTTTCGAGACCTTGTGCCCTAAGACGATTCCACTCTTAACCATAAAATGACACTTTTCCCAATTGAGCACAAGGTTGGTTTCCTCACAACGTTTTAACATTCTCTCAAGGTTCGACAAACACGAAGTAAAGGAATCACCAAACACGGAAAAGTCATCCATGAAGACTTCCATCGTCTTCTCGATCATATCATGAAAAATAGCCATCATGCACCGTTGAAAAGTTCCCGGTGCATTGCAAAGTCCGAATGGCATTCTACGATAGGCAAACGTTCCATATGGACACGTAAACGTAGTTTTTTCTTGATCACGAGGATCGATGGGAATTTGGAAGTAACCGGAAAAACTATCTAGAAAGCAATAGAAATCGTTTCTCGCAAGACGCTCCAACATTTGGTCCATGAAGGGCAAGGGAAAATGGTCTTTTCGAGTGGCTTCATTCAACTTTCGATAGTCAATGCACACTCTCCATCCGGTCACGAGTCTAGTGGGAATCAACTCGTTGGCATCGTTTGGCACAACGGTCATCCCTCCCTTTTTAGGGACACAATGAATAGGACTCACCCAAGGGCTATCGGAAATAGGGTAAATCATTCCCGCGTCAAGGAGTTTAAGGACCTCCTTTTTGATGACGTCGTGAATTTTGGGGTTCACCCTCCTTTGACTTTGGATTGTTGGCTTGAAATCCTCCTCCATTAATATTTTGTGTGTACAAAATTTGGGATCGATTCCCTTAATGTCGGATAACTTCCACGCAATTGCCCCTTTGTGATCCTTAAGAACATCGACAAGTGCGGTTTTTTCATCATTCGAAAGTTCCTTCGCAATAATAACCGGCAACTTGTCGTCCTCCTCCAAATAGACATATTCGAGGTGAGGAGGTAAATCTTTCAACTCGAGAATAGGTGGTTCCTCAAGTGAAGATTTGGGCTCGATACTCATAACCTCCTCGGGTGTAGGCAATGGGAAATCGTTGAGAAAATCCTTGATAATCGAGAAGTCCTCATTGTTGTCGAGGTCTTCGTCACAAGTACGTGGAACATTGAATTCTTCCAACGTAAAACCACCACCTTCAAAAAGAGTGAAGGTTGGTGTCGAATTATCGAGAATTGGATCTAACATAGTGGGATTGCCACTAGTTTCTTCATCACCAAAGCCTAAAACTTCTTGTGAAAATTCCTCGCAAACCACGTCGATCATATCAACGAGGTTTATGGTAGCAACGGAATAAACATGAGAAAGTTGAGAATTTTGAGTTGCGTTTATAACAAGTTCCTCGTCGTTGAAACGTAAGGTGATCTTTCTAGCATGAACATCAATTAAAGCCATAGACGTATCTAAAAACGAACGACCTAAAATAAGAGGAACTTGAGGATCCGTGGGGATGTCAACAACAATAAAGTCTACGGGATAGTAGAACTTCCTCACTTTTACAAAAACGTCTTCCGCCAAACCACATGCAAGAATCGTGGAATGGTCGGCCAACTCAATAGACATTCGTGAAGGAGTAAGATTAGGAAGATTGAGCGACTTGAAGATTGCAAGTGGCATCAAGTTAATGCTAGCACCAAGATCGGCCAAGGCATAGCATTCTTCCATATCTTGAATGGCACAAGGGATCAAAAATTTACCGGGATCACCGACTTTTTGAGGTATGCGATTAAGATAAACCGACGAACAACTAGACATTTGGTGTAATTTCTCCTTGTTGTTCAACATACTCTTAAAGTTAGCGGCAAATCGAGGCATCATGACCAAAGCATCGGCGAAACTCACATTAAAGTGCAAATCACGAAACATTTTCATAAAAAGCTCAAATTGATAGTTGTCGCGCTCTTGTCGTTTCTCCTTCCTAAGCCTCGATGGGTAACGCAAGGGTGGTGTGGGTTGGGGCATAGGCATAGCCTTTGGAATCTCGGGTTCCAATATGGGTGATGGGTCAACCGTAGGTGTGGCATGAGCGATACTTTGTGGGATTGAAATATGCTCCTTTTCGAACACCACCTCGGGTTCTTCCTCAATTTCCTCCACCGTTGGAGTAATTGGTTGAGGAGTTGGTTCTTTAAGTGTCTTACCACTTCGTGTGGTAATCACTTTCATCTCTTCCTTCGGGTTTGAAACGGTGTTACTAGGTAGACCACTCGAAGTAGAGGCTTTGTTTCCCATTACGGCTTCTAAAATTGCATTAAGCTTAGCATCTTGACTATTAAACTTCAAATCTTGGCTAGCGGCTTTTTGGTCAATTCTTTGTTCAAGCCTAGCATGACTTTGCTCTATCTTGTTGTTTTGACCTCGAATTTGGTTAGCAAAATCATTTTTCAATTCATTTCTCATGGCTAGATTTTCCTTAATAAAATTAGCTAACTCTTTTGCGTTCTTAGCCGTGTCCCTAGCTTGAGTAGCCATTTGCTCTTGAATGTTTTCCAAAATCTTATCATTTGAAGTAGCGTAATTCAAAAAGTCCATTGGAAGTTCTTTATTATTTTGAAGACCTTGACTCGTGTTTTGAAAATTACGGTTTTGATTTTGATTTTGCAATTGGCTACTACTACTCCCTTGATTCCCATAGTTGTTATTACCCTTATAATTGTTCCTTTGATTGCTTTGGTAACCAACTTGATTGTTTCGATAATTGTTAGCATTTTGATTTGGTGAAAAACCCGGTGGAGTCAATTGATTAGTGCGAGGAACTTGACCGTTTTGGTTATAAGTTCCCGCGGCCGCGAAGGCACTCGAAGTGTTACCACCGTTGGTAATGCACTCGGAATAATCGTGAGCTCCACCACAATACATACAAGAAACCTCAACCGCTTTAATCGTAGCGGGAGCGGGTTGTTCACCAACTTTAAACTCAACAAACAAGCCTTTCACTATATCAAAAATTTTATTCTCCAAATTAGCCTCGACTTGGCAAGCATCAACGGTGTGTGACAAACTAGGTGAAGATGAAGACGAAGCCTTACGAACACTCGACGTGCTACGAGGACTATACACCTTAGACCTATTCTCAATAATTAACAATGCTTCCTCGACCGTCTTACACAAAAAATTACCACCCGCGGCGGCATTAAGATAATCACGCTCATGATCGTTCAAGCCATTGTAAAACGTGTCTATTTGATGCAAGTCGGAAAAACCATGATGAGGACATTCGTGCAACATTTCCTTAAACCTATTCCAAGCCGTTGAAAAACTCTCATTATACTCTTGTGAAAACTTTGAAATCTCGTTTTTCAAGTGCGTAGTCTTAGAGGGCGGAAAAAATTGGTTCACGAATTTTGAAACGAGATCCTTCCACGTCAATATAGAATTGGGTGGCTCTTTCTCTAACCAAATTTTTGCGGGCCCCGCTAAGGAATACGGAAAAAGCATCATCTTAATCGAGTCGTTTGAAACTTCCTTAAACTTGCATGTGGCGGTGAGACGATTAAATTGGCGAATGTGGTTATGCGGGTTGTCCTTTTCGTCCCCTCGAAACTTGTTGTTTTGAATCATGGACAACAAACCCGTCTTAACCTCAAAATTCTCCGCAAGGATAGCGGGAATCACAATCGCTTCTCCATAACCCTCGGTGGGTGCTTGAAGCAACTCCATCATAGTTCGATTAGCCATGGGTGCTTCTTTCACTACAATGGGTTCGTCAATAGGAGTGAGTGATTTGTTTCTTCGTTTACGAGCACGTCTTGCTTTAGAGCGAGTTTGAATAAACGTCACGTACAACGAGAAGGCGAGCAAAGAAGATTCTTTTTGGTGTTTTTTACTTTTTCAATTTTTTTGTGGTTTTTGATTGTTTTTAACTTTTTTGGATTTTTTGGAATGTATTAGTAGACACAAATCTACAAATCTCCTCCTTAATCAAATCTCTTGATTAAAGAAGCCTCAAGGAATGAAAATGATCACGTGAAGTTAACGCCTTCGATGACTTTAGAACGATGGTGGAACACCAAATCGTTCAAGAGGGTTTAATCAATAGAAACCAAGAAAATATATATGATACTTAGTAATACTTTGGGCGGCAAAACCCTCGATTCACTCTCAAAATCAAATACGCACAAGCAAGCGGAGGAAACGAGGCGGCGCGAAGCACTTAAGAGCCTTTTTCCTTTAGGTCGTGAAATACAACCGCCTTATACCCACCTTATAGTTTGTATTATCAAAATCAAGCTTCACGAAAGTATTTATCTATTTTTGCCTTTTTTCTTTGGTTTGAGATTCGAATACAATGATCGAGTGATGAAATCCCGAATCAAGGTTGTGATTGCTCACGTATTTGGAGTAATTGTGAATTTATTGTTCTACGTATACAATATAGTAATAATATTCACACAAAAACCGAAAAACGATAATACGTATTAATAGAGTGCTATTAATACAAATACTATTATGGCTAATATAAAAAAACGATGGTTCAATCAAAACACAACACGCCTCCCCGGCAGCGGCGCCAAAATGATGGTTGTAAAATTACCCCTTTAGGAAAAGAAGGCAATAAAATAGGGCAAGTGTGCACGACGATTTAGGAAAACCGTGTGTGAATGACCCTAGGTGAGTTCGTTCTCGAGGAGGCTAGTGCGTTGTGTTGAGAGTTGATTTTTGTTTGTGATTATATTGATTGAGAAAGAAATGGGATTAGAAGAGAAAGACGGTTACGAAAATGAATTAAACTACGACGAAAAAGGCGTAAACGTAAAACCGTAAATAGAGCCAAAATTAAATTTTTAACCTAAAAATTCCTAAAAATTCCTAAAAATCCCCAATAATATTCTAAGAGTTTACAAAAAATCCAAACTTGCTAAAACCTTTTAATTAATTAAATAATGACTTTTTAATGCTAATTAAAGCCCTAAAAATCACTTTTAATTATTAAAAAGCCCTAAACAAGATTTTATAGTTTGTAAACCTCAAAAATATCCTAATTAAGCTAAAGCTATTTTTTAAAATTTTAAAACCAAATTAAACTATTTTTAAACACTTAAAAACTATTAAAATCTATTAAATCTTAAATTAATTCTAAAAATTAATTGAAAAGCCTAAAAATTAATTGGAAAGTGATAAAGTTCCTAATTTAATGTCTAGAATCTAGGAAAAATGAAAAAAAGTTAAAAATAAAACTTTGAATTTTTCTTAATAAAATAATAATAAAATATTCCAAAAAAATAAAAAGTTCTTAAATAAATTCTAAAAAATTCCCAAAAATCCTAAATATTCTAACTAAGAAGAAAATGCAAATTAAAGTTCCTAAAACCTTTTAGTTAATTTTATATTAATTTTTAAAGTTCAATAAAAAAAACTAAAATCAAATAAAATCAAAAATTAAAGTTTTTGAAAACTTTATGATATGTAAACCTCAAAAGTATAAATTAAAACCTAAAAACTATTTTTTAGATTTTTAATTACTGTTTACTATTTTTAATACACTTTCTAAATTTAAACCTAAAAATAATCCTAATAAATAATTAAATAAAAGGAAAAATAAAACTTTTAAACAGAAAAGTCTGAAATACTAATATAAACCTAAGAAAAATGAGCTAAGCTAAATAAGCTTATTAAATAAGCTGGAAAAATGGAAATAAGCTACGGCTTATTATTTAAGCACAAAATGAAAACGTGGTTAAGTAAATAATGAAATGAAATGATAACGTAAAAAGCTATCTAGATCACTGGTAAACACGTTTACTCCCCCAGCGAGGGGTCGCGTGTTCGAGTCCAGGCGGGGTATGCTTTTTGCCAAATTTTTTTTTTCTTTTTAAAACTTAATCAGTAACCTTTTCTAAGCTTAAAAACACAAACACAACCTAATTTAATCAAGATTAGAGCAAATTGTAAGAAAAAACGTGGCTAGGTCTGCTTTGTTGACTGATGAACACAAGTGTGAGTTCACCACTTGTGCCAAGACCAAGAGGAGCTTGGTTTGATTGTTTGTGGTGTATTTGTGGATAATCAGGGCACCCCTATACTCTTGGGAGTATAGGGAGTCAAGACAAGTACAAATCAAGCAGGAAAACAACAAGCACTTAGCACAAGATTCACAAAAAAAAGATCAAATAGCACCCTTATAAGTTGCTGATATAAAAACTAGGTCTGGTGGTATTTTTAGCTAAATTACATGCACATTTGTGAGATTCAAAGGCTCAGATTTAGCACACAAACACACAAACTAGCAACCAATCAAACTTCAATCCCTAAACATCCTAACTTCTAACAGATTTCCAGAATTCAAGCTCAAAATTACCAAAACTTAAGCAGAAAATGACTAAGCAGATTTTTAGCTCACTTTTTCACTTTTTTTAACATACCATTTTGCTTCAAACCTTTCCAAAACTGAGATAATACTAGCATACACCCTAAATGTACCTAATAACTACTTATAACACGTTATTACTCCACAGATTCATCTTAAAATCTTAATAAAACTCAAAACCAAACACTCCTTTAAAAAACTGATATTGATATTTTACACACCAAATCTATTCTAAACTTGTTCAAACTGATTTAAAAAGATTATAACATGTCTAATAAACACAAATGAGCCAATCCAAACCAGTTTAACACACAACTTAGCAATTTTCATGCAATATCAAACAAACACCAATCTTTCTGAAAATTTCAAAAAGGAAAAAGATTTTTTACCTTAGAGCCCTACATCCAGGGCTCTTTGTGGTTGAATAACCACCTCCTTATAGGCCCGGGCCTATGCAGATCTTTGGTCAATCAATAAACAGGAAGAAGAGAAAAGAGTGGTGGTCACTGTTCACTCACACACCTTAATACCTTCAAAATGAAATGGTTTTTTTTTGGATCCTGCTAAGAGAAGAGAAAAGCAATGTTTCTGTATCACACAACAAATAAGCCTCAAACAAGCTTATCAATTAAGCTGACTTTGGCTTATTTGAGAAAAAAAAATGAAAACTGATATATATTTTTTAGAAACTTTTTCTCCAAACCAAATCAACAAAAACTTTATTCTTCACATAAGCTTGATAATCAATTAGATTATCAGGCTTATGGTCTTAGCTTAAAGCTTTTGGACAGTTTTAAAAACTTAACAAATTTGGTAACCAACTGAACTTAAAACTTGAAAATTAAACTTGGAAATGTAAATTGCATAAATGTAAATGTGGTCCTTTTTGCTTCTCATCGACAATACAACACCATTTTTATTTCATAAGAAAAGTGGATTTACAGGTTTGTGACAAAATGGAGAAAAAAAAGAACAACCAAATTGCTAAGCCCTACATGCCTTTAAATAGGCTTACAATCTCTCTAGAAAGCTGAAAACAAAAGCTAAACCCTAATGCTGAACTTCCTCTTTTGCCCTTGGATGATTCCTGGAATATGCCAATAAGATGCTTAATTTTGAATTCGTCCCATGTGAATTCCTTGGAGTTTTGTGTATGCCAGCAGGTACAAGTGATCATGGACGTATATCATAACCTTTGGGAACACGAAATCAACTAGGGGCGTTGATTTGCTGTCATGCCTTGTCTTCTTGTCAAAAACGTGAGTAGAGTCATGTGGGTGGGGTCATGGGGTGAGAGTGATGGGATTTTGGGAGTAGGGTTTGGATGAGAGTGACATGAATCGTTGATCTGGAAATAATCAATCCATAACCCTTTGATTTGTTGCTAATTGGTGATTAGGGTTTAAAGGTTTAAGAGGTTAGCAGGTTGAGGTTTTGATTCGTTTTGGGGGATTAGTTTTTAAATAATGTGTTTACCTCCATTAATAAACCGATTTATTTAAAAATCAGTTAAATAACAAAGTGGGATGGTGACATGGCTGGTAGGGTGGACGTGATTGGTTGGTTTTTAGTAGTGGGACAGGTGGCGTGATGTGAGTGGGTGTGAGGAGATTGATTGTCTGCCCAAAATACTCCCTAGACTCCTTATAACTTGATACTTTCCATTAAATAGCCCAAAACTTCCTTTTCCTTTGTTTTTAACTTTCAGCACTTGTCAAAAATGGCACATGATATTTCAAAACTTGTTTTAAGGGCTTTTTATGCACAAATTGTATTCTTCAAGGGTCATTCTTGTAATGTCTTCAAACTTCAAGGTCTTTGACTTGTTTGTTGACTTCTTGGAGGACCATATTTGACAATTTAGTTTTGTTGAGGGACTAAATTTGCCAATTCTTCAAAGTTAAGGGTCCTTTTTGTAATTTTGACTAACTTTAGGGACCAAACTTGTAATTATGAAGATACAAGGGTATAAAGTGTCAATTCTTCAAACTTGGAGGACCAATCTTCAATATTCTTCAAATCTTCAAGGGTTTTCTTTGGAAAATTCTTCATTAGGGCTTGGTTCATCGTGCGGTTTCGTTTCCCGTGTTCGTTTTTGCCTGATTCTTGTGATCTTTTGTCATTTTCTCAATATCCGTACCTAAAATACACAAGCAACAAACACAAGCATATATTTGGGTATTTTGATGATATTTAATGCATTTTAAGTCCAAAAAGAACGATGAGACTATGTATAAAAGCAGTCTCATCAGGCCACAGCATCGATTACCGCGGCAAAGCAAGTATCTAAGATATCTATCACTTTCAAGATCAACAGGCAATATTTTACTCTTGATTTAACTCAATTTAGGAAATTGTTTAAGTTTCCCAAATTATAAAAAGGAGAAAAGTTTATGCCCAATCCAAACACAGATGAATTGCTTCGAGTAATTAGAGCTCTAAACTATGAGGGTAACATTCAAAATCTATCTCAGCTTTCCACTTCACGCGTTGGTCAACCATGGAAAGCACTCGTCACCATCATAACCAGGTGCCTCACTTCAAAGGCTCGTGGTTTTGACCAAATGAGACCACCTCAGGCTTATGTACTTTGGGGCCTATACACTGCATCTAAAGTAGATTATGCTCTACTTCTTTGGGACGAATTTTTCTACCAATTCATCGGTACCAAGAAGAAATCACTGCATCTTCCGTTTCCAAGGTTCATAAAACTTATCATCAACCAATTCATGAAGAGTGTTCCTTCTATTGACAAGCGTGGAAACTTCTTCTACCATACATCAGATGATGACCATGTGTTGGATCAGATAGGTGACGACAAACATTCTACTAAGTACTCATTGCGTCCAGCTTTAGTGCCAGACACAATGATCAATGACGGGATCAAGGACAGTGAACCTTACAAACAAATGCTCCTGGATATCGAAAGACAATTTAAAAAAAGCAAACGCAGATCCATCCGAAAAGCAAAAGGGTAAAAGGAAAAAGATTGTTGTCAAACGCCAAAAGACCTCCTCACCCCAAACCAAAGGTAAAGCTAAAGGGAAAGAGCAACTACGTGATGAAGATGCATACGAACAAGATTCTTCAGTACTAATGTCTGAAGAAAAACAGATGTGAATAGCACGTAAGTTAAGTAGGATGGAGGCACAGAAAACCGGTAGTGGTTCTAGATCAAAAACTCCCGCAGAGTTAGCACTGGAAGCTTTTAGAGATCCAGACAACTCAAACGATGAAGAAGAACAAGATCTCAAACTGGAGGAAGGAATCACAGACCCAACAAACCAAGATGATGACAACGTAGATGATTATTTCAACTATGATTTTGAAGACCAAAATTTAGAAGGTGGAGAAGATATGGAAACAATCCTGTACAAGGACGTCAACCTTAGAAAACCACTTCCAACTCCTTCAACAATGATAGCAGCAGACGATGCTCATCTGACGATGTTTCCTATCCAACAACAAATACCTCCTCCACCACCAGTCTTCAGCACTGTTGTGACAACCGTCCCCCAGATTGAACCTACAATCGAAACCATTCAACATGTACCAACCACCATCCAAGTAATTACACCAACGCCGCCACCGGTCATCCATCAACCTATATCAACCACCATCCAAGTAATTACACCAACGCCGCCACCGGTCATCCATCAACCTGTATCAACCACCATCCATGTAATTACACCTAAGCTGCCACCGGTCACTCATCAACCTGTACTAACCACCACCCAAGTAATTACACCAACGCCTCCACCGATTGTCGATCATCATGTACCAACCACTGCCTCAGTAATTGTACCAACATCGTCGTCTATCCTCGAACAAACTGTACAAACCACCATCCAATCCACAACCTCTTTAGCACTTGTGGTAACTCCTCCACCACCAACAACAACAACAACAGTACAACTACCATCCACTTCTACTCCATTCCTCACGATCAGTGACCCTCTCATTAAGCTCTTCCAAAAATAGTTGGAAGATCAGGCAAAAAAGATTGAAGAGCTACAGTCGCGTGTTACTAGTTCAAAAGCCGTAAGAGAAAAAAAACGCGACAAAGCCAAACTTGATGATGTTCATATCGGAGTTTTAAAACTTCAAGACCATCATAAGAAGTTTATTGCCGAAAAGGAAGCACGTGATAAAGAAAATAGTGTTTTCCTCAACTCCATCAATGACACTATGACTAACATCATTCAGCGTGAAGTTAGGTCATGTGTGAATCAGGAGCTTCCAGTATTGTTCACTAAAGGCCTTACTGACTTGTAATTAATGCAAACTTTGGTGACTCGATTAACCAACATTGAGTTACCAAAAACAAAAGCTCAACACGACTTGCAAAACGCTCTTGTTAAAGTCATAATGGAAGCTTCCAACACATCACCATTAGAAAACACTGAAGTTCCCCAATCTTCCAAGAAAAGGAAACGTCGGGAGTCTGAAAATGACGATGAGGCAGAAAATGAGGAAAAAGAGGAAGAGAATGAGGTGGAGAAAGAACATTCTGATAAGAATGAAGAAGAAGAGGACGAGGATGAGGATGACGACGAGGATGAGGATGATGATGATGATGAGGATGAGGACGATGAGGAGGATGAGGATGAGGATGACGGAGAAGACGAGGATGACGATAGTGATACGGATGACGATAATGACAATGAGGACGGTAATGGGAATGGTAAGGATAAGGAAAAAGGGGACGGTGATAAGGATGAAGGTAATGGTACTAATGGTGAAGAATCTGAAGAATCCAAGGACGGTGATGAGGAAGAAGAAGTAAGTGATGCACGTTCAAAAGAAAAAGTTAGCGATAAATAAGATGAGAGTGAAAAATACCAACGACGAGCATGATGAAACTAATGTCAACACCACAGGTAAGTCATCTGAACTGGTTCTTACTAGTGTATCATAAGAAGAACCTGTAGTGCCACTGGTACAAGACGAACAAATGATTGAGACGAACCATCACCATCTATGGAACATCACTCTCCACCGCCTACTCATGTTCAACATCACACAGAAACAGACACAGGTATGTTTTCTGCACCGGTTCTTACTAATGTCTCATCAACAACAACACCTGTAGAACACGAACCTATGCAAGAAGACGAGCCGATACCATTTGTGATACATACCTCTCCACCTCAGCACTACATCGATATGGATATTGACGATTTAACTCAACCAGATCCTGAGTTTGCTGATACGTTCACTATTGATGAGACGGTTCTAGTGCAGCCATGGCTTACACAGGCAGCAACCGCACGTACAATTTCTGACAGTGAAAAGGCGGATCTCACACAATTCCTCAATAATCCAATCGACTTCTCTGGATTCTTGATGGATAAATATGGAGTGCCTAGCATTGATACAAATACACTTCAAACAACGATCAAAGACAAGAACTTTTGGGCTTCCATGAAGATTGCCAAAACTGAGGGAGAATATCATTTCAATGAGCTCATAAAGCAATCAAATCAACAGCATCAGGTGAACAAGCTCCAACCCTTCTTCCACTAACACCCTCAGTTATTGCAGCAGCCAAGCATTTGCCAGTGTAATACTTTACCAACCGTGATATGGATTTCTTAGAAAACGGCGCGGAAAAGTATGCTACATCATTAACAATGGGCAAAGTAGTAAATTTGGAGGATATCCCTTGGATTGAAGATAAAGTTCCAGACCTATGGAGCAAAGAGCTTGTCAAAGAATATGATCAATATGCGGAATTAGGCATCTCACATTGGCGGGGCAACAAGAGGTCGGCTTACTACTTCTATAATCACACCAAGCAAGGTACACCTATAATTGCAACCCGTCGAATCTCAAGCATACAGGGAGTTAGCTTTCAACATATATTCGGATATTCGTATTTGAAAGATATCAGATTCAAGCGAGAAGACGGTAAGACTTATAGTGTCAATGAAGGGGATCTTTAATTCCTACGACTTGAAGATATTGAAGATTTTCTACTCCTCTTGGCTCAAGGCAAGGTCCCTCACTTAGACCCCGATGAAGTCATTGCCCTAAGCTCCAACATTCGCCAATTCACTCGTAGAATTGTGATCAAGCAAAGGGTTGAAGACTTACAACTTGGGGTAGAGAGTTATCAATCCAGGCTAAATCTAGAACGAACTCACACAACACCAATGAGTCACTTTCATCAAGCTAAGGAACCATACATGGGTACACTCCAACCATAGATGGGCATATTTTACCTGAATGAAGCAGAGGTCATGCAATACATGCGACTTTCAGAACTGCACAAGTTCAACATTGGTACTCTCAAGCATGTACATGACAAGCTGTTGATGCTCAACTCAGGTCAAGGTCTTCCAGAGGTAAAGTATAGATGGGTAGGCCGATTTAAGAAGAGTGCCAACCACACCATCCAGATGATTGAGGAGAAGTTAAGGGATCGACGGTTGATCTGCAATATCAAACAATTCGTGGGGGGCAGACCATATGGAGCACATCACAGGCTTGTGGAACGATCCATCTAATGGGTCGTACTATCTCAGGTTTATTCCATATTGGTTAATTTGTGAATATGTAAATATTGTAAATATTGTGATTTTGTGGCTTGTTGTAGTGTGAAATTATGATAATGTTTCAAGAATTTCTCACGAGATTCTAAATCTTTCAAAATCTATCATACTCAAGCACTACAACTAACCCTCATTAACTTGAGGGGGAGCATTAACATGTTCTTTGGCCAACATCTAATTTCATTTTATTACCCAACGACCGGTTAATCCATTAATATTTAAAATATTGATGGTTAACATTTTGGAAAGGGAAGAAAATGGGATTAAGGAGACTTAATGATACTTGGCTAAACAATGAAAAAGGCTTAAAAGATAAACCAACTTAACATGTGTAATGCACAAGTAAAGGGGGAGCGTTTTTGATAAACAAAACACTTAAGGCACAGAAAACTTTGATTATAATATCACAAGTGCTTTAAGTGATTTTTCAAGGATTTTTCATGGTGACAATACTTACCCAAAACACACTTAATTCACGACGAACGTGGTGAAAAAAGGGTGGTAGGATTAGGTATTAGTCCAATGATTCATTAGAACCGATGGAATCTTCCCAAGGACAATTCCCTAGATAGAATTAGAAGTCCTAGGAAAGATGGAGAAAGATTGTGAATGTAGCTGAATGCCAACCAAGTACTTAAGCTAGCACTGGAACAATCACAACAAGGTGCTAGTGATGACATATTGGTAAGCATTGAAGGGGTTGAAGAATGAACAAGAATTGTAAAGATAAAGGGTGTAAAGAAAGAAGCCCTCCTTACAACTTTAGGCAGAAACCGGGTCAATACATATGCATTGAGATCATTTTTCAATGATTCTCGATATTGAAGATAGACATCATGGACCCAGTGATGCAATGCACAACACTTCCCAGCTAACTCAAATATCTCTCAAAAGATATTTGTTTTAATCACACAGAGATCAACACATTATCTATTGGTTTATTCACTCCGAATAGACTGATATTGAATAGGTGGCACTCCTCTCCAGCCATCGCTCACTAAATCAAAACGCACTATCGAGTCTAGAGCCACGAGATCATCAAAAGTCTCATTAGGACACTTTCCATTTATTCCTTGCTTTTTCACACACTATGAAAAGTAAGAGATCTTTGTGAGTCCTACGCAGTATTCTTGTAATATTGCCAGAACATCCGAGTGATACGCAAGTATTACAATGAAGATGGAAATCCTGCTTGAGCCAACATCAAACAAGCTCATGGTAGGTGACACGTGCGGTTCTTTAAGAACCAATCTTGTGAAAACTAGAAAGAAACAGTAGTTTAATTCTTAATTGAACTTAAACTTGTTCCAGGCCTTTACGCATTATCACATGATCTTGCCAGAACACTCAAAGTGACACTCTTCAGTGTTCATAGTGACAAGTGGAAATCCTTCTAGTGTTAACATCAAACAGCACTTGGTAGGTGACAAGCAAGATTCTATTTGAATCAAGCTCGTGACAACTGGAAAGCAACGATGGTGAATATCTTAATTGAAATTCACTTGTTCAAGGTTTCATGAATTGACGGCTTCAATCATAAGGATTTTTAATCCATGTGAATCACTCTTTATGTTTGCAGTCAGCTTTGGACGGTCGAATAAAGAGAACGAGTTTACCCGCGAAATCCTGTCAGGAAGTTACTTAATTGAAACTATCCGTCACGGGTACGATATCTAATATCGTCCAACGGTCTTCATCGACCGGAGGTAAAATGCTACCGAATTAGAATAAAATGTCAAAGCCATTTTATTCATGTCTGATTATGTTGCTGCATTCGAAGACGGTGGCGTTGCGGTGTACCTGTTGAAGTCGTCCTCGCATACTTATTCCTTCTGCATCAAATATTTCTGCAAAGTCAAGAAAGTATGACCTAAAAGTCTTCCGCTGTATCGACTCTGAAACTTTCAAGAATTCAACAAAGGATAAGTGTGTGGGACATGAAGTCACGAAGAGGCGAACATCACAAGAAGATAAAGACTGCACGTGAAAGGCCAAAAGAACGTGTTCCAAGCAAAAGGCTGATATTATTCAACACATATTCACAAAAAGAAGAAAAATTAAAGAAAGAAAGAGAAAGTAGACTACGAGCTCAAGAACAAGATCTAACATGCTAGATTAGGACTTTGTAAATTTGGAGTGACCTCCCTTTGGGGGAGATTGTTGGAAATACATTTTTACGTATAAAGAAAGTCTCGGTCACTCCAACAATATAGTTATAGGCTCGTAGTAATGTTTAAGTTACATTTATGTTAAGCCCGACCCATGAGCATGTTCATGGGTCGGAGGCCCAAGTCCATTAAGGACTTGGGTATATAAACCTCTTTCCACCATGGAAAGAGGTGTTGGTTGTTTCATTTTCTCATAATATTACACATAGTTTCTTTCACTTCTCTCTCTAAGTTTCTCTCTCTAGAAAACATCAACCCTCTTGAAACATAAAGATTTTCATTGTTCTACAGGTTGAAACACTACTTTGGTGGTGAAGTTCCTTCTTTGAACTACCTCGACCAAGTCACCTTCCCCAATGATAATTAGTATTGAGGGGATGGAGTAGAGCTCATGACTCGGTAATAAAAAACGAGGTGCCTCATGGGGGAGTTCCCATGCTTATCCATGTACATATTATCGCTTTCTAATGTAGCTTACGTGAGGGGATTTGTGCCCTTTCAACCTTTGTTTCGTGGTTGTTTATGCATTGTGGTTTTTAGATGATCATTATCTTTACGATTGGAGCCTCTCGTGTTCGTTTTATGTGAGTACTCGATCGTTTGCTTTGAAAAATTTCTCAATATCCATATGATATATCCTTGATTGTTCTAACCTTAGGTTTTTAGCACACTTCATAAACGGCTATTGATTTAATGGTTACACCCTTTCCATGCTAGATTAGGCATTCGACTTCGTCTCTAGTATGGAGGTATCCTACCCTTAGACTCGAAACATTGAGAAAAATGTTTAACTTTAGTATGGGGGTGAATAGATACTTGCCTTGCCAAACCTTCACGCTTTCCAAAGATTATCTTTTTGTTTATCGTTTTGTTTATCGTTTTGTTGCAAATAAGGCTAAAAATGGCCAAATTTTAAATTTTTTTCTCATGTTGCATAAGTGTTTGAAGACACGAATGTAGATTTTCCGATGGCGAGAATAAGAGTAAATTTTGACTCTACTGTGCGTGTTGAGTACTTAGCTTCGATTCCTTAACTTTATATTAGGCTAAGTCTCTTAAATGAGGACGAGAAATGATAGAGTTAATTAAAAGTTACTATGCTAAATGTAGAGTACTCATATTCTTTAAAAAACTCATGTGTTCTAATTGTTTGCTTATTCTCCCTTCGCTTGTATATATATTTTGCTAATAAGTATTGACTTAGCGGTTTAGTCTTGATTGTTGGTTTCTAGTCTTTTCTAGTAGTTTCCATGTAATTAAATTGGGAAAACATTAAGGTATCATCAGCGTCACGGTTTTGAAGCATTGGCAACCCAAATAATAGAAAGCTTCATCTAATAATAAGATTTCAAGTGCTCACCTAAATCTAGCAAAAATTTGAAGCTCACAAGGCTGAAAAATCTATGCAAAAATTAAAAGTGAATCAAGCCTTAATCTTTGAAGCTTTAAAGATCCAAAATTCGCTTTAGTGTGAGGATATACGTCTTTGGTCATAATAAACACCTCATGGCGAGGTCAAATAAAAGGCAAGGCAAGACCGAAGTCATAATAAAAGCTTCATAGCGAAGTTGAATAAAAGATGGAGGTAAACCTATGATAATAAGGCCCATCTGTTAGGGGGCGTATAAAAGTCTTGGTAATAAGTCTCATGTTCAAAACCGTTATAAAACCGTGTTTATCGATCCTTCTTGTTGACTTAATTTTTTGACATCGTTGTCTATTAGGGAGGATTATTAATTCGATGGTCTTGGTTACATCGTTATGACTCTATTTTTGGACCTAAATCTCTATCATCGCATAAGTAAAAAATGTATCCTCGTGAACATTCAAGACAAAAATAAAATATAAGAGATACCACTTAGGAATATGGGAGTCTAAGTACGTGATTAGGGCATATGAGTAGTGTTAGCATTACTAACTTATAATGACAATGATCTCGTTACACGCTTGGCATGGAATTGGGTGAAAATCGAGGACGATGAAATTATTTCTAACAAAGCATTCACGTGTTCTTGTTCTATGAACCTAAACGTCCCATTTTGCGATGAAAATCATACATTATGTCTAAAACGCAAGTAGTAGCAAGTAGTGGTAGTGTAGTAAGTTTATGATTCAATAAAAGTGCATAAAAATGAATTTTGGAGGTGCTACGATACTTTATTCTAGCATTGCGTGAGGGCACGGCAATGGTTTAGTATGGGGGAGTGATGAGACTGCTTTTATACATAGTATGATCGTCCAAAACGGGCTTAAAATGGTTAAAATATCATAAAAAGTGCCAAATATATTCTTGTGTTTGTTCGATGTGTATTTTAGGTACGGATATTGAGAAAATGACAAAAGATCACAAGAAACAAGCAAAAACGAACACGGTAAACGAAGTCGCACAATAAACCGGACCCTAGAGTTGATTTTCCAAGAAAAGTCCTTGAAGAATTGAAGATTGCACAATAAGGGTCCTCCATTAATGAATAATTGACACTTTAAACCCTTGTATATTCATAGTTACAAGTTTGGTCCTTAAAGTTTGTCAAAATTACAAAAAGGACCCTCAACTTTGAAGAATTGGCAAGAATGGTCCCTTAAATTTGAAGATTTGTCACTTTTAGTCTTCCATGAAGACAAAGAAACAAGTGAAGACCTTGAAGAATGAAGAAATGCCAAAATCATCCCTTCAAATATCAAGATATTACAAAACAAGTCCTTTGAAAACCCTTTGAAAAGTTTTTGTGGCCAATATGTGAAAAACAAAACTTACTTAACAAAGGAAATTCGTTTTTGGCTGAGTAAAACACAAGTGAAAGGAAGCAAGAAGTAGGAGGGTTAAAGCTGCCAAGACAAGAAAGATACATAGACCACTAACAAGCTGACACCTCACCCACTCAATCCCACCCACCAATCCCAACACCCCATTTTGCCACCTCACTAATCCACTCACCCGGTTTAATAACTAATTTAATTAGTTATTTAAATTAGGCGGTTAACACTTTTTTAAAACCTAAACTCGATTAAACCTTAACTATTCATCACAAGAACACGATTGGGCATTTCTTAATTACTTGAAATTAAGCCTTAATCTTTTCTAGTTTAGTGATTAAGGTCCTAATGAACAAAACCCAACTCCTAAATCCCTTGCCACATCACCACAAATGTCACATGATACTTGCCCTGCCTCACTTTTGGAGAAGAAGACAAAGATAGCCAGTGGAACCAACGAACCATAATCCTGCTTCAAACCTAAGCTTACTTGGAGCCTTTGGATCAATTGACATCACTTTTACACCTCCACAAACAGCCAAGAAACATCACATGTTCAAGAAATTTTCAAACTGCAAGGGAAAAATTGGAAGACCAAACATTAGGGTTTCTTGTATTTTTCAGCTTTCTTAGTTCACTTGTAAGCCTATATAAAGGCCTTAAGGTTTTACTTTTACATTTGCTCTTGGTTTTCCTTTGGTCAAGAATCTGTAATGCCTTGTTTCATATGAATGAAAAAGTGGTGATTTCATTTATGAATTCCAAGTGCCATTCTTATTTACTTGTTGTTGATGTTATAAGTTTGTGTTTGTGAAATCTCAAGGATTGGTTTTAAGTTTATTGCAAGTTATTGCAAAAGTTTTCAAAAACTTGATTTTTTTCTAAGTCTTGTTCAAACACTTGACTTTTTGGACTATAAGCTGATCATAGTACCCTGATAAGAAGATTATCAAGGTTCTGTAAAGCTTGTGGTTTGGGAAGGATCAATGGGTGGAGTACAAGCTTGAAAGGATCTTGTTTCATTTTTTCGTTTTTCTGTTATAAATTGTTCTTAACTCTGTTGAATCTTAGCAGGGGTGTTCTTGGATGCTTGTGCCTTGTTTAGATAGGCACATAAGCTATAAATCCGTGAGTGTGGATGTACATTCATGAGGTTTGAACCCTTTTACCTAAAAATCTGTTATAATCTTGGTTCTAAGTGATTTTGTGTTCTGCTGTTGTAAGTGGTGTTCTTATGCTCTAAATCTTGTTCTTTATGCTTTGTATTGATGTTATGATGTTCATCTAAGCTTGGATTAACCTGTAATACACTTTTACTTTGTTAAAGTTTGATTTGAAAAGTGAAAGGGGTGTTTGGGATTACTGCTTGTTTGAAGTCTGTGTAAGTTTGAGTAGTTGTGTAAGGGTGTTAAGTGTTTTTATCTATTTTTGAGGTGTATGTGAACTGTTATTTGCAAGACTTGAGCTCTTAAACACTTAATCTTAACCTTTGCTATAAATGATTTGTTCTAGGTCTTTTTGAACTGAAAATTGGTCATCATATAGAATGCATGTTTAACTAGGATTAACAAGTGTTAAAACAAGGTTTATGCAATCTGTTGAGTAGACTTGAAGGTTCGAAATTGGATTTGAGGTCAATTAGTTCAGCAAAAAGGGTTTTGTGTTCATCAGTTATAGTACTTGAGTTATATAAGCTTTAATCTAGGTCTAATCTTTAAACCAGTGCTTGAAACCAATGTAATTATGCTTCATTAAGTTTATTTGAGCTGTTGTATAAGTTTGGTTCAATTTGGTTGGCTTAATCTGGCTTATTTTGCTTATTTCATCATAAACTGCTTATTGTTCATGTCTGTGAAATGTCTGGTGATTGATTGAATTAACTGTACTAATTGGCTGGGTGTTTTTGTGATTTATTGCTTGTTATTGACTCCTTATAACCCACTGGTTATAAGGGTGCCTTGTTTGTCCATTGAATCTAAGTAAATCTCACTAAAAACAAGAGTCACGAAAGTGAAACAGTGGGAACCCTTCCCACTGCTAGTGTTAATTTGCATTCAGCTTATTTATAAGCCATAATAGCTTATTTTAATGTGCAACAATTTTGTTTTGGTAATCAATCTTCCTTATTTGACCCATTTGACTAATTTGGAGCTTTTGAGCCTTTGACTTTTAGGTTTGACTAGAAAACGAATTGACTTTTCTTTTTCAAAACAGCTTATTGCTTATTCTAGATTATTCAGTGTGCTTATTTGAAATCTTTTTTATTATTAAGCTTAGTTAAGTGATTTAAAACATTTTGCAAAAAGAATCAGCTCTTGAATCAGCCTAGAACTCGAAAACGACTATTTTGTCATTTTGTGTAGAGAGCTTTTTCTTATTTCAGGCTTATTTCTTGGGCTTAACAAAATATCTTTTTACAAACAGCTTTATAATCTCATTAGAAGGATGTGTGTCAAATTTCAGCTTATGGCATTAGCTTATGGCTTAATGGGCCAAAAAGCCCATTAAGAATAAGCTGTTTGCTTATTAAGCTGTGATAAGCTCTGATTCAGCTTTTGAGCCTTTAGAGTTTTGTGTTTAAAATCAAATTTTAAGCTAGACTGGAACTTTTCAGCTTATTTGGATAACTTTTTGCTTATTGGGCCAAAAAGCCCATTAATCTTGGATTGTTTTCATTTTAAGCCCATTTGGAGGCCCATTAGGGGTATTTTGTAATTTTAAGTTCGTTTTCTATTTAATTAGGTTAAATTAAACTAGTTTGCAAGTTTTTAGAATTTTTTATAAATTTTGAATTTTTATTAATATTTTATTATTATTTTATTATTAAAAATTGTTTTTAGGATTTTTGCAACTTTTTCATTTTTCTTTGGTTATACATTAAGTTAGGATTTTTAAAACTTTTAAATTAATTTTCTTGTCATTTAACTAATTTTTAGGATTATTTTAATATTTTAATATTTTAATAGTTTTTAATCATTTTTAAATAGTTTTAATTAGTTTTAAATTTTTAAAAAAATACTTTTTAGTTTAATTAAGTTATTTTAGAGGTTTATAATTTGAAAAATCTTATTTTGGGCTTTTTGTTAATTAAATTGATTTTTTGGGCTTTAATTAGCATTAAAAAATTATTATTTAATTAAATAAAAGATTTGACTAATTTTTAATTTTTGTAAACTATAATTTCATTTTTAGGATTTATTGTGATTTTCTAGGAATTTTTAGGGTAATTTTTAAATTTTGTCACGTTTTACGGTTTTACGTTTACGCCTTTCGTCTTAGTTTAATTTTAATCGTAACCGTCATCCTTTTTTCTTTTCTTCTTCATAATATTAATCACAAACATTTAATCATCTCTTAACACACACACCAAGCCTCCTTGAGAACGAACTCACATTTGGGTCATTTATGCACGGTTTTCCTAAACCGTCGTACTTACCCTAATTACCTCGTTTTCCTAAACGAGTGTAAAATTACTACTATCAGTGTGCCGCACAAAACTAATTGTGCGCCGCACTTTGCCCTCGCAAAGTAAATAATCTATCTAATCATAAGGATGTTAATCCTTAACCATATTCACAACACACTACTCCATCATAATAGTAAAAATAATCATTTCAACAATATGGAAATCAAAGGAAATGAATAACATAATGGAAATGAGAATTATACCAACAAAAGTATCAAAATAATACTTGCTCCAAAGTGTTTATAAGTCTTATGCCAACTTATTATAATCAACAGCAAGTTCTTAGTCTCTTGCTACAGCAACAATGATATGAACCAACTAAGGTTCACCTTTGCTCTAATAACAATATTCAAGGATTGAAAGAATCCTTGAAATCCTAATAACAATGACAATGGAGTATGGAGTTCTATGCTCTTAACCTGCCCTAGGGTTGATTATATAACCCAAAATTCATAACTAGAAAAGCCTGGAGCAAGCCAAGAGTTGTGTCATAAGTGCCATGCATAATGGCACTAAATACATGTAACTACAGCAATTTGTGCGCCGCACTTTCATTCTGTAAATGTGCACTGCACTTTATCTTTTGTGCACCGCACTTTGGATAGTTTTCTAAAATCGTATTTCATTGGATGTGCGCCACACTTTGGCTCTTTTTCAGCACAATTTATTTTTCTTCTTATTTCTTCACATCTTTGCTTCATATGTTTATTCTTTCACTACAATCAAAACATACACATTATTAGTAACATTTCAACACATAAATTATATATTTTAATAACAAATAAGGACAAATGCATCATTACAAACATGTATAAATGAGGCGTTATCAAACTTTTTAATTCCTTCCAAATTCCTAGTCATGCCTTCAAAATTAATCTTGAAAAATTAAAAACTCTGTTATTTACTAAACAAATACCAACTGATGCCAAAGAAGCAGGATTTGATCAAAAGATGTGCTTTTTGAGCTTAAACAGTGAATAATGGCATGAAAAACCAATTTCCATTGTGGCGAAAATAAACCTTCAAAGAAAGTAAGACTTTCCCTACCACCCTCAGAACCCATGGCTGCAAGGCCATCATGTATCTCTGTGTTGTTCAGCATACTAATTCCATTATCATCATTAAGCCTTAAACTTTCCCTTAACAGTACCTCAGTCATATAGACATTTCTATTATTAACCCTGGCCGTAATGCAAGGTTGATCATGACGAGTACCTAAGACAGGTGTTTTCCAAAATTATGTAACAATAGGAATAGAGATGACAGGACTTACAGTAAGTGAAAAATGAACATGACCTCGAGGAAGAAAGCCAAGTATCTCATGAAAACCAATGAAATCATCATTCTGTGCAAGGTTAGCAACCTGGTTGTGCTTAGAGATCACTTGTAGAGCATCCATTAGTATTTTTTATGATCGAAAATTAGAGAGAAAATTATAGAATAAAGAGATAAGAATAAAAGATTAGGTGAATCATTTGTGTAATTGGAGTCAGTATTTATGTAAATAACAAATCCAAGCGCGAAGAAACCGCCAAATTTACAAAAGAGACCCTCTACAGTACAATAGATATGTAGCGGTACATGAAACATACACGGTACTTTAGATTTGTACTAGCGGTACGTGGTTCCAAAACGGTACCTCACAAGTTAGATCGGTTCATGCATTCCACTATCATTGTAACCTCTTTTATCTAATTCTAATAACCTGCAAACACATCAAAAACACAAAACTAACACTATACACTAAAAGTTAGCATAAAAATTGCACAACTGTTACCTCCCCTTAACATATGCAGCAGTTATTGGTTGAGCATACTAATATGTGTTACCAAGAACTCAAATCTCTTTGCATCAAATGCCTTGGTCAATAAATCAGCTACATTGTTATCTGTATGAATTTTTAAGACCTGGATAAGCTTTTTATCATAAGCATCTCTTATAAAGTGATGTCTTATCTCAATGTGCTTGGTCTTGGAGTGAAAGACTAGATTCTTGACAATGCAAATAGTACTTTTATTATCAATGTAGATCTTGGTGTTCATGAAGTTGAAACCATAGTCTAACAACTGATTTTGGATCCAAAGTACTTGTCCACAGCAATAAGCAGCAACTATATATTCAGCTTCAGTTGTAGAAGTAGCAACAATGGTTTGCTTCTTACACTGCCATGATATGAGTCTTCTGTCTAGGAATTGACAACCTCTTATTGTGGATTTCCTTTCATGATTGGCTCCAGTATAATCACTGTCTGAGTAAGCTTCCAAATCAAATGTTGTGTCTCTAGGATACCATAATCCTAAATTAGGTTGACTTTTAAGATACTTAAAAATCCTTTTCACAACATATAGATGTGACACCTTTGGATTGACTTGAAACCTTGAACAGGCACACACAGCAAACATAATATCTGGTCTTGAAGTAGTAAGATACATCAATGAACCAATCATTGATCTATATAGGTAAATGTCAATATCTTCACCATGTTCATCTTTTGACAAAGATTTCTTAGCTTCAAAAGGTGTGCTTGTACTCCTAGTATCCATACATGAAAATTTCTTTAAGATTTTAGCAACATATTTATCTTAGCTGATAAATATTCCATCTTCCTTTCAACAAAGCTTCAAACTCTTCACACTATGATTTCTTGGTTGAACCAAAAATAATGTCATCAACATAAACTTGAACTAGGATAATATCCTTAGCATCCTTTTTTAGAAAGAGAGTTTTGTCAATGGTTCCTCTCCTATATCCATGTTCCAACAGAAAAGTGGATAAAGTTGCATACCAAGCCCTTTGAGCTTGATGTAGACCATAAATAGATTTAATGACTTTGTAGACTCTATTGGGGAATTTAGGATCTACAAAACCTGGAGGTTGTGAAACATATACCTCCTCAGAAATAGTACCATAAAGAAAGGCACTTTTCACATCCATCTGTTAGACTATAAAACCCATATATGATGCAAATGCCAAAAATAACCTAATGGCTTCTATTCTTGCCACTGGTGCAAAAACATCATCATAGTCTATCCCTTCTTCCTGTCTATAGCCTTGAGCAACAAGCCTTGCCTTGTTCCTCACAACAACACCTCTTTCATCCTTTTTATTTCTGAAAACCCACCTAGTACTAATCACTCTTTTTCCAGAGGGAAGATCCACAAGAATCCAAACCTTTTGTAGTTCAAATTGCATTAATTCTTCTTGTATGTCATCTACCTAACTTTCTTCATCAAGAGCTTGAGAAATATTCTTAGTGTAAAACCCGCATGCTTTTACCATGAATAGTGCCCTTCAGATCGTACGTCCTAGATTAAAACTTACCCTATTTAGTATTGATCACATTCATGTGCTAATAATCAAGCAAGTGCATACGTGTATGACATGATAAGTATCGATTACGTACAAACTCATGATAAGCAGTTAATAAGTATTTACTATGCACGATCACGTAATAATTATTTAAACAATAATTAATCACGAACATGCGATCATGAAATCATGAACATAATTAAATCACGAGCTAATATTAATTACGTATATATATATATTTATTACGAACACGAATAAATATATTAGGTCACGGTAATTATTTAACGCGAACACAAATAAACACGAACAAACACGTAAAACACGAACACGAGAACACACTTATTTTAGACACGGAAAACATTTGGGTTACCCCATGTGGGCCCCATTAACCACGAAATAAGGAAGGGAGAATGGGCCTAGCCCATCATTTTTACTAAACAAGAAAAAGGAGAAATCTTGTGTCATTTTTACAAAAACAAGAAAAATAATAAAACCCTAAAAGAGTTTTTCTCCTTCTCCTCCTTGTTCTTTTGTAGCCGCCACCCATCAACACACCAAGAGGGGTGTTCTTGTTGATTTTGATCTTGAATATTGTACAAGTGTTCGTGTTTGTTCATCCTCTATTGATCAACACATTCGGTATACCTTTTTAACCTTTCTTTTTAATTATTTCTTTTGATTTGATCTAGTAAGATTAATGAAGAACATGATGTTTTTAAAACCTAATTAAAAACATAAAATAAACATGTTTATGATTATGTGGTAGATCAAAACAAGGGTTTTTAAGGGTGTTTGTCTAGCCGACACCTAAACCGAACCCCTAAAGGGTCACGGCTTGGCCAAGGAACCACCACCGAGACCATAAGGTCCCGGTTTGGTGGTGTGGGTCCCACGGCAGCAGTAAACCAAGGGGAACCCCGATTTGGTTCGGGGTAAGGTGTCGATTTCATGACCGGTTCATGGTTCTTAGTCAAAACCCGGTTCATGGTTCATGTTAAGATTATTATTTTGTATAAACTTATGTTATAATTAAATTAATAAAATGACATGATTAATTTAATATACATGACTTAGGTTATAATTAAGTTAATGATTAAAACCATGGAATTACTAACCTAAGTATTTTATATTTATAGACTTTATAATTAATTAATTAATAAAAACCATAGTCATAATTAATTAATTTGCATGACTTAGGTTATATTATTAATACATAATAATACATGTTTTAACCTAAGTATTTAACCTTATTTAACTAAAAACATGATATATTTAATTAAATACTTTTAACCTATAGTTTATTTAAATTACATGAGATAATTATTAAACTATGCACTATATCATATGACTTAAGAAATAAGCATATAAACACTTAGACTTATATTTTTAGCTTATGTAACCAGCTTAATTCTAATTATGGAAACTTCTATTTATAGAAACTTAATTAAATAAGACAACTAATCTATTAATGGAAACCTTCTATATATGGAAATCTATCTATTTCAGGCAGCTAATCTAATCATGGAAACCTTCTATATATGGAAACTTATTTAATTAAGGCAGCTGATCTATTTTTGGAAACTTTCTATTTTTAGAAACTAATCTATTTTAAGCAGTAAATTCTATTTTAGGAAACTTTCTATTTTTGGAAACTTTCTATTTTTGGAAACTTTCTATTTTTGGAAACTTTCTATTTTTGGTAACTTTCTATTTTTGGAAACTTTCTATTTTTGGAAACTTTCTATTTTTGGAAACCTGCTATTTTTGGAAAGTTACTTATTATTACACAGTAAGTATAATAATACATGAAGTACCAGTAATACTTAATCAGATTAATCAGAATACAAGATAAAAACAGTTTAAGGCTTTAAACAGTAAACCATGACTTACAACATATAAAGTAAGTTAAGATAAGACATAAAACCCAGTACGTAATCAGTGATTCGATACTTATACACGTGTGTATTCATGTAGCGATAGTGATCCAGAAGTAGGATTCTCTCTTCCGTTTATTCACTGGACTTGAGGTACGGATTCCCGTCCTTTCAGTATGGACATTCTTTCCTTATTAGGATTTCCCCGTATGCAGCCAACTGTTTTCCCAGTATTTGTTTTATTGTTTTGAACTGCTTATGTTTAAATTAGCATAAACTATAGCCATATACAAGCATGACCAGTTTCACCTAGTTATGGAGGTACCATAACCATAACATTGGAGGCACCAATGTTATGACTTCCCCACGGCGAAGTGATTGCTCGTGGCGTCCCTTTCAGTTTTGGCCATATTATTATATCATGTGGGGCGTATGGGTGCATCCTAGTTACATGTTTTATTCAGTATTTCATGGTGAATGTGGTGTGTGCCTTGCATCCTTCACAGGGAGTTGATCCCTCCTACCCAAACCAGTATATTAATTAGAGGCATCCCCTCTAATCAGCATGATGAGGTCACCCCTCCAAGTATTCATGCACGTGACCTTTTCATGACCTATATGGGCTATGGTATATATATGTTAAAACAGTTTTCATAAGATAAACATAAGGCTTTTCAAACTATAAAACCAGTTTTCTCAATACTTAACCAGTCTACTCAGAACTTAGTCTTCCGCTGTTATATGTTACATGCTTATCCTATTTCATGCTATATTGTATATCCGTGCACTGAGCGTTTTGCTCAGCCGTTACTTTCCTTTCCATGTCCCAAAACGGCAGGTACCCAAGACTCGAGCATTTGGAGGACATGCATAGGATGGAAGCTGCCATAGACTTCTTCTCCTGTTTCCTTCATATATTTATGCTTGTTTAGTCTTTCATTCAGTTCATTTACTTTGTTATGTTTTGGACTTATGTTTAGGAACCGATGTTTGATTCCGGTTTTCCCTATGGTCATGTATGTTTTACTACATATTACCTTGCATGCTTTGATGACACGCCATAATTATGCGTGACATTCCATTTATCAAAATGGGGTGTTACAATTATGGTATCAGAGCCAAGGCTTCGACCTGTAGGCTCTAAAACTCGACCTGTGACTAGTGGGTAGTCACCAGGAGCTTCCTAAGCCAACGATTGTTATTCCACGTATTGATGTTTCAGAGCGTTGTTGTTTTAACCATTATGTTTTCAGCACCTTTTTGTTTTAGCCATGACGTTTTCAGCACCTTGTTGTTTTCACCATGATGTTTTCACCAGTATCGTCTTACTAATATGGAATGAACAACCGTCATCCATACTTAGTTATGTGTCATTGTCTATGCATGATGTTCCTAGTGAACTGTGACGATGTGGACTGACCTCAGTAGTTCATAATTTTCACATAAAATTTTTTCTGTTAAGTTTTGACAATGACTTTTAATTATTATGTTTCATGCATTCATGCATTTATATCATATGTCATTTGTTGCAGGAATTTTGACTAAGTAATGGTTGGTAGAGGACTGGCCCTATTTAGTCGCATGTGCTTTTATCGAAACTTTTAACTTTGGGACCGACCCATAGGCGTCCCCTCGCCATGTCTTTTGTTTTGGAACCGACCCATAGGCGTTCCCTCGCACATATAAAGGTTTTATAAACTACATTACGCATTCATGCACTGTTTTTCTTGCATAAAATTTTTCTCATGATTTAAATTGGCATAAAAAAATTTTTTCATGTCCCATCATAAGTTATTATGTTTTTATGTCAAGTATGCCTTCATACTGTCAGGGTTAACTTCAGTTTCATGCTGATTATGTTATACACTTCTTCGTAATAGATGGTTTCATGTTTCCTCATGATAATTCCGTCTTCATGTTGATTATGTTTCACGCCTCTTTTGTTATTTACGTTGTCCTGCAAGACATTGTTAGATTTCTTGAATCATGCTTTCATGATAGTCATGGTTGGTTTCCATTGATCATGCTGTCAGGCAAATCATCGTTGAATTTTGTGTAACCACACTTTAGCGTTTCTCTATGCAACCAGAATGATGTCTATGCTAATACTGCCAGGTTATCATGAAGGTTTTCCTAACCGTTTAACCGGTTTACTTTCCTTAAATCATGACAAATGATCGAGCCCATACCGATCATTTCATGTGCATTCCATGTGTACTCCACGTACCGTATTTCATGTGTATTACATGTACCTTAATCCACGTGTATTCCACTTGCAATACTTCACGAGTATTCGCTAGTCGATTCTAAATCATCTCAGGCGTATGTTCACTTGCTGATATTCTACAAGATTATCGATGCCGCTCATAGCTTGGAGATGTTACTGAAGGTTGATGCTGCTGATGTTGGGAGACGCTACGAGATGCTGATGCTGATGTTGTTCACAACCTGGAGATCCTAAAAGACGAAAACAAAGGCGTCGGAGCAAAGCAATTGGATGAGAAGATGCTTCACCATCAGACAATTCCCATCAATCATTGTCCCAAATTCATAGTTACATGTCACACGTCGTTCGGCTGTCATTTCAGCCATATGAGTGCAAACTAGTACCAGCCGGCCACTCAGCTAAATAGTTACATGAGTCACGGTCATGAGAATGACCGTCATGGAACCGACAGACAAGATGATAGTAACCACTACTATGACAGCAACTATCCTAGAAATCGCAACCGAGGCTCCGGCCACGGACGTGATCAGACATACAAATGATCAGTAGTCCAACCAATCCGCCAATTCTGGCATATTAACCTAATATTTGTAGTTCTAATTGTTTCACATCTCGAGACACATGTCAAGACATCAGTCAAGACACATGTCTCACGTATACTTTCTGAGGACACATGTCAAGATACCAGTCAAGACATATGTCACGCTTACATTTCTCAAGACACGAGTCAAGACACATGACTCACGTCTAATTATGGAACATTTCTAAGAAATTCAGGGTACCCTCCAAGGGTATATCTATGTGTTGTGCCATGTATTAATCAGGCCACAAGAATTTCTATACCAGTATCAGCGCATCAGTGATAACTGTCACGTTGCCGATGTCACTTTCATTTCTTTCACCATGGTTCATATATTCATGACCATGAAGGACGCCTTTCGTATTCCCACGTATACGACGGTTGTCCTTCAGCTTAATGATGAGATCCAAGCTGCTAACGAATTTCCTTGGACAGACACGAGATGAATTTTATCCTAATTATGTACTATGAACAGTACACTATCCTACGATTCATAATTATGTACAGTAATGTTCAGGCTCCTGAATACATACAGCTTGATTTTCCATCGGGAAAATCTTTACAAATTATCTATGCTTACAAGCATGTGCGTTGTTAGCCATGGTCGCTAAAATTTGCTACCTGTCAGTAAGACACGACCACTTAAGTCTTTTACGCATAGCCAGTTGATTTTTTCAAAATCTTCCCATACATTCCAGAATAACTTACAAGGAGAAGGACGGTACCATGAGATTATGTGTCGACTACCGTTGGCGTAAGCAAATCACCATTCATGACCGTTATTCTCCTCCACGTAGTGACAACATGTCCAATCGACCTTATAGTGTTAATCAGTTTTCCAAGATCGAACTCAGGATCATGCTGCCAACAGTGACGAGTAAAAGAGCAGGACATGTCCATGACTGCTATTCGTACACGACTCGGTCATGCTAGATTTATGATTTTGGATTAGTCTCATCAATGCTCCAACAGCATTATGGACTTAATAAATTGTGTTTCCATGAACTCCTAAACAAATTCATCAGCGTTTTCATTGAGGATAACCTGATTTCCTCTAAGCCTAGAGAAGAACAGGAAGACACTATCTGCACTATGTTGCAAATTCTATGACAAGAGAAATTTTACCCTGGAAATTCTTTCCGATATCAATTCTGTTTGATTTCAGAGACACGCTGAATCACATGGCATTCTACGGTTAATCTTACCATGACTCAACTTATGCGTAAAGGAGAGAACCCTACACTGCATTAGGTGTTCTAGAAAATCCTACGCTGAGAATAGTCTAGAGTCAGAGACTCAGAGTTTCGCAAATCCTATGTATCAAGTTCTACGAAGCAAGATACAGTTACATTCATATCTTGGTACCTGACATACCAACAGGTTAAGATAGGACACCAACAGACTGGGATGTCTTTATCATCTGAAATTGTGAATCGAAATGGGACAAGATCTCCATGGGGTTGGTTACCAGATTAACACAAACTCAGAAGAAGCATGATGCTATCTGGGTTATTGTCAACAGTTTGATCAAGTCTGCAGAATCCTTACATCTGTACGGATTTCAGAACCAACAGATTGAACGAACATGTTCCAGCCAAGGCTCATCCGATCACTTGGCAATCCCTCAGCTATCGGTCAGACAAAGATTCGTAATTGTACTCCTAACTTACTTCATGTCTTCATTCTAATTCCACGAATTGCTTTCGCGCTCATGTTCATGACACTATTCACGTTCATGATCGTATTTTGGCTTACGATTCTACGTTCATTTTCTTTTCTCGTTCTGGGAAGTTGCAAGAACTTGTGAGACCAGACCCAAGTTTAGTATAACTCTCCATCATCAGATAGACGTTTCACGTCATATTCCACTTCTCACCCTGTAGCGTTTGGCGTCACCGCCATTATATTATATGATCACGATATGTCTCACATGTCATGTTCATTCCACGTTCCTCATATCATGATCATATAGGTTACACGTATCATGGATCACAATATGTTTACTTATACTACACTCGCCATATCTCCACGTAGCACGTTCAAAATTTTTCACGAATCACGTTCAAATTTTTCACGTACTACGTTTCTTTATGTCTCGCGCATCGTTTCTAATTATCAGTTAAATCAGATTGTCTTGCATCGTAACTTTTCAGTTACCCTTGCACGTTAACTCTTATTTTCCTCGATCGAATTTCGGGGATCTACCTTCCGTTGATAACCAAGAATTTCTTCGTATTCCAAAAGGTCAGGAGGACCAAGATTTATCATTAGTGTCGGGATCTTCTGAAGGAACCGTTCCAAGAGGGAGGCCACTTGGAAACGGACAAGTTCATCCGGACTTCTTATCTATTTTTCTCGTATCGATTAGATATGTCCTTTCAGTCACGTCACGTTCCATGTCTTTTCAAGACAGGTCACGTTCCACGTTCTCTTCTACCATGTCACCTTCATTTCCGTTATTTGGCATACCTTTCCAGTTTGATTCGGGTATGTTTTGCTTCCAGTTACTTTATCTATAATTCGGGGACGAATTATTCTTTTTAGGGGGGAAGAATTGTAAAACCCGCATGCTTTTACCATGAATAGTGCCCTTAAGATCGTACGTCCTAGATTAAAACTTACCCTATTTAGTATTGATCACATTCATGTGCTAATAATCAAGCAAGTGCATACGTGTATGACATGATAAGTATCGATTACGTACAAACTCATGATAAGCAGTTAATAAGTATTTACTATGCACGATCACGTAATAATTATTTAAACAATAATTAATCACGAACATGCGATCATGAAATCATGAACATAATTAAATCACGAGCTAATATTAATTACGTATATATATATTTATTACGAACACGAATAAATATATTAGGTCACGGTAATTATTTAACGCGAACACAAATAAACACGAACAAACACGTAAAACACGAACACGAGAACACACTTATTTTAGACACGGAAAACATTTGGGTTACCCCATGTGGGCCCCATTAACCACGAAATAAGGAAGGGAGAATGGGCCTAGCCCATCATTTTTACTAAACAAGAAAAAGGAGAAATCTTGTGTCATTTTTACAAAAACAAGAAAAATAATAAAACCCTAAAAGAGTTTTTCTCCTTCTCCTCCTTGTTCTTTTGTAGCCGCCACCAATCAACACACCAAGAGGGGTGTTCTTGTTGATTTTGATCTTGAATATTGTACAAGTGTTCGTGTTTGTTCATCCTCTATTGATCAACACATTCGGTATACCTTTTTAACCTTTCTTTTTAATTATTTCTTTTGATTTGATCTAGTAAGATTAATGAAGAACATGATGTTTTTAAAACCTAATTAAAAACATAAAATAAACATGTTTATGATTATGTGGTAGATCAAAACAAGGGTTTTTAAGGGTGTTTGTCTAGCCGACACCTAAACCGAACCCCTAAGGGGTCACGGCTTGGCCAAGGAACCACCACCGAGACCATAAGGTCCCGGTTTGGTGGTGTGGGTCCCACGGCAGCAGTAAACCAAGGGGAACCCCGATTTGGTTCGGGGTAAGGTGTCGATTTCATGACCGGTTCATGGTTCTTAGTCAAAACCCGGTTCATGGTTCATGTTAAGATTATTATTTTGTATAAACTTATGTTATAATTAAATTAATAAAATGACATGATTAATTTAATATACATGACTTAGGTTATAATTAAGTTAATGATTAAAACCATGGAATTACTAACCTAAGTATTTTATATTTATAGACTTTATAATTAATTAATTAATTAAAACCATAGTCATAATTAATTAATTTGCATGACTTAGGTTATATTATTAATACATAATAATACATGTTTTAACCTAAGTATTTAACCTTATTTAATTAAAAACATGATATATTTAATTAAATACTTTTAACCTATAGTTTATTTAAATTACATGAGATAATTATTAAACTATGCACTATATCATATGACTTAAGAAATAAGCATATAAACACTTAGACTTATATTTTTAGCTTATGTAACCAGCTTAATTCTAATTATGGAAACTTCTATTTATAGAAACTTAATTAAATAAGAAAACTAATCTATTAATGGAAACCTTCTATATATGGAAATCTATCTATTTCAGGCAGCTAATCTAATCATGGAAACCTTCTATATATGGAAACTTATTTAATTAAGGCAGCTGATCTATTTTTGGAAACTTTCTATTTTTAGAAACTAATCTATTTTAAGCAGTAAATTCTATTTTAGGAAACTTTCTATTTTTGGAAACTTTCTATTTTTGGAAACTTTCTATTTTTGGAAACTTTCTATTTTTGGAAACTTTCTACTTTTGGAAACTTTCTATTTTTGGTAACTTTCTATTTTTGGAAACTTTCTATTTTTGGAAACTTTCTATTTTTGGAAACCTGCTATTTTTGAAAAGTTACTTATTATTACACAGTAAGTATAATAATACATGAAGTACCAGTAATACTTAATCAGATTAATCAGAATACAAGATAAAAACAGTTTAAGGCTTTAAACAGTAAACCATGACTTACAACATATAAAGTAAGTTAAGATAAGACATAAAACCCAGTACGTAATCAGTGATTCGATACTTATACACGTGTGTATTCATGTAGCGATAGTGATCCAGAAGTAGGATTCTCTCTTCCGTTTATTCACTGGACTTGAGGTACGGATTCCCGTCCTTTCAGTATGGACATTCTTTCCTTATTAGGATTTCCCCGTATGCAGCCAACTGTTTTCCCAGTATTTGTTTTATTGTTTTGAACTGCTTATGTTTAAGTTAGCATAAACTATAGCCATATACAAGCATGACCAGTTTCACCTAGTTATGGAGGTACCATAACCATAACATTGGAGGCACCAATGTTATGACTTCCCCACGGCAGAGTGATTGCTCGTGGAGTCCCTTTCAGTTTTGGCCATATTATTATATCATGTGGGGCGTATGGGTGCATCCTAGTTACATGTTTTATTTAGTATTTCATGGTGAATGTGGTGTGTGCCTTGCATCCTTCACAAGGAGTTGATCCCTCCTACCCAAACCAGTATATTAATTAGAGGCATCCCCTCTAATCAGCATGATGAGGTCACCCCTCCAAGTATTCATGCACGTGACCTTTTCATGACCTATATGGGCTATGGTATATATATGTTAAAACAGTTTTCATAAGATAAACATAAGGCTTTTCAAACTATAAAACCAGTTTTCTCAATACTTAACCAGTCTACTCAGAACTTAGTCTTCCGCTGTTATATGTTACATGCTTATCCTATTTCATGCTATATTGTATATCCGTGCACTGAGCGTTTTGCTCAGCCGTTACTTTCCTTTCCATGTCCCAAAACGGCAGGTACCCAAGACTCGAGCATTTGGAGGACATGCATAGGATGGAAGCTGCCATAGACTTCTTCTCCTGTTTCCTTCATATATTTATGCTTGTTTAGTCTTTCATTCAGTTCATTTACTTTGTTATGTTTTGGGCTTATGTTTGGGAACCGATGTTTGATTCCGGTTTTCCCTATGGTCATGTATGTTTTACTACATATTACCTTGCATGCTTTGATGACACGCCATAATTACGCGTGACATTCCATTTATCAAAATGGGGTGTTACACTTAGGCTCTACTTGTGATAAGAAACAAGCAAACAAACAATGTTGAATATCCTTATGATTAGTTCTCTGCTATTGTTTGACATAGCTCACAAGTGCATGAGTTTCAGTATTGGCTTGAAGTTGTCTTTTGGTTTGCACAGCAGACATTGGGTCTCCAATAATATGAGTTGTAGGATAGTTGTTGTTGACTTTATGAGTGGGAATAGAACTGAATTATATTTCAGTTTCTGAATTGTTGAAATCAGTTACTGCGCCCTTCTCATCATAGGAAGCTTTAGAGAAGATCCCTTCATTTTGACTAGTATAAGCATCTTCACTGTCCATTGCTTGCAAAATATCTTCTAGTAAATCAACGGACTTTGTAGAATTTAGCTTAGCAGTACTTGCAAATGAAGTACCGCTAGGTTTAATATGTATGGCTTAGTGTTGTGATTCCAAATATTCTTCTCCTGAATGCTTATTATCAATTGTAGCATTCTTCTCTTGATATTGAAGCCTCTGAAGCTCTTGTGAGGCTTGATCATCATTGGATGGCATTGGTTGCTCTTTTTGGGGACTGGAAACCATAGGAGAAACAATAGGCATACTAGGTACATATATGTGAACATCATCATCCTGAGAATCTGATGAAGAAGGTCCTCCTTGAGTTCCTAACTTTGTTGTACCAGTTTCTTCACCTGCATTGTTAGTTTGACAATCTTTTTGCACAGAATAGTAATCCATGGAGTTAGTTAGATAATCTAAATCAAACATCCAAGCATAACCTATTCCTGGACATTGGTTTTATTCTCTAAGAAATTAACATGGGCATTTTATTCAACTTTTCTAGATGCCAAGTTATAAACCCTATATGCTTTACTCTATAAAGAATATCCTACTAGATATCCTGAATAAGATTTTCCATCAAACTTCCCCAATTGATCAAGACTATTTAAAATAGACACATGACATCCAAAGGGTCTTAGATGACTTATGGTTGGTTTAACACCAGTCAAAAGTTCATAAGGTGTTTTGTTTTGAGGCTTGGTCACTAAGACTCTATTTAACACATAACATGCAGTATTGATTGCTTCTGCCCAAAAGGTATTTTGCAAAAGAGAATCAGCTAGCGTAGTCCTAGCAACCTCAATTAGTGTCCTATTTTTCCTTTCAGCTACTCCATTTTTTTGTGGAGGCCTAGGATTTCTAAATTGTCTCTTGATTCCTTTAGACCTACAGAATTCATCAAATTCAGCATTCTTAAATTCAGTCCCATTATCTTTCCTAATGATTAAGAATTGTTTAGTGAACTGCTTTTCAACTAAAGTGACAAAGTCCTTAAGTAATTAATTGGTTTCATTCTTATGTGCTAAAAAGAAAACCCAACTGAATCTACTAAAATCATCAGTTATAACTAGGCAAAAGTTCTTATGACTAATACTTCTAACAGAAACTAGACCAAACAAATCCATATGCAAGATTTGCAAAGGCTTAGTCATAGAATTGACAGTCTTGGTCTTACAAGAGGCTCTATGTTGTTTACCTTTTTTAAAAGCAGTACATGTGAAATCATTTTGAAAATATTTGTTAGGTAACCCTCTAACCAAATTTCCATTAACCAATCTAATAAGGTTCTTGAAATTCACATGACCTAACCTTCTATGCCATAGATTAGACACATCATTAGAAGATTTAGCCATCAAACATGTAATGCCACCTGTTGGATTAATAGTATGAAGATTAAAGGTATACATATTTTCTTGCCTGGGTACCTTAAGTAGTATTTGAGATTCCTTTGGCATCTCAAAGTCTTTGGAAATCACCAAGCAGTCTATATCTGTAAAGAGCACCTTATTCTTTTTATCACACATTTGTGATACAAAAAAGAGATTGAATTCATTAAATTCTTTTACAAAAAACACATCTTCAAATTCTAACTTCCCTGTATTGATTTTTCCTTTTCCAGTGATTCTACTTTTACTACCACCAAAGGCTACTGGTCCACCTCTGAATTCTTCAAATTCAGCAAGGAAATCTCTGTTCCCTGTCATGTGCCTTGAGCATCCACTATCTACAATACCTTTATCTTTCAATTCATCAATTAGATGCCCCTGTACATACATAAAACTCATTAATTTTTAACAGGGACCCAAGCCACATTTGGCTCGGATCTTGTGGGACCTCCATACTTAAGAGTTTGATAAGTAGTTTTTCCAGTAAGACTACACACACTCTTATATTTCATGGTTCCAGTTAAATAGTCAAAGACATAAGTGGGTTTATTATCCTTGGACCTTTTTGACTTAAGTATTGTTTTAGCAGTACTTGCTTGAACACGTGGTTTTTCTCCTTTAGGAACCCATATTTACACTGATTTGTTATGAGACTTACTTCTAGGTGTTTTAGCATAATCAATTACACTTCTAGAAGATTTGTGAGACACTAGATTACCATAATTTTGACCAACGATATTTGCTTTTGTTCTAGATGTACTTGCAGTTCTAGGCTTGCCGGTACTTGGCTTGCTAGACTTCAAAGGTACTAGACCTGGTTTCATAAGTACTGCTCTTGGAATAAAGTCCTTGGTAGAGAGAGGGTGATTGGCCATATTAACCTTATGAGGCTTACTTGCCCTCTGAGCATGATCAATGATGAGACTGCTTTTATACATAGTCTCATCGTCCAAAACGGGCTTTAAATGCATAAAATATCATGAAAATGCCAAATATATGCTTGTGTTTGTTAAATGTGTATTTTAGGTACGGATATTGAGAAAATGACAAAAGATCACAAGAAACAAGCAAAAACGAACACGGGAAATGAAACCGCACAATGAACCAAGCCCTAGTGTTGATTTTCCAAGAATAACCCTTGAAGATTTGAAGATTGTACAAGAAGGGTCCTCCAATATTGAAGAATTGACACTTTAAACCCTTGTATATTCATAATTACAAGATTGGTCCTTAAAGTTTGTCAAATTTACAAAAAGGGCCCTCCACTTTGAAGAATTGGCAAGAATGGTCCCTCATAAATAAAGACTTGTCAATATTATTCCTCCAAGAAGTCAACAATACAAGTCAAGACCATAATGTTTGAAGAAAATGCCAAAACAACCCTTCAAGAATCATGAATTGGTAAGAAATACCCCTGAAAATACTTTGGAAAAGTATTTGTGGCAAAAGTCTAAAAACTAAAACTTGGAATACAAAGGAAATTCGTTTTAGACTTATTCAACTTCAAGTGACAAGAAAGAAAGAAACAAGGAGTTAAAGCTGGCAGACAAAGATACTTACCTTAACCAATCCCCATGTGCCACCTCACCCCACTCACCCTCTCATCCAATCAGCTCTCACCATCCCACCACGTCATTTCCCACTCACAACTAAATTAACTAAACCAGATTAGTTAATTATTTGGCGCTTAACACAAGTTTTAAAACCCAAATCAGATTTAAACCTGCACTATTTACATGATGAACACAATTGGGCATTTCTTAATTACATGTAATTAAACCCTAATCCTTTCTAGAATATTAATTAAGGGTCTCCTAATCCTAACCCAACTCTTAAACTTGACACCTCACCAACCAACAGCCCCACACATGATTCCCCTGCTACACTTTGGGAGAAACTGCCAAAACATGCCAGCCATCCAACGTTTGACAATGAAGCTTACAAACTAAGCTTGTTTTGGGCCTTTGATCAAATAAGCAACCCCCTTTACAGCTTCACAAACATCCAAAGTTCTTCACATGATTCCAAGTTTCAAAATTCAGCAAGGGCATATTGGGGACTTCACAGCTTAGGGTTTACATTTTTCTTTGCATTTCTAGAACACATGTAGCCTATATATGGCATAGGACCTCATACATTGAGGCTTGCTCGTGGTTTTCTTATTGGTCAACATTCTGTAAATCCTCCTTCATTATCAATGAAATGTGTTTGAATTATGTGACGAATTCCAAGTGCCATCCTTTTTAGTTACTTGTTATTGATATATGTTTGCTATTGTTAAATCTCAAAACCAGTTTTCAAACTTTGTGCAAGAAATTGCTCAAAGTTCAAAATCTTGATATTTTGCTAAATTCTTTGGTACACCTTTGGAATTTTTGGGCTATAAGTTGATCATAGCACCATGATAAAGAGTTATCAAGGTGTTGTGAGGCTTGTGGTTTAGGGATAATCAAAGAGTGGGTACAAAGGTTGCATTAATCAAGCTTTTTCTACTTTCTGATTTTCATATTTTTGTTCTAACCTTGTTGAATCTTAGCAGCTTTGTTGTGGAAGCTTGTGCCTTGTTTTGCTAGGCACATCAGCTCAAAAATTCATGAGTGTGGATGTACATTCATGAGGTTTAAGTTCTTGAACCAAAAAATCTATCAAAATACTTGAATTTTGTGATTTTGAGTTTTGCTATTGTTCTTGTTGTTTTTGTGGCTTAATCTTGCTTGATACTGCATAATATACTTGTTATTGTGTTTGACTGGGCTTGGGTAACACTAAATCACACTTATACTTTGTTAAATTTGGATTTGAAAAAGATAAGGGGTGTTTGGGTTAACCTGTTTAAGTGCACAAGTTGTTGTTGAGTTATTGGAAGGTGTTGTTTATTGTTTGTATCTGCTTAATACTTGGTTGTGTGCTCATATCTGCAAATTTTCAGCTTTAAAACATCAAATCTAAGATTGTGCTATAACTCACTTGATTTTGCTTATTTTGACCTAAGATTTTGGAAACACCTACAGTGTATGAATGTTTAGGGCTAACAAGTGTTAAATCAAAGTTTGTGTAACCTGTTAAGAAGATTTGAGTGTTTGAAATTGGATTTGTGGTCAAGTATATCAGCAAAGTATCAAAACTACATGTTCTTGTTCATCAGTAACTTTCATTTGCTTGAATCTGGATCTAGACTTTGAATCAATGCATGAAACCTATTTATATTTGTTCATTTGAATTAATTATAGTTTGTGTATGCATTTGGTGAAGTTTGGCTGGCTTAATCTTGCTAAAAGTGCTTATTGAGTGAAAACTGCTTATTGTTCATATCTGGTACAAGTCTGGTGATCTTTTGAATAAACTGTATTGATTGGCTGATTGAAATTGTGATTTGATTGTTGTTATTGACTCCTTGTGATTAACTGATCACTTGGGTGCCTTTGCTTAACCTGAATCCACAAAAAAGTCACAAAAGACAAAAAGTCAAAAAGGTCAAGCAGTAGAAACTTTTCCCACTACTGAACCCTCAAAACTAGCCCCTGCTAGTGTTAAATATCAAACAGCTTATTCATAAGCCATTTTGGCTTATCCAGACTTGCAACAACTTATTTTTTGTGATAGATCTTCCTTATTTGACCCATTGATTTGATCTGGAGCTTATTAAGGTTTGACTTTTAAGTTTGACTAGAAAACTCATCAAGTTGACTTTTACATAAGTGCTTAATTGCTTATTCTGGCTTATTTAGTGTGCTTATTGGAAAACTTTTTGATTATTTTGCTTAATTAAGTCATTTAAAACCTTTTGAAACTTGAATAATCACTTGAGGTGGTCTAGAACTAAAAAATGACTATTTTGTCATTTTGTGAAGAGTCTTGCCTTATTTCAGGCTTATTTCTTGTGCTTTTTCAAATTTTCTTTTCACAAATCTCTTTGGTAACTCAAAAGAAGCTTATGTGTCAAATTTTAGCTTATGGCATCAGCTTATAGCTTAATGGGCCAAAAAGCCCATTAAGAATAAGCTGCTTTGAAATAAGCTAGCTTAAACACATTTTCAGCTTTTGGGCCTTTAAAGTTTTGTTCTTAAAATCAAATTTTAAGCCAGACTGGAAGTTTTGGGCTTATTTGGTTGACTTTTTCTAAAAGGGCCAAATTTTAAGCCCATTAAGGGACTGTTTTGTCATTTAGCCCATTTTAATGCCCAATAGTAATTTCAAGTGCATTTCTGTTTTATTTAGATTAAAATAAACTAGTTTGCAACATTTTAGAATTTTTTATAAATTTTGGATTTTTATTATTATATTATTATTAAAAATTAAAATTTAGATTTTTACAAGTTTTTCATTTTTATTAGTTCAAATACATTAAGTTAGGAATTTTACAATTTTTAGATTAATTTTATTGTCATTAGATTAATTTTTAGAATTATTTTATGTTTTAATAGTTTTTAATTGATTTTAAATAGTTTTTATTAAGTTTAAAATTTTCAAAAATAGTTTTAAATTTAGTTAAGTCGTTTTAGAGGTTTACAAGTTAAAAAATCTCATTTTGGGCTTTTTGTTAATTAAATTGATTTTTTGGGCTTTAATTAGCCTTAAAAAATTAATATTTAATTAAATAAAAGGTTTCAGTGATTTTTGATTTTTTTTAAACTCTAATTATATTTTTTAGATTTATTGCAATTTTCTAGGAATTTTTGGGTAATTTTTAATTTTGGTCACTTTTTACGGTTTTACGTGCACGACTTATCGTCTTAGTTTAATTCATATTCGTAACCGTCATTCTCTTCTAATCTCTTTTCTATTTTTCTTTTCTCATAAATCATAATCACATCATTAATCATTTCTTACACAACACACTATCCTCCTTGAGAACGATCCCTACTTTGGGTCATTTGTGCACGGTTTTCCTAAACCGTCGTACTTACCCTAATTACGTTCTTTTTCCTAAAAGACGTATTAACCTCAACCATCATTTTGGCGCCGCTGCCGGGGAGGCGTGTTGTGTTTTTATTTGAACAATTGTTTTTTTTATACTAACCATAATATCTATTTGTATTAGTAGCACTCTACTAATACGTATTATCAGTTTTCGTTTTCTGTGTGAATATTACTATATTTTATACGTAGAAAAAAAATTCACAAGTACTCCAAAAGTGTGAAAAAACAACCTTGATTGGGAGGTCATTACTCAATCATTATATTCGAATCTCAAAAAAGAAAGAAAAGGCAAAATAGATAAATACTTTTGTGAAGCTTAATTTTGAAAAACACAAACTATAATGTAGATTAGTGATAATCTTTGTATTTCAAGAGGGTTGATGTTTTTCTAGAGAGAGAAACTAGAGAGAGAAGTGAGAGAAAAGTATGTGTATTCCTAGAGAAAATAAAACAACCAACACCCCTTTCTATGGTGGAAAGGGGTTTATATACCCAAGTCCTTAAATGGACATGGGCCTCCGGCCCATGAACATGCTCATGGGTCGGGCTTAACATTAACATTACTTAAACAATACTACGAGCCTATAACTACATTGTTGGAGTGACCGAGACTTTCTTTATACGTAAAACGTATTTCCAACAATCTCCCCCAAAGGGAGGTCACTCCAAATTTACAAAGTCCTAATCTAGCATGTTAGATCTTGTTCTTGAGCTCGTAGTCCACTTTCTCTTTTCTTCTTTATCTTTTCTTCTTTTTGTGAATATGTGTTGAATAATATCAGGCTTTTGCTTGGAACATGTTCTTTTGGCCTTTCACGTGCAATATTTATCTTCTTGTGATGTTCTCCTCTTCATGACGTCATGTCCCACACACTTATCCTTTGTTGAATTCTTGAATGTTTCAGAGTCGATACAACGGAAGACTTTTAGGTCAGACTTACTTGAATTTGCTGAAATATTTGATGCAGAAGGAATAAGTATGTGAGGACGACTTCAACTGGTACACCGCAACGCCACCGTCTTCGAATGCAGCAACATAATAAGACGCGAATAAAATGGCTTTGACATTTTATTCTAATTCGGTAGCATTTTACCTCAGGTCGGTGAAGATCATAGGACGATAATAAATATCGTACTTGTGACAGGTAGCTCTAATTAAAGATCTCCTTGACAAGATTTCGCGGGTAAACCCGTTCTCTTTATTCGACCGTCCAAAGGTGACTGCGAACATAAAGAGTGAATCATTTGTATTAAAAATCCTTATGATTGAAGCCGTCAAATCATGAAACCTGGAACAAGTGAATTTCAATTAAGATTTTCACCATCGTTGCTTTCCAGTTGTCACGAGCTTGATTCAAATAGAATCTTTCTTGTCACCTACCAAGTGCTGTTTGATGTTAACACTAGAAGGATTTCCGCTCGTCACTGTGAACACTATAGAGTGTCACTCTGAGTGTTTTGGCAAGATCATACGATAATGCGTAGAGGCCTGGAACGAGTTTAAGTTCAATTAAGAATTAAACTACTGTTTCTTTCCAGTTTTCACAAGATTGGTTCTTAAAGAACTGCACGTGTCACCTACCATGAGCTTGTTTGATGTTGGCTCAAGAAGGATTTCCATCTTCATTGTAGTACTTGCGTATTACTCAGATGTTCTGGCAATATTACAAGAATACTGCTTAGGACTCATAAAGATCTATTACTTTTCACAATGTGTGAAGAAGCAAGGAATAAATGGAAAGTGTCCTAATGAGACTTTTGATGATCTCGTGGCTCTAGACTCGATAGTGCATTTTAATTTAGTGAGCAATGGCTGGAGAGGATTGCCACCTATTCAATATCAGTCTATTCGGAGTGAATAAACCAATAGATAACGTGTTGATCTCCGTGTGATTAAAACATACATCTTTTGAGAGTTATTTGAGTTAGCTGGGAGGGGTTGTGCATGACATCACTGGGTCCATGATATCTTGTCTTCAATATTGAGAATCATTTAAAAATGATCCCAATAATAGATGTGTTGACCTGGTTTCTGTCCTAAGTTGTAAGGAGGGCTTCTTTCTTTACACCCTTTATCTTTACATATCTTTTTCATTCTTCAACCCCTTCAGTACTTACCAATACATCATCACTAGCACCTTGTTGTGATTGTTCTAGTGCTAGCATCAGTAATTAGTCGGTACTCTGCTACGTTCACAATCATCTCCAACTTTCCTAGGACTTCTAATTCTATCTAGGGAATTATCCTTGGGAAGATTGCATTGGTTCTGATGAATCATTGGACTAATACCTAATCCTACCACCCTTTTGTCACCACATCCGTCGTGAATTAAGTGTGTTTTGGGTAAGTATTGTCACCATGAAAAATCCTTGAAAATCACTTAAAGCACGTGTGATATTATAATCAAAGTTTTTGTGCCTTAAGTGTTTTGTTCATCAAAAACGCTCCCCCTTAACATGTGCATTACACATATTAAGTTGGTTTATCTTTTAAGCCTTTTTCATTATTTAGCCAAATATCATTAAGTTTCCTTAATCCCATTTTCTCCCCTCATCTAAAATGTTAACCATTAATATTTTGGATATCAAATGGATTAACCGGTCTTTGGGTAATAAAATGAAATCAGATGCTGGCCAAAGAACATATTAATGCTCCCCCTCAAATTAATGAGGGATAGTTGTAGTGCTCGAGTATGATATGTTTGAAAGATTTAGAATCTCGAGAGAAATTCTTGAAAATATATCATACTTTCACACTACAACATGCCACAAAAGCTGATTAGACATAAATTAACATATTCACAGTAATAGACATATGGAGTTGACCTGTTATACGACGATCCATAATTAAATGGATCGTTCCGTGAGCCTATGGTGAGCTCCATATGGTCTTCCACCTACGAATCGTTCCACACTTCGTAGCAAACGCCGCTTCCTTAAAAGTTCCTCGATCTTTTTGATCGCGTACTTAGCTCATTGCACTGGCTCGTCCAGGTGTACTTGACTGCTGGAAGCGGTAGGTCAGCATTGAGAACACTCAGATCATCATGAACATGCTTGAGCGTACCATCATTGAATTTGTGCTGTTCGGAGAATCGCATAAACTGCATGACGCCAGTCTCATTCGGATAAAATATCCCTGCTTCCGGTGTCGTGGTACCCATGTAAGGCTTCTTGTTCTTGTGGAAGTTACTGACCGGAGTTGTATGGGGACGTTGCAAGTTTAGCTGCTTTTGATAGCTCTCCACTCCAAGTTGAAAATCTTCCACCCGGTTTTGGATGACTATTTTTTTGCATGTTGACGAAGGTTGGAGATCAACGCAATGACTATCTCAGGTAGTAAATGGTCGACTTTTTCCTGATCCAATAACAACAGAAGATCTTCTATGTCTTCAAGGCGAAGGTACTGGAGATCACTTTCATCAATTCTGTATTCTTTTTCATCAGTACGTTTGAACACGATTACATTCAAGTAATCATAACCGAATAGAGTCTGAGTGGTTGCTCCTTGTATGCTTTTAATTCTATGAGCTGAAACAATAGAAGAACCTCTCTTTGGACGATGGAAGTGATTGTAAGCTAACCTTTTCTTTGCATTCCAGTGAGAGATGCCAAGTGATGCAAAAGTATCATAAAACTTGAGCAATTTCCTTCTCCATAACGCATCAGGTACTTTATCTTTGATCCATGGTACGTTCTACAGATTGACAGCCTTGAGCATAGTAAGTGATGTGGCATATTTCTTCACGCCTTTCTCAAGATACTCAAGATCATGAGATACAATGTGTTCTATTGGAATTGTTGCAGAACCGGCGATGACTGTGGGTGTAAGAGGTCGTAACACTAGAGTCTGATTTCCCGTAGTCGTCGCTCTCATGGCCTTTGTAAGCTCATTTAAGTGATATTTTGCCTCATTATGGCTGATCTTCAAGGTATCAAAGAAGTCCACATCTGCGGCTGCCATTTTGATAAGATCCGGAGTCATTGTCGGTTTCCCATGATGATACCTTAGAAAGGCCGAGAAATCGATAGGATTGTTTAGGTATTGAGTGAGCTCCATTTCAGTTGCTGTGGCGAAAGGATGTTGTGGTGCTGCATTTGTAAGCCAGAGTTGCTCTTGTACCGTGTCATCGATGATAAGAGATTCAGCAAATGTTGGTTCTGGCACATTTAAGTCTTCAACTTCCATATCAGAATTGTGATGATCTTCAGATGGTGTTGAAGGTTGTTCTTGTGTCCTCGGTATATCATCATTAGGCATAGAGACTGGAATTTCGTCTTCTAGCATTGACCCTGTGGGTTCATCTTCATGTGTAGACACAGGAATTTCGTCTTCTTTCATATGTTCTACAGATTCGTTGTGAGAAGCAGTAGTAGAAACTAGTTCAGTAGATATACATGTGTCAATATGCTGAGATTCTGGTACAGTAGAGTCCACCGTCTTTTCTGCGGTTTCAGCAACGCTTTCTTCATCTTCCTCAATACCTTTCTCAGTTGCCTTATCACCTCCATCCTTATTTGACTCGTCGGAATTCGTACCCGTTTTGTCATTCTTATCACCCTCTTTGGTTCCATTCCCGTCGTCATTATCATCATCATCATTGTCATCCTCATCTGTATCCTCGTCCTCATCTTCAGCTTCATCCTTATCCTTATCCTTTTCTTCCTCATCCTCTTCTTCCTCATCATCTTCTTCCTTATCCTCTTCCTCATTTTGATCATTATCACCATCATCCTCATCACTGTTACCCTCGTCATCTGCCTCCTCGAGCTCTTCTTCATCCTTAGACTCAGAGTCTTCAGTGTCTGCAGGTGTATCTTTAATGATTGCTTTGTTGAGATATTGCAGAACTTTACGTTTATATTCGATTTACTAGTCCTCATATCTTTCAGTCGTGTCTACAACAATTTCATTAGTTGAAGGGTAGATAAACCAGTACCGAAAAGAGTTGGTAGCTCCTGATCAACATATGACTTTACTTCTCAACGAATGATGTTGGTCATCTTCTCATTAATTGACCCAAGAAAGGCAGCATTCTCTTTGTCACAAGTTTTCTTCTCTCCAAGAAATGTTTTGTGTTGTTCTTTAAGTTTAGACACGCTGTCGGATATTTTCTTAAGTGTAGGCTCATCAGGTTGCGGTTCCTTGAGAGTTTGTGTGTCAGGAGTGGTAAATCTTTCAGTCAGTGCAGCTATTTGTTTAGCTTGAGCCTCCAGCTATTGTTGAAGATACTGAATCAGTGGATCACTGACTGTGAGGAATGGGTTGGAGGTAGATGATACTTGTTGTACAGATGGTGGAGGTGTAACCATGAGTGTTAAAGTGGTGGTGGATGATACGGGTTGTTCAAGGATAGGTGATGGTGTAGATTCAGTGATTGGGGCGGTAGTTGATACAGGTTGTTCAGCTATTGATGACGGTGTATATTCAGTCGTTGGGGTGGTAGTTGATACCGGTTGTTCAACAGGTACTGGTGTGATAGCTGGTGTTATGACATAAGTGATGACCGGGGTGGATAGTGGTGGAATGGTAGTTGATGTAACAGAAGTTATAGGAACATCCACCATGTTTTCATTTGTCGATGGATCAGTATTTGTAACCTCGACACCCTCCCCTTTAAAATTAAGATATTTCATAACATCATCAGAGCCAGAAGTAGACTTACTTTGAAGTGGAGTTCCTGGAATGAGCGTTGCGTGACCATCGTCATTAATCACAGTGTTAGTTGGTTCCGGTAAAGATGTGGTGATATTGACATCATGATACAACAAATTTGTATCTGTGTTTTCACTGCTAGCACCCTCTTCACTCTGCTCACGACTTTCAAAATGGAAGTTATCAGCATCTTCATCGTTAGGATCTTCATAAAAGGCAATATCGGCATCAGGATTACCAAATTCCTCTAAGTGCTTAAACAGTCTTGAGCCTGATCCTGTGGATGTTGCAAAAGTCTCCTCTCTGCTTTGCTGAAGAGTAATATGCAGTCGTTTGGCTTCAGAAATGGTTTGTTGAGCTGGTTCATCTGAAGCAACAATTGCTTCTTTACCTTTAGTTTGCTTTGCTTTCTTTGGCCTTCTTAGTGGTACTTCTTCCTGTTCATCCTCAGTATGGATCATCTCATCTTCATCATCATCTTCATCAACTATTTGCATTTTCCCTGTGCCTTTATCTTTGGAGGAAGCAGTCGGTTGGCGCTTTGAAACTCTTTCTTTCGTTTACCTTTTTGCTTCTCTAAGGGAAGTGAATTTGCTCGTCGAAACTGTGTGTCAATATCCTGGAGCATCTCTTGATATTTATCACTTTCCTTGATTCCTTCATTGATCATTGTATCAGGTACTAGAGCTGGACGTAATGAATACTTTGTGGATTGAGTATCCCCATTCATTTGTAGAATCACATAGTCATCATATTTTGTGTGGTAGAATAAATTCCCGCGAGTATCAATGTTTGGGTCACTCTTCATAAAGTGATTGATAATGAGCTTGGTGAATCTTAGGAATGGAAGATGCACGGATTTTTTCTTGGTTCCAATAAATTGATAACAAAATTCTTGCCATATAAGTAGTGCATAGTCCACTTTAGATGCCGTGTAAAGTCCCTAAAATATGTGAGCCTGAGGTGGTCGCATTACGTTAGAGCCCCGAGCCTTTGGAGTAAGACATTTGACAATGATGGTGATAAGTGCTTTCCAGGGTTGCCCTATGTGTGATGTATTGAACTGGGATAGGTTGTGGATTTCACCTTCATAATTCAGAGCACGAATAACTCGAAACAATTCATCATTGTTTGGGTTAGCCACAAAAGTGTTCTCCTTTTGCTAACTTAGGAAAGTTAAACAGTTGCCTAAAGATGCTCAAGTTAAGTACCATTGGCGTATTGTTTAGATGGAATGAGACAGTCTTTTTAGACAGTTGTCCCTGTGAAAGTGTTGTAGTGGTCCAGAACTCGTGCATGTAGACTTCGGGAATAGAAGCAGTAAGTCTGAATGCATCTTTGATAGGTGAAATGTCAAGGATATCCGTGGCGATTTTGAGAGCTGCTAAAGACGGATCAAAATCCTCTTGCAAACGAGAGTTGTTCTCAGCATATGGTAGCCTGTTGTTGAGTGAAACAAGTTCGAGATCACGTTGCTGCTGTTGTTCTTCTGTGATCGACATCTTCCTGCTTAGATGACATAAACACAAATGATATACACAAACATATATATCTTAAATCCATGTCAAGCTGTAGCATTTGCAGTAACACACGACAAGCATTAGCGCATTATATTTATTGAACAGCTATAACTTGATCACGACACATGTCTATAGGTGCCACCTATCGTAATACTAGCATGACAATCCTATTACTCATCACAATCTTATAGTGTTAACATGATACTATAAGCTATCACAATATATACCAAGACTACTCATCGCAATCTTTCAAGTCATCAGAATTATTAGTTCATCAGAATCCTAAATCCATCGCAATCTAACCATCCATCGTAAACCTACAACAACCGCAATGTGTAACCATCGCAATCCTATTGCAATCCTGTCCTATCGCAATCACACAGTCATCACAATATTTCTGTTTCCAACGCATATTGAAAAACTATCGCAATATGTCCCCATCGCAATACCATTACGATGCCATCGCAATGATGCGTCGGAATGCACCATCGCAATATGCCATCGCAATGTGTCATCGTAATGACCCATCACAATGAGCCATCGCAATGAGCCATCGGAATGACCCATCGCAATAGCCCATCGCAATGAGCCATCAGAATGACTCATCGCAATGACCATGCATCGCAATGTTTGTCGCAATATTCATCGCAATCCGAGACATGGATTTGATTTGAAGTTTGACTTCGCGATTACGGGAGATTGGAAGTGTTTAAGGCAAAACTGGGTAAAACCTATGTTTATCTAAGCAATAGCAACAAATCCCACCAATCAATTGACATTTTTATCGCAAAAAGTTTAAAACCCTAATCTTGATTAACGCATGATTTAGAGGTTTGTGTGCTAAGATAAGATTAGAATCATGATAAACATAGAGTTAAACAACAGATACCTAGATGGATGGACGATTTAAGCAAAAAATCAAGGTGATGAAGCTTTGTTAATGGCGGAGAGGGTTTATGTTTGTGTTTTGAGATAGAAATGAAAGAGGCGGGGAGGGGGTGAGGGTGTAGTAGTTGACTTGGTCAACTTTTTGCAAAAATAACACATGAGACCCCCCAAATTGCAAATATTGTAATAGCAGTCCCCCAGTTAGTAAGGTTTGTTAAGAACACTAGGATTAACCGAATGACTTAACGAGGTACTAACCCGCACAAAAACACGAACACTTACACTTAACGCTTAATTGCAAACAACCTATACCTCAAACCATATACCACATAAAGCACGCAAAGCATATAATGATGAAAATGATCGATTTATATTTTCTGAAAACCCTTTTTGAAGATCAATTTTAACTCCAAAGCATTTAATATTTGCTCCCCCTTAAACACGGACCCGTTTTTTATTTAAAGAGCTTTAGTCAATGATTTTAAAGAAGAAAATATCCATGAAGACATTTTCCGTTTTAGTGATTTTATGGAACGATTCTGGTGGCAAATAAGATTTCTCTTATTTTTACAAAAATAAGTGCACTAAAACGTACACTAATTTGTGTTAGACCAAGTTATGAAGTAAACTCGGTCCCTTACAAGGTTTTAAAAGTAAACCTTGCCCGAGAAAATTAATTCCCGTTGTGAGCCAACGTTTTCATAAGAAATACGTGACTTTAATGCGAAAAGCGGGTTGCAGTCTGAAATAACTACAAGCCATTTTTGAAGCCAAACGACTGCGTATTACTCTTCAGCAAAGCAGAGAGGAGGCTTTTGCAACATCCATAAAGGCTCTTAGGGTATATTTTATAAGGCGGGTATTATAAAATATACCTTAAGGAAAAAGGCTCTTAAGTGCTTCGCGCCGCCTCGTTTCCCCGCTTGCTTGTGCGTGTTTAGATAAAAAGGGCTAATCGAGGGTTTGCCAACCAAAGTATTATCTAAGTATCATATATTTTCTTGGTTTCATTTGATTAAACTCTCTTGAACGTTTTGGTGTTCCACCAACGTTCTAAAGTCATCGAAGGCATTTACTTCACGTGATCGTTTTCATTCCTTGAGGCTTCTTTAATCAAGAGATTTGATTAAGGGGGAGATTTGTAGATTTTTTTCTACCTAATACAATCACAAAATCCAAAAAAAGTAAAAAACAATCAAAAACCACTAAAAAATTGGAAAAATTAAAAACACCAAAAAGAATCTTCTTTGCTCATCCCCACGTTGTACGTGACGTTTATGCTTACTCTTAATGAAGCAAGACGTGCACGTAAACGAAAAAACCGAAAGGATTCCACACCTACTCCTAATCTTTCTAGTGAGGAGTCTCCTATTGACGAACCTATCGTAGAAGAAGAACCAACCATGGCGAATCGAACTATGATGGAGTTGCTGCAAGCACCCACCGAGGGTTATGGAGAGGCTATTGTTATTCCTGCCATCCTTGCGGATAATTTTGAAATGAAAACAGGTTTGTTGTCGATGATCCAAAACAACAAATTCCGTGGTAATGAAAAGGACAACCCGCACAACCATATCCGCCAATTCAATCGTCTTACCGCCACTTTCAAATTTAAGGATGTTGCTAATGATTCGATTAAGATGATGCTTTTTCCGTATTCCTTAGCGGGGCCCGCTAAAATTTGGTTAGAGAAAGAGCCACCCAATTCTGTATTGACGTGGAAGGATCTCGTTTCTAAGTTTGTGAACCAATTTTTCCCGCCCTCTAAGACTACGCATTTGAAAAACGAGATTTTAAAATTTTCACAAGAATTTAATGAGAGTTTTTCAACGTCTTGGAATAGGTTTAAGGAAATGTTACATGAGTGTCCTCATCAGGGTATTTCCGACTTGCATCAAATTGACAGGTTTTACAATGGTTTAAATGATCATGAAAGGGATTATCTAAATGCCGCCGCGGGTGGTAATTTTTTGTGTAAAACGGTTGAGGAAGTATTGTTGATAATTGAGAATAGATCTAAGGTGTATAGTCCTTGTAACACATCGAGTGTTCGTAAGGCTTCGTCTTTGGCTTCACCTTCATTGTCCAATGCCGTCAATGCTTGCCAAATTGAGGCGAACTTCGAAAACAAAATCTTTGATAAGCTTAAAGGTCTTTTAATTGAATTCAAAGTTGGTGAACAAAGTGCTCCCGCTACGGCTAAAGCGGTTGAGGTTTCATGTATGTATTGTGGTGGAGGTCATGATTTCTCTGAGTGCATTACCAACGGTGGTAACACTTCGAGTGCCTACGCGGCCACGGGATACAACCAAAACGGTCAAGTTACCCGCTCTAATCAATTGACTCCACCGGGTTTTGCTCCCAATCAAAATGATAACAACAACTATCGAAACAATCAAGTTGGTTTCAAAAACAATTATAAAGGAAACAACTATGGGAGTCAAGGGGCTAATAACAATCAAGTTTCAAACAAAAATCAAAACAATGATTTTCAAAACAACAACAAGGGTTTGGAAACTTTGAAAGATCTTCCAAATGAATTTGTTGATTACGCAAATGGAAACGATGCTAGGTTTGATAATATTCAAAGAGAGATCATTAGCCTAAGATCCAAGTTTAAGAATGACTTAAAAAAGGAGTTGAAAAATGAGTTAGCAAATGAGCTTAAGATCCATACAAACAAAATGGAGGGAAATGTAACTAGGTTACAACAAAACCAACAAAAATGGAACAAGGGCAACATGAAATAAAACAAGACATGATTAAGGCCGAGAAGAGGCAATCTATTTTTTAGGATAAAATTTCATCCATGTTTGAGGCTATAATGTGCAAACCGTCTTCGAGTAGTCTTCCTAGCAATACTATATCGAACCCTAAGGGAGAGATGAAAGTGATTACCACACGAAGTGGTAAGACACTTAAGGAACCGACTCCTCAACCAATTACTCCAACGGTGGAGGAAATTAAGGAAGAACCCGAGGTGGTGGTCGAAAAGGAGCATGTCCCAATCCCATGAAGTACCGCTCATGCCACACCTACGGTTGACCATTTACCACATTTGGAACCCGAGATTCCAAAGGCTATGCCTATGCCTCAACCCACACCACCTTTGCCCTATCCATCGAGACTTAGAAAGGAGAAACGTCAAGAGCGTGACAATTACCAATTTCAGCTTTTTATGAAAATGTTTCGTGACGTTCATTTTAATGTGAGTCTTGCCGATGCTTTGGTCATGATGCCTCGATTTGCCGCTAACTTCAAGAGTATGTTGAACAACAAGGAGAAATTGCAACAATTGTCTAGTTGTTCATCGGTTTATCTTAACCACATACCTCAAAAAGTTGGTGATCTTGGTAAATTCTTGATTCCTTGTGCAATCCAAGATAAGGAAGAATGTTATGCCTTGGCCGATCTTTGTGCTAGTATTAACTTGATGCCACTTCCAATCTTCAAGTCAAACTTCCTAATCTTAATCCTTCACTAATGTCTATCGAGTTGGCCGATCATTCCACGATTCCCGCATGTGGATTGGCCGAAGACATTTTTGTGAAAGTGGGTAAGTTCTATTAACCGGTAGACTTTATCGTTGTCGATTCCCATGAATCCTCAAGTTCCTCTCATTTTAGCTCGTTCGTTTTTAGATACGTCTATGGCTTTAACTGATATGCATGCTAGAAAGAAAACCTTACGTTTCAATGACGAGGAACTTGTTATAAACGCAACTCAAAATTCTCCAATTTCTCATGTTTATTCCATCGCGACCATAAACCTCGTTGATATGATCGACGTTGTTTGCGAGGAGTTTTCACAAGAAGTTTTAGGTTTTGGTGATGATGAAAATAGTGGCAATCCCACTATGCTTGATCCCATTCTTGATAACTCGACACCAACCTTCACTCCATTTGAAGGTGGTGGTTTTACGTTGGAAGAATTCGATGTTCCACGTACTTGTGACGAAGACCTCGACAATGATGAGGACTTCTCGATTATCAAGGATTTTCTTAACGATTTCCCATTTCCTCCAACCGAGGAGGTTATGAGTATCGATCCCAAATCTTCAACTGAGGAACCACCTATCCTCGAGTTGAAAGATTTAACTCCTCACCTTGAATATGTGTTTTTGGAGGAGGACGACAATTTGCCGGTTATTATTGCGAAAGATCTTTCGAATGATGAAAAAACCGCATTTTTCAATGTTCTAAAGGATCACAAAGGGGAAATTGCGTGGAAATTGTCCGACATTAAGGGGATTTATCCCAAATTTTGTACCCACAAAATCTTAATGGAGGAGAACTACAAACCCGCAATCCAATGTCAAAGGAGGGTGAACACCAAAATTCACGACGTCATCAAAAAGGAAGTCCTAAAACTCCTTGACGCGGGAATGATTTACCCTATTTCCGATAGCCCTTGGGTGAGTCTTATTCATTGTGTCCTTAAGAAGGGAGGAATGACCGTTGTGCCAAACGATGCCAACGAGTTAATTCCAACTCGACTCGTGACCGGATGGAGAGTGTGCATTGACTATCGTAAGTTGAATGACTCCACTCGAAAAGACCATTTCCCCTTGCCCTTCAGGGATCAAATGTTGGAGCGTCTTGCGGGAAACGATTTCTATTGCTTTTTAGATAGTTTTTCCGGTTACTTCCAAATCCCTATCGATCCTCGTGATCAAGAAAAAACTACGTTTACGTGTCCATATGGAACGTTTACCTATCGTAGAATGCCATTCGGACTTTGCAATGCACCGGGAACCTTTCAAAGGTGCATGATTGCTATTTTTCATGATATGATCGAGAAGACGATGGAAGTCTTCATGGATGACTTTTCCGTGTTTGGTTGATCGTTCAGTTCGTGTTTGTCGAATCTTGAGAGAATGTTGAAGCGTTGTGAGGAAACCAACCTTGTGCTTAATTGGGAAAAATGTCATTTTATGGTTAAAAGTGGAATCGTCTTAGGGCACAAGGTTTCGAAAGCGGGGATTGAGGTAGACAAAGCTAAGGTTCGCCAAATTACCTCATCCCAAAACCGTTAAGGGAGTTAGGAGTTTCATAGGCCACGCGGGCTTTTATTGCTGATTGATCAAGGATTTTTCAAAGATTTCTCGACCTATTACACATCTCCTCGAAAAAGATGCACCTTTTGTCTTTAACGAAGATTGTGTACGAGCCTTTGAAATCCTTAAGAGGAAACTTACCGAAGCTCCCATTCTTGTTGCTCCCAATTGGAACCTCCCCTTTGAGCTCATGTGTGATGCTAGTGACTACGCTATTGGGGTCGTTTTAGGGCAACGTCATGAAAAACACTTCTTGCCTATTCACTATGCTAGCAAGACGATGACCAAGGCTCAATTGAAATACACTACAACGGAGAGAATTCCTTGCCGTGGTGTATGCATTTGAAAAAATCTGACCTTACCTCGTCTTGACTCGATGCATAGTGTATACGGATCATTCGGCTATTAAGTATCTCATGGCTAAACAAGATGCAAAGCCGAGATTACTTCGTTGGATTCTCCTCCTACAAGAATTTGATGTCGAAATCCTTGACAAAAAAGGAGCCGAGAATCTAGCGGCCGATCATCTTTCTCGTTTGGAAGATCCTCACCAAAGTGTTTACGAGCCAAAGGAAATCACTGAAACACTTCCTCTCGAGACACTTGGTGTAGTGAATTCTAAGCTTGATTCATCTACCCCATGGTTTGCATACATCACAAATTACCATGCGGGGAACTTCATCATCAAGGGTATGACGACTCAACAAAAACGAAAATTCTTTCGTGACGTCAAGTTCTATTTTTGGAACGACCCGTACTTGCGAACTTGTGCGGATCAAATTATTAGACGTTGTGTATTTGGCACCTAAGCTTCTAATATCCTTAGAGCTTGTCACGAGGGACCCGCAGGTGGTCACCACGGTGCTAATCTCACGGCTAAGAAGGTCTTTGATGCCGGTTTCTTTTGGCCTACTATTTACCGAGATGCACATGCACTTGTGAAGTCGTGTGATTCATGCCAACAACAAGGAAAAGCCTCACAAAACGATGAAATGACACAAAATATCATCCAAGTGTGTGAGATCTTTGACGTTTGGGGCATTGACTTTATGGGGTCGTTCCCATCATCTCGTGGTAATAAGTACATCCTTTTCGTCGTTGACTACCTATCTAAGTGGGTGGAAGCTAAGGCTTTTCCCACCAATGATGCTCGTGTGGTAGTCAAGTTTTTGAAAAGCTTGTTTTCTCGGTTTGGAACCCCTCGCGCGATCATAAGCGATCGTGGAACCCATTTTTGTAACGACCAATTCAAAAGGGTCTTAAGGAAATATGGAGTTACACATAGTCTTTCTACGGCTTATCACCCACAAACGAGTGGGAAATTCGAGGTTTCAAACCGATTTTTGAAAAGGATCTTGGAGAGATCGATTGGGGAAAATCGACAATCTTGGTCGGATAAGTTGGACGATGCTTTATGGGCCTTTCGGACCGCTCATAAGACGCACATCGGGTGCACTCCTTGTAAGCTTGTGTATGGGAAGAATTGTCACTTGCCAATTGAACTCGAACACAAAGCTTATTGGGCCCTTAAGCATTGTAATGATGATATTGAGACCGCGGGAAAACACCAGAAAATGCAATTAAATGAATTGGATGAATTGAGAGACATTGCTTATGAAAATTCATTAATTTATAAAGAAAAAACTAAAAAGTTTCATGACTCAAAAATTAAAAACTGGGTTTTTAACATTGGAGATCAAGTGTTTCTTTTTAACTCTCGTTTGAAAATATTTTCTGGCAAGTTGAAATCCCGTTGGTCCGGTCCATTCACCGTGACCCAAGTTTTTCCTTATGGGACCATCGAGCTAGCTCAAAATGATGGCCCCAATTTCAAGGTTAATGGACATAGGTTGAAGCACTACTTTGGCGGGGAAGTTCCATCCTTGAACTACCTCGACCAAATCACCTTCCCCAATGATAATTAGTATTGAGGGGATCGAGTCGAGCTCATGACTCGGTAATCAAAAACGAGGTGCCTCGTGGGGGAGTCTCATGCTTATCCTATGTACATATTATCGCTTTCTAATGTAGTAACGTGTGGGGATTTGTGCCCTTCCAACCTTTGTTCCATGGTTGTTTGTGATATGTGGTTTTAGATGATCATGATCTTCACGATTGGAGCCTCTCGTGTTCGTTTTATGGGAGCACTCGATCATTTACTTTGAAGACTTTCTTAATAACCATGATATATCCTTTGATGTTCTAACCTTAGGTTTATAGCACACTTCATAAACGGCTTTAAATTTAACGGTTACACCCTTTTCATGCTAGATTAAGCATTCGACTACGTCTCTAGTATGGGGTTTTCCAACCCTTAGACTCGAAACATTGAGGACAATGTTTAACTTTAGTATGGGGGGTGAATAGATACTTGCCTTGCCAAACCTTCACGCTTTCCAAAGTTTATCTTTTTGTTTATCGTTTTTGTTGCAAAATAAAGCTAAAAATGACCAAATTTTAAAATTTTTCTCATGTTTCATAAGTGTTTGAAGACACGAATGTAGATTTTCCGATGCCGAGAATAAGAGTAATTTTTTACTGGACCGTGCGTGTTGAGCACTTAGCTTCGATTCCTTAACTTTATATTAGGCCAAGTCTCTTAAATGAGGACGAGAAATGATAGAGTTAATTATAAGTTACTATGCTAAACGTAGAGTACTTGTATTCTTTCAAAAACTCATGTGTTCTCGTTGTTTGCTTATTCTCCCTTCGCTTGTAAATATATTTTGCTTAATAAATATTGACTTAGCGGTTTAGTCTTGATTGTTGTTTTCTAGTCTTTTCTAGTAGCTTCCATGTAATTAAATTGGGAAGACATTAAGGTATCGTCTGCGTCACGGTTTTGAAGTATTGGCAACCCGAATAATCAAAAGCTTCACCTAATATTAAGATTTCAAGTGCTCACCTAAATCAAGCAAACAATTTGAAGCTCACAAGGCCGAAAAATCTATGCGAAATTGAAAGTGAATCAAGCCTTAATCTTTGAAGCTTTAAAGATCCAAAATTCGCTTTAGCGTGAGGATATACGTCTTTGGCCATAATAAACACCTCATGGCGAGGTTAAATAAAAGGCAAGGCAAGACCGAATTCATAATAAAAGCTTCATGGCGAAGTTGAATAAAAGATGGAGGTAAACCTATGATAATAAGGCCCATCCGGTAGGGGGCGTATAAAAGTCTTGGTAATAAGTCTCATGTTCAAAACCGTTATAAAACCGTGTTTACCTATCCTTCTTGTTGACTTAATTTTTTGACATCGTTGTCTATTGGGAGGGGTTATTAATTTGATGGTCTTGGTTACACCGTTATGACTCTATTTCTAGACCTAAATCTCTATTATCGCATAAGTCAAAAATGTATCCTCGTGAAACATTCAAGACAAAATAAAATATAAGAGATACAACTTAAGAAAATGGGAGGATAAGTACGTGATTAGGGCATATGAGTAGTGTTAGCATTACTAACTTATAATGACAATGATCTCGTTGCACGCTTAGCACGAAATTGGGGTGAAAATCTAGGACGATGAAATTATTTCTAACGAAGCATTCACGTGTTCTTGTTCTATGAACCTAAACGTCCCATTTTGCGATGAAAATCATACATTATGTCTAAAACACAAGTAGTAGTAATAGTAGTAGTGTAGCTAGTTTATCATTCAATAAAAGTGAATAAAAATAAATTATGGGGGGTGCTACGATACTTTATTCTAGCATTGCGTGAGGGCACGAAAATGGTTTAGTATGGGGGAGTGATGAGACTGCTTTTATACATAGTCTCATCGTCTAAAACGGGCTTTAAATGCATAAAATATCATGAAAATGCCAAATATATGCTTGTGTTTGTTACATGTGTATTTTAGGTACGGATATTGAGAAAATGACAAAAGATCACAAGAAACAAGCAAAAACCAACACGTGAAACAAAGCCGCACAATGAACCAAGCCCTAGTGTTGATTTTCCAAGAATAACCCTTGAAGATTTGAAGATTGTAAGTGAAGGGTCCTCCAATATTGAATAATTGACACTTTAAACCCTTGTATATTCATAATTACAAGATTGGTCCTTAAAGTTTGTTAAATTTAAAAAAGGGCCATCCACTCTGAAGAATTGGCAAGAATGGTCCCTCATAAATCAAGACTTGTCAATATTAATCCTCCAAGAAGTCAACAATACAAGTGAAGACGTTTGAAGAAAATGCCAAAACAACCCTTCAAGAATCATGAATTGGCAAGAAATACCCCTGAAAATACTTTGGAAAAGTATTTGGGGCAAAAGTCTAAAAACTGAAACTTGGAATACAAAGGAAATTCTTTTTAGGCTTATTAAACTTCAAGTGACAAGAAAGAAAGAAACAAGGGGTTAAAGCTGGCAGACAAAGATACTTACCTTAACCAATCCCCATGTGCCACCTCACCCCACTCACACTCTCATCCAATCAGCTCTCACCATCCCACCACGTCATTTCCCACTCACAACTAAATTAACTAAACCAGATTAGTTAATTATTTGGCGCTTAACACAAGTTTTAAAACCCAAATCAGATTAAAACCTGCACTATTCACATGATAAACACGATTGGGCATTTCTTAATTATATGTAATTAAACCCTAATCCTTTCCATAATATTGATTAAGGGTCTCCTAACCCTAACCCAACTCTTAAACTCGACACCTCACCAACCAACAACCCCACACATGATTCCCCTGCTACACTTTGGGAGAAACTGCCAAAACATGCCAACCATCCACGTTGGACAATGAAGCTTACAAACTAAGCTTGTTTTGGGCCTTTGATCAAATTGCAACCCCCTTTTTAACTTCACAAACATCCAAAGTTCTTCACATGATTCCAAGTTTCAAAATTTAGCAAGGGCATATTGGTGACTTCACAGCTTAGGGTTTACGTTTTTCTTTGCATTTCTAGAACACATGTAGCCTATATAAGGCATAGGACCTCATACATTGAGGCTTGCTCTTGGTTTTCTTATTGGTCAACATTCTGTAAATCCTCCTTCATTATCAATTAAATGTGTTTAAATTGTGTGACGAATTCCAAGTGCCATCCTTTTTAGTTACTTGTTATTGATATATGTTTGCTATTGTTGAATCTCAAAACCTGTTTTCAAACTTTGAAGGTCTACGTTTTCTTAGATTGTGCAATCTATGAATTATCTATTAATTAGAATGGAGGAGGAGGAGGAAGAATATGGGTATAGAGAGAGAAAGAAGAGAGGATGAGAAAGATAGAGAGAGAAAGATAAATTTATTAAAATGAAAAGTAAGAAAATGAAAGAGCCACCCCTCCTAACATGCTAGGAGGGGGTATATATAGCCCACTCTACATGTGGGCTATATGGGGTATACTGTTTACAACTGGATCACGAGCCTAATACATTAATATATCGTTGGAGCGACCGATCCTTCATGAATACGTAAAAACGTATTTCTAACAATCTCCCCCTAAGGGAGGTCTCTCCAAGTTACAAATTTCTAAATATTCTATATCTCGTGATCAATGTTAACTAAGATGTGATCGAGACTTTATTGGGAAAAACGTATTTCCAACAATATCCCCCTAAGGGAGGTCACATCTTTTTACAAAATCTTAAACCTAGCATCTATGCTTGAGTCTTCGATCTTGTTCTTGTGAATATGCTTGATGTGATCTTTGACTTAAGTCTTGATCATGTTTCCTTGCCTTGACCTTGTGAATTCATCACTTGTGATATTCGCCTCTTCGTAACTTCATGTTCCACATACTTATATCTGTAAATTCTTGAAAGCTTCAGAGTTTGATATAGCGGAAGACTTGACCTTCAGACTTTCTTGAATTTGTTGAGTACTAAGTGTATGTAGTATAAGCATGTGGTGACGACTTCTTCTGGATTATACACCGCAATGCCACCTTCTTGTTATGCTGCATAAGACAGTTAGCAACAAACCATATACACGGATGAAATGGCCTTGAACATTTCATTCTAATTCGATAGCATTTTACCTCCGGTCGGTGAAGACCGTTGGACGATATTAAATATCGTACTTGTGGCAGGTAGTTATAATAAAGAACCTCCTTGACAAGATTTCGCGGGTAAACCCGTTCTCTTTACTCGACCGTCTAAAGCTGAGTGCGAACGAAAAGAGTGAATCATTTGGATAATATTATCCGCATGATTTGAAGCCGTCAATTCATGTTCCTGGAACAAGTGAAGTTCAATTAAGAACCGCACCATCGTTGCTTTCCAGTTGTCAAGAGCTTGATTCATATAGAATCTTGCAAGTTACCTACCAAGTGTTGTTTGATGTTAACACTAGAAGGATTTCCATTCGACACTGTAAATACTTAATAGTATTACTCTGAATGTTCTGGCAAGATCACTAAGATATTGCGTAGAGGCCTGAAACGTGTTTAAATTCATTTAAGAGTTTAAACCACTGTTGCTTTCCAGTTATCATAAGTTTGATTCATAAAGAATCGCACAAGCACCTACCATGAGCTTTTTGACGTTCGCTCAAGAAGGATTTCCATCTTCATTGTAAATACTTTCATATTACTCGGATGTTCAGGCAAGATCATGAAGATTTTGCGTAGGACTCTTAAGAACTTTCTTACTTTTCACAGTGTATGAAGAAGCAAGGAATTATGAAAGTGTGTCCTAATGAGATATATGATGATCTCAAATGGCTCTAGACTCGATCGTGCATTTTGGATTTTAGTGATCGAAGGCTGGAGAGGAGTGCCACCTTTTCAATACCAATTTATTCGGAGTGAATAAATCAATAGATAATGTGTTGTCTCCGTGTGATTAAAACAAATATCTTTTGAAAGATATCTGAGTTAGCTGGGATGGGTTGTGCCTTGCATCACTAGGTCCATGATGTCTGTCTTCAATATCGAGAATCATTAAAAATGATCTCAATACATATGAATTGACCCGGTTTCTGCCTAAGGTTGTAAGGAGGGCTTCTTTCTTTACACCCTTTATCTATACAATTCTTTTTCATTCTTCAACCCCTTCAATGCTTACTAATACGTCATCACTAGCACCTTGTTGTGATTGTTCCAGTGTTAACTTAAGTACTTGGTCGGCATTCAGCTACGTTCACAATCTTTCTCCATCTTTCCTAAGGACTATTATTTCTGGCTATGGAATGTCCTTGGGAAGATTCCTCCGGTTCTAGAGAAATCATTGGACTTTAACCTATCCTACCATCCTTATGTCACCATAATCTTCACCATCATGAATATAGATGTTTTGGGTAAGTGTATGTCACCATGAAATCCATTTTGAAGTGCAAATCCATTTTGCTCCCCCTTAACATATGCCACGATATCCGAAAACATTTCGCACATGTCGGGATGAGCTAACACGTTGAGTCAAACCATTTGTGATTAATCATTTCCCATATTAAATCACATTTTCTCCCCCATATTAAAAATATTAACCCAATCGATGTTTTTAATATCAATTGATTTAATAGTATTTTAAGAAATTTTGGGAAGAAAGATGCAAATCCAATTATCTTCATGAATTACACAATCTCCCCCTCAAATTAATGAGGGTGTACTTGAAACGTAAATTAAATACCTTTTAAACACAAGTGTAAGGTATTTATCACGTGCAAAGATCATATATGATAAAGTATTCACAAGATTAGCAATATACGAGGTTGGACCTGAATGAAGGAGAACATCATATGATAGAAGCACATGGTTCTTGTTCACGAATGTTGGTCTTCCTCGTAACTTCTGAAATTATCTTCCCCTTTACACCACATGGACAATTGATATCGTTGTCTTGACACCAACTTGTGAACTAGGGCACTTTCGGCATCGAAGATTCTGAATGCTGGACAATTGCTCCCCCTCAATTGTTGACCCGTGTTCTACTTAAAGAGCTGTAGTCGTCGTTTGAGCAGTCGCATCGTCTAGTATGTAGATATCAATTGCAACGAACTTCGGATTGTGGAGTTGATAACTTCGGATTGTGGAGTCAAAGCTTTCCAGTGAAATGCTTGACTTCAATGTGAAATGCGGGTTACTATCGGAAATAATAGCAAACCATATGGAGCATGTTTTAAATCTTTTAAACTTCTGCTCGAACCAACCCCGTGTCATTATTGAACGACATTTCTAGAATCATAAATATTATCGATTCCAGAAGACATGCTCTTTTTATCAAAACATATTTGAACACACAATTTTGAAAGATTTAGAAAAAACCTTTTGAAAAATTCTTGAAAAATTGTGTTCAAAGTTTTGAAAAACAATTACTTGAGCTTAAGATGTTGAATATCTTAAAAGCGAGCTCAAGTCCGAGAAGTTGTGAACTTCCCGTTGTTAAGGATAAGTTACCATCGGCGATAAACTTTCCTTTTATCTGAAGGACGAGTCCTAAGCTGACATTTACTTAGAAGTCGTTTTCATGAGCTTGAAAACTTTGACTGTTTTAACGGAAAGCTCATGACCGATAAAGGTTAATTTCTCGTTATGAGGAAAAGTTCTCTTATTTAAAAGATACACTTTCCTTTCTGAGCTTAAAACTTCGAATGTTTTAATTCAAGCTCATGACCAAGAAAGGTTAATTTCTCGTTATGAGGATAAGTTATCATAAAAGATAATCTTTCCTTTATTTGAAGTTCGAGTTACAGTCTGACATTTAACTGTAAGTCATTGTGCATGAGCTTAAAAAACTATGAATGTTTTTATTATTAGCTCATGCCCGAGAATAATTACTTTCTCGTTGTAAGGATAAGTTTGTCATCGGCGATAAACTTTCCTTTTAATTGAAGACCGAGTTCTAAATTGACATTTACTTAGAAATCGTTTTCATGAGCTTGAAAAACTTTGAATGTTTTAACGTAAAGCTCATGACCGAGAAAGATGAATTTCTCGTTAAGAAGAAAAGTTCTCTTATTTAAAAGATACACTTTTCTTTATGAGCTTAAAACTTGGAATGTTTTAATACAAACTCATGACCGAGAAAATTTAATTTCCCGTTACGAGGGTAAGTTATCATTTAAAGATAAACTTCCCTTTATTTGAAGTTCGGGTCATTGTCTGACATTTAACAATGAACCATTTACACAAGCTTAATACCATTGAATGGTTTTAACGTAAGCTCGTGTCCGAGAAAATTTAATTTCTCGTTTTTGAGGATAATTTTATCATCGGCGATAAACTTTCCTTTCCTTGAAGTCCGGGGCATAAACTGTGATGTGATTATACGCCATGGTGCATGAGCTTAAAAACTTGGAATGTTTTTTATCTAAGCTCATGCCCGAGAAAAATGAATTTCTAGTTTTTAGGATAAGTTTATCATCGGCGATAAACTTTCCTTTCTTTGAAGAACGGGTCACATACTATGATTTGAATGTGAGCCATAATATTTAAGCTTAACCATGAATCCCCTGAGACACTTGTTTCTCCGATATCTGCCTCTTCTGTAACCAAACTCTGAGAGTGTCCTTAGTTGAACGGTATACAATGATTGGACCGCTTCGTTTTTTTGGAACATCAACTTTGGTACCTGCATTCTCATTAGGAGTTTGTATACTTTGACATGGGTTAGCGATATCTATCTTAGAAGCATGTGGGGGTTCACAGTTGGTTTTACTTGTGTCAGAGGCGACTTGAGTAGATGATTCACTTATCTTAGCTGGCAAACGTTTCCTTTTATAGAAAACCTTAAGTTTAGGCTTAAGTGATGTATCATATTTATCAATTTCCTCCCTAGGAGTCTTAGTAGAATCAGAGACTATCTTAGTTAAAGGGCACTCGTTTCCTACAAGAGTGAAAGTTCTACCAGTGGGGCGCCAAACTTTACCAAAGGGTTTGATTTTAGCTATCCACTGGGACTTAA